>JAOZGT010000003.1:4891376-6091376 GCA_035578325.1 Coelinius sp. EB29
GCTCTAGGCTGGAGGGATCTTGGTGGATTCAAGGGTCAGATTTCGAAATGTTTGGAAGGCTCCAGGTTTTGAAGAATATTTTTAAAGAACATTTTTATTTTTTATTTGGATGTTAATATTAAAAATGTCCAGCAAGGATTATATACAATAATAGTTTATTTGAACTGACAATATTTTATAAAATAAGTTTTGTTCTCATTCCAACTGCGACCTCCTTGCGCTTCCAGAACTGGAACAAAGTAGCTTCTTGCTGAAACAGAACAACAAAAATGAAGATTAAACTATCAACGACTCCGGAGAAGGCCTGTAGAATGTTAGGAAAATAGTTTAAAATAATACCTTTGTACTTCATTGTAGACGGGGCTGCTTTGGAAGACTGACCCCACTGCAGCTTGGAGAATCAACATCCATCATTACATCCATCATTAAATCCTCTTCTATGAGACTCGGTTCGAAGTGACTGGAGGAATCATCACCTTCGTTGTTTTCAGTCTCTCCAGTGTTGCGACCAAGGAAGCACTCAAACTCATTCAGTAATGGGTCACCAGGATCGCTGGATGTATCAGAAACTATATCGATATCTTTCGAGTTTTTGCAGGCATGTCCCTGGCACCCTGAACTCATGATGGCTGACGACTCATACATGCTTACGTTGTTGTACGATGTACAGAAACCCAAGGAATTAAGGACATCAATGAGAAGACGAGAAGCAAACTTTCGAGACAGAAAAACTCCTGTAGCTAATTGGATGGGTGAGACGAATGACCTTGGTCGCACAACGGAGATAATTGCATGGGCGATACTGTCTCGCTTCGTTAGTAATTTATCATTAACATTCCTCTTCCCTTTTAAGAGAACAGCATTCAAAAATTTCAACAACGTCTCAGGGATATCATCCACGACGTTGTCGAATAACTGACTTGGGGCTGGATAGGTGGATGTGTTGTAAACTCGACTTCTAATATCTTCTAGTATGATGGCTGCAGCCTCGGACACAACTCGCATGCGTTCTTCAGCTACCGTGTCCGCCTTTTTTTTGTACCAAGAATCCATCAAGATTTTATATCCAGTATTTCGGAAAGAGACGATATGTGTATTTCCTGGACGCTCCAGAATCACAATATCGTCTCCATATTTATTTATCAGCTTCTGCTTTAGAATACGCGGGGCAGGTTTATAGATTTCCATTTTCTGCAATAATTCCGTGAAAGTAAATTGACAGTCATCGCTGTCCTCCATGAACGCACATACATTGTCGAAAGCTGTTTCCAAGTCTACTACCATCGGTCTCCCTGGATGGAAAACGATAAAAAAATATATATTTAATGTCAAATAAAATTTACCAGATGTTATAATCCATAATAGTCAGTAAGCCAGGGCCATTTCGTGTCTATTGAAATTTTTTCATTCCTCCAGTCAGTGACAAGATAATGACGGTTGAATGTGCAATGGGAGACGTATTTGCCGCACCATCTTGCACACAAACACGAATATCTCAGCAAATATTGGAGATTGAGCAAAACGTCTAATGAATGATCTGTTGTATTATTTCATGATGAAGATTTTTCATTGCAACAATTTTGCTCTATCTCTTATCAGTACTCTACTCTACAATCGATCCCGATAATGACACAGACTGCAGGAATGGAAAAATTTCAATGGGCACGAATTGGCCCTGGCGTATGGACTATAAGACTCGATTTTCAATTGAATTCCTCACAAATTCTTCCAAAATGAAAGAAATAATGAAAGATGACTCACCTCGAGTAGCTTTGGGATTTACTTTCAATTTTTTATAGCAGTCATCATGATATCGAGCATGTACGTCCATCAATATCACTGTACTGATCCTACTGTGAATATTGCGCGCCCAGTCATCATCACGAGTGTCAATATGTTCCTGTACATACGATTGGAGATGTCCAGATGAAACCAATCGTCCCATTTTATGTTTTCTATCCCAGGCCTTGCCACAGAGAAAACAATTCTTTTCGAAGTCAAATACATGATCTGCTGATGGTGGTGCTGATAGTGATGTTGAATTTCTTTTACCCCTAACGTAGCCGACACGACACTGCTCATGCACTACAACTTCAGTCACTCTTTCCAGAAATTCCCATTTGCCATCATTTCTCTCTTTACTTTTAGAGATGAAGTTTCTTATTCCTTTTTGTTTCACCACTGTTCTCGTGGTTTCATCAGTAATAACTTCATCACACAGAAAACACGTACCCCAATGAGACATTTCGGTTATAGCAAAAAAATACTTGCAAGATTCAAACGATCACAACTGCGTGGAGTAAAAGGAATGGAGCAACTAACACGTAGTCTGATGGACCCAAAATATTCGTTGCAGCCACCAGATGCAAGGACAGATGTGAGTTACAGTAGGAGGGGAGCAGGTAAAGAACCCAACCGTTCAAGGGGCAGGTAAAAAAACAGGCGAGTTTTTGGTTAACACGCACGTGATTTCTACTATGGACTCAGAGCGGGACTTGTCACACAAATATTTTGCAAGATGTTCAAAGCGGTGTTGATAGATTCACTTCTAGAAGTATTCTGATTTCATTCAGCCGACTACAGGGGTTTAAATATGTTTTGGGAGAGGACGAGCGAATAATACCTCCTCAAGGTTATAACCCATAAGGTAGATAGAGTGTCCGATGCTTAGGATACCTAGAAGGACCAAGAATTCAATGACGGTCGTCTGGTAGGTGGGGCAGATTGGAGCCAGAGTGTTTCTCACCCCGGGCGCGAGATATCTGAAATCTACAAGACGGGGCGGGGAAAGTCTCGACAATTGTTCGTATAAGAGCAATGCACTAGCGAGTGTAAGTAAAATTTTCTTGGAACTGTATTCCTTTTGTGAATGTGTCAAACAAACTTGGATTGAGCACAGAGGATTAAAATTCCAATTAGCCATTGTAAATCATAGAATTTCCGGAAAATGGTACAAAAGTATTAAATTTTCAACACAATCTGTTCTAAAGGGTCTAGGCTAATGAGGACGATCAATGTGCCCCCTGCAAATTTTGTGGCGCCAATTTTTCCATAAATTTATAACTCGAGAAGTAAATTTCATGTAATAATAAGGCGCAAATAATGTCGGCGCCAAAAAGTCGCATACACATTCTATAGATGAGTAATTATCCTTGTCACTGCCACAGAATACTCATGCAGACAATGCCAATATTACGAGTCTTCAATGACTTTGAATGCGCAAAATAATTTCGATAATACTAATAATGCATATGAAATTTCCATTTTTACCATCAATTTTCTATATCACCCGTCAGCACGTGCCTTATGAGAGTTTCTCTCACAATAATTTTCATGCTATAGGAAACATGCCCTAAAAATGAAAATATTTGAATGAAACTTTTTAATGCCTCAATTAACTATCTCCCTTTCTTCTGAGATCGGTGAAAATCTTCTAGCACTTATCAGCAATCAAATAAAAAATATTTTATCGGAGGCGGCCGAGAAATGTGAGGGATTCTCTCATTGCGCGCCTGAAGGCTCTCGTGTAATTCGAGCCCTTTGGAACTAGTGCGACAGAGACAGACTACTTTTGATGCGGTCGTCGGTCTCTGTCTCACTAGTACGTTCGTTACGTGTGAGAGTTTCTCTCATGGCGCGCGTAAAGAATGCTGGGAGAATAGCGCGCGTGCTGACGGGTTAATGGCTTTCCTATACACCCCTTGACCCTTGAATCCACCCAGAGGCCTCCAGCCCAGACCAAGTGACCCTTGAATCCACCCAGATGCCTCCAGCCTAGAGCAAATGACTCTGGAGTCGACCTCCAGGCCTTCAGACTAGACCAAGTGACCCGTAAATCCACCAAGAGTCCTCCAGCCTAGACCAAGTGGCTCTTAAATCCATCTAGAAGCCTCCAGCCTAGACCAAGTGACTCTTGAATCCACCTCCAGGCCTCCAGCGTAGAAGAAATGACCCTTGAATCCACCCAGATGCCTTCAGACTAGAGAAACTGACTCTTGAAGCCACCAAGATCCCTCCAGCCGAGACCAAGTGACCCTTGAATCCACCCGGAGGTCTCCAGCCCAGAGAAAATGACTCTTGAATCCACCCGGAGGCCTCCAGCCCAGAGAAAATGACTCTTAAATCCACCTCCAGGCCTCCAGCCTAGAAGAAATGACCCTTGAATCCACCTGGAGGCCTCCAGCCTCGGAGAAATGACTCTTGAAGCCACCAAGATCCCTCCAGCCCAGAGAAAATGACTCTTGAATCCACCTGGGGGCCTCCAGCCTAGACCAAGTGACCCTTGAATCCACCCGGAGGCCTCCAGCCCAGAGGAAATGACTCTTGAATCTACCTGGGGGCCTCCAGCCCAGAGAAAATGACTCTTGAAGCCACCAAGATCCCTCCAGCCCAGAGAAAATGACTCTTGAATCCACCTGGGGGCCTCCAGCCTAGAGCAAATGACTCTTGAATCCACTCCCAGGCCTCCAGCCTAGAGAAAATGACTCTTGAATCCACCCAGAGGCCTCCAGCCCAGAGAAAATGACTCTTGAATCCACCTCCAGGCCTCCAGCCTAGAGCAAATGACTCTTGAATCCACCCGGAGGTCTCCAGCCCAGAGAAAATGACTCTTGAATCCACCTGGGGGCCTCCAGCCTAGACCAAGTGACCCTTGAATCCACCCAGATGCCTCCAGCCTAGACCAAGTGACTCTTGAAGCCACCAAGATCCCTCTAGCCTAGACCAAGTGACCCTTGAAGCCACCAAGATCCCTCCAGCCCAGACGAAGTGACTCTTGAAGCCACCAAGATCCCTCCAGCCGAGACCAAGTGACCCTTGAATCCACCCGGAGGTCTCCAGCCCAGAGAAAATGACTCTTGAATCCACCCGGAGGCCTCCAGCCCAGAGAAAATGACCCTTGAATCCACCCGGAGGTCTCCAGCCCAGAGAAAATGACTCTTGAATCCACCTGGGGGCCTCCAGCCTAGACCAAGTGACCCTTGAATCCACCCGGAGGCCTCCAGCCCAGAGGAAATGACTCTTGAATCTACCTGGGGGCCTCCAGCCCAGAGAAAATGACTCTTGAAGCCACCAAGATCCCTCCAGCCCAGAGAAAATGACTCTTGAATCCACCTGGGGGCCTCCAGCCTAGAGCAAATGACTCTTGAATCCACTCCCAGGCCTCCAGCCTAGAGAAAATGACTCTTGAATCCACCTGGGGGCCTCCAGCCTAGACCAAGTGACCCTTGAATCCACCCGGAGGCCTCCAGCCCAGAGGAAATGACTCTTGAATCCACCTCCAGGCCTCCAGCCTAGAGCAAATAACTCTTGAAGCCACCAAGATCCCTCCAGCCTAGACCAAGTGACCCTTGAATCTACCTGGGGGCCTCCAGCCCAGAGCAAATGACTCTTGAATTTACCTGGGGGCCTCCAGCCCAGAGAAAATGACTCTTGAATCCACCTGGGGGCCTCCAGCCTAGAGCAAATGACTCTTGAATCCACTCCCAGGCCTCCAGCCTAGAGAAAATGACTCTTGAATCCACCCAGAGGCCTCCAGCCCAGAGAAAATGACTCTTGAATCCACCTCCAGGCCTCCAGCCTAGAGCAAATAACTCTTGAAGCCACCAAGATCCCTCCAGCCTAGACCAAGTGACCCTTGAATCTACCTGGGGGCCTCCAGCCCAGAGCAAATGACTCTTGAATTTACCTGGGGGCCTCCAGCCCAGAGAAAATGACTCTTGAATCCACCTCCAGGCCTCCAGCCTAGAAGAAATGACCCTTGAATCCACCTGGAGGCCTCCAGCCTCGGAGAAATGACTCTTGAAGCCACCAAGATCCCTCCAGCCCAGAGAAAATGACTCTTGAAGCCACCAAGATCCCTCCAGCCCAGAGAAAATGACTCTTGAATCCACTCCCAGGCCTCCAGCTTAGAGAAAATGACTCTTGAAGCCACCAAGATCCCTCCAGCCCAGAGAAAATGACTCTTGAATCCACTCCCAGGCCTCCAGCCCAGAGAAAATGACTCTTGAATCCACCTCCAGGCCTCCAGCTTCGGAGAAATGACTCTTGAAGCCACCAAGAGTCCTCCAGCCGAGACCAAGTGACCCTTGAATCCACCAAGATCCCTCCAGCCTAGACCAAGTGACTCTTGAATCAACCAAGAGGCCTTCAGACTAGACCAAATGACCCTTAAATCCACCAAGAGTCCTCCAGCATTAGATAAATGACTCTTAAACTCACCTAGAAGTCTCTAGTTTGGATAAGCTGACTCTTAAATCCACCTAGATTCCCCCAGTCCACATAAAATGACTCTTGAATTCACCTAGAGTGCTCCATCATAGGAGAAATAACTCTTGAATCCACCTAGAGTCCTCCACCTTCTCATTTTTCAATTTTTATTAACTTTATTTGTAAAAAAAATAATGTGTATAGTTGTCCGCACGTTTAAATCTACTGCGCATCGCGCGTTTCTGAGGGGAGTGCGCGCGCCGAAGGAGGCGGACCGAATGCAATCAGCTGACGATTTTTAGAGTTTTAACCATTAAATAATTCAATAATTAATTACGGGAAAACGAGTGAACGGGGAATATCGGTTATCGCTTCAATTTTGTAGAGCATTTTTGCCTCTACATTCCGGTATTTTTTTCTTAACGATTGATTGAGTTTGAGTGAAGATATTTAATTTCTTGGCGTTCATGCAAAAAATTAATTAGTTTTTAATTTTTTTTAATTACTTCCCGGACTTTTTGCAGTGCGACAAATTGATGGGTAGTTCAGTGAATTTTTCTCTATCGAACGGTATTTATTTCATCCATCAGATTTTTAATTCCCGGTTTATGTCTAGATTGATTACACTAATAGCGAGAATATACGTGACATTTTTATGGTCCCGCGGAGAGTCTCGCGTGCCGCCAATGCTAATGTAATCCGGCCTAATTAATTACGGCTTATTCATGATTCATCGCTTTTCCAACATCTTTTCATTACACAATTTCCATTATTATTTTCTTTTCTTCAAATGTTTATTTTCCTGTTATTATCACCATTTTACTCACTTCCGGAGAACTCACAAATGAAATTCCATCTGTCACATAAATTTCGTTCAGTCGTAAATGGAAGGTAAGAGAGGGGGATAGAGAGCATTTGTAGGATGTTGTTTCTGATCTGTGCAATCTGAAGTCTTTACCAAAGTTAGATGTAGAAGGGCTACCTCATGAGTCAGTAGATGTCCGAAGAGGGTCTAGAATCCGATCAAATCCCCTCCCCCCACACCACCTTCCGCTTTTCTTGGTCGTTGGTCGAATCGGAAAAGTTTGGTAATCAGGAAAGTTTACGCGCTCCGTTTCCTCTCTCTTCCTTTACCCCCGTTTACCTCTTGATGTCTCGTATAGTTGGTGCGTGTGGGTGCTGTAAGTAATGCACGTAGACACCTAATAGTCGCATTCACTTGTGCCCGTGTAATGATATTGGAGCAGGCCGTTTCTTCTACAACTGTACGGATAAGAAGGGTACACGGAAAATTAAATGTCCCGATAGTTCGAAATACCCTTTACTCAGCTCCACTGATTACTTTTGTTTTCATACACCATTGTCTTGGACATGTCCCTCTCGATACGAAATGAGGAGATTGCCATGGAACCGAGAGAAAGTAGAATTGGATGGAAGAATTATATTCATGAGACATTTATTTAGCAAGAAATGTCAGTCCTCGAGTCCATTTCATAAAATTTTCCTCTCGATTCCCAAAGTTCCTTCGATGCCCAAGCAAAGAAATCGCAAGCTTTCATAACAGAGTTGAATTAAAAAGTTTGACTCAAGCAGTCCTCTGGTTAGTCGTATATACGGTCGTCTTGGATCCCCGGGACAAACAGGCCCCATCCCTCCAATGCTCCACCACATCCACTGAGACTCGTTGAGAAGAATCAAAGTTAACTTTAATCAAATATCAGATAGAATGAAGTCACAAGTATTTTTTTTTTTTTTTGTTATTTTCTCATCATTCCGTTTTACCATTCTTTCTTTGAATAACAGTCCAGCTTTTCCGAGTTTTCCATGGGTGAAAGCAATTTCTTTGACCTTTCTAATTTCAATGAATTCCACGTACTGAAAATATTGAGCATAGCACGTGAAACATACAAAACTAGAATCGACATAGGGAATTTTCGAATAATTTCCATAGCGAATATTAGACTTATAATCTCTCCACACATCTCCACCGGGAGAAAGCTAGAATGGTGGAAAAGACATGGTCAACTCTTAGGTCCAATGGGAGAATCCACTGAGGTCTCCAGCAAGAGTCCCTACAGCTCCCAAGGGAGCACATCTCTCCATCCAGGGATTCTCATTTTTCACATCTTTTGTTGACTCACATTGCCAAGTTCAGTTTCTTTTCAACTTCTTGTTACTGGAAAACTGCTGAGAACCGTGAATCTCCAGAAAACCACTGCCCTTTGAACACTCCTTCACCCGTCTAAATTCAATATTGTGGATTAAAACTCAGCGACACAGGTTACCAATCGTTTACGTTGAAGGCTCGAGGGTTTTCTTTGATCTAGAATCTACCGTATAAAAGACGGAAAATAGGAGACGCTCTTGAGAGTGATTCTTCTTCTCAGTGCCCTTCTTTATTTCTGGAATACGTCCAATGCACACTAAAGATGTTAACAAAAAGTGCGGAACGGGAAAAAAAAGAAATCTAATATACTATATCTCTGAACCTTAGATGAGATCGGACCGAGCGATTGGCGCGACTTTTCTACCCCCGCGGGGACATTTTTCAGATTGGAAGGATCATGGTGTATAGATTGATTTGTCCCCGAGAGAGCTCAAGTGAGGTAGCCCCTACACATAGTTCCACAGCTACCTCATACTTAGCATTTCTCTCGTGTACATGTCTCGTACGAGGATTCGTCGCTCTTCGCGTATTGTACAAACGCCGGAGATCGGATCGTACGATGCGATTCCAGTTGTGTTTGCTCCGCATTAGGAAACGGCCGACTTACCCTCTGCTGCTTTAGCCCCGGTATATGTCCTCTGACCTGGAACGAGATGAAAGATTGACGATAAAAGGTATACGCTCGTTTCATTCCTATATTCGCTGTGGAACCAGAGCACGCTTCTCCTCTTTCTCGTGCATCTATGGACAGTTTCGATATGCCAGAGGGGCGGGTGGAGGGGGAAAGGGGGACTTTTGTATACGATGCAGTAAAAAGTTGTCCGACTTCCCATTGAGTTTGAAGACGATAAGTTTCAGCCTCATCCCAGATATCCAAAGTAAAACGTCTTCTTCGTCCTCAGGCTATGCACGTACTCCTCCTACAATTCAGTATCGAAACACTGTATCTATAATGGTGGGATATTTGAGTGGTTTATCATTGTCTGTAATCCCATATCCACCGGTAAGTATAGCCATTTCAGAATGAGAATCACTGTAATATCATCGTCCTTTGGGCGAGAAGAGAAAAAACCAAATGGTTGAGGAAGCTCGATATAAGCAGCAATACAACTTACCCTCGTATTTTCATTCCCCCTCCGGATATCTTGGCATTTTCTCTAGATGCACACCCCGTGAACCAAGGAAAACGACTCTCTACCCCTCGAAGTAGAGGGCCATTCGGAGATGACATGGGGAAATTATTCGCACCTTCCCTTTATTTTCCTTCCCCGTTGCTTTTTATGTTCTCTCACTCTCTCTTTCCATTAGCCCCTTTGACTCCTCTCTCTGTATAAACTTGGCGTTAAGAAACTCTCGGAAATCAAGCTTACGAGATGGGTATATGTCGTCAGGGTGCCCGCGGCATCAAGGAAACTATTAATCTAAAGCTGAGAAGCGATCGTATTACTGCATTTTACCATTATGAACTCCTTGGGAGCTCTACCCCTACAAGAAGCTAATCTTGTGGTCGTGTAAGGGGTTGACGCCCTTGATCCTAGTTTCTTTTCATTTCTGCACCACTGACTTCCATCGAGTGCTCACCATTTGTCTTTTGCGATCAAATGGCAAACTCACATAACCGATTTATCCCCCTCAGGTTTAAAAATACTTTCGGTGCTCACAATTGATCTCATTAATTCGATATGACATGAGGAAAACATCAGCAGTTCTCATGGTTTCGATAGTCCTTTATGACTTTGGGCATTTTTTTTGGAAAATGCTCTGATCAACGAGACATAAATTATCATCCAACGGAGGGGTTTGTACGCAGGTGTCAAATGTTACGTGAAGAGCCACCCAATACACCATAGACAGATTCATACAGATGTGGCTTATATATTCACGTTTATGTCTTGTTGCATATCGAGTATGTTGAACACGGTCTCAATGCGCCCCAACCTTGCACAGTGTGAAAATACGTATTTTCCAGGTGCCACCTTCGTAGAATAGATGAAGCCGATGAGGCAGCTGGCCAGATTTTTTTTTCCCCCATTTTTCTTCCTTTTTTTTCTCGTCTAGTCCCACTGTGAAAGAACTTCTATTCATTCAACACTTAGTGCACTCATGGGGACAAGAATACAACGAAATAGTGAATAAAGTATTGACGACAAGCCTACCCAAGTTTTCTATGTTCCTTCAAACAGTTTTTTCCGGTTGGCGGGACTCGATTGTTGCTATATTTACTCTCACAGTTGAAGATTGATGTAATTCATTAATCTTGTTGAGACACTGGTGAAAAATAAAAAAAAAAAAGCAAACACAGTTGAATCGCCATTCTCACCTTGATCTCATGTACGACTAGAGCAACATGATAATCCAGCTGATAGTGATGTTTACCTGCGGGTGATGACGAATTATATGCAACTGAGTGCATAGCCAAGATATCAACACAGTTAGAGTGAGAGAAGATAGAACAAAACGTTCTTTATCCACCTTAGCACGCAAGAAGATTACGAAGAACGGTTCAGTCACGGTTCAAAGATCCGGAAGGGCGTTGGGTTACAGAGTAAAACCACCGGCATTTTCTATACATTAATGTTACCTATGTGTATGTGCATCTGAATCTTTGCGTGCCACGCGAAAACTACTCATAAATCTCCTCCACGTTTGAACAACTTGTGTACGCAGCCGTGAACATGCGACTACAATCTCACACTATTCACTCAACATGTTTATAACTTGTGTACAAAATTTGCTATGAATACACATTTACCAGTGAGAAATCACAGTATTCATCGTCGCATCAATACATATAATTTATGTACGTATGATTGATAATTCCGGGTGTTCAATGGCGGTAAAATAATTGCATTTGAAATCATTGAAATAACAGTTATTTATTTCTTTTTTTTTTCTCTTGCCTTTCTCGTTGAGTTGGTCATAATGCTTGGCTCACGTTTAATGATAAAGGTCCTGCCGATATATTCCAGTATGGGCCTTATTTATGGCCTCTTAAAATGCAGGTATGTGCATCGATGGTGGCTCGATTAGTCGACGTCGAAATCAATGCCCAGTGATTGCTTCGCTTCGGGCATAAGAGAAGCTATACTATACCTTCTATAATTCAACAGTGTGTATGTGTGTTATGCGTCGATAATGCTCCTTCGTTAACTACCGTCGAAAACGCCTCTGAATCGTTCATTAGCGGAATTAATAGTTTGGAGACGTGAAACTTTCTACCACCAAGTTCCAATAGTTTTCATCTTCCATTTCCGATTATCCCTAACCTCTATCCTCTATTGGAGGACTGCGACTGGATAAACCAACTGGATTTATTGATTTAACTTGGGCTTCCATATCTCAAACTGGAAAATTCATTCAGAGAAGAATAACTCTGAGTGTTTTATTCCAACAATGAATTTATACCATTCTGTCTGTCTTTCTCTCTCTCCCTCTCTGGGATCAAGGTCGTAGAGGATATTCCATCTACGTAAGCAAAAACCTCAGCCCTCTATCCCAGGAGGAAGCCCTGTTGGAATTTCAGCCAGTAATTCTCTAACAAGGTTCCCTCGACTGTATAGCGTAGTGGCTAGAAGGCCGAGGGTTGATTCCTCATCCCCACGCGATATTCTCTCTCCCTTCAACTTTTATCAGCGGTTCTCAATTTAATTCGCTGTGCTTTCGTGCGTAATTTTTCTATCTTAACCTCCTGAGACTAGGGGAATTGCTTGATTCTTCTTTATAAAATGACATAAGTTTTGGTTCTTTTGTTTTATTCGGGAATTGTGTTTCATTGGAAATGAGAAAATCAATAGAATTAGAGAATTTCTATTCGAAACCTAGCTCCACACTTGAAGGTCAAAAGGGCACGTCGAAGTGAACCCTTTGTATATCAAATAATCGTGATTCAACCTTTTTCATTCAATCCAAAGTTCAGAATGCATGATTATGTAATCATGAAAGAATGAAGTGTACAAAGCTTTTATCGATGCTCTCATCAAGACTTAATTATGCTAACGACTAGGGACTCATTGGACTCACCAATAGATGGCTCAATAATAATCACCAGAGACCTCAATTCAACCCTGCAAGTTTGCTCTTTCTCTCTGGTTAGTTCGCATTAACGAGCGAATCAATTAATAGACGTGAAAAAATGCCGATTAGTCAAGCATGATTATTCACTTGTAATCGGAATTTTCAATTTTAAATCGGGAATTGAGAACAATTCACAATGAATATTTCAATGAATTTAGTTCGATGAATTGGTGAACTCTGATTAAAGATTTGAATTTATGGGTGTTATCACAAATGAATTGATATACCGAGTTATTCATAAAGGATGAAGAATAAAACCAGTGTATAATGCATACATAGTAGAGGAGAAACAAAGACGTCTGTTGTTCTTGCAGATACAGTTGGTAGACATTATATGCTGTATGTATTAAAGCCATGATATCAAAGACACTCATAAACTAGCGATATTTTACTTTTTTCATAAATATCTTAATTAAAAATTGAGTAAAAGGATTTATTTTTCATTGGATTCGAGTGTCAAGTGGAGCAACAGTCGTGTATCAAGAAATCCGAAAGAGAATTTGAAACGCGAGTTGTACAAAAGTAAAGAAGCCCCGAGGAAAATGATTTTTTTAAATTCCCAGTAGGAGGATTTCCCCGGGTGACGGTAGTAACGGCCTCCAGCGGTTTTCATAAGCAATGCACGCTATAATTAGTCCCCATTCATGCTCCAACTTTCTTCTTCTTTTCATCTTGTCATTGCCTATGCACTAGTCCACTTTGAGAGGCTTGAGGGAGTAAAGAAACTCATAGGTGTTGCAGACGTTCGTGAATAAGTGATCAGCCATTGATTGTGAAATTTGGTAAATGCTCGCAGCGGAGTTGAACTCATTCTGGTGTAATGGAAAACGATGAAACAAGTGTAGGAGTAAACCTAGAGGGGGTGTACTCCAATCCCCGAAGATATTTGTCCAACTAACGTTTTATTTACTCGATGAAAACGTTGACCCCATGTCAATAGACGCAGATCTATCTTCAAAGTGATGAAAATACTCTGTACTCGGTCTCTCCCTTGCGAAGGAAAACAACAGAACAAATTTTGTGCCCTCTTCTGATAAATTCTATTGACACTAATCCAACTTTACTATACATTCGTAAAATTCTCATCCCTATTTTTGTACATGACTGATCGATAAGGTATTCATTAGAATGACAATGTTTATTCTACAACCGACACAGGATAAATCTCTACCAACTGGCAATTATCATATCATTGTATGCATTCGCAGCGGTTTGGTGGCGTATCTCTATAATTAAGAACGCCTACAGCTAGTTTCGTATACATTCATCGTGAGACTTATACTCATCAGTGAATTCGGTAATTATATGAATCTCTCGAATCGCTGAGTCATTTTATTTTTACAAAATACCTGCTATATTCTTCTCACTTACAAAAGGTGATTTTTCGCTCAACAATCACTGTAATTTATCATTTAGACACCTCTGCTGCTGACTAACAAGTCGTTAATTACCGAAGGATTATCCCCGTACGGATATTTTTCCATAAATAGAGGTATACCTGATCTTTTTTGAGAAAAATTGAGCGTTGCTATACAGCTGAAGAAGTTTGTAAAGAAGAGTCTCTTTGTTGGGAAAGAAGAAAAAAAGTCGTAGGCGAGTTCTTGGTGTTTGACGATGCTGAAGGGGCCGACCCCGATGGCAATAAAAATGCAAAATATATGACTGTAGCATACCTCTCTACCTCACTTCCCTTTTTCGTCTAACGACGCACGCACGACACGCGCACCTAGACCACATAGCCCTCGTAAAATGGCCACATCGTAGCAACTCAGGGGGAAACTAACTCCGATGTTGCGATATCTTGATGCGGGCTCGTATCTCTCTTTCCAGTCTCACCCTCTTGATATTATAGTTTCCTCTTTGTCACACGCACGGTTATTCGTATGCTCAACTTTCAAAGAAATACATGGAGGAGGAAGTTTGAGATGCGAGAGCGATCGATGCAACGCAAACCCGCCATGAATTTAACCCTGGTAAATCGATTAAACGATAGAAAGACCCGAGTTTGATTACCGGAGATGGAGGGGGCGGGGGAGGAAAACTAATCGGAATTTATTGCGATCGGTAATTATTGGGCTTAATGTCAAGAGTACGTTTGCAAAGTTTAATCATTTACCTATTTTAATCGTGTCACTGGCCTTTTGTTTTGGAAAATGGAAGATGTTTGACAAGGGTTCAAGGACGATCACGCGTGGGTTATCGATTATGCGTAGCGAACGACAGACAGCCACGCACGTCTCGGCAGTTATCGTGCCTGGGTACGACATGGTCCCCTTATGTATTCGTCGCGTGTATGTATAAAACTGTTGTGTGTCGCCGGTTGTCATTTTCTCTGAGACTCTGGGTTACATAAATTAGGAGAAATTGAAAATTGTTATTTTTTTAAAGATAAATATTGTAAAGGTGATGAATATCTTTTGGATTTAATGCTTGGTAAATCACAGAAACGATGCAGGGGTAAACAACAATCGATCGGCACGCGTCAGTCTCATAACCTATACGTCCACCCAAACTCTCTAAATTGACGGTGTCACGTGTCCTTTTAATTTGTTCCTTTTCAAACGAGGAAAAATACATTGATCAAGATGGCAAGAGGCAAATAACCCCGAGAGACGAAACAAAAGGGGTTGATCAAAAGGATTCCTTTCAAGATATCACTCGATATCATAGACTCTATATCAATTCCCCAGTGTGAAGCAACAGTGTAATAAAGTACAATCTCATGTAGCTACTGAAAAAGGTGAATTGCCGCAAAGGGGAAAATGGCCTAGAGAGCTCGATCGAGTCGGGATTAGATACATTTACAAATATGGTATACTGCACCAAGTCTTTACTAAATATGGATTTTGTGATGCAACATGCCGTTATACACTCGCAATTATACTTGTACAAAACGATTTCACTTGAGAATTCCTTTGATTATTGCCTGAGAAATGTACACTCTTTTTCTGCAATATAATCAGAAAAATATAAAATATTCTTTGAGAAAAAAAACTATAGGTTGGTATAATGAAAAAAAATTATCATCCACGAAAGGAAAAGGAGAAAAAAGTAGAACAAAACAGAGTGTATCTAACACTTGAGTGGATAGAAACCGGAAGAACGGGTGTCTGAACTGAGTGGCGCTGTTGAATAAGCACTTGAATCTCTTCTGGCCGCTTGAGTTGGTTTAGAAATACCAATACCAATGCAAAAGTCGAGGTACAGAGGTGGCAAACGGTATAAAAATTTGTATTTTTTATATTCAGAATCATTGGATGAGCCTATCCGAGCACTGTGGGTGGATAATTCTGAAACATAAATTGATAATTTTGGAACTAATTCTCATTACTCTATCGGGTTTATCTTTGAAATGTGGAGATTCAATTTATTAGTGGATATAATGAATTATATACAGCACTAGATAACTCTAATAACGAGGATATTCGATAAAACATGCCAAACTCATAGTGGTTAGATTAATATTAGTGCTGGGGGATATAATGGTCAATTCATTGTATGCTCATTGAGTGATCAACGAACCGGGTAGAGTATTTAGTAACGGCGTCGACTCCAACGTGTCTCTCTGTGCCCGGCTAAAGTAACAGCTGATTGGTGTTGCTATTCGATGGGTGGACAGTGTCCAAAAGCATTGGCATAACCTCTCTTGATTATCCAAACGCAGTAACGAAGCTACCAACATGATACTATATACATATATATGATGTTTGTATTTACAATGGGCAATCCTTGACTTGGAAATTATGAAACATACGATTGTGTTGAACAAAGGCCAAATATCATGGGTCTTTTATTCAAAATATATTCACATTCTTTGGTTACATTATGATATTTTTTTCATATTCATTGGCTATGTTAAACGTACTATTTATAGTTATGTGGTTGAAATCTCTTGTTCAAAGAACTTTTTTTTACAACGTGGGATGTTAACTGAGTACCAAGCACTTAGCTCCGTATCACTTTTCCTCTCTTCTCAGCGAAAAAAAAAAAGAGAGAATTGAGGGGACAAAAAACATGCCTGACGTCTCAACTCCTACATTTTCCTCTTTCATCATGACCCCCATATGGGAGATATCGGTTTCAAGGTAATTCAAGAACCATTGGAATGCGTTGGTGGCGATCGGAAATTGAGTGAACAGATATATAAAATACCAACGGATATGGATTCTCTGTGTCACAAGCATGTGACGAAGAAAGTGTATATGTTGTCAGATAATATTGTGAGGGGGGAAGTGGACTTTTTCAACAGAGGGTGAAAGTGAAACCCACCCCCTACTACTTTCATATCTACTCTCAGGAGGGTCACTTGAAGGATTTTTATGTAATTGGTTGAGAGTTTCACGACGAATAGGATTTACGAATTTATTTATGTAATTGGGTTCATTCGACGGACGGAATTAATTCTCCCATGAGGGTTTTCTTGATCTTGAAGAGGAAGTGAATTTTTCGGTTCAAGTCGGCAGCACGAATACTCGAACGTTTAATCATAAAGCATTGGCCTACCTTTCTATAATGCACGACATTGAAAGTTTACTTTTATGAAACGAGCGGAGGAGGGAATTATCAAATTTCTTTTTTCATTTCAATTATTTTCTTTTGAATCGCAAGTTTTTTGTTTTCTCTTTGCACTATTGCCAAGTTGACGGAACTCTTCATAATCGGGTTTCTCTTTACATCTTTCTATCCTCTTGACAGTAAAGAGGAAAGACCAAAGATAGTTTAACGTAAATGAGGCAAATTTTCCAGCGCGTGTAGGCCTCCCTCGGGTATCACTCCATCTCTCTTTCTCTCTCAGTTTGATACCGAGGCCCCGCACCTGGGAAACCTACCGTCCATTTCACGGAACAACGCGCTCGACTGTCTCGTGGGATTATTTCTACCTTCTCCTTCTTGACTATCAGTCAGCTCCGAGTTTCTTTCTCGTCGGGTTTTCATTGACAGAGCGAGTTGTGAGGTCTTCTCTCCAGGAAAGTACTCCAATAAAATTGATCGACTTTTATCTCTTATTGGCGGCTCTTTGTTCATCTCCCTCTTTTTCCATTTGGTTATAATTATCACGGCGACTTAATCCATGACTTCCAGGAGCCAATCAAATTCTTCTGCATGTATACCAACATGTATACTTACAACGAGTGTAAAATTCGCTACGCCTCTGTGAAAAAAACCGTTAAACGTCTGTTATTTTCCAGACTCAGTTATTTGCCGGATGTGCAATGGATTTTAATAACAAAAATCAGACAAACAACGTGACCCCGTTACCATTAAACTATCTCATTGCGGTTATAAAGGTCCATCTGACAAAACTTATATACACGCCAGACAGCCAATGCCCTGCAATATGGTTTGGTATTTTCAATGACACGATAAATATCTCAACATCACGAGGAGGACTATACTCCAGCTACGTAGTGGTCATAAAACGTTTCATAAATATTATGATCCCGATTCCAAAGCGATTCAATCCATCCACGAACAGCCTCAAAGACCGTCATCTCTCTCTCTCTCTCTTCACATGCCGGGAGATATCCTCTCGTAAATTCACGATAAATTTCAGTCAATCGTCTCGTCAGATTTTTATTATTTCTCCTCACTGTATCCATATTTTCCAGATTTTTTTTTATTTCAATATATTCTGAAATCAATTGTCGGCCAATTGATTTTAACGAGACCAACAATTTTCCATTTTGTCACGCATTCTCTCTGATTTATGGTGCATTGCTATGGCTAAAACTGCTGGAATTGAGTTCCACTTGAGGGGAAAAAAAAAGTCTCACGTATAGCGCCTCAACCATGGAGAATGATGAGACAATAGAATAACCTCTGTTCTAAAATGTTGAAATGAAATTTTGACTAGTACAGCAGAGGGGCGGCGAAGGTACAATTTAGCCATGCATTCTTGTATGTATAATAAAATAATAAAATACCAGACAACGCGGGGCTGTATATTCTTCCTGTAAAGGCCAAGGTAGCGCTTTCTCGCAGCATATAAGCAGCAAATCCCCTTGTACCGGTGGAAAATTAAACTTTTGGCAACTCTTTAAGGACCCTCAAGCGACAGTCCAATTTTCTCAGAACGAGTCTCAAGACATTTGCCCGCTGTATGCTGCCATTCTTATTAAGGAAATTTTAGTGTCCCCTGTCTCGAGAATAAGGGTGAGACAAAAAAAATAAATGACACGAGTAAGGGACTAGAAAAAAAAGTGAAATTGACAAAGCAGAAAGACCATACAGTTCTCTCCGTATATACAAACTATGTTTTGTCTCTCATTTCTATGCAATTAGGGTATGTTTTTTACGTGAAAACCCTGGGAGTGGCGTTGAGATGTATCTCCCATCGTTTATTACAGCAAAACAACCTCCGTCGTTAAGCAGTCTCCTCTTGACGTAGTTGTTATCATTATTAATTTCAACTTCCAATTTTCCTCCCCCCCTCTTCATCATTTTACCTCTTCATTCTGCTGTTTAAACCTCTTTAAGTCTATCGCAATTTCTGATGGGTGGAATATATGGACGAGGACCTCAGTTTAATGATTCTCAAGATTGTAATCTCCTGTAGCAAGAGACTCTCCCTTTTTCTTCCTCCTTCTTATGCCCTATAAGATCTTTACCCCATTTTTTTTTTTTTTTCTATCCTCAATGTTACTTATTTCTTTTTACCCTCCTTTTGGCATGGTATAGCTGCCACACACCCTGCAGTTTTCATTAGAGCCCAATAGTGGTGATGGAGTACCGTCTTTTCCCAACGCAAGATAAGGGCTCTTCAGAGGCTTTCCCCCGCTGTGTACCATGTGAAGAGAAAACCGTTGGCACTTCCTCAAGTACATCGAAGTATGTATTCTTTTCTCTCGCTGTCTCTCACTTATACTTTTTCCTCTTCGCAAATATCCAGTTAGTTTTTCTAGACTCTCGGGGGCCCAACTGCTGAAGTTTCTCAGTTAAAGATCCCCCGCGAGAACCATTCGTGAGAAAAAAAAAAAAAAAAAACAAGTTTTCATACCCAGAGAGAGAGAGGTATTATAATTTCCAGGAATAACTTAATTCTCTCATTTCTTCCTTTTTCTTCAAACCACTCTATTCTCCTCAACTTTTGTTCCCATACTCTCTACAATGACATAGGCATGACACGGATGCACGGGTAATGGACGTCTAGCACGCGCGTTTGTGTATATAGAATCAAGCCGCTGGATGGCGGTGTGTGATTAACGCCCAGAAGGTACCGACAGAGTTCGACGCCTCGGTGCCTAATTAGCTGTCGGTGAGAAACTGCCTCATCCTCCCCCATTCCCCTCCAAACTACGCCACCATACTATTACTCTGTTAGATAATTTCTGCGCCACGTGGGCACCTAATGAGAGAATGGATCTCATTTTTTCAAGTTTAGAGCCAAAAAGAGTGGACGAGAGAAACCGGGGAATCCCCTTTATCATTCAAAATTGATGGCTAGATAATTTGCTGTGGGCATAAGAAAAAATCTGTTTATTTTTTGCAGATAAAGCTCAAATCATAAGAAAATAGCAGAGTTTAGATCTTTCTCACTCTTCATCCTCATTTCTTTTATACTCGCGAAAAAAAAGCCTTTTACGTAAGAGGAAAAAGAGTAGGTATCCACAGACCATAGAACGTGGATTACCAACTTGTTGTTCGTGCAGGCTTCGTTCAATCTCGTTCAACACTTGGCTATAGTTGGTGTGTTTGGAGAGATGAGAGGATGACAACCAACTTTGCAACAGTACTTTTTATTTCCTTGGTGTGGTACTCGGGGGTACACGGACATAGCATATAGTTGGTGCAATGTATATACTGAGTGGAGAGAAGTATAAAAAATAGAGGGAATAGGTGGAAAGAGAAAAGACGAGAGTCTGTACCAACTATTGGTGTTGTATTTAGTTGTTCCTGAATTAGGGATTTCCCCATCAAGTTCAATGAGATTTCCGGGGGAAATGTATACTCTTGAGTTGTTCAGGAAATTCCTGATCCAACACTTGTTTCTCGTATGGATATACAAAGGCAATTTTTACGGTAAAAATGACACATTTGTTGAAGAAAAGTGGAAATTTCACCGATAATCTCTCTCCACGTAATTTCGTTATTCTACAGGAGTTTTTCCAGAGCTGTTATATCTGTTTCGCTTAGTTTTGATAGCGAGCGTTTAATGGACGATAAACATGTTGCCGCAGTGTGGAAACTTCCTTACACACAAATTACTGGGATAAATTTGTCGCAAAATATTCCCTGGGGCGAACGAAAATCCCCTGTGCCAACGGACTAGCTAGACGGGGAAATCCCAAGAGTCACGCGCACGGATAACGTCATTGTCTACATTTTGCGTATGAAGGCCTTCCGGCATGTTTTATGGGTACATATTCATGGAGAACGAATGAGAGGTGTACATCGTATCGTAAATGGAGGTGTCATAAATGCGCCTATCCAAGGTGCAAGTTGGTGAGAATTTATTGAACGATGTATGATAAGTTATGACGCTCAGTTGCACATATTCATGTTGATAATGATTGACAGTTGGGTATGCAAGACTTCATTCAACATATCCGAGAGAGTTGCAAAGTTAACTGACCAGTTGTGGAGTGGTACAGGCACGTCAAGAATTCGAGTAAAAATAGTAGAGCTGTAGTGTTCAGATGGTACAGATGAGAAGAGAAATGTGTGTGAAATATTTGGACTCCAATGAGATATTTCGATCAATCCAGGAAAAGCTGTGCGTTCACTTCGGGCTAGCTGAGCGATTCGTCACGTTCGAACTTGAGGAGTTGGAAATATAACGCGAGGGGGGAAAAATAATTTAAAAAGTTTCTCCCAGTCTTTCCTCTCCCATCTCTCCAGTGAATACCTGGAAAAATGAATTCAAGGAATGAGGGGGGGGGGGATTTGCCTGGAGTACGTCTCGACCTTTTGCCATTCACTGAATATGCGTCTGAATGTTTTCATTTGCAAATGCCACAGGTTGATCAATAGTTTAGAATTCACTCCCTCTCGAATTAAATTTTTTCACCTCTCGTTTTTCAAATTTCTCTTATAATTCATGAACAAAAGGAGCGTTTATTATTTTACAATTTATCCCTCAATGCAATGGATATTAATTGTGTGTTAAAGAATGACAAAAGGGCCATTCTGTATATAAATATGAGTGGGCGTAAGACCAGCGTGTGAAGAGTACCAGCTGACGCTTGGACAACCTGAAGACCTCCCCCCTTAATAAATCGTTTTACGCGCTTGAATACCTGCAAAGGATGCACTTCCAATTCTCCAGCCCACACTCTCTTCTAAACGCTTTAATACAAGATATTCACAATGATTGAATCCCTCAGGTACATTATAGCTATCAATGGCATTCATTATCTCATTGATAACGTTTTTTTTTTTCTCTTTGAAGCCATATAAATATATACCACAACTCATTCAATAAATCCAGCGAGGAACACACCTTGACACAAGTTGCATTTAACGATAATTGTATTTTTAATGGCTATTCCATTTTGGACACTGTCGAATTTACCTCTTTGCACTGGCCAATCCGTTTTTACGAGCTTTCTTCCGACTGTGGTGAGGATGGAAGACGTTATTCATCCCAACTCGCAAACCACCAACGTTATCCTAAAGTTTTTTTTCCAACCACAGAAATCTACATCTGTAGATGAGTTTTGGTTTTTGTTGAACAATTCCCTAACTGGTCCTCCATTACCCATCTAGAATCAACCATAACCTCCAAAATTATTGTTCATGCATTTAAAATGACCAATTTTTTATCCACTCGTGCATCAAGCTTATATTTTTCCTTCATCCATATCCCTCTACATCTTTTATTTCTTCTCTGTTTCATATTTTTTTCCTCCATCTCTATCGGCAACAGGAGGGGGCGCGACAGAGTTTCACGCAGTAACTGGGAATAGACAATAGATTTACGAGGCGTTGCATTTTAATTCGCCGGCAAAACCCGTTGTACCACGGCGCCGCCCGGTAGACGACACATTTATTGGACGATAAAACTTTGCTCTCCTCCAATCCCCCTCTCCCCCTACATGTACACACAAGAGGTGATCGTTCCAACACCCCTCACACCATTCTCGTCTACGTGGAATTCACAAAAATTTTCCAGTATTATTAACGTTGTAGCCTTGTGTATACCATGCCAATCTATTTTACTTCCTTTTTTGTCTTGAAAAAAAATGAAAGTGGCAATCAACGGGCTACAAATTATAAGAGTCAAAGAATTTTTTTAAACAACTATTCCAGTGCGGAATTAAAAAATTGTCATGAGTTACAATATTCGGTCCTAACCGCAGACTCATTGGCATCCTGATCTCGTACCTGTGGGCGAGACGTACCCATAAAAGCCCTCCATAAAACTATTATTATAAATTAAAATAGAGGGAATCCTCCGACGCACCCCCTTCAGTGACCTTCATTCTCTATCCAAATTGATGTATTTGATATGAGGGATTTTAGGCCAATCGATGTACAATAATTTCTCTCTTTTTTTTCTCCCCACCTCCGTTAAACGTGGATCGGATTTCAATAAGTCTTCTCCTATTTTTTTTTTTTTTCATATCAATTGTATCGAATCTCTGTTTTGCAAGCTTCTCGTGCACACTGAAAGTTTCTCTGTTTCTTTGTACCATTCTCCTCAACATCGGAATCTGATTTACATCCTAATTACTAGGGGGGGCTTTTCCCATGCACTTTAAACCGTGCGCGGTCGTTAAAACCACTGTAGAGGCTACCTAATCTACATTTGTAACGTGCTCGTTGCACTCACTGATGGGGCAGTTGTAGAAGTAACTGAAAACAAAACTTCTCTCACTGTTGAATTAATTTTCCTACTGGCTTTAGTCTGGCTTTCAGAATGAGCTGCGACTAGGAAATTAAAAGAATAAATAATTTGTATAATAGGTAATACGCTTGAGAGAAAAATGTCTAAAGGGATTTTCCTTGAGGTGTATACTCTCTGTCTTTGTCTGTCTAGCTCAGCCAGGCGAATGAATTCGATACTGTAAGACAGGGTGAAGGGGGGGGGGGGGACTAGAGTGAGGAATGGGGAAAGCCATGACAAAGATCAAAGAGACGGTACCATTTGATTTTTTAATCAATTATTACTGACGCGAATCGTCAGTGGGAGAGGGCTTTTCCATCGACAAAACTTTGGTGTTTGTTGGGGAAGTGTCTTTGGGGGATTTATTATTCGATTATCTTGAAAATTAAATATTTAATTTGTACTTTTTTTTCTTCTTTTTTTTTTTATCTAATCGTTCATTACGGTTGCCTAGAGCTTGCTATTTCTCATCAACTTCTCGACAACAACCCCCACTTGAGGAGGCAACCAAAACCCGAGATAATGAGAAAATGCAGGAACTCTTCACGTCACACCCTCGGCCACTCCGTTCTTAATCATGGCAATGTTGGTGAGAGCCATGGAGAGAAAATCCTCCAACGAAAAACCCTTCATTTCCTCTAGTTTTCCCCCCTCACTTTTCTAGATTTTCACTGGGTATTTTCATCTTGGATAGCAGTCTATCTTCACACTTGACCCACAAGGAAAAAAATCACCCTCCTTAACTGCCAAGGGTGAGCACTCTGTGAGCGCAAGACGATCAATACCTTTCATGACTCCAGAATTCTCCAAACAAATGTTGTCACAATTTTGGGGAATATAATCCATTAGCCATTATCGCAATTCCAATCAGTGCACGATGTGTTTATCTTCCGTATGATTAATTCTTCCAGAAATGTATTTATATATCAATCAAGTTATTTTATTTTTCATGCTTGATTAAGAAAATATTGGATATTTCAATATTTTTAGGCATAAAAATGCTCTCAAATATTCATTCACCCTCAACAAAAAAACGTGACACTGAATTTATATATCACGAGGGCGTGTGTTGTACTTTTCTATTAGATAAAAAATGTATACCCCAAAAAACGTATTCATTCTCCAGCGTGTCTCTCCCTCCCAGTCCTCGTTCGCTGCGTGTCAAGCTCGAGGGAGGAGAGAAAAAAAAAAAAGGGGCGCGAGGCTTTCCCGCAGGAATCACGCGGAGCAAACGATCGATACGCAAGACGATTTCTCGCTTGCGAGGGTCCCATTTTCCCTCCTCTTCTCATTCTTCGTCTTATTTTTTTTTTTTATACAGAGCCTTTTGGACAATCCTCGAGGGTGAGGGTGCGTGCTGCTTGTCTTACATTTTCCCCAAGCTTGAGAATTTTGGTGCAAGAGAAAAGGTAGTTTCCTCGTACTCTCCCCCGCTCCTTTTGGCCTCCCTTTTCTTCCTAGGGATTGAGAGTAATGAAACTGTTTCTTGAGGGAGGAAATACTCGGGGTAGGCTTGACCGAAAACCGTCTCCTCCGTAATGTCTACCATCCCTTTATAACCTGAAGCCCTTCGTATATTGCCAACGAGACTAGAATTCCAAGGGCCGTAGTAAAGTTTTATAGACGAAAGCCCAATTATTTGGTGCATTATTTTTTTTATTTGGTATTACAAACGACGAGGGAAGAATAAATGTAGAATAATTAATGTCAATTTTTATATATCAATAATGAGGAGGGTAGAAGTCTAATGAAGCAATGAAGGATCGGATTTTACGTGTCATGATTTTCTTCATTTGGCCTCTACCAGTGATCCTCGAAAATGGAATAATGTAATTTTTATGGATCGATAGTTACTGCTTCAGTTTCTAGATGCACGTATCTACACAATCCTCAGACAGATTTCACACTCTGCGTAAGGGTCACGTACTCCCAGCATCACGTACATCCGCCCTACTTTTTCTTTTTCTTCATTATTATATCTTGAATAAAACAACTCGCATTACGATTATTTCTTATTCCCCTGTCCCTCGTTTCTCTCAATTATCACAGTTTACAGATCTTGTTTTGGGATAATTGTGGTATTATTAAGCTACTGTAATTATAATTTAAATTGTTTACTTATGTAGACTATTTTTATCTTCTGTTGCAGGTACGTAAGTGGTTCGGTATTATTGAAAGAGGATTATCATTATTCATACTCTTGGATAACTCTTGCCTCGTAAAGAAGATGGTCCTCGGAGGTTTGAGTACAGATTATCCAGCGAATAAGAGAAAAAAAAAGATTGAAAATTGTTAGAAGACGGAAATCATAGAGTTGAAGTAATCTCGGCTCAAGGGTAAGAGTGAATGAAGAAATTCACATTTCAATCGTTTTAATTAACGGGAAGACCGAGACGAGGGCAGTGAACTGACGCCACCATTTTCTTTCATCTCAATTTCATCATCTCTAAGTTTTTTCATTTGATAGAAAATCAAGTTATAGGTCTCATAAAAGAACCCCACGATTTATTGCCCTATGAAATACAACAGCCAATTAGATAAAGAAATTTCCCAAATTAATTGTTGCTATGAAATTCAATTGCTTTCGGGAATTATTTATTCCTCGAAACGGAAATTTCCACTCCCTGCATTCGGCAAAAAGACGCTATCCTGTATAAATCAAAACTAAAATAAGCAGATGAAGGAGTGTTCTGTCTTCTCGCGCGTGTTACACGAACACGCCCCTCTGTAGTCTCGAAAGTGCAGATTAACGGTACGGTCACAAGCGTTGCTCGCCGCTGTTGAGAGTACGCGTTTTCATTTTCCTAGATTAAAACGGGATTTAATAAAGGCAACGTACGAGACTTTAATCGACCGCGCCGTGGGCACGGAGTACACTGGCGCGCCTCTTCATTCCACACTGAATGCCCCTTTTTTTTATTTCATATTCCCTCTATCTCACCCAAATTTCGGTACGCTTGTAATCGCGTGCGCCGAAAAGCCCTGACATTCCTCGAAATTACCAAAACGTTCAATCTGAATGCTCCTGTCCAAACTAAAAGAAGAACAAAACAAGAATAAAAATTCGAGCAATTTTAACGCGCAAAGCACCGAATTCGTGTCTCGCTTTTACGAGCGTCGAAATATTTGACTGAGCGTTTGTGAATGCAATTGCAATGGACGTGTGGGGTAAAATCCAATGAAAATAAAAGGGAAAGGGTTTTGAATAACCACATCGTTTTCCATGACAGTGGCGTTCAATGGTGGAGAGATGCGCTAGTGTCTAGCTAGACCATGGAGAGGAAAGAGTGAATGGGTGGATGGATCAATTCTCCAATGAACGAGAGCCCTATCTCTCTATCTTTCTCACTCACGCAGCTTCCGGTTATCTACACTGAATTAACTCATTCTATGGTGGACAGAACAAAACGCTAAATGAATCGTAAAATTTTACTTTTCCCGAAGTAATGAGAATGAGTGGTGAGGAAGGACAAAAAGACCCATATGAATATAGAATAAATCGTGGAAAATTGAATGGAGTGAGAGAATCCAACCCAATTCAGTTAATGAAAAGTCTACATTGCTTCCTCATTCGTACTTCAGTTGTTAACCCTTGTGCAAAATTTCTGCCACTTTAATTAATGCATAGCCCCCCAGGCTATCTTCATTCCAGAGGTGCTTCTTTCTCGGTATTATCCTTACTACAATATTTCATTCCCACCTAGATCGATATTCTATTCTCTGATGTGACAATACACTTGTGTATCGATATGGAGAGTAACAAACTGGTGAGCATCATGCATAAATGCATCAGATCCCTCGCAAATAACCATAGACCTCACTCCTGTTGACACAAACAGTGGCTGTTGAATTTCCCCAGGTTCCACATAACTCTTCAAATGTCTCTCTTTTCGCGTCATGTCCATTTTGTTTGAGCGACTTTTATCTCTTGTTCTTTTGGACGCTGTCTTCAACACCGAGGACAAATGCTTCCGCAGTAAATGTCCAAGGTAGAAGGAAGCCAAGCTGAAGACTCTGGGGGCGGAAATCAGTTGGTTGGAGCCAGTCCATGTTGGCAAGTGGAAAACGCCAGCGCCAAAAGTCATCCAAACCCTCAACAATTTTAACTCTTATCGTATCTCGAGAATTTAGTGTTCTGCGGGGGTCGATGCCAACGTTTTTACATAGTTCGTTGACTCTTTGGAGTTTGAGAGAGGAGCAGCTATCCCCTCTATGAGACTCCAACCCCTTGTGGATATTAAATTTCATGGGCCTGCGCAGCCTCATTCTCCACCTTTTTTTTTTTTGGCGTGAACAGGAAATAAGAATGTTTTCAATCGAGTTTATCGTTATGTTAATGTATATGTCAATGCACTTGATCACAGGCACAGCCTACATGAATGCATGGTTATCGATCTTGTTTTCGAGTTATAAATAGTTAGACGACGGATATAGAAAGACTGAGGGCTCGCCTACTTTATGAACTTTCAGGTTATTTTATGAATATTGTGCTGCATTTGTTGTATTGAATTTTTTTCTTTCCACCTTTGTCTTTATATCCAAATTTATAGAGTGGTTTATAGCTTGACTGGATCAAGTAGACACGTATCCATCAATTATTGTATTTTTGTTAGTGTCTATTTTAACTGAGACTTGCACTCAATTATATTATTTTAAAGTTTAAATGAGAGTCAGCATGATTGCTATTCCGGTCTATCGACTATTTTCAACATTCGTAAATAGAGGTACGAAACAAAAAAATATATCGAATTCTCTATGAATTACACCACGTAAACCTTTGTTGAGTGGAAATGGAATTTCAACAAATCAAAGGGAATTGCAGAGCACTTTAGTACAATCGAATTTAGAAGAAAAATGCTGACAAATTAAATAGTCAGAATAGTTGAATTTCTATCGGTTCAACAGTGAATCATATTATCACTGAATAATCATTAACTCTGACAGTTTTTCCATAAAACTGACAGTATAATATTTTAGTGGTCAGAAAAAGTGTTTCGGTTGAGATAAGAGATTGAGAAAGAAATGATTGAAAAAATTAAACTGATAATTTTCCATTGGTTGAAGGGAGTTGAGGAAAAAACATGAGTTATAGACTCTGACATATTTACGACTCAAGAGTTTCGTTTTTCTACAGTTAGGGCGTTCAGCTATATTCTAGCGTCATCCCACACAGCACACCCTCGACATGACATTCACGCAGCAAACTGAGGAGGAAATGCTACCAAATTATATTGCCAAGTGGGGCTAGAGTTTTTACTCAGAAAGAGGGCGCGTCGTCTGCTAACCTCCTGACTCATTCCCTCAAATCTAGTAAATAATAACTAGGGGAATAGAGAGGGTTGTACACAATAATCTAAAGTTTACGGCTTTCTCATATTACATCCTCGTGACACGCCTGTGTTGAAAATATTTTTACTCTTTTTAATGAATCGTAAAAGACTGGACTTTGGTGGGTTAATAACAAAAAAAAAAATTTCATTTCTCACGCAAACCCAAACGGGCTGACGGAGTTTCATTTTTTTAATGCTCTTTGTGTGTTCTCGATGAGAGAAATTCATTTTTGATGGTGTTCATGTGACCACACTGGTGCACCCACATTTCGTTTTTTTTCTTTTTTTTCCTATTTTCCGGGACAATGTGAATAGCCGAGGTGAAAAAAAATTCTCGTGATTTTTCACTTTCCACTGTGGTCAAAATTCAACATGAACTATATCTCGACGCAGTGGACACTCCAGTGGGAAAACGCAGTGGATAATGGTTTCCAAAGGGGCAGTTCTCGCAACAATTAGCCACGACGTGTCTTGGCAGGCCGCCAAATGCACACGAATTTTACCCCCTCATCGTGGGTTTCACCAAATGTGCGGTTTGATAGAAAAGAAAGGAGTGGGGGAGAGGGAGAGTGAAAATAAATAACAACTCACTGGATTCTGAAGAAAATTAATTGATGCCTGAAAATGTCGTGGAAATAATTCATCGGAATTCATCATAAAATTGTTGTGCATCGTGAGTAATTTGTGCTTATTGATAATTCGATTATCTTAATCTATCGTAGAAAGTGTAATTGTGCGTATTGTACCAACTCGACGAATTGGAATGATACGGGTAGTCTCTTCCGCACCATTTGCCGATACAACTTGCACCACCAATCACGACAGAGCGCGTACATGCGTTTGACTAAGGCCACGAGACCTTGCTAATGGCCAGAATGTAGCTTTATTAGCCAGTTCCCCCCCCCCCCCCTTTCCCCCTTTGGCCTTCCTCACATGAACAATCGATGAGTCGAAACGTCTGGTGGACAATCAATATATATATACCAGTCGATCCAGCGAGGAAATGCAATTAAGCTACAGCGATGCAACCCCTCGTTGTATATATTTCGGGATTACCCAGGATCGTGTAGAATGCCGTGTGTATACGTCGTTCCTTATTGCCATGGAGTAATTTTCCACCCTCTATAAAGCCATTACCCAATGTCTGTATATCCAGCTCATATCCCAGACGATGAAATAACCACTCTTGTTTACGTTTACATGATTTACGCTTCAATATCAATAATACTCATCAATGTGTGGGCAATCATATCATTACACTCTATTTCTGCATCATGAATTTGGGTATTCTAAACAGTTATAATGATTTTTCCAATGAGAAAAGAGTCATATTTCAATTTTATACCATTAGGCCAATTATCTGACCTCAACAAATGGCTTTGTAATTATATACTTCCCATAAGAGTCGTAAACTATTTCAATACTCTAAAATGGTGAATGTAAACCTCGGTTGATAATACAGAACAACTTTCTGTTGAGACTTTTATACTTTTTTTTTTCTCCTGAGTATATTTTCATCCTTCTCGTCGTAGTTGAAGATTACACGTCGCTCAGTCTCTTTAAACCTATTTCCACTGTAAAATTACTGAGAACGGCTTGTCATTATGACGAAGGTCCTTGCAAGCTTTTCTTGCATCGTGAGTATCTGGTACAGTTTCTGTGAGTAAAAACTTGAGCATATTGAAATACATCATCATCATCATTATGGATAAAGATGAATAGTGAAGGAGAGAAATGGTTGGTAATATTTTATTCCATAATTTATCATTTTTAATGGTTGAGTATTAATCTGACTAGGGTTGAATATTTGAAATATTCATTTGATGGTTGAATTGGTCAAATAAATTTCAGATACTAGGAACGAATTTCTACGAATCGTGGCGACGACGTAATAATCTCGTAACTTTATATAGAGATGGGTGGGAAATGGGTTTTGAGAGACTCAAACACTTTGCCAGAGCTCTATAACGCTAGCCAGTCGCGTGCACAGTGTCTATGGCTAGTGGCCAAGTGCTATGGGTAATTATTCCTACACGTATTTCGACCACCCGGCCAGTTGAGCTTCAGATGTAGGAACGTTAAGGGATAAACGAACATGAATATCCCTTTACCATGAAGTTAGTAGGTATTCAATTTACCAGAAATCTCATTACAAAAAAAAACTCAATTGCGTTAGGAAAATTGAATAAAATCCTTCACTATTTGATTTCAAATAATTTCATCATCTTGTTCACCAATTTGAGTCGGTTTGTGTCAGTCTATGTCATGTTATAATTTGGTTATGAGAAACTCTGTGGTTTTTGAAATATCCAAGAAAATGTATATTCAAAGAGAGGTGCATTTTGCACAATGTACACAGAATAATTTATTGACTTTCTTGCCACTGATGTAGTTTGACCTGCACTTCGTGCGGGTAATTGGCTATGCCAAGTTACTTTTGGTCTTAGTCACCCGCCTTCACCTCCTACGATCGTGAATATTCATTGGTACATTCTCTATATACATCAATAGAACAGCCACCCAACCACTGACACTGCATATATACCTGAACGATAAAAGTCTACTCGTCCTTTTTTATCTCCTTGCTTTTTTTCTTTTTTTATACATCCCATCGTCTTTTCCCTCCTTTTGTATCTCCCACGAAACCAACGTTGCATAAAATAATTTGAGTATCAAAGTACTCAATTTGCCGAAAATTGATTTTATTAGTTATGTAAATTATTCACATCCTGGGTTTTTTTTTTTTTTTTATTAAAAGAAGAGAGAAGAAATTTATTGTTAAACATTGTCTTTAGAAAGTTGAGGTTATGGCAAGAGAAATCAAATGCTCATGCCTGTTGCTTCAATTATCAATTCAACTCCAAACAATTTTTTTTTCTGATACCATCGAGAGAGATTATCATGTTTGAGTTATCACAGTTTTTCTCTCCACCCACACGAAAATATGATTAACGGTAATGATTTTTGGTTTATCAGTATAACGCCATTCGATGTTTAACTCCCGCTGTTACACATATCGTGAAGCCAGAGATTGAACTTAATGAAGTGAACGAAAGGGTAGAATATAAAGATAAAAATAATAAAAAAAAAGGGAGGAAAACACTGCACTCTCTAGCCTCCTCCGGGCAACATTGACTAGAATGATATCCAGAGGTTGAGGGTCGATGGGGGACAAGGGCACCTGTGCCTCATTCATTTATCCACTTCCTCTTTGTCCTATCTTCGCTTCACTTTCCACGCTTCGCTTCATCCCCATCTCTTCGGCCATTCTACCCATGGCCACGACAGCATACGAAGGGCGGCGAATTAGAGCGAATGAGAATGATAGGCGCAGGACTCGACAGCCTGGCAAACGAGGCGATCAATACCCCCTCGTTCTATTCAGGAGTTTTAATTTACAAAGAGGAGGAGGGGGGGGGGGAAACCCAACGTGGTAATAAAAAAAAAAAAAACTATCGGATACAATTAATTTGAAAAATTCCTTTATGTTCCTTTAAAAAGATTTTCCGTGGAGTTTTTTTTTTTTTTCCTGGAGAATGGAAAAATAAAATGGACAAGAAGTGAGATGACGCAGGGATTCCATCCCCGTGTGATGAATATCCTCGCTGGTGGCACATTAGTGAATGGGATGTAAAAAAAAACCCAATTTCAGTCATCAAAAAGCCAGAAAATTGTGGGATAGATAGGATGACTGTGAAAAATTTGGAACCCTCCAGCTATTGTTGTTCTACGAAAAACTTTCTGCATCAAAACCCATGAAATACTTGCGTAAAATATTGATTCCGATGTGTCGGTTCCACGTAAACAAACTTGGATTGGTTTGAAAGAGCATTTGGAAAGATTTTATTTTGACAAGTGAAATAATGAAACTCTTGTCTCCAGTATAACACAATCATTAGATAACGCTCCGTCCTCCAGCGTTTTGACGTCATTTCAAAATGCTTGGGTAGAAGCTCTGAGGCTGATGAGATTACGAGGCGACACCATTCTTCTCAAGTATATAGCTCTCGAAAGAATTCTTCTTCTCTTGTTCGTTTTATTCTGGTAACGTTGGCGAGGCAAATGAGGTCGTTAAAGAAGGATTTCTTGAATACTCTTCACTCTCCCTTATGTTGACGAGCCATATTCAAGGATCATTTTGGTTTACATCGTTGAAAATATACAATACTATGAATGTCTGGATTTCCTAACAATGGAAATTCGTATCCTCCATTTGTTCCGTAATATCAAGAGATAAATTTACCATCAAAATTGATCATTTCTGTTGGAGATTGGGAGAAATTCAATTTCAATACAAATGTGTAAAACTTCCATTTGCGGTTGGGCCGAATAATATTTATGAGGTATAGAGGAATTGGATAGAATTCAGGATATTTCATGAATGAAATCTGATCGTGGCTGAATCATTAAATGCATAGCTCTAGCAATGTATGCTAATTATAGGTCATATTTCAATACAACTCTGGTACAATGGATCGATGTGCCGGAGGCATTTATAATGCAACGTACACCATGTTTCTATCTTCCTCCGTACAAATTGTCTGACTCTGTAGCTAAAATTAACGAGTTAATTTCTGATGAAAATGTTATTTCTATAAAACTCGGAATATCAAAATTTTTTCAATGTCTGGGAAATTTGATGAATAAGTTATCAAAGAAAGTCAAATATTTGAATCAGAGTTGATGGAGTATTTGATGGTTGGACTTTCTTGAGCATTGAAAATCATCAAAGCCCAGTGCAAAATGATATTTCACTTGCCAATTGAAAGAATATCAAAAGCTCATGGCAACGAAAAGTGACCTAGATTTTTATTCTGATTGGAAAAGTCTGTCTTTACTGTGAGACAGTGATATGAGGAGTAAGAGAGAAATCCTATCGAATTTTTCTTCAGCTTCCGGCTGATGTATGTCGACTAAAATGAAACCAAATGCCTCTAGCTAGATCCCCGCTTTCTTCACTCTATGTGTTGGAGACTCACACGCGTACAATCTCTCTCTGCACAGTAGTGAAACTCATGCAGCGAAATATAAAAAAACTCCGGAGGCGATTTTAATTTAGCCACAATGTCTATTGTCAACTACTCCCTCTCTCTAGTAGTGTTGGATTGAAAACAAAAGGGAATCGCGAGGAAGAAAAAAATAATAGAAGGGAAAAAAGCAAGTGGAAGAGGAGTGGAGAAGAGAAAAGGAGATTGAAAGAGTATAGAAAAGAAGACGACTTGGAATATTGTTGGAGAATGGTGTGTGTGTGCTGCTGCTGTGGATGAATTGAAAAGAATGGATGGAATAAAAAAGGTGAACTGGGTGATTTTATTGGCCGCTAAAGTTCCCTCTAAATCGACTGGATATTTTTCCTCGAGTTTTTAATATTGAGAGAGAAAAAACCTCTTGTGTGCACCCTAACGATTACGAGGCACGTATTTTTATTCGTTTGATTCCTTTCCCATGAGCTTTTACTTTACTCTCCCTCTATGAACAATTTTCTGCGTTTAATGAGTACGCAATTCCACTCACTAGAAGTAGTTCTTACTCTCATTTTGAAACACCCGAGAATCCTCAAGTGTATCTCACAATAACAATGGGGGGATAAATCCTTGTAATATACTGGGCTGAAAAGTTTCCCCTTTATATTTTGGATACATTTGCCTACAATTCTCGGGCATTTGAGTGGGCCAGTGCTGCAGAAATGATTGTAATGAAAAAAAATGCTAAGCAGAGTAGAATTTTTGCAGTTATTTCTACCTTCATTATCCTCTCATCGACGAGAACTGTGAGACTCTCAGAGACTCTGAGAGAAGCGGAAAACAAGGAGCTACGTCAGCAATTACATTCACTGGGTATACACAATCCCAGAAACCCCTTCTGGATGCCTCTCGTATACCCAACGAAATAATCAACAAAACCCGTTCAGCAATCAACAATACCGGGGGCTGCATCACTTTCGTCGTGTTGCTTTCAACTCAAGAATCATCCTTCTCAGTCTGATCTCTCCATTGGACTACATTGATGGCTGGATGGTACTCAACGATAGCTGTTGTGTCATTCGAAGAGCGGAAGTACACCGTCAGACGCCGATAACACATTTGCTTTATCACGTCTGATGGAGTGTATACATGGAGCAAGTGACAACTCCAGGATTATCGTGCGAGAAAATAATAAACTTAATACCCTTGAATAATCTCAATTAATTCAAGAAACTTTATCACATAAATTTTTCATTCAATTTTTCCTAATTTCGTTTTTTCATTTATTTTCAAAATTAATCAATCAACGGAGTTTCATCATTAATCCTATATCAATGGATTCCTCAAGCTTTTGTACCAAAATACCTACGTTCAATGAACGCATGAATCTCCATTGTCTTTGGTCACCCTCGCCATCTCATTGTAAATTACCGAGCTAGTGTGAATAATTCTGATGTTTACGCTCTGCCTATTCATTTAATCCCACCATACGAGAGCTCCAAAATGAGAATATGGGGTATTTTCGTGGAGAAAAAAAAAACAAAGTGATTAATCTGGTATTTTCAATGCTAAATAGCGACCATTGATAAAGATCATAAACTCTTGAAATGATATATTCGATTGTACATCCGTTCAACATATGTATTTTCAAGGGTACCGTATCGACAATCGAAGATCGAGAGGCCAATGTTTTCCGTATGATTGGAGACACGTTTCGGGCCATAAAGTTGGCACCACTGAGCCCTCCACGAACATGGCGTACGATAAAGTGATTTTTCATCAACAGACTCGATGGAGCGAATTGCAATATTTTATGGTTTCCCTATCGTACACACGGGAGATTCTTCTATTTTCACATTTCGGTAAGGTCACTGCGATAACACCGAGACCGATTCCGATATATATTCTCGAGGTTCTAACGCATTTCAAGGGGGGGGGGATTGAAGATGTGTGCACCGGAGAGAGGAAAAAAAGAAGAGAAAATTGGTGAAGAGAGTCGTGAAAGTGAATCGGTGGTAACAGCGGGCCATTATTAACCCCAGGGAGAAGGAATGTTTCTCTTAACGCTGTTATTTTATTTATTTTATTTTCTTCAATTCGACCAAAAAGAAGAAAATATACACAGAACCCTCGATAAATTGAGGGCAACTGAGTACATGAGGGTTTTAGCCTCGGGGGCGAAAACCCTTCCACTCGGAAAAGAGTTTTCTCCTTTTTTCGAGGAGAACGAGTCGTGGGTACATCAGAAGGCGATCGATAATCCATTCGGTGTATGAGAGGTAATCCCGAGGATATATGATGAAGGAGTCTGACTATTGGTCAATCCTAGCAAAAGTCACGCTCCCATTGGCCTCCACTATCATACCGTGTATCCAGAGAATTTCATGAATGCCTAATCTGGCGAGATTACATTCTTTTTAATCCTCGATAGGGTAAAAAAATGGAAGACACAGGATTTGGAGGGAGGAGGGAGAAAGTGAGAGAATCGAGGAAAAATACTACATGGTTTAGTGGTATGTCTACGTTTTGCTTAGTACTGCACAGCGGCTTAAATTCCCTCTCTCTCAACCCCTCTCCAGCGTCCACACTCCGTTGTGCTTCCGTTTCCCGGCCTTTTTTTTTTCATTCAACCTTTCATCCTCTTTGCAAAGCCAGTCGGCGCGTCCGTGAAAAATAAAATACAGAAAGTGAAAATAAAATGACCCTGGGACACGTAAAAAAATGTGGACACTGGTGGGATTTGCCTGTCAAGAGGAAAAGTGCACAGACTCCCTCTTTCCTTTTCCTTCTTTTTTTTTTTTCCAACCCTGCGTTTTCGTATATTCCAACGACACGCGCGCACCGCCAACGGGTATATTCACGGGCGCACAGCTGCTACACAGTCGTTTCTCGAGTGTTTTTCCATTTTTTAAGTGCACTTACGGGAGTTACGGACGACGACAAAAAAAATACATAATAAATAAAAATAAAATTAGGGGAGGCAGAGTCCAGAGAAAGCGAAAGTACATGGGATATGTTGCTACAGACGATATGGTATAGAATGGAGCCATAAAAGCATTTTTTAATTTTTTTACAATTAATTTTCATTATACCCCATCAATTAATTGCTCTTATTGACGTTAAAAAAAAATAATGTGAATTAATCAAGATTAAATAACAATATTTTTCAATTGATTATGAGAATAAATTTTGTAGAGTGAATTTAATCGCACAAAAGCCGAGAGAAGGTAGATAAAAAGATGAGAATGAATCAAGATTAAATAAAATCGAATGGCCTCTATTGCTATATATCTCGATACACACTAAAGTCAGATATGCCCCTTCGAGTTCTCGCACCCACACCGCCCACGTCACATCCATTTCGAGTAATATGTCGGCTATTAGCTCGGCATCCGCCCTCACCAGGGTTTCTATCTCGTGTGCCATATCGATCCGTACATAGCCCCTCCTGTATATTCACACACACTTTCAAACAAAAAAAAAAATCGACAAATGACTCTTCTTCCCAACCCAAGTGCGATTTACAAATTTTTTTTTACCCCCCTATCAACACAAAGTGACAAAACGTGTAAATACCGTCCAAATTCTGAACTTCTCTCTCGGCTTGAAAGTTTCCAAAATTTACGGAGATTTTTCCCAGGCTATTGAATTTTTTTTTCCCCTCTCCCAGGGAAAAGAATGAACTTTATCAATTCTAGGATTGATAAGAATGGTACGTTGAGAGTCGTTTAAAGTTAGTGGTTGTCTGCCGAGTTGTTGCACTAATCGCATATTGCTGACTCGACATACCGCGTCCCGAGTTCATTAGTTCACGCAAATGAACCGAGACTCATCACGGAAGCGGAATTCTACAGTGCCAGACTTTTATCGCGTAATTTTCCCGACTTGAACGAGCAGTCAAGGGCTCTCAACTTTGGCTGTGGGACAAGTCGAGTATCACAATTTTATTCAGTTTACTGGGATTCCCCGTCCCCCCACCCCCCTGCTATGTCGATCGATCCTTTCCATTTTCGACGCTTTCGTGACTCTGAATTCTCCAATATTTCGATCGTCGCAGCGGAATATTAAACGATGGAAATATCCCTGCCGTATCCGGCCCATCTCGTTGAATATTGGACGCTTCATACCCACCCCCGTTTTTTTTTTTCACGCTACCTTTTATGTGATCACACTTTACGGTCATTTATTGACAGTGTGATGGCTCGTAATTCCATTCATAAACTCTGTCTGTCGGTGTATTCATAACTCAATAGAAATGCTATTTTCGTACTTTTTAAAAATAGTTTTCTTCTTCTTTTTGTTACAGGTGAGAAGACAATAACAATATCGAATTTGGTGTTGGGAGTGGAGACAGCAGGTAGGGAGGAAACCAAATAGGTTTTTTTTTTTTATGTTCATTCCCTTCCTGAAAGTATTCCGATGAATTTCGTTGGTCCATTCCCTCGAGCAGATCAGTCGGGGTTATGGTTTCCAATCTTGAGGGTATTCTCGATATCCCTCGCGTACCGAAGTGCCAATCAACCAATCGATGGAAGAAAAAGGTGTATATTTGGCCCCCCCCTGGGGTACTTATCGCTCTAGCAGCACGTACATCACACACTTGCACCTTTGCAAAAGCTTGAGAATGTACAAGGACTCTATACCTGTTTAACTGGCTTCCTTCTTAGTAACTAACATTTCACGTTGTTCCATTTCCTATTTCATTTCCGATGCGGTACATTTAAATGGCACTCAACCATCCTACAATCCTCCTCCATGTCCTAAACAAGCTAGATGCGCCAGCCATCTGTGAAAAATTGTTAAATTTATACAATTTTTTTGTTAAGTCAAGCGAGTAATTGATTCAATAAGTTTTTCTTCTGTTTCGGGGAAAATTGTTCTTTCATGCTGTTAAATCACGGTGATATTTAGATAAAAAAATCGTTAGTGCATAGGGTGCGCGCGCAGTTGAGAAGTTATCAGGAAGTAACAGGTGGCGCTGCGTAAAAAATGAGACATAAATTGCGTGTATATCACATGGCCGCAAACAATCCGTTGTGCAAATATACAAACGTCTCCTTGAGTTAACATCAGCCAAACAATGGCATGTGTATACGAGGAACCGCGCTTATCTTGTGTAAATAATCTTTATCGAGCGAGTCATGTGGCCACAACCCGAGAGGTATTATCTTGATTCAACGATTCATTTTAATCAGTACCTCACTGGAATTTGACATTTCACCTTTTTCTCATTCAATCCTTTATTATCTTCAAACTTTTTTTTATGAAATCGGAACATGGTACGGGAAATACAAGTTTTATGAATTCTGCAGTTGCGCTTTGAGTGAATTTCGAGGTAAAATAATTTGATTACTTTTAAAAATCCTGTGAATATAAAAGTTATTTCAACGTAGATGGAATTTGAAAAATTCAGGGGGAAATGTGTTCACATGGGGTTGTTGAAGTAGGTCACCCAAAGAGATTCAGAGATATTCACAGAGTCACCCCTCGTTGTCCGCACTTTTCCAAACTTACTGCTATACATTTTCCTCCCTATCATTTCCTGCATTTCCTTAATTCCGTGGAATAAGTGAAATCTTCAGCTTCGTACTTTTAATTTTCCTGTAAATTCCTCCAAGTTCATAGCATAGCCTCTAGGGCATAGTGAAGAGGGCTTATAGCCTGGTGCCGAATACAAATTTTCTTCAGTGAGAGTGATTTCACGATATTGCATTGGAATTGAACGACGTCGCCAGATCACGTTTTCCAATGGAAAGATCCCAAGTTGAATTGACTGTGAATCTACTCAAATCCTATGGACCATTATCCATGGTGAATTGTCCCGAAAGAGGAATGAAAAATCGGAATAATAAATAAATCGATAGAACATATTCCCGAGTTATAAAATAAAAATCATTCCTCTTTGGTTCATTGAAATATTATAAGAATATCAAACTGCCCACGTGTTTCGATCGATAGAAATAAAAGTAATCGTAAAAAAAAAACTGCTGATATTTCTCTTCTCACCTTCATCCAAACTGAATCTTCTTTTTGCTACTTTCCATCCAGTGGGAATTGTAAAAAACGATTGGCACTGGATGCAGAGAATTCCAGAATAACTATCTCCATCGTTCCGTCCTCCTCATTCCAAACTCAGAATTTTGGTATCACTCCAAAGACGAGCGTTATGCAAGTCTCCTTGAGCAGATGCATTTCTTTATATCCACCTAATTTGACATAATGGCCACCCCCTTTCGACCTATTTCTTATCTTCTACTTGGGATGAAAAAAAAAAGCTCAGAGAGTAGCCCCAAAGGCTATCTTTATACCGCGCCAAGAATCTCGAACGATCCGCCTTGACAAGAGGCTCTTAAATTTTCTCATATCGATTCGTATATCTTTTGAAAAACTTGTCCTGTCGTATCTCCTATCATTGGGACTTATTTAAATTTAATGAACGATGATATATTCTAATGCCTCAAGAGATTAAAAATAATATATGATGATGAAAATCAAAGAAATACATCATCTAAATATGGTGCAGTAGAAATTTGACGGTGAGATATCATTTCCCGGTTTATTTATTTCACTCCATGAATCTTGTAGCACGTGTCGTCCCTAATTATTTCCAAGTCAATTCATCACTTTATTCGCATGTGCATTTGCCTTTGAGTCCAAAATTATTCACTTCCTATGATTTTCCTTTGAACATTGATTAGCTCTCACAGCTTGAATTTTTATTCTCTCGCAATATCACTCGGTCTCGATTTGTAAACGTCATGAAAAGGGACTTTCGACGGTGCTGAAGCCTCCAACGACACGTTGTCATAAACTTTACGGCAAGCACATACACCATCATACAAAATCCATGTCCCCAACCAGTGCTATCAGTGCTCAGTGTTTGTCGCCTATCAGTTTGACTACGGTAATTCGTGGAAACAATCTTTCCCATTTCTCTCACCTGGGACAAGTTTTATGGCTTGTGAACCAGATTAAAGCATCACCCAGTATTCCTCATATTTCTCGAAAGGATAAAACACAGACTCACATTCGACATTAGAATTTGTTGGAAATAATATTCAAATTTGCCCGGTTTTCTCGAAAGATGAATGAACTGATGGTACATTAGAGGCTCTAGTGATATGCAAGCTGATGTATCATACAACTTGGCATTGAGGGAGAAAACAGACACATCAGATTTCAATCATAGATGATAAATAATTCATGTCCGTTTCTACCAGTGTCTTCCCTAACGTACCTCCTTCCAACGATATTCAGACCCATCATCATGCAGCCAATGATACAGCCGTCTTCTCTATGTACTCGAATCCATATACATCGTGTATAGAAATGTATGATGATGCGACGATACACTTTAACTCTTGCTTCAACTGTAAACCCATAATATACATCACGTGTACATTTATCGCCCAGAGTCTTGGATTTTTCATGAGATTCACCGTTGATCCGTAAATAAATAAGTTTCACGCGCCAATGGATTTTCTATTTATTTGATATTTACATTCAATGGAATACAAACAAAATTTTATATCATATTTTTTTTTTTTTATACCCAACATCTCTATTATTTAGCTTAACATATATCCCGGCATTAGTTGCTTGGATCAGATGATAATGAGATGAAAAACAAGAGAAAGTTTGTACAAACTGAGTAATTAACAACATGAAGCTGCCTTGAGCCAACACGGACAGGAGTTTACGAATTGAGAGCTTCCGGGCTCGTGCCATTAGAGACCTAATTAGTGCGCATTAACGAATTTTCTGAAATTTTAACACACTCATTATTTTACGAATTTAGTTAACTGTAAAAATACAATTTGTGGTAAAATTGAAATATTCTGGATCTTCTGTTGACAATGGCTACCAATGTCACTCACTGGTAGGATATTCTCGTAGCTCAGTGTACATTTACATGAATATTAATAAATTGGTTGAGCGAAGGGTGAATATTTGGTATGACAAATCCTTTCTGACCGTTGAATATATCTGGAAATACCGTACGTGTGTATGTCCCTCGTGTTTGCTTTCAACTGACGATATACCCATTTCCCTTGTCGCAATACGTGCCCGCTTTTCCATCGTACATGTACCTTTTGTTTGCAAGTCTGAGAGTGATTGAGTTTTCGCCTGCGACCCTCCTAATGGACTGACCAATCGTCTCCCCCCACTCTTCATTTGATCATTGCTTTCAGACAACCACGTTTCTGTACGTTTTCCCTCTGTACCACTATATATTTTCTCCCTTTTACATTCACCACCTAAATCGTACATCCACAAACATTTATCATTCTATGGGATTAAATTAAATACTGAAAAAGGGTTTCTCTAATCTTATCGTTGACACTATCACAAATTCACTTTTTTTTTTCATTGTAAAAGAGAGAGAAAAAGCCCAACAGATAATCGTTGGAAAGGGGTGAAAAAAAAAAATTTCTTATCTGACTGTAATTGAAAATGCCGAGCTTCAACGAACAAAGTGCTACATTAATTTCAAACTCCAACCGAGATTATTAATACTCGTTATCGCTACTCTCTACCTATCCTGAATATCGTGGGTGAAAACTCTTCATAGAAATTCATTTCAGCTTCACACTATACACAGTATCACTTTGGCGATAAGAGAAAATGACTTTTCGCCTCGAAAGACTATTCTTGATTTACACTCAAACTCATCATGCTTATCAATTATATCCAAGATAGCTGAGAGATAATAACGTAGTTCACACGATTAACTTCTCAGTGAGTGTCTCCTGAATCACGTTATGGTCATACATTTTGGGCATAATTGAATATCAGAAATTTCATAGTATATCTGGGCAATTTGATCCTCCCCAGTCCGAAAAACCCTAATCTTTCGACGATGAAATACGTTGATTTATTCGGGGCACACGTGCACGAGGGAGAGAGAGAGATTCAACGGACCTATCATTATTGAGTTGGTTTGGCTTCGGTGAAATGCCAAACCAACTCAATGTGTTAATCCGCAGATAAACTTGAAACACGATTGGCTCCATTTGTTCAACTTCACCCTCAGGCATTTCTAAACCATTTTGTTCCTACATTTTGACCAACACACAAATAAAAAAAACGTCATTAACAGACTCACACATGCCTATACACAGTTTCTCGTCATGCATATCTTGATTAATTAAACGGGTATTGTCAGAGCAGCCCTCGGGGATGCACCGGTCATGAATGAATTATCCTCCCTTCTCCATAACTGACCACATCACTTGCCATATACCCTCACCCCCACTCCCTCATCCGCCTTGTTGAACATTGCGTTCTTTCTCATGGACATCGATACTCAATTTTACAACGAAATTTGTTCACACGTATTTCCCCAGATGATTGTTGAATGGGCTTTTTCATTGGACGATTAAAAATCTAATTGCAAAAAACTTTTGATATTGGGCCAGAACGAGACGTCAGGAATGTGTGACAGGGGGGGGGGGGTTTCTTTCTTGATAGATTATGATTCGATACGGCCGCTCGAGTGCTGCGAAAAGGAGAGAAACGAGACTTGAGAAGTTGCTCGGAGGTTTATAAATATTTATTCCATTTAGAATTCAGGATGGGTAGTCCATCCATATCACTACCTTGGGTAAATTCAATTTGACATGGAGGTCCGAATTTGCCGACCATTGATCATAGAGCTTGAAGCAATTGAAACAATTGGACAGGGTTTTACAATGCTGGTAGTAGTGTAATACTTCTCCAGCAATTTCAATTCAATTGCATGGTTTATTTTCAATTGTATTGGACCTTCATGGCCAGCTTTGATGGATATCTGTCATTCAAATTCAAGGAATTACGGAAAATTTATTTGAAGGATAAAATTCCATGATTTATTGATCATCAGAGTTGAATATTTTCCATGTTTTCAAGATTTATATCCATTAATTGGTGGATTTATTCGAGCAAATAGTACCCTCTGGTTAAGAACCTTCTACGTCTTTGCTTGGGTTTCGTAATTAGTGGTCAAACATTGTCAGCAGGACGGCATTATTAATTAAAGCCAGACATGCGGTAGGGAATGGAGAAAGCACACGGGACAAACTCAAAGAGGAGTTTAACAAAATCACCGACTCCCTTCAGCGCTGGGACATTTATAAAGCCATTCAGTTGTGTTGAAAATGTTGGTTGAACAATCTGTTGGACGAGTTTAGTAATGGAATACAAATGCACGTGTTAATACGATAGGATGAATTGAGAAAAGACTTGAGTCTAAAAGTTGATGACTGGTGTATAGACAGATAGAAGACTGTATTCCCCTTTGCACAGTGTTAAGACACGTTCCCCATTTCCGCAGCTTGGATCTCTTCTATTTTTGTTGGAAGTTTGTGGAGAGAAAGAACAACATTTATGGACCACACAACGTGACTTTTTTCATATGGAAACAGAAGACAGTGGATTATCTCTAGACCCATTTTTTCTTGTTTATTAAATGCTCTTTTGCTGAAGTTTCAAAGTAGTTTCTATGGTTTCTTATTTATTTGTAGCTTTCTCGACCTTGTTGAGAAATTCTCTCCATTTCTTCCTAAAGAGGATAATTTCGGGGCATTGTTTTATATAAAAATTGCAGAAGTTGAAAACTTGCAATTAATGAAAATGACTAATTGTTTGAAAATTTTTTTTTCGTTCATACAGAATGAAGAATTTCGAGGGGGGGGGGGGGGAAATGAAATGTCCGTGAGTATACAGGCCATTGAAAGAGAAGGAAAAAAACCAATATAGAGCCCGGTGGTTTCACTTAGAGGTTGGCGATTTCACGGATGAATGGGGAAGGACCGCGGGGGCCGATATCCGAGTCATGACATTTTTTTTTCTATACGACGAACGATAGAAGTTGGTTGTTAGGATAGTTTGACCTGCGGTAACTTTTAGTGGACTACAGTGGTTACATGCGCCAGCAGTTTTAGTTAACGAGTCACATGTGCATCAGAGAACAAAACGCAATTCCAATCTCATCAGTATAAATTAAATTGCTGATTTGCATTAATAAGAGTTATAAAAATCGAAGGAAGAGAGACACATGAGCGTGATTTATAGTTGAGACTAAGTGAGGAATTTCCAATGAGGTTGGCTATTTCTATAGGACAAGTTTTTGACTCTCAAAGACTGGGAGCACCTCTGCGGGAGGACCTTATTTGTCCCAGGCCGGTTTCTTACTCAGGTGATGCTACACTCCTGTGTATCAAATTACAATCTCGAAAACTCCAAGAAGGATCAAGAGAATAAACCGCAAACTTGACACTCGATATGTCTTTAATCTAGATCCATTTAACGAACCAAAAAAAGCCAGCATATTTTTTTTATCATCGTCATGCTCACTCGTGCTCCAACATTACGCAGACACAGTACATTTTTTTTATGGTAGCTCTTGTTTAACCTGTGGTAAAGTATAATGGACCTTTTTTTTTCTCTTTACCGCAAATATCCTTTTCAGTGTGTATAAACGTCGGGCCCCCGTCTGGACGTCACTTACCGCTGTCAGCGGAAGCGAAGGTAAAATCTCCCGGGGTTACCGCCCCACTATCTCCCCTTCTTTTTCCTCTGTTGAGCCCTTTTCAAGAAAAAAGGTGATACGAGAGGGTGAACATGTCCAGGGTGACCGTTACCTTCAACTTGCCAAGCAACCACTTTACCCTACCGTACCAGAACCCCCCACACTCGAATCTTTTACTTGTCTCGCTCTTCCTTTACCTCCTCTCAGACAACATCCAACCAACCCAGCAAGCAAACACCTCTTACTTTGGAGCCCTCTCTCCATTCCCGAGATTCACAACCGTTCTCCAGAAACACTCGAGACTTTCCACCAAAACTTTCTTCTTCCTCAATATTTCCTGATTTTCCGCCCTCCATAATTGCATTTTCAGCCTGATAATCCTCTTTCAAGAGATCAAATCCTTTGACCTTAAACATCATCCGTTAACAATCAAGTGTACTACCGCAGTCGATAATTGAGGCTTATCAACCACAGCATTAAACAAACTCTCGTACGATCCTCCCAGATATTCACACATGCTACCACGTGGGAACCGATGGCTCTGTTCTACACACGCAGAACTCCACTTGGAGTGAGCCGAGTGGCTCCTTCATAGAACGCTTGTGATTTACCAGAAACTGGTTCGTAAGTGTAGACCTCCAGTAGTTTAAGAGATTATTACCAGCGTGCAATAACGCTAGGTAATTCTGATCTCCCATAAATTCTTAAAGATTCTTCATTTTTCATTCAAACAATATTAACCTGACGTATACAACTTCAATCGGATTTAATTGACTCCTTCACGCTGATAAATTCCAATTGAACTAATCAAAACTCAAATCAAATCATCAATTTCCCCAGGAAGTTGAGTTGTTCAGTTCACCCAGTTTGGCTGACTCGCAGCATCAGCGTGAGATATACATATCGAATGTATTGGTACATCGAGCAAAACCAAAATTACTGGAATAGGGTAATACCAATTCAATAAACCATATTACAACAGTTATACCCTCTCCCCACTAGCATGACATTAAAGTGTTACCCTGGGCCCTGCTATTAGCATTAACCCGATAAATTATATATAGTTTCCTGATGTATATACACACCATTGATGCTCATATAGAGATTGAAACGTAGGTGCATAGAGAGAATGGAATTCACGGTGTTGCAACCATCTCTCGTAATGTAACTTAACGTGTGTAACTGCGGGTGTAAACAACGAACCTACCGCCAAAAGCCATAACGTACTTGGGTTTGCATGGTGCGTAACGAGCAGCCATGATAATCGCCACCACGAGGGAAATTAACTATCAAATGTGTATATTGTACTGGGGCCCAACGATTTCTGTTGGTAACAATTATCGCAATAATAAATGGGCGCCTGTCTGGGCCTCAAATTGCTATTCCTTATCGCTCTGTGTGTTTCATGGACATTGTAAACATTTCTGAGCAATGATTATCCCGTTGGAACTCGGTGCTCAACATCGTGATTAGAATTGAGGTTGGTAGATTACGTTAAAAAGAAGTTGAGATGTTAAAAAAATGATGACTCAATTGGTTTTAATGTATCTCTATAACGCGATATAAATTATTACACAAATCGTATTTATCGCAGAGTACAAAATTTATAGCTTTGTATCTTGATCCGGTGTCTCTTGGTGAGTCACGCATGACGATTCCAGAGGATAAAAAAGTAGACGTGCAATTCATCGCTTCATTTTGCCGAGTCAAACCTGTCGTTCCTTTGGGCACTCTTCATGATCTGAATATCACCGGTTGGACAACTTCGCCTACCGATCTCTGAATAATCAAGAAAAATATCAATCTCTCCACCAATCGGGATTTACCTACGCGAATCCAAACCCGTAGATCGGCTTCATTGGGCACTCCAGCGACATATTTATAGCTTCGCGAAATAACGATCGGAGCACACACGCCAAAATTTATCGCTACGTAATGCAGCCCAAATGATGCACTCGGTATGAATCAAAATCAAACCTAAAATGGTGGTAGGGTGGGAGTATTATTTTATTGTAAAAAGAAATATTGAAGATTGATGGGGTATCGTGTTTGGCTGTGGGCTGAACGGAATTATCGTGAGAAGATTGCTTTAATCTGAATAGAAAGATTCATTTTCTTCTATTGTCTGATCAAATATTTAGTCGGAAAAAAAATTTCAGCCAATATAAAAAATCTCTGAGCTTTTCAATACACACAACAGTTGTTTTTGCAAATCGACTCACTAGATTCTATCTCTTTTATCATTTTATTTTACCTATTTTTTTCCATACACTCTGTACATACACACAACCAATGTACTGCGAAACGCATTAAATATCCACTGTATACGGGGATTTGGTATTGGATCAGCGGAGATTTAAGCGGATCGAAAATACACATTCTATAGACTCTGTTGCGGGAATATTTTCAAACGAGGGATAGAAAAGTTATTTCAATCTCTGAAATAATATTTTTTAATTCTCCATTTGATTAAAAAAAAAAAATTTGCAAATAAAAATACACACCCAGAGAGATTTATCAGAGAGTAGAGTAAATTTGAATTTTATCCGTTTGCATATTGTGACACTCAAATATCTCTTGTAATAATTTTCGAATGATGTACAAGAGCATCACCCCAGTAATTTGGTACTGAATTGAACTGTTGCTCTAGGGCAAATAACCATGTAATATTTTATAACCCCAATGGTAATATCCGGTTGCGTTCGATACATATTCGAAATACGATCGTTCATTGCATCGTTTTACCAAACTCAACATGGAAAGATGAGCAGATGTTCGTGGAAATTTCATGTGTATTTGAAACCTCCCCCCTCTGTACTTGTTATCTTGAATTCTTGCCTTGGGCCATGGAGAGAAATTTTCGTTACCATCTGCCAATCATTCTGGACCGCCATGAAGTTGAATGAAAAAAAAACTGCACGAGAACCAATGATAATCAAAAAAAAACTTCAGCATTCATGACTGAAAAAAAAAATGGTTTTTTCAACGACATTCACACACGGTGTGCACTGAAAATGAATAGTAGAAATCGTTAAAAAGTACTATCACAGGGTTATCATAGTCCAAGGGCAATTGTTAATTAAATCAACGGTGGCTAAACCGCCTGCCAGACTACTACAGCACATCGACACTGTGTCTGGCTCGCTGGATTTTCGGTGCATTAACCTTTGTGTCTGCCATTAATTTTTTTTTCCTCAATCGACCCCCTGCTATTAACATTAAAAAATGAAATAGATAAATACAAAGTGCACTATTCAAATAACGATAATATCCAATGTAATAAAAAACACCTGTGGTAAATACCAATAGATAATTTCTCTATTCCTATAATTAAACCCTGAAATTCATGAATAAGTACACGTGGGGGGGGGGGGGGGAGAAAAGCTTTCGAGGGGACTATCACGCACCTAATGATACATCAAACCGCGAGTAATGCAACTCAGTCAGGCTTACATGACAGGCGTGCCTACCTACGAACCTCGTCGCACAGAGGAATCGATGATATCGAATTACATACATTTACTCTGTGCACATGCCGCAGGCTAATAATTCATTGGTAATTCAGTTATCTAAATAGTAGGTATAACCATATCGTGAGGGTGAATAAATTCAAATAATTATGATTTTAATTTACCGGATAAATAATCATCATTATTCAAAATATAATTACGTTATCATTGTACAATAAAAAACCCACCAACTGCATCAACTGTCTACCTATTTTTCAGTTGCATACAATGTCTCAAATAACAACGCACCAATGAAACCTGTACAATGGACCAACAACGGCTTTTAATATTTCGACATATCCATTTTGCCCAAGGCAATCATCCGGTTATTTGTAATGAAATATTCGAGCTCCAGAGTTTGATATAACATGGAAAGTGCAAATTTATTTTTTTTAGTATAAAAATACCACAATTATTCATTGCGGTTTGGTACAGAGAGTTTGACGTGTATGATCGATATTGATTTCATGGGTTTCGATATAAAATATCGTATTACTCTCCCCCCCCCCTCCCACCCTTGTCCACCTAACAAGTAACTACTGCACTTGAACGAAATCGCACATACGTGCATTGAGTTTGATACGTGTTTTCCAATCAATATGGTAATTAAGTATCAAACGGTGAATTTGACTTTACAACGTCGTTTTCTTGGTTATTGCCAAGATAGATTCGTCACGAATCATTCTTGATAAAGTGGAATGGCGGTTGTGAAGAAAAAAAAAAAAAAAGATGAAGTGCTAAAGTACTGTGCTGAAGATGAGTGAAGTGGAAAGGAGTAAAGGTGGAGGGGGGGGGGGATGAAAAATATAATGGTGAAATAATCAAGTCGATGGCCAAGAGGCCGGTGTATAATCGTCGAACCGGTAGGATATAAATAATTTATGTGTCGAAGGCTTGAACCATGAATTTTTATGAACGTCCGACACGTCGCACCGAGTTTTTCGCGTTTCATTTGATACAGGTATACTTAGGACCATTACAGAGAGGATAAATTTACTGGTCGAAATAAGACATTACAGGTTGAATTAATTTTCATTAATAAAATTTTAATGAAATAATATGATGATGAGAATAAAGAGTATAGCAATTGGTGGAATTGTTAAATTTTTCGTTTGCGTTGTGTTGGTTTGCACGATATTTTGATGGGTCGAGGGGTGAATGCTCTACTGGAGAGTCTCCAAAAGCTTCTCCACAATGAATCATGGCTTTGTTGGGTTGTCGCATTAACGGATATGTCGCCTATATGTGAGTCACGGGCTTGAGCCATTGGACTAGAAAAACCAGTGAACTAATTCCGATAGAAATACGAGATAAGAAAAAAGTTACGCACGTTGTGGGGGATCTTTGTGGAATTATATTGAAGGATATGGTCACCCTCTGGACGATGCACAATTTTGATAAGATTTTGGAATACACAACACCCCCAAAAGAGCCACTTTGCTGATTCTTCTTTGATCCATTGAGTGGAATCACAATCTTCTGAATTAATTACCGAGATTTTTTATATTAAATGTGTTCATACTAGAGGTGAAAAAATTCTGAATAGAATATAATCAACTCTATTATTCGATAATCAATTGACCTCTGGCTTTTGTCAATTAGAATAATTGATTGGAGCAAAAACATTAGTACTCACTCTGCCAATTTATTTAATCATCACTACGTAAATCAACTAATTGATTCATTTTCAAATATTTACATAATATATGATGAGTAAAATTCTGAATAATGACACAACTCATCACGGATACATCTATTTCTTTAAAAAGTTGTCTCAGATCTATAATTAGCATGTTTATACACCATTGAATCCACAGGAGGTGCCTTAATGTGCGGGCAATTAGTAGGAACTTGGAGGTATTAATGATGTGAAAAAAGGAAATTATAAAAGTGTGGATACAAAAATGTTGAGAAGGGTGGAGATATAAATTCCAGATTGTGGTTTAACGAATGAAAATTCGAAGAAAACGAAGAAAAAAAAAAAAACACGAGACATTCTAACTACATTCATAAATTAAAACCACCGAGCTTCACAAGTACACTGTCAATAAATAAATATATTAAGCTAATTATTGGTAGGATAAGAAAAAAAGTAAATAACAAGATTGATGGTGGTAAATCACCTCTGGAATTTTCGCTGAGAGAAAAGATAATTTCACCACTGTCGTCATTTCACCTCTTCACCTTTTTTTTTTTCCTCTGTTACTCTTTTATCCTCCTGAACTTGTGTGCCAGGCTGGTGGTGCTTAATTGCGTCAATTAATAATCGCTCTAAACTCCTCTTTGCTTGAGTGAAATTTTTCGAGCATCACAAATGCGTTACTTCCTGATATCCTCGAGGGGTTAATGAGATGAAGTCGATTACACCACTTGGCTGTGAGATAAAAAATGAATAATAAGAATTCACAATTGCTCTCGATTAATTATTACCCCTGAAGAGAGCTGAATTTTTATCACCTCTCTACCGTAAAAAAAAAAAAAATCCCCATCATCTGCCAATTTATGGGTGGATGTACACTTAAATATTCTAATAAAATATGTCAATGAAATATTGAAGAGATAAACCCTCTGCTGTAATTGACGGAATGAACCAATATAACATGGCACATATATATGTATATCGACAGTTTACCAACGTGATGGCTCTCGTGTCGCCATCGAAATGTCTTGTACCAAAGGCAGAGGTAAACGGACGTGCACGACAGACATGTACACTCGGGCGTCTTACCGTTAAAGTCTTATTAATTAGCGACAGGGTAGAAAGCCGCGGTGGGTCTTGCTCCAGACTGTAACACGCGCACACTGTATGCAACGCTCGAATATATTTATCGACTACGTATATACACTCCTCCCCTTCGTCTGATTCAAGTAGAGATATTTAATTAAGCTATCCGTGGTGTGTGCCTTTGTCTATTCCCTTGTGCAGTTGACTCGATGTACATTTATAGACGACGATGCTTTCCCACAGGGTAAGATTCATTCGTTTCAGTACATGAGACTGTTGTTTCTTATAATCGTGAACTTTCTGTTAACGCAATCTCCATCATTATATTAATCCTCATGAGAATATTAGGGAAAAAAAAAAAAATCCAATTTCACTCATAATGCTCATTAAAATACACTCTTTGTGGATGACAAGTCGCGACTGGATTTCAATAATTTTGGATTAAAAATGACAGACAACAGCGTATCCATAGACTCGAGACGTGGACCCTCGTAAAACCCACCCACTCAGCCACAAGAATGGAGTTGCGTGTCTGCATACACCTCTTCATTGGTTTAATGTACATCTCTGAATTTACTTGACCAGAAGTGATGTCTTGATGCTCCTTCACTGTGACCATACCATCGCAATGTGAAAAAGCCACGATTAACCTGTCCCTCCGGACTCGTTCTCATCTCAATTTTTTTTTCTCCCCCTTTTTCATCTCATAATTCGATTCATTCTGTTCCTCATATCTTTTATTTCACTTGTGACGTGCACTCTTCATCCGTAATTTTCAATTCTCCACGGCTTGTTCTCTATTAATATCAATCAAGATTTTTACAATGTGAAGGGCCACCAGTGGATTTTGATACCTCATTTTTTTTACACTTTCTCATTCTCATCTCATGGCAGCCATGGAGATTTCTGGAATCTCAAGGACTTATCCTTGTATGGGTGGATCTACTTGGAAATAGGAATTGGCTGCTGCAACCTGGGATAGATTCCAGGAAGCTATGGAGCTTCGGGTGCCATTGTGCACACTCGTTTCGTTTGGATTTCGTACGATCGCATTTAAATTCGTGAAGAGCAGACAACTTATTCATTCTTTTTTTTCACTTCTTTGCTTCGCCATCGTCCCCATTCGGACTATTCCGAATAAATAAGTCGCGGGTGTATATTGAGGGCTCGAGGAGAGCAGAAAGACGACGCAGTGATTTCTGAACGAGAGAGAGAGAGGAGTGGTAAGGAAAAAAAATTCAATCTCTTTCATCGATTCCTTGTCTCATTGGGCGTTCTCAAGCGATATCCAATTTCTCCAAACCGACCACGGACATGGAATTTTATTGCACAGATTTCTGCCCATACGCACTGGAGACCCCTTTTTCTTTCGTAACTTTAACAACGTCTGATTTTATGAACGACGCGGGAATAGATTGGGGATGCGATGACGAGCAACACCGTAAATCGTAAGTGCGCTTGTAAGCATGGAGAACAAGAAAACTGGTGTACATTGTCTGTTACATTTGGACTCTGTCCGGTTTTCACGCCCGAGAATAATAACTATTGCAACTGGACCCCAATCCAGCTGAATCCTCTTTTTTTTCTTTTTCCTTGTCACCAAACTGGTTTGTTCAAAAATGGACATGTAGGTTTTGTTTTTTCTCTCTTTCGTTTGCTGGAGAGAACCACATTTTTCAGATTTTGCGAGAAACTTGAATAAATCATGTTATTGCAGTAGGGTACAGTAGTTGCTTCAATCCACTGACGTATTCGACGTAGGGGAAGAGAGGGTATTACCGGACACTTAAGCAGAACTCCTCATATTATTTATTGATAATTTTTCTCGAAACTTAAAAAAATCACTAATTGAAGTCCATTCATTCTACTTCAATCGTGTATAAAAAAAAAAAATAATAAATCCAACTGATTTTTAATAATTATTTTTTTTCGAAAAAGTCGATTTGTCCGGTCTTACTCTCCAAGTCGGGTAATACCGGACACCATAAAATACTACCTTCGTATTTATTCAAAATTATATATTTTCAATGTAAAATTAACACATAATGTTTTCTCGGATGCAAAATTTGAATACCAAAATCTTTCATAGAATAAATATAATTTCGATATGAAGAAATAAAAAAAGAAAAAAATGCTCATTTGAATACAGCCATTTCTTAGATGCTAATAGCCTCAAAATTTCAATATTTTTTTTCTAATTGTCATCACAAAATTATATTAGCAAAACATCCAAAATTACATAAGGGCAATAGGTTTGACTTCATCAAATTGTTACAGAAAAAAAATTATCATTCATTTTTTAGATATCAGAGTGTCCGGTATTACCCGCTGTCCGGTAATACCCTCTCTTCCCCTATGTATTAACTAGTCAGATTATCTTGGACAGTCACAACTTGTGTTTACAACAGTTTGGAAATTACTCTTGAATTTAAGAATCTCACGTGTATAATTGATGATTCATTTTTTGGGTCAGTGGTGTTAGACAGCGTTCCCCAGTGTCGATACGTGAGTCGCATCGTTGAGGGTACATGGTATACAAAATCACTGACACGGCGAAAGGATTCTTACGTGCTGGAACGTAAGACACGTTGTGCGCACGATTGTTTATCTCTCCTTTCTTTAGAAATGGAAGCCCATGCGAGGATAGTAAATAAATGGTTGAAATTCTCATTGTAAATTCCAGAGTCTAGATGAAGAAGATGAAGTTGTAAATACTCTGGTATACATTCCTCAGAGTTTCAAATGATGGTTATGAAAATATTTTCTTTCTCGGTTATTTACCCGGTCTTCGTCGCAGCAGGAAAATTCGTTGTAACAACGTTGACATCTCAATTCAACCGGAAATATAGCATACAGATACTTATGAATCTTCCTTATTCCTTTTCATTTCCCTCCTCCCCCCTCGTTTCTTCTTTTCCTCCTACATATACTCGCATTCCACCAGTTTACTGAGCAATATGCTCACGAAGGAAGTCGTCGCCATCGTCTGACTTTCATATACCAAATGTCCTACCCACATTGAGTGGTCTCGTAAAGAACTACTCACCAATTCTACGACTTGACTTGATCCAAATGTTCAGTAAAAGAAGAATACGAAAGGAAAGAAATGATGTGAATATGTAGTTTTGCTTGGCTTTGACAAATTTTTACCGTTTAAAGCTTATCTTTTAACTCTACTTTATAGCACAAACTTTGAACCAATAGGAATGTCAGCTATTAGAAAATTTATATAAAAAAATTTATGCATAGTTTGTAATTTTCGATAGATTTTGGGAAATTCCTAGAGGAAAATATGTAATCCCTGGCATACTTGGTTATCCATGAGATACCATCAAATCCCTTCTTCAGTCAGGTGGATATATCGAACGACTGTATGGATTCTCCAGATATTTCTCTACCCCGAAACCCTCTACCCAGAACGATCAAATTGTTGGAATACCAATCACGTTGACTCTGTGGTGTTTCCAAAAATGAAACTTTAGGGAGTTTGTAACTTCGATTAATGGTCGATAATTTCTCCACAAAATTCAGGAATAATTCACACGACAGGGAAAAAGAAAAATTATCAATGGAGATAAAATTATATTTTATTTATACCCAGGAAAATCAAATTGAGGCATTTTCAATCTTAAATTTTTAACGCCAGTAATGAGCCTCAAACAATGGAAATAAAAAATGCCAGGATTTTTATTTATCATGAGAGAGATAAAGTCTTTGTTCAACTCTCCTCTATGTACCTTTTTTTCTTCTCTGCGTGGCATACAATTGAGTTGAATTGAAAAGAAAAAAAAAATGAGGGAGAGGACTCGTGCCTAACAAAGATAAACGCACGATTTATCGTTTTTAGGGGTGGAAATTATCGTTTGGTACATCGAGACAGATCAGCCCAGCTGGACTTTGCCTCTTCACGCTAATCATTTTTTCATCAATGCATCCTGAAGCATCATCCTGTGCTAGGGACTCCCTGTTACAAACAGCACTCTGTTTCACACGCATACCTCACTTTATTCTTTTTTGTTCTCTCATTCCAGCTTCACTCAAACGTTAATGTCTTTATCACGAGACTACAGTTAACTACCCCTCCCTTCTTCAATTATCCAGTAAACCTGGAATTTTCACACATCCCAAAGACTCATTACCCCAAGAAAGATAATTCCCATTTTGTCGACATATGGATCTCAGTCTCGAAGAATACCTCCAAAAAAATTAAGTGAAATTGTGAAATTTCCGTCGGCATTGTGATAGCTGCCAGCAGATTTAAACATTCTCATACAGGTTATATACTTTTGGGGCCTCTCAAGCGAACAATTCATTTTTCATTTGTGCCCAGGGCTCGCGTGATAGTAATTTGCATATGGTGGGTAGATGAAGTAAGAGAGATGGGTGAGAAGGAAAAAAAAGGGAATAAAGACAAAGGAAGAAGAGTTGAAAGAAGGATGGGTATGGTGAAATGAAAGAGAAACGTAAATGTCGCGATTTTTGAAGAAAACGAAACAGGAGAGAGGGTGGAGGGAAAAAAAAAATGCTAAAGCGAGAGGCTGAAGGAACGAATGATAAAATATGCCTCCGCCCTTTCAAATAAAAGTGAACGCGAACGAACATACGAATGCCCTGCACCAATGTTTTATGCATATCCCTGAATAAAATATGATTACAAAGTCCTTTTGATTCAACGTATGTAGCGGCTTTCCGCGAAGCCCTCCATCAGCCTTCCACCAATGCTGTGTGGAGAGACGCATACAAGGAATGAGAGAAACCGCACGGCTGTGTTTGCCTACTACCCCCTTGGAACCCCTCTCCATCTACCTCTTATATCCATAGCTGTATATACGCTGATGCTTGCGTGTGTGCCACAACGCACGCAACATTTTCAACCCTCTCCCTCCAGTTTAATATAACCACCGCTCTGCGCTTCAATTGCAGAAGGTATAGACGACCGCGTTCTCGCACTCAAACATTCCAGTAATGAATAAATTCGGTTGGGATTTTTCGCCTCCTTGTGACTATTAAAACTGGCAAGCTCTTTGCAAAATGGTGTCCATCCCTCATTCCAACTTCATTTAATATCTCTCTCCCCCTCTTTTGGATAATCCCATTTTTCCACGATAATTAAACTCAATTGATTTATTATTTCTACACAAAATTTGAGTATACTGCAACACGTATAAGTAATTGCTGGGAAATGTTACGGTTTCGTGTCTGGCAAGTTTTGATTGAGCAGACTGAGCAGAGGGTTGTTGTGTTAGGGCATCGCATGAACTACGAACATTAGGACTGTATGTGCGTGAATGGCTCAGCAGAATCGATTCACTGGCATTGCCAACTTTACCCCTGTATATAAACACAATTTCTCATGAAAAATTGAGAAATCTTTGTAAAAAATAATATAAAAATATGAGAGTTGATGGAAATTGTTTTTAATAGCGTTTGGGAATTTTTTTTTTCTCTATGTTGCAGGTCAATTTCGTTCACCAAGAATAACTGAACATCCTTCGGACATCACAGTAGCTAAAAATGAGCCAGTTACATTGAACTGCAAAGCAGAGGGTAAACCAGAGCCAACGATAGAGTGGTATAAGGATGGTGAACCGGTGCAAACATCACCAGGCGATGCCAAATCACATCGTGTCCTTTTACCAACTGGATCCCTCTTCTTTCTACGTGTAATGCATGGAAAAAAGGAGCAAGATGGTGGTGTTTATTGGTGTGTTGCAAAAAATCAAGCGGGCAGTATTAGCAGTAGGAATGCCACACTCACCGTAGCAGGTAATAATAATTTTACTCTCATCTTTATCATCATTTCTGTCATTTTGATATTGAGTACATGTGCCTCTATATGTCGCCATGTATATCAACTTTATTGCAAGCAACTCGAGGGGAAGCAAATTGTTGTCCACTGAAAGACTGCGCATTAGCTTATATCAAACCTTCATGCTTTCACGCTACGTCTTTTACCTCTGTACCCACTGAGGGAGTATATATACGGATGTTAATCGATTATGCATAACCGTGAATCGTGAACTCTATAAATTATTGAAATTCGAAATGCCATGCTGAAAAGCCGCATATTCAATGCTATGAATGTCGCATGCAGACATATCGATGGATATCCTCCATTTGTATACTGAGTTTGAGTTGAGTTGAGGTCAAATTGTCAATAGAATTGAATTTTTACACACATTTATGGCTCATTGGATGATGAAGAGATCATTGTGGCACACTTGATTGACTTCAATTGATCTCTGGATTGAGTTAATCAAAAGTGTTTCGCATCAAACGCGAAACAATTCAATTCCATTGGGTATGATAATGAGGACAATCGGAGGATTTCAGAAGTAAATGAGAGGATTTTACTAAAGCCAGAGAATCTCAGATGATGGTGTATCATCGTGTGGATATGCTAATCATGATGTGGCCAGAGGGTCAGAGTGGATTTTCTCCAAAATCTCTCCGTTTTCATATGTAGTACTTGTGGGGTTTATATGTAGCTGTTACAATACCGATTAGCTATCGTCGAATTGCATAATTCTCGTGTAAAAGCTCGCGAGACAATTAGCATTAATTGCGATACGGTTGTCGGATTATACTGGTTTGTTTACAATTTTGTAGTGCATTATAACGATATATGGAATGAAAAATGAGAGAGACATTAATGTATAATTTCCGTAGCTCAAGTTTTTATGCCTATCTTATCCCTTTGTTTCATATTTTCTCTCACTCTTCTTGGTGCACGAGAGTCACGACAGGCGGGTCTTTGTGTAACTTGGGTTGATATACATTCCCTCTTGTACATAAGAAAAACACCTCCCTCGGGGTGGGGCTTTCATTTCCCTCCTCTCAATCCGGAAAACGCACGGAAATACAACTTACATTCTCGTTAGCGTTTTCAGATAAAAACTCTTGTTACGAATGCGGTTTTTAATGATAACTTCTTTTTTTTTTTGCACATTTTATCCTGCGCTTTGACTGTTCACCATCCCGGTTCGTGTATAATGGCGACACATGTTTATTTTTTTTTTTTTACCTTAATACTGCGAGAAATAAAAATTTTTAATCACTGCCTCTTTTTCTTATGTATATTCATAACGAAGAGCGAGTGAGTGTAAGGACTTGTGCTCAACAATTATTACCACGTTTGGTATATGTACATATAAATATGTATATGGGGGGGGGGGGGGGGAATGCAGCGAGCGCACATAGAAGTTGTAATCGATGGCCCTCGTATCGTAGGGTTCGAGCGACGCGTTCGGTGGCAATACGTTCTCGGCAATGGCCACGGTAAATATGCCAATAGCACAGGAGTACTGCGGTATATGCGAGAGAGGGTGGAAAAGAGGAACAGGAAAAGCGAGAGATAGAGACTCAGCGAATATAATTCTGATTTATGTTTTGATGGTGAAATTCAGCTGGTATAGAACCACCACGAGTATTTTCATTTTCGTTCGAGTATCATCGATTATTTGTTGTATATATCGTACGGTATTTTTCAAGGACTTTTATGAGTTTTCATTTTGATCAGTTATTTTTATTCCCTTTGATGTCGTTTTTTTTTTTTTTTTTTTTCATTTACTACGTAATTTTATCAAATAACTTTTTTGCAGAGTCAAGTAAACTGATGGAAAAAGTTGGATAGTCAAGGAAGTTGAAACATTGAGTTAATAGCTCGAGTAGATTCTCCGTAGTTTTACGACATCTCGTATCCACGGTCAGAACGCAAAACCACTGGAGAGAAGAACAAGTAAATCCCTGCTTTCTGATTAGATGAAGCGGATCGTTAAAAGGACACTTCTAACATTTTCCTCAGCGTCAAATTGCCAAACTTGATCCCCTTACCTTCTCAACAATCTCAACGAATTACTCGGATAAACTCGATGAAATTTGTCGACCACTGAATACCCTCCAGAGTACGATTAGCCGTATCTGTCATCACACAGACAGACACATATTTCTACGACTATAAAGTATGCCCATTTTGAAGGCATAAAAAAGAGAAAAGAGCGAATAATTTTCCATTTTCCTAACTCTGGAAATTTCCATTTTTCCTGCTGCATATATGCAGCGGTAGAAGGGATAAAATTTTCAATCCTTTGAAGGATAGAAAAATGTAGGGAGGGGTGGAGTGAAGACCTCGCGATGGAAAGCACCGAGAGAGAAGATATAAAAAATTATATTGGGGCCAAGGAAAAGAATTGTGACCCAAGGGGTATTACCATCGGCCGAGTTTCTTTCCAGAGGGTGTAATTTATCGTCGAACATGGCCATTCCATCGTACATTATTCCTGGAAATTCAGGAGTAGAGAGAGGGCCAAGAGGTGAAGACAGGAGGGTATTCCAACCGATTTTCGTTAATTCTTTTATTTCTCGGTGGAGAGAAGCACGGAGAGTACATTATAATGCGTGGCTTGCTGCTTTAATGGGGACATATGTAGAGTAGTCCACACAGGCATTGTCCTGTGGTGTAAAGAGCCCCTCTGGAATCACCTGACTGCACTGGGCGCCAGACCATTGTTTCCAGGTTCGACCTCCCGCGAGATCTAACGAGGCTTTTTTTTCTCTTCATTCATCCCCTCTCTTTATTCAGAATATGAGGGAGAGGGGGAAGAATTTTTAATACCTAGGGCTTCTGTGGTTATCTCCTTGCTCATTTGGGAGAATTGTAACATCAGATTACGTGCAGCATGGAAAAGACAAGTGGCATATAATGTTCAAATTAGGATACGTGTGTGTGTGTGTCTGTAAGTTGAGGAAATTGTAACCCAAGATACATTGAGTAAGACGCACTCGTGGAAGGTAACACGAGGTGTATTTGGCTACAAAACATTTTCGAGGTCGATAACCCCTCATGTGCTTATACACATACGCCTGGAGTAAAGTGATACACTGGAGTTACATGAGGTTTCCTAGACATGGAGATGCAGGATTCAATGATAGAAATCCAGCGCTATTGGCTGAGATGAGTGGGAGCTGATCTTTCAATGGAGTTGTCGAGTGTTTATTGAGTCATCTAATTCGCTTCAGCGATACACCAATCGATTTCACCCAGCGATTGCGGAATAGAGTACATAAAAAATACTGATGGGACCTTCTCTCATCAAAGGTCAACAATCAGATAAGTTGATTGAAGCATGCGCCAAGTAAGGTTATATAAAAAAAATTAATGATGGGGCAGATGTGAATCAGTGGATATTAAATTTCAACATCTCAATTTAATATCGTTGTTCATAATCAGGATTATGATTAGAACATGTTCGATTATAGATTGGAATAGATGAAAAAAATGACGGAGCACCTTTGTCAAATCAATTCTTATGGCACTGGATAAATAAAGAATGAATGACCAAGTATTTTAATATTCATAATATCGACCCAATTTCATAGAAATATTGATTCTCCCACAGAGGCTCAAATTTTTCTCATGCTCTCGAGAATTAAATTCCCTCATATTTCTGAGTATCGATTCCTATAATTTTGCCAACTTCCATTGACCACTGGAGATATTAACGGATCATTTTATCACACCCAGTGGATCCTGCCTCCATTAGCTAATAACAGGAGCAGCAGGGATATGAACGCTGAGAATTCCACGTGCAGTTTCTTGTTGAGAAGTAGAGATAACCCAGTTGTAGCTTACCCCGGGGGTCACGGTGGAAGGACTCCATCAACTAATGAGTCACTTGGAAAAGCCCTTGTATTAAAGTGGGTAGAGGGATGGTTATGAGGAATTCAGTCTGTGCCCGGTCAAGAAGCTCAAGGCGTCAGGTGGAGAAGAGTCTAATTAAGACACTGGCACGACTGTGGAAAATTATACGTCCGCTTGGTCACACCTCGGCACGTACCTTCTGTTCTTTATCTCTAGAATCACTTGGAAAATTTTCGTCCATCTCTATAATCTTGCGTCTCTTGGAAACTGGAGATGAGGAAAAGAACAGGGTGGAGAGGGGGGGAATAAAATAGAGAAAAAGGTAAAAATTCCAGAGGACTTTGTGATGCTTTCCCCCCCGGTCAGACACACCAGTAGGTGCTGTGACACATAACAGCGACTGATGGGTCAATAAAGTAAAAGGGTATCTCGTGGGAAACTGACCGTATGTGCGTCAGGAAGCTGTACGTGATTGTTGTATTGAATGTGCGTGGTAGGCATTGAATTGAGAAACCCTTAACTGCTGTAGAAGCCAACAACCGACAGATACATCAGTACGAGTGAGCAATCAAAACTACACAAAACGTGTCTTCCAGACTCAAGTATTTATTGAGAAGTTGCTTGGTAGCTATCGGTGCAATCTATACACTCAAAACTCTATGATTTTTCTTAGTCTTTCACGTCAGTTTATTCTTTCAATCATAAATCAAACTCGGGTGAATCAATATTTTCCAATCATTCTTCTGACTTTCAATTCAAATATTTTGTAACAACGTTGGTTGAATAAGGCACTAGAGACAACAGAAACTGGTTAAGAAATGGGAAAGAAAGCGTGAGAGTGTGACAAGAATTTTTAAAATTTTTTAGACTCTCCGAAACTCACATTCTCTGAGGAGGTGGAGTCTTGTTGTATTGTCCTCTGATGGAAACTTCGTGTTATGAGATTTTGGAACTGTTGTAACTGTTGAGTGGTGGATCACCACAAACTACTCAATCTTTTATTTTTATTTCGAAACACGATACTTTCAATCTGGAGGAAAACGAGAAAAGAATTACAAGTTTGTGTCTTCTTCAGGCTTCTGATTCCGTAGAAAGAGGACAATAAAGATCATCTCGATAGCACATACCATGAAACAAGAACATGTTGCAACCAGCACTCATTCCAAACTTTTCCAACTCATTAGATCCTAATGCACAAATGACAACTTTTGAACTCTTTTCATTTTCGCTGATCCGATCAAAAAAATTCCAGGTCAATTACTTTTTTTTCTTCTTTCAATCTGAAATAAACCATATAACTCTTGTCTACATAGTTGTTAGGAGACCATGGATAACAATTTACATGGGCGAAGGTTGAAATAGTCCCAAAACTAAATTTCGCCACCGTAACCTCCCCATCCTCTGCCCCAAAGATTCAGGGAACATCGTCGAGATGCGCGTACAGCCCGAGGGCATCGATAAGTCGATTTCAACCGCCATGAGGATAGGGTGAGAGACTTCTGAGAATCTCTAGACCTCACGTACGTGTTCCAGTCCTCCAGTCTTTATACACTCACTCACTCATTATCATCATCCAGAATTTTCTTATTTGAAATTATAAAACACCAGGTATAAAAGTTACTCAAACCACAAAGAACCTTGCACACGCTAGTCAAGGGCTTTGTGGATTAAGTTGTTTTTCGTGGCACTTGCCTTTCCCATGTTTTACCTACACTGTATAAGACACAGACGAAAACGAGGGGTCATTTTACGAGGCCACTCGAATAAAAACAACTCCCGCGATTTCGTGTGCGGTGGAGATGAGGCGGCTCGTAAAGTATTCTCAGTAGCTTGACCTCCAGAGGTATAAAAAGTAAAGTGAGTTGAAAATGGAAGCTCAAAATCGTACAGCAACACATGAACTACAATGTATGCTGAAATAATTGGAGTATTGAGAAACCCACCGACTCTCATCTGCTCTGAAAGGATTTACTTTTTATGAGGAACTGAATCTGAAAATACCAGAGACGAAAAATAAACTAATTCATGAATGAGTAACACGATCTAAGCTCTATTTATTTGTCTATATGATCCATTCGATTTACTTTTTTTTTTGGATTTTTTTTCGCTGCCGGAAACTTTAATTATGAAGTGTATTCCCATCTAGTATTATTTTCCCCAAAGGGACATCAAAATCCGCGTATTCTCTCCACTCCATTCTTCCAGTATATATTGGCTAACCCAGCCACACGGTGAAGAGCCAACCATATCGGCAAAACCCTTTGCGCTTGCGCCCCACATCTCCACTGAATTGTCCCGGGACCGCCGTAATTTAGTAAATTGAATATCGCTACAGGGTAAGACGACGTTGGTGATGCCACCAAAGGCATCCCAGAGAAAAGGCCAAGAAGGCACTGGGGAGAATCACGAACAAGAACTTAAAGGCAATGTATAGGGGGGAGAGAGGATTCAATGGCGTTACATGCAAACGAGAAAATTGGCAAATTCTGCAGAGCGAATTGTACATTAGATTTAAGAGATTACGTTTTCACCCATTCAACCGCTTTTCCATTATCCTACAAATTTCTAACATACTCATTTTAATAATAATATTCTCAAAGATAATTGACTCATTTCTTTATCACCTGATCCTTGATATAGATTTGGAAATGTTTAAAGGCCGATATCTATCGATCTAAATGCTGGCTCAGCATTCCTTGATAGAGATGCCATGATAATTGATATTGGCCCCGAAGGGCCAATAGTTTGGCTTCATCAAACCTGGACCAGTGCAGTTAGGCGATTGATAATCAATAGTACAGATGATTTTCCAGTGTTTCCAGGCCCCCTTCAACAGTAGATCACTTTCAGTCCCTCAGTTGGTGGATTAGTCATAGAAACAGCCCTTGGAGGTTGGTGAGTTAAACGGGCCATCACCACAGCTGCTGTTGACGATCAACCTGGCCTCAGAAACTATACCTTTGAAACAAGTATCAAACAGTCCCTGACAACAGTTTTCAAAGTGTGTACACAACTTTGTAGTTTGCAATGGTAAAGTTTGTGGTGGCAATTATTCCCACGAAGGGCACCACAGAGTTTCGCGAGTATTCTGATCATGGTTAGAATGAGAGAGAGCAAGAGAGATGGAGACCAGTTGAATGGCCAACAGAGAGTGCCGAATAAAGAAGAGAGTTTAATGATGCGGCGAAAGGGCAAAGAAGTTATGGCCCCCAGCTCCGGTTTCACGCAAAAAAATCTCATGTACTGCTTGTGGAAAAAAGTGATTATAACGAGCTTGTTTGACTCTTTGGGTTCACATTCTTTGGGCTTTACTTTCACTCATTTGAGGGTATTCATAGGGCATGATCTTAAATCATTGAGAGGAGTGTGACATGTGTACCACCTGGACGATCTATCGTGATGCATGGCTTAAATGATTTTTAAAGATACTACCTGGGGATAAATCTCACGTATGGCCACATTCCTACGGTTGGGACTCGAGTATGCGAGTCATCTGGATGAGATGGATACAATGCTCACCTACCTTGTTTCTACGTACCTCCTTTGACCATATACCTCACGATACAGCCACTACACCAACCTAGCATAAACTTACCCTAGTATATAGGCGTAGCCGAGTGTGTAGATAGGGCATGAAATATGGCGGTGAGATGACCGATACTGGTGGTAGCCCTGCCTTTACCTTCCAGTGTCGCCCCGCATCAACCCATGAACGGAAACTTGACTGCACGCCTTATTTTGTTTTTTTATTTTATTTTAAATATCCACTCTTGTTCCCTTCCTCTGAATTTATAATTCATAGAGAAGTAAATTAGAAATTGGAGGGGAGAATATAGGTTCCGAGGACTTCCGGTTGAATTGAAATTGATTATTTGAGGAGAAAAAATTGTGCATTGCATGTATATGAATGTACTAGTGGATAAAGGAGAATGGGAAATCGAGGGTGGAGAGAATGTAATAAATCGGTGGTAGCGAAGAATCTCGAGCGACAATCGATCTTAGCCTGCAACGCTTTATCGAGATCTCTGGCTTTCTTTTTCTTTGCACTAGTAAGTCTTTGCCCTCTCTCGCTCGGCCAACCGTATATATAAGTCTCGAAGATCCCGGCCCTCTGGCGAAGTGATACATTTTTTCGGTTTTTTTTCTTCTTTTTTTCGTTTTTTTTTTTTTCCATGTGGCTCTCTCCCGGGGTCATCGCTCTGGCCTTCGGTACGGGTGAGGCCATAAATATCAAAAGTGCGATACACAGTGTCATGCATCCGTGATAGTGACTGTAAAATTATTTATCCTAGATTATACATTTTTTTTTTCTCACCATATTGCCTCGAGAAAAAAAAAATCAATTCAACTGGGAAAATTATAAAGCTCAAGATCTCGCTTGTATCGAATATTGTGAGTATTATTACAGAGATAAAGCAATAGAACTTGTTATATTATCGAACATCCGCCCTAGCGAGTCAGTTATCGACTAGTGCCCATTACACTAGAGAGGATAGCCTACTGGACTTTGTCAATAATTTATCATCATGCCTAGCATGCATCTCGCGGGCCGAATTCGATTAGTCTGACGGCCGCGCCACATATCAACTGGAAATTTATTTTACTTCACCCAGAGTATCGGATTTTTTTCACTTTTCATCCATCTCTTATTATTCACTAGGAGGAAACATCCGTATTTTCAAACAATTGTGGAACAAATAACTCGATAATATCGCGCCATTTCCCTCAGATCAATAATGCAACAGTCTGCATTGTTTTGCCATTAGGAGAATAGAATATGCGGTTGAATATAACCAGAGGTAAATATTTTCCACCAGTTCACTTTTGGCTCCACCGCCCACTCTGTTTCACGTCCATCAATTTGTTCACAATCAACTGTCGGACGCGTTTGACACGCCTGACTGTATCAACAATGCGTCCATTCACCTGACAATGGAGAAAAGTTGAAAAAAAAATTCTGCCGCTCAGAACTAATTGGCATCATGAAACTCTACACTTTGGAAAAATAACTTTATTCATGATTGTAGTATTAATTTAGATTTTATGTTGAAAAAAAATCCATGGTTTGCATCCACTGGTGATCATATTGACCACCTAGCAATATAGAGACCTTGAGGAGTATAGCATCATAAAGGGTGGTCAGCACCGTGGAAGGTGGGCACTGGTACGTGTGGCATGACATGGTGCGGCATTACTGATTACAGATTAGGCACCGCCATGAGAATAATGTCAGTCACCTGGGTAACAACTCTTTGCCCTCTAGCAAAACGATCCAATGAAGACGAGGGTTTATATAGCGTTTGGTGATCAACGTAAAAAGAATTTATTTATCGTTGCCAGTCATCATTCTGCCACAAACTACAACTCAACCCCTTTTTCATCAGTTTCTGATCATCTTTGTTGAAGTTTGTTGTTGTGAAAAATCACCGGTTTGGTATTTTATTTTATCCAATAAAAATGATATCTATATTTCGAGTATTGAATTACATCATTACGATTAACTGTTTTTCGCTAATTGAAGGGAGAGACGTGTATTGTTTGTGGATTGCACAATTGTATTGCCACAACATTGTTCACTGTAACGAGTCATCGGATAGGTATTTCATTGCACAAACTCATCGTGGGATGATCATTAATGAGTGGATTATGATTGGATCATTCGATCTTATCGAGTTGTGCGTGAATGGAGTCCATTACACGCGTGTCATACTATTTTATTTTGCTCTGAAATATATTCAAGGTGTCTCAATGAATTCAGAGTGATTGTTGAATGAAACCAAATGAGGGATTGGGGAAAAATTTAATGAAAAAAAAAAAAAAGAATCAATTCTCCTTGTTTTATTTATGACAAATTCATTGAGATTAAAGTGTATTCACGATGGGAAACCCAGGGGTAAACTCGAGTGGCAAGGAATTCGCATCACGTGAGTGACTTGACGCACCCATCAGTAGTACCACCCTCATCCCCCATCATTAGAATAATTTCCGAGGGGTCGAAATGGCGATCCCGCAGCTGGATGTCTCCTGCCCCCACCCAGATTAAGTGTGAGAGACCCTCTTTTACCAGTCCTCTTGCCACTCATATCTCAAGTGAATATTGCTCTCCCTCTTCATCACCCCCTCCCCCCCCATCGTTCCATCACTCCACAGATACCTTCACTGTGTTGAGGGGGCGTGATTACTTCGAGTGCGATATTTGAATTTAGGATTTTGATTTTGACAATTGCATCCCCACGAACACAATCCGGATGCTCTCATCCGATTACGGAAGATTGATTCACCCCCCCCCTCTCGTCCCACTTTATTTTCCTTCAGTACCAAAATCCTCCATTATCAAACTACACACAGCCGCACCCCTTTGCCGTCGGCTTTGTGATAATAATGAAAAATTGCTTCACTCCCTTCGTTGAAATGAAACATAAAAAATTATGAAAGAAAAAATAATAATTTCTTGGATTTGTTTTCAATCGCGTGAAAACGAAATAATGGACACTGTATTTAATTTTTTTCTTCTTCCTACCACAATACGACATGTACACTACGCAACGTCATTTAGCAAGCGGCATGTACAGACAAGCCAGCGGATGGAAATGAAGATAAATTAGAGTAAATAAGCAGTAAATGGATGTAATGCCGCGAGCGTTTAATCTTCGTTAAGTTACTCCACAACAAGCCACGCTATCTGAGAAGTCTCTCCTTCAACCTCAGAATGGTACGATTGAATTCCACATGTTTTTTTTTTCTTTTTCTTCTCTGCCCTCTTAATTCTGAAATTGTTCCGACCGGTTTCAATTATTTTTTTCAACTCCATTACTCTCAATAATGTGTCTGTGTTAGTTTTTCATTGAAAATTGCGATATATATATCTGTATTTTTCCTCCCTCGCGTTTCACTCGAGAGATTGAAATCAAAGAACGCGCCCAGTGCCGATAACCATTGAATCAATCCCATTCACTGAATATTATTCTTTACTACAATATCCATTGAAACGTGACGGTAACACATTGAAAGAGAAAAAAAAAAATACTGGTGGAATATTTGAATGGCAAAAGAGGAGCATCGGTGAACCTAGAAATGAAGCCAACATAAATGCACCACCAGAGTTACTGGAGCATTGTCCGCCCACTGACTACTCAATTAGGCTATTTCGTATATAGTATATTTTCAATGCTCCTCGGATGTATATTGTACTCAACAGCGCTACGAATCGCGGACACGTGGTGCTGTACATCTGTCGCACACCAGTATTCGCACCCAGTCTTCAGGAGCTACTCCTCCTTCTCCCCCTCACCCTTTTCATGTACCCGTTTATTTCGTTTTTCACTTCGTTTTTTCGCACTCCCCAAACCATTATCATCATCATCCTGGTGCGGGTGCACAGTCTACCCATTGTATTCGCCAACTATTTTAGAATACGAGTTTTTTTTATCCTTTTTTTCTTATGACACATGTGCTATGATTCAACTGAACAGAACAAGGATAAGGAATTAATGAAATGTATGTTTGAGGGTTGAAATAAGAATTTGTCTATTTCTTGGGGTGTCGATGGGGTCACGTGGCGTGCTTTTCTGTGTCTGTTACTCGTTTCAACTAATTGGCACGTGCCCAGGGACACTTTCAAAATCTGGATGAGTGTTGTGGATTCGTTGAACCGAATTTCGACCATCGGGAGATTGAGAAATCCTTGGGATTAATGGAATATTGGAGATGTGTTTGCTGTTGGATGAGAAGGACAATTTGAGTTAATGAGTATGATTAAATTGAGAGGGGTCATTCATTAGTGAAGAGATATTATGGGTGAAGAATTTATCAAGAATTCTGAGAATTTGTATAATGATTCAGTTTCTTCAATATGCACTCTTGCAATATTCATCTCTTCATTTTATTGGTAACAGAAGCGAAAGATGTTCAGCTGGCTGAAAAGAAATCAAATAACCATCCCTCGAGTTTCTCTCCACACCCTTCTCCCTGTGTGACGACCTTATATTAAATTGTTGCCAGATATATTTTTTTTTTTTCTCCAACTCTTACACACGACACAGGAAGGGAAAATGACGCCGGTAGCTAATCGATCAGAAAATCGGGAAGATTATTAAATCGCAATATTCTAGCATGAATTTTTTTTTTTTATGCTCGAGCCCTTTGTCAGCAACAGCAGCTGTGACAGCTGTTTGGGCTCATCAAAAAATGAGAATTCTTTTTTTTTTTTTTTTTGAGATTTTATTATCAATCGACAAATTATCTGTTATCAAATTTTCCATTTCACTGGAGAGAACCGAAACTGGCAAATGTATGTGACAGTGTAGATTGAATAAAACGAGCAGTGGGAATTGTAGACGACCACACATCTATCTCCAGGGAATCACTCTGTTCTATTTAAATCTGAGGTCCACGGGGAATATTCCAGGATGACTGTGAGGTAAAATGCAGATCAACTGCGGAAAATAAATAGAATGCACGATACTATCGGATATCCCTCACTTCAACCAAAAGACCAGTTGTCTGGATGAGAATGTGAAAAAAAATAAAAATAATCGTAAGAGGAGACAGTTTGTCCTTGTAATCGAATACAAACGTTTGAAGATCAAAATCGCGTATTTTGGGAGTTGCGGCAACTGGTGAAAGATGTGTTTTTGCCACGTCTCCGATTCAACTTCTCAAGCATCTACTCATTGCGTTGAAACTGAATGGGATGATCCTTTGACGCGTGAGTGACAGCCATGGCTGCCATGCATCTGTCTCAAACCTCTTTCCCTCACTTTAACATCTCGCTTTCGCCTTAAAATCTGACTCGGCACACATATTCTCCTTTTTTTTTTACCATTATTTTCACTTCTCATTCGTGTCTCCTTTTGCCATCTCTAACACGCCCGGTGGTTACGAGTCCGCTCGACTTCGACTATGAATGGGTCTTTGTAAGAGATGATGAGCCGTTTGCAACACCGAAATAAACTGAAATGACAGGGTTAAAAAAAGGAGGAAAATGCGCGGTGGAAAGGTATATGAGTTGAAACCTAACCGACTAACTATCTGTTTCGCAGAGTGGAGAATTCGATAATGGAGAGATTTTGCGCCATTTTCAAGTTTTTTCTTCAGTTTCTCGTATTACGCACTGATAGAGCCTCAAAGAGAATTATCTAACATTCAGTTGTCAAAAAATATGTAAAGGATAATTTTATGATTCAATTCTAGATTAGCTCTGGAGACGTACATCTCACCAAATAATACTCTGGACTATTAGTTGAATTCGACTAGCAAACGAAAAGGAAACCGAGTTCTATACACTCCCAGTTACCAACGAGATTATCTCTCTAGGTCTCTTTTGAGATCCCTCTGAGAGACTTTTTTTATATACATTGAATGTGCTTTATCTGATGCTGAAGGACGGAGCTATCTCTAAAGAACAATTACTCTATCGTTCCACTGAAGATTCATTTTACCGTAATTTGTAAATTCAGTATAGGGCTTTTAAGGTTAATGGAAATTGTAATGGATTTCAGATAAACAGTATCTACTTCTCACTGAAGGTATCTCAAATATTTATTAAATATTCTGTAATTTTTTGACTATCCAGTAGACTAGTATCTTGACAATCTCTAGAATCGATCTTGTAATACGATCTTTTAATCCCCAGACGAGTGTATTGTTGGATAAACCAGTCATTCCCTCTCTCATGTTGTCCCCGAAAAACTTGTCTGCAAGGGCTTTTAGATGAGTTTTACGATCTACAGAGACATCGCCCAGACTTATAGGCTTCTCGTCCCCCTCCATTTTTCCCTTTTCTCCGATTGTTTTGAAAGGGTTTCGTCAGCTGTGTACATATAACACATAACTCTGTCGTAGGAAGAAGGGCGAGTGTATATTTTTGGCCAGCAGAAGTCAAATTTCAAGTTGTCCGCAAACAAGAAACACTGGGTGGCCGACAATTTTTATCCACATATTATGAATAAATGAATGGTGTGAGTTTATGCTGATGGAAGATATTTTTTTCTTTTTTATTTACCGAAAATTCAACGCCTTGAGATATCACCACTCCGATTAGCATTATCCCCTTCCTCGAGAGACACTCTCAGTTGAATTACGGAACGACATCGAAGAATTTCTGGCTACAGACGGTTTGCGACATTCCACTGCTAAAAGCACTCGACGCGTCCACTCGTCACTTTCACTCGTACGCACAGATGAGAGCAGCAAAAGTATGTGAAGAAGAAATTATTGCATTTGTCGGATGAAATATTTTGCCTACCTCTAGCCTAGAAATAAGAACTCAATTTATGTTTAGATGGTTATAAATTATTTTCAAAACTACATTGTACATCCAAATAGTAGGAAAGATTATTCCAGTGTATGTGTTCGTTCATGCGACACGCGGTTATTTTTGTCCCTAACAAAGACCATTGTTCAAAAGATCGAAGAGACCGTTATGTCCTCGCATTCGGGCTCCTTGCTCCTCGATGATTTCTCTGATGCAGAAGATGTATTGTGAATAAGCCCCTGTGACTTACATTTTAACCACAATGAGATGTTTTATTTTTTTCTCTTACATTTATTTATGTCTGTACAACAATAAGTTGCCTCTTCGATTCATGTTACTAACGTACAATTTTTTTTTCTCCTCTGTTTCAGGTAAGAGACACAGCTTCTTATAGACATGGAGTGTATGAGTCACTGTGAGTGGTGAATTTTTAGAAAAAAATTTCTCAAGTACAGACTGTTGTGCGAGAGATAATAGTTTTGGGCGTTGCGGCTGGACGTGACACCGCAGGATATTAAAATATTACGTAGCCCTCATACATCTCATCTCGGTCCTAAGAAAATAAATCATGAATATGAGATGTAGAAAAAAAGTCAACAAAGAATGATGGTTCACCTTGTGCCGATACTATATCGCCTCACCATCAGTGGAACATACATTTTTTTGGGGGGGAAGGAGGGAAAAAATATATTACAGCAGAAAAATAAAAATCTAAAGTGTCAAGAGATGCACTCTGAGCTCGCTACCAAGCATCGTAAATGTCATTCTACCAGGCTGTCGACTTTCTGCCGTATGGTCATACCGACAGAAAGAAACCGCCACTCAAAGCAGAGAAGTCGAGTCATTCGAAGAGGCTATTCACTGCACGTTTGACACTATCTCTGCTCGTCGCTCAAGTCCACTGTGGCTTTGCCTATATACGAACATATCTTCTCCCCTCTCATGGCCTTTATTCCTCTGTCATTCTCCAGCCGCGTATCTTACCTCGCCTATCAGCACAATCGAATATTCTACGTGACGCAATTCTACCCATTGTGAAATTACGGAATTACCCTCTAACCCTCATTCCTCCTTCTCCTTTTTGGTCCATTGTTACTCATAAAATATCCTTTGCATTTGTTTCGAATCCTCCGAAACAGTCTTCACGTATCTTCGAGCACGAAGACGAATGAAAAATGATCACAGAGGGCCCCAATCCAGTGCACAGAACGAGATGATATATCATCGATGACACCCTTGTACCATATTTTTTTTCATCGCAGAACGACTTCTGACAGTACCGTGTGTCTGATGTTCCCCCCATTTTCCAGTATGCCACACGTGACGACGTGTGATGCTTCAGCACACCAGTGCACACTGTCAGAGTCTCACTTTCCGCACTCCCCTTCTCCTGAAAAGGGTGAAACCCTATTTCTAACTCTGAAGCACCTGAATACATGCTCCAAACGAAATTACATGCGTACTAAAATTTCCAATAAAACAACAACACGCTTTCATTTAATACCCCTACGACACATATACGAGAAGAGGAGGATTCATGAAAAAAAAAAAAATGCCTCATATTCTAGTTATCAGAGTCATGCGAATATTTTAAGAGGTCACAGGAATTAATTCAATCCACGAGCGTTGATTGACAAAGCCACGTAGTTGACTCAATCCCGCGAGTTGGAGATATGGTGAATGTGTGAAACAGATACCAGTGCACCACAGACATATGCGCATGAAGCGTACACATTCGAAGCTAGCAGGTTTATACAAGAGTGCAGGCAGGAATGAGGGAGTCGCGCGTCGAGTGTTTTCGAGTGCCTGATGCAAAAGCATCCACGACGACCCCGTGTGACCTTGCTGTACCCTCACGGCTTGTCTGCCTCGTTGCTCAGTGAAAATCCGAGCATCCATGACAGTGAGAGCAGGAAGGAGAGAGGAGAAACAAATTTGATTCAATGTTCTCATATTCCAACACCAGCTGATGAACCAGCCAATCAAGAATCGCTTCCTTGGATGTTTTACAATTTGATCCTATACCTCTTCAGCTTCTTCATTTTCTTCATTATCTCAGTTGTTATGAAAGATTGAAGGAGCAGAAATTCTTCGATTAATTGAATACGCGTTGGCACGCGGACACACAGAATATCTCTCTAACGCACCAGACATTGCTGCCATCAAGCAAGCCCAACTGTAAGATAACACCGAGGCCCCTCCTGGATGCGTATTGATTAGTAGGAGGCATTCAGGACTGAGTAGGGGTTGTAGCTTTTAATCCAGCAGTTCGTCGCTGATGCTACATTCCCCGTCCTCAGAACATTGATATCGTATATCTTTGGCTTTTCGATTCTAGCTAGGTGAAACCCACTGGTTATAGAGATATATATGTACCTAATTTCATTGATTAAGGATAACTTTACAAGAGTTAAAGAGATCTAGTAGACCTTTTGAGAGATTCTCATGAGAACCATTAATAATTCTATGGTAAATTCAACGATAAATTAGACTAACAAAGTTATTCGGGAAAGCTTCCACACTATCTTGCCGAGACATTCTTCGGCTCTCCCCGGAGGTAACGCCATGCTGTGAGCTCTTGATCACATATATACACGTAGCATCCGTTCATCCAAGGGTTGAAAGTCTGGGGTTGGGAGAGGCTCTAGATTTACCTTTCCTCAGGGGGGGGGGGGGGTGAGAGTGGGGTGAGAAGCAGTGGAGTGTACCCGGAGGGATATTGAACGGGCGATGATCCTTCGTTGTAAAGAAATTGCTGGATTGGTAAAACTGATAAATGATAGTTCAGGGAAATTATTCAAATCAATTAAATGCCTCTAGGAATTGTAGAGCAATCTTGTACAAATTATAGCGTGATACTTGGGGCATATGAATTATTCCAAGAGGAACTACTATACAACCGTGTATTTAAAAAACTGAAAAATGTGCGCTGACGTGGCAGATTAATCCAGCATTCACACCCGTCACCGTTTTGTTCACCTATTTGCAACTTTTTATTTTATATAGAACAGTGACTGTCACTTTTCAAAGGTGGATAAATCGTGCGCGAAGTGGTAGATTCCTTTCTTTTTATTCCTGTTTTGATGTCTTTTTTTTTTCATTATAGTAGGATATCATTCTATGGCAGTGACGTGCGAATGCCTGCTTGAAAAATATTATACTATGTATAAATCGGACAGACAGAATGTCTGCAGTGCTCCAGGTTTTCGTCAGTTTCCCCCCTTCGAACCCACTCTCCATTTTACATTTTCTTTTCATCCTTTATTTTACTGCCTGAAGGCATATATTCTTCACCCAAACGAAACTTTTTTACGGATGTGACATACACAACCTTTCAACGAATACGATATCAATGAGATATTCTTGAAGCACTTGTCACGAATCAAAATTTTTACCCATCGAATATAAAAATATGACTTCAGCAATTCTGTTGCATTAACCCTTAAAACATTTTCTTACTACCTACCCCTCTCATTTTATTTCAACTCTTTTCCTCCAATGCCCTCGTAAAATCTGACATTTCCCGAATCAGCAACTTTGCATGAGTAAAGGAGCCACATAAATTCCTAGTGGATCTATAACGTGCACACATTTCCTACGAATTCTGAGATATACCAGATGAAAAAAGAAAAAAAAAACAAAAAAAACACACTCAAACACAAAGATAGAGTCATCGATTCTTTTATCGTCTCTTATACATTTATCTAACATCTGACATTTCACATTTATGAAACACACGTCATAAAACACGACCCCTGTGTCGAAGTGCAACCCTATCTGCCATTTCGCATAAACAAAAGCCAAAAGGATTTCGTAAACTTCAATTTTTATGAGATACATAAAATAAAATACATATCTCTTCTCTGTGTTTTAAATTCTTCTCTTTATTTTCTACTGAAGAGCGAAGCGTACGCCAGTTTGAAACATATATTGATTATCCTCCCTTTATTTATAAATTCAGTATAAACATTCCAACACATTCAGAAAATAGTGATTAATAATTAAATAATTAAAATTACCTATAGGGAGAATTGAAATCAGCTTTGCGGTGGAGCCACTGAAATACGTCTGAGAACACTGGAATGGCTTCTCTCAAACAATCGCTTATGGATTTTTGTCGTAATTAAGCCGACTGTGCATGAATGGTCTTTGTAAGAGGGGAAGAGAAGGTGGATATTGAGTACGGACAATACGGGATTTGGAGCATTGTTGCGGACCTTATCGACGCTCTGGCAGTCCCCGCGGCGCACAACGTTACAGCCATTCGCATACACCGCGCGCTGACTAAACGCCGTTAAATGCCGCTTTGTTGTACCGTTTCGGTTAATTACTATATAGTCTTTGCGAGACAACGAGACTGAAGGGATTTGGAATTTCTCCGGGAAAAGGGGGCAGCAGAGAGAGAAAGGGGGAAGGATATATTGTCTTGACGAAGACAATTCATTTCATAGCTGGTTTGGCATAAGGTTCATTCTTTCAATTAAACCTCACAAGCAGTTGATTATATAATTTCTTGGAATTTTGCTGACGCCAATGCAAAGTACCAGGAACAACGAGGGCTGTGATGTGATGAGAAGATATCGTCCAATAGTGAATCTTCCACGACATGGAGAATGTAATTTTGGTTACGATATATCACGTAGAGGGTTTGGTTGGTACTTGGAGCACTCGGTCCATTGTTCGACGGATATCTGTAGCTGCATTGAGCATCACTGGTTTATTAATCCTTGGACACCCTTGAAAGCTACTTGGGTTTTACACTCTGCTGCACTTTCCCTTTCTCTTAAACATTGTATATGTGTAGATGATGTAGATAGTCTTGGCTCTGCGTGTATATCTTCATGTCTGGATTGTCGTTACCATGGCTACATTTTGGATAATACACGTAAGCATCAGTACAACTACCTGGCAATTGGAATTCCAGGGGTGGCTCAGAGCTTTTCTCTTTAATATCATCCCACGCGAGTTAACAAGACATTGTTCTAATGAAAAGGAAAAGCTCTTCTCCTTTGTTCCTCCTATTGACCTCAGCAACAGTAGCTTCTCAATATTATAGGTGTACATCATCACAAGGAGGAGAAAAAAAGAAAAAAAGAGAATGGCTTTGGGTCCCTTCAAAGAAAACAATACTCTCCTGATGTACACCATTATCCTCTATCCTCTGGGTTTCTTATATTCTTCAGCAATATCCTCTGACCAGGTAGTCGTCAATACCAGTCACCCACACGTCTCTATTCTTCTCCATCTCTCTCTCCTCAGCTTTCTTCCTCTCTCATTCTCTCCATCCTCTCGAAAACTCCCTCAACCAGTCGTCGATCCACTTGTCTCGAGAGCTCGCAATTACAAACAATCTGGCAATTATTGCTCCAACTTCCAGTAGCCAGACTCCCACGTCAATGTCGAAGATCCCTCGTACTCGGGTACAGTCCATTTTATCCTCTCGACTGCGTCATTCTTGAAGCTTTTTGATGGGTAATACTATTCCATGTCTGATGATTTACTAAAAAATTCAACGGAGAGTGGCATGAGACATTTCCTCCGAATTTTCGGGCTATAATGCCTCAAGAGGTGAGTCTAAATGATCGGAAAATACACTTTTAAGTGGAGTGTCACGAGAAATCGAGGGAAGGGAAAACTGACTTATATATCCACAATTTGACTGGATTAGATTGATACAATATTCATAAGTAGCTCTATGTAATACATTATATACCAAGAAATACAAGCTGTCTTTGGTTTTCTCCACTCATTTGCTCACCCTCGCGTATTCACCAACGACTTTGCTTTTCCCTTGAGTCTTCGAACTATGTAAATGCAGCACTCCCTCGTTCTCGGGACAACCCTCTCCATTCCCTCGTTGGAGCAGAGAGCATTATACAAATAATACAGACAGATCTATGCGTTTCCGTGGACCATTTCGCCGACCTAGCTAATGTACGTGCGGATTTTCCAACAATCCAACTAGCCCAGTGTGTAGTCAAAACTAAACGTGAGATTATGTACGAGTTTTGGGTACCAAGGGGGGGGAGGAGAGGGGAATTTTCAGTGGGTAAAATCCAGAGAGATGAGGTGAATTTATTCGCTGATGGACCTGGGATTTGTTGAGGTCTCTCTGGGTATATCAAATTGCTCTAGTTCTTGATGAATAAATTGTTATGCAAATCATTTTGGCCTTGCGAAAATTACATTATAACACTCGTGCTATTTTTATTACTCCCTTTTTACCTTTTTATCTTCACGTGCAGGTGAAATTTTATCTACCAGAATACACAATCCTCACTAAATTATTTGTACACTCCTTCGAACTGTTAAACTGTGCGTTAAAAAGACCAGTTATAAATTCTCACGTTTTCCACTATTTTCCTCATTGCAAGGGAGAGAGAGAGAGGGGATGGAGCTTAAATATTGCCCGGTTTAATTACACTTGTGCTTATACGACCTTCCATGAAATAGCTCGAGAGATAGGGGTAGAGGGGTAAGGAGAAGCATAATCGTAAAAGTCTCACTGTTCTCACGGAAAATAGTACTGGCACATCACATATATATACTTGAGGTACATTTTTGAACACTCAACTCACCGGGGATTCGAGGGCTTGTCTCCTTGTGCTATAAATGTCTGTCCTACCCATCTTTTCGTTCTCACTTGCCTTCATTATTGTTATTTTTCTTTATTATATCCTACTCTCCATGTTTATTTCCTCGCAGACGGGCAAACGAATCAACGAGGGAGGGAATAACCAGAGAGCATTTGAATACAAGTGGCCCTCGTTCGTTGGAGCTCTGTTGTAGGCACTCTTTTCGAAGACAACCCATGGGAGTCGTAACCAACGAGTGAAAATCGTGAGGGTTGGATATCCTCGAATTTTTCATTTATTTTTGCCTCTTTTTTTTCATCAGGTAAAACTGGTTTAATTGATCTATTGATTATAATCATAATTATTTCACTCATAGTTTTACCAAGTGAAAGTTTTTAATGTGTTACGCAAAAACAATTAAGTACATGTTCTTCTCATCCCCCATGATATAACCGAGCACTCGTGGCTGTAGCGCTTGAGCAAGTTGTTTCTGTCGACACTGGGCATGGATGCAGGCATGAGGAGGGTGAGGAGGAGGGGAGGTCAAAGATCGTCAAGGAGCCGGAAGGAAGAACGAGAGGGAGGAAAGGGGGGGGGGGAAATTAAGTGAGAGATGCTCAGTGTGGCAGTTTGCGCTTAATTAAGGCCCCTCTGCTAATCCTTTAACGACCACACAGACCAACTAGAGAATTGAATGAATACAATCTAATCGTTAATTTCATTCTCACAAGCATTTATATTGACTTTTCATTCGGCATTATTTTTATGAACACAGTCACGATAATTCGTGATCAATTAAATTCATTTTATTCGAAATAATTCATTGCTGGAGCGTCATTTATTTATTTTAAAGAATGTCATACACTCCAATGAGTTGAGAAAGTAGAAATGAGAGGAGGAAGGGGGGGGGGGGAAGGACAAAGTGGTTGAACGAGTTTGGTGTATTATCCTGGCGCCTCAACACGCGATATTTGAATAGTTTGATCTCTTTTACTGTCTCGCGACGAGGCGCAACGACATCGAGGTTATATCAGCATTGCCACGCGCCACGTTGGTGCATGGGTGCGTGCTTGTCGAGCGATATACCAGGGATATACAGCTTGTCATTAATTTATTAATGTCGAAGTTATTTAGACATACTGAATCAGTGGCAAAGTGAGAGCGATTGAGCCCAACACAGAGAGATAATACAGAGGTATGATTCAAGTGTAATATACCTAATATAGAGTCACTCTATGGATCATTTACAAAGCGTTCTATTTCGAGCGGAAATAAACACGAGTGGGTTTCAGTGCGCATTCTAAATGATGTTTTCTTGTTTTCCTTTTTTTATCCTCTAGGTTTTTGTTTGTGGTTTTTCATTGCGTTTTCATTCCATTCCAACTCGCCTGCCACGAATGAACTCCTTGTAACAATAAACTTGAGCCCAACAAATGTATCTTTCTTGTTTCATCGTGGCAATAGGCTTTGCTTTGTAAAAGATAACTGCGCGTGAATGAGCCGTGGATCATGCGGACGACACGAATTTATTTTCCCGACTTGTGTGTTGTTTATCTTTTTTTTTTTTTTCTTATTTTCTTGACGACAAAAAGCGGAAAATAAGTGGCGTTGGTGCAGACAGATATTTTCGGAAGTGAAAAGAAATGTTGATGGAGCGATTCTAAAGTGCTGTTGTACGTGCTGAAATGCTGGATACTGATGCTCCATAAATTTTGCATTCTTACATTAAATTTTAGGAATGAGCATCAGCATGCTATTTTTAACGTATTGAGTAAGACATTAAACTGGTAAATAATGGAAAATTGATTGAATAACGAGAATTTAATTTTCATGGAGAGAATTATTTGATTGGAATGAGCCATTTTGAAAGTATTATAAATAGAAGTGGAAATTTAGTTCTTCATATCAACTGCACCATCTCTCGAACGTATTTTATCAGTCCAATAATTGAATGAAATACTTTGTTCGATGGATATCCAATTTAAGCTCAATTAGATATTCTCCAAAAAATTCTCGGATCAATATTATTCTATTATTAGTCAACAATTCGAGTCTATTTGATTGAATCGAGTGTTGAATAATAGTTTTTAGCCACACAAATACCGCATGTTAATTGGGCATGTTCTCAGTCCCACTGAAGACCAGAGAGCATCGATTTTTTTCTCACTCAACTCCTAAATGTATACATGATACGTGTGAGGACGAACCATTGGTGCGAGACGTGCATTATTCACGTCGGTGTATGACAAAAACGAGAGACGGACTCGAACGACACTTATAAAGGACTGACGCCTGTTTCTTCTCTTTCTCCTTTTTCCATGTTCTTTCATTCAACACCAAACAGTCATGGCCAATGACTAATTCCACTATCAACACATATAAATTTCTATAAATAAAACGTGTGGCAATGTGGGTTCCCACGTTAGAAATGTTTATCCAGAATATAAACAAGAAAAGATAAAGGGCCTGAATTATGTATTTATTTATTCATTTTGTTGTACACCTAGATATAAATCATTGAAGCACCAAGAATATATCCATTGTCTGCTGTGTATATGATTCATGATCAACTGCCACTGTGTCTCGAGGTAATGCAGAGAGAAAAGGTGTTACAAATGGAGAAAAAAAAAAATAAATGAGAGAGATAAGAAAAAAAAAATTGCACAGGCCTCTGACTCCTCTGAGACTCACCAAGACGTCACCTCCCGGCAGTTTGAAAGTGCACGCTTTATATTCACTCGTGTTGCATCTCTTTGCTTCCTTGTGCTGGCTAAAATCCCTTCCTAACTCCAGTGGGTCTCGTTAAAAATATCGTCTTTGTGCGTCACGTAACATTCGGCTGGAGACACTGACTTTTTTCAAAAAATAAAAGAAAATCGGAGACTAGTGAAAAATACGAAGAATGTGATTTGAAAGTTTTGAAAAAGGAACAACGACGGAAGAAATATGACGTTGCAAGACATTAGACACCGCTGGTGCTAGAAAATTCCAGGGTATATGATGATAGAAGCTTCAGCGGTTATGAGAGAGACCGAGTGAAGACGTAGAGGTAGCTCGAGCTAAAACCCAACCCTCGCTTCTCATCTAGATGAGATGGAGCATTGGCCTTGCGGCGTTGAAATAACGACAGGACTAGAGTGCCCTTCCATCCAACTCTCTGTGTCGAGTGCTCACAATGTTATACTCTCGACAAAAATGAGCCCAAGAAAAAAAAAGGGGAATAAGGTTGATGGAGCTATTTGCTATAGTTTTTCATCAATTCTCTCGTCTATAGATTATTTCAGCCGTAAGAAATTTGAAGGTAAACGTGAGGGTCTCTGTCAACGCTAGACATTCACACTTAGTTATCGCGTAAAGTCACGAACGGTCGTGGAGTCATGCCGGAAGTCCCTATTCAGTGCTCTCTTATGTATTCATCGAATCGTGCGTGTCTCCTTCACCCTGTTCTCGCCATCTCCAATGGGTCTACCTCCACTCTACAATTGCAGGTCTCCTGGACGAATGAGCTCCGGACCTCATAATGGAGCTTTCTTTTTTTTATTCATTTTATTGGAAGAAAAAAATGCACCTCCTTTTATATCCCTCTGTATCCATTGGCGTAATATTCTCGAGCGTATTTGCGAGGTAATGATTACCAGTGTATCTGTTCCATAGCATGGGGTAATCGAAGCCCTCCGTGGAGTATCGTATCGTCGCCATCCACCGATAATGGCCCTTCGATTTTACCGAGATACATTTCTCTTTTCTCAAGTCGCACGAATACCCCTCCTTGGGTTGATACTTGGAGTATCGTTACGGCAAATATAATCGATTTCAATCGTCCGAGAGGAGTTTATATCATCCCATGATTTGTTTTCAACATACTGGGTTTTATTCACTCACTCTCTCTCTCTCTTTATTGAATATGTTCATGTACCTTTTGCATTCTAACTATACTACTCGTATGCCAGGGGCAATTTCAATTCCGTCAGGGCTGATGTTTATTGAGGGGAATAAAAATTGTTCAATTGGTAAGAGCCATAAATCGATTACGTGTAATTCTAGTGAACTTGTAATTCAAATTCGATATTCTCTGGGAGAGCATGTTGAATGAAATTTTTTTTATAAATTTTCCAGAGCATAAAATTCTAATGTTATTTGTAATCTCATCATCTATAAATCATTCTGAATATTATGCATTTTCGCATGTTGTAGCGAGAGAAATCCCAGCGATATCCTCAATTTTGGTTACTCTGTGTAACTTGGCTTATATACACAAACCCCCCCCCCCCCCTCCCTTCCCCTTCCCCCATCTCCAACGTAAACAAACCACGACACTGGTAAACATGGAAAATTATGGGTGAAGTAAAGGCGCGAGAATGCACACAGAAAATTGTTTCCAATCCTAAAGCCACCGGTAGATAATACCATTTTGCGTCTGTGTAAATTAAGTTATCATTAAAAATGGTCACTTTTTACTGGTAATTTATCGCTTAATCACCCGCCAAGTTTCTCCTCCCATACTAAATATTTTTTATCGTATTATTTTTAATTTATTATTCACTGGAGATAAGTGGCGCTTGAAAGGGGGAGGGGGAGGGGGGACAAAAAGGGGAAATACAGCCCACTCAGTTATACCGTGATTAAAATTGTTTCTTCATGTAAATGGAAATTCAAAAATTCGAGATAATATATTTATCTTCTAGCACTTTCTAATTTTATGCATTATGAAATACAAGTTGAATAGATTACTCTGGTATTTATTTATTTTGTTCGATAAAAGGGAAAAACAAAGCATTGGCAGGGAGTAACGATCAGGTTATTGTGGGGATATGTACGTATGAGTGGTAACAGATTGCCAACACGTCCGGTATCGTAGATTGCAGTTGGTGATAGTGGGAGAGTGGAGAGAAGCGAGGTTGAGAAAATTAAGAAGCCTCGAGGGGGTTAGACGAGCCAGAAGGGTGAGGGGGGGGGGGGGGCAGTAGAACAGTATGATTTACATTCGCTTGGAAAGAGTGTAAGTGTACTGAGGGATTCACGCTGTGAGTTGTCCATGGGTGATGATGATGATGTCGTATACCGATGATTATGAAGATAATAAAAGCCACAATGATGATGACATCAACCAGTGCGCCAATTTATCAACGCACTAGGCTATAAACCAGTCATGAAAGGCCAGCGTTAAAAATTCTAGGGGAGATGGAGAAAAAAAAAAAATCGAGTAACATAAACAAGTAACCTGATGCATTCCAGATGCCGAGTGAAAAATTATGGGGGATCTTAACGGTGATAGTGGACGACGACAGGTCCCCCTGATATTACTGTCCAGGCCCGTTTTTTTTTTTTTCTTTTTCTACAACCCAGAGACTTGATAGCAGTGACTTTACCCACCCACGTTTTTTTAGACAGTCAAATTTTAGGAACAGAGATGGTTGGATGAGCGACTGGAATACAGCTTATGGTCGAGGTGTGACTTTGGAAAGAAATTTTCAAGGATTTATATTCAACGCCTACACCCGATGTATCTATCACACACCCACGAATTTTTTCCATGGGTCCCGTGGGATATTTGATGGGTAACACGTGTCTGTATGCATGAGAGAATTGGAATACTTGGGAATTTATCGTAATGTATGGATTTCAAGGGAATTTACAGAGATAAGAAAATTCTTTATAATATTATCTTGTGATTTTTTGAGGTATAAATTAGTTAATTCTTAGGGATTAAGTGGAAAATCCAAACAACCGTTTGTGAAATAGTCACAGTCTTTATGGCCAACAAGGTGGGCCTCAGCAACACGCCTTAACAAGCTCATTAGTCTATTTGCATGACAGGTAAAGCACCCTGGTGTGGTTTTCACCCGTGCAAATAATAACGGGTTTTACACACGAGAATATACGCTCACAACGTTGTCGCGTTGTTGAGCTCTCAGGTGGCCAGAGTAGAGATCGTAAAGTGTAATCGCGTGTGAAACACCATTGTGGTTAAGAGTTTTGATCCCTTTTCTAACACATCCACTTTGCAGCTTCAATTGTCCACTATTACAGTTGGTCTACTTGTATTGGTACGGTGGAATAAATGTAAAGGACTGTAACGATAGTCTGGTGAGACGATGTGAACCTGTTTGGTAGATGGTTTGGGCCACCATTATCGAATACCTCCACCAATGTCAGTGAATAGTCAGGAGGACGTATTGATTCCGGTTGAGTCAATTGAGGGACACACGACGCGCCTGTTCCTGTTTGGTCTGGGCCGGGTGTGACCATTAACGTTATATACTTTGAGCTCACTCTTCATTCCACTATCTCCCATCATTCTCATTGATTTATCGATTGTTTTATACAGAAAATCGTGTCTACAATCTTTAAAATGGATAATTCAATTCTAGATAGACCATAAAAATTCTTCATCATTAATTCTGTATGCGGTTTCAGAATAACTGGAATAACTCACTGGATAAGATATCATTCTTTATTTCCAAATCATTCAGCATATTTCATTGCAAATCAAGGAGAGATAGGAGAGGCTTTCAGGTTCGTTAAACCTGTACGTTTTAGTATCAAAGGAGCAATAAAATGGATTATCAAAAGCCCTCCCTCAAATGAAGAATTAAATGAAACGAGCACACGAAATTTTGTTAATGAAGTAGAAGAGATATGATCACGTTTCAACTTTATTGTTATCCTTTGTTTAGTTCGTCAATGGTTGAGGGAAAAAAAAAATGGAATTGCAGCAGATTCTCTGATTCGAGATGGGAGGAGATTTGATTACTCGAATCAACGGAGGGACTAGACGAGATCTATGCTGGCTCAAGTGTCTCTCAACTTTGTCAATGGGCATGATAGCTGTATCCATGCCTATTCTATCCCCGTGTAATGCCCGATGACCTCGTAAATCTCAATCGGGCGTTAAAACGCAGAACATGTACAGACTGTACTTGTGTCATATAGCACGTTTCAGGAGTACCAATGTACATCACCTAGTCTATTGACACTGGCCTCTCTTTGCTGGCACATTCCCTTACCCCCATGTATCCAGAGCTCTTTGACTCTCTACTGTACTCACTCATCACCATGGTGAACAACAGGGCGCCATACTGCGTCTCATAGTCACAACAAAAGTGCTCTTTGTACTTACATAGTCTTATCAATTTTTTTTTTTCACTAGTTCATCACACTCGAGAGAATATTTCACTTCCATTGAATGAACAATTCGATCCTCTCTGATTCCTCCTGCTTGAGAGTCTCACACTTGAGCCAGACACTCACGTGCATCGTAAAATTCCAAGAAAAGCCCCACATTTTCACTTGCAATACATGCATTACCTCTTCACCTATTTTTCCTTGCCCTTGAATCACATTTTATGAGCAACATTACAAGTTTACGACAACCCGAGTGAATTTATTTCACCCGTCTCTATTTCTTGGGTTTTTCTCGAATGTTTATGTTGGTTTTTTTTTTGCTATATACCCTCTACATATTTTTTTAATCTCTCTCCTTTCTCTCGGCAACGATCTCCAAGAGATATCTGATCTGGCGGAGGGTTTCAAGAGAGAGAAAGAGATATAACGCGTGGGTCCGCACATAACACGGAGGCATTATCAATCTCAAACCGACACGCGGATAATTAAGGCTTGACTCCTCAGCCCCAAGGTCCTCCCGAGAGCCTATTGGGGTTTCGGCCCTCGTTGCGAGTGAGAGAGAGGGCCCTTTGGCATCAGAGAGGGACGTTTTATGCACGGATTGCATGTCCTATACTATCCCCTATCTCACCCACCAGCCCAACACTTTTTGCCCCTTTACGTCGTGATGGTAACAAAAAATCAGGATACTTTAGTGCCGTTTCTAAAATTCATAACAGTCGGTGGATAAACATCGCGTGTAATTAAAAAAAAAAAAAAAAAAAAGCTAGGAGAAACGCAAACACAAAACTCATCGTACCGTTGGCTTTCAGCGATGATACAGATACAGCTCTCGTGCAATAGAATGCGTACATTTCGAAACTTTTTAATGCTCCACTCGGATTACAAAGAGTAGCGCAGAGTGATGCCCCATGGGCCTCTCCCTCTTTCATTGCAGTCATTGCACTCTGGGTAGGGAGAGAAAAGGAAAAAAAAAAGGGGAAGAGAAGAAAAAAAGACGAGAAAGCCCGATGGAACGCCGCACAGGAGCACAAAGATAAAGGATCTTTATTTCCATTTCTCAGACGTTACTCCGAGCTCTCTTTTTTCCATGAAGATACGACCTCAGAGTCAGCGAGAGGGGATCGAGAGCCACGGCGAATGGAGTGGAGAGAAAGAAAGCGTGGAGTTGAGGATAAAGATCGTCTTTGATACGGGTCATCTCTGAGGGCTTCCTACATTTCAGTGCCGGTGGATTCTTAATTGGTAAACTAATTTGCGTTGGTTCGCCATTATGCCGACAGAAACAATATTTTCGAGAGGGAGAGGGATGCGCAAGTGGAAGCCCAAAGGGAAGTGATGGTTATCATTTTCAGGCTTACGAAAATCACGACGCCTTTTAGGTTCGATAAACATCCATCGGTTTTATAGATACGCCAAAGCCGCTCAATTAATAACGAGATATTCAATTTTATAGGGATGAATTAATTGCAACTATTGCCTTCATATATCGTAAATATAATTTTTCCATCAGTTTTGTGATTAATCCAGCCATTAGGCACCTGTACTTGAATTTCCAATGTAACAAAATTTAATTGCATGCAATTTATAATTATCCCATTGTGTAGCAATTAATAGCCTCATTACATTGATGTTTCTGGTTTTTTGTTGCAGGTATGTTGATCAACACTCCATAAGTTAACCATTAAAGCCACGATGTGAGTAATCATGAGGTTTGAACAAAAAAAAAAAATGTCAAGAGACACGATAATAATTAGTGAGATAAATACTGGTATACATGAATGAATAACTGACACACGATTTTAATTGGGCTTTTTTTGGTGGAGGGGGATGACGCGATTTGCGATAAGCCCCAGTCCCACAGCATTAGCTGAATCAGATATCGATTCAAAAGGGACTCATTATAATTTCGGATGGAAATAACGCGGTGGGTGAGCGAGTATATGACATTCTCATGATTAATGAAGTCAAGGTAAATGGACTGCTGTGTTCTCATCGTGTGGATCTTATTGAATATTAGATTGATTGGGATAAATGGATCTTCAACAGTTGTATTGGGCACAGTTTTGCGTAAGATAGAAGGAAAAAGGAGGATTCCCATAGAAAGGCAGAAGTCTACGATAAATCATGTGATGAAATAGACAAGTTTGAAGCGATTTTGGGTCGAGTGTGCTTCATACCTAGTGGATTATAAGCATCGTCGTGTCAAAAGCGATCTGGTGATAAATTTTGTACCTCACAGCTGCGGATGTTGAGCATGAATTAATATGAGGAACTCACACAGATGTCGGGGACACGGATCAAGACGTCCAAAAATGATGAGAGGTCCATTTAATAAATTAACGAAATGATTGAGATGACGAAACAATTGTCTCGACTTTAGGATTGAAGCTAAATTTACGGGAATAATGGAACAAATGAATATTCATCAAATACTATGAAATCACGCAACAGGTTTAAAAAAAAAGAACCAATGAGGTCAGGCCAATCTCGAGTATACCAAATTCTACTAATTTACTCATTTCCCAGTTGATTAAATATCTCTCAAGCGTATTTGTGCAGTCTATTCCAACGGTACATAGGTGGTATTCGTGTATCAAAACATGGCTGGATGGCATTCGAGTGATTTCCAACACGTGAATAAACTGTCGTTGACGCATCCAGCCAAAGCATATGTACACACATACTCCTACCCTCGAGGCAAATGCATGATCGATCAACAAATTTTACAAGCCAATATACAAGAGGCTTCATCCATTCAACACCCTGACACATCATATTGACAGAATAATTAAATGTGTCAAGTGAGATAGGTATATTAATTCAATTCTTTTCATCGTGAAGTAGAATTTAAAAAAAATAATACATGAATGAAAGAAAAAAATACAAATAACACCGGGCAATTTGCACCTGACAATTTATCACTACTGTTAGATAGAAGACTCCTCGAAAATTGTTGTAAAATATAGTGGCGCGATGATACAAGAAAAATCCCCAACGAGTATTCTCGCTTACTGTATTGGCTCTCTCTCTCTGGCGAAACAGTAGAGTTTGCTCGTACATCACGGAAAGATAAAACTTTTCCGTATAACTCGAACTGGCTAGGTGGTGAAGAGGGAGAGGGAATGAGAGGTAAAAAAGGATAGTATTAAAACCTCCATAACAGTGCACAGGTCCAAAGTTCTAAATAAGCGACGTGGAGACACGATGGTAGGGGAAAAGTAAAACATGGTTGGGGGGGGGGGGGGGAGAATAAATGGAGGAGAATCGTGATTTCGAAGATTTATCATTTTTAACAACAAAAAAAGTTGAATTCGTGAAATGAAAAAATTTCCCCATGATTTCTTTACAAATTTATCTAACAAATTTCGAGTTTCATTTGTTTATTTTATTCTTGCACTTTGTAGTCAAATCTAATTCGGATAAAACACGAGGAATGCATACATTGTCGTTTGTCAGACTGTCACTGAATGATTCTTCACAGAAGGATTATTACGAAATTGATATTCAGAGAGTTGACGAGACCCTGAGAAGATTCCCGGTACTTATGGCAAGTAATTCGGAGGTATTTCAGTGTTTTTAACTCGTTCATTGGTCTTCGAAGCGTAAATGCCTGGACAAACAGCCGAGGCATTAGACCGTTCAGTCGGAAGCGCGTCATGGACCACGAAACTGGCTAACTAAATGTCCTGCCAGTGGCAAATTCAGTATTTCACTCTTTGGTTTTTTACTCCTCGATGGGAATACCCATTCTCATTGACAACTCTATTCCCATTTGAACGAATAATCCAATCTATCAAAAGTTGTACACATTTCTTCAAATAATTTTGAATAATTTTTCAATTCAGGGAAGTGGGAGTATAACACCAGATTCAGTATATGCTTCGGAAGAAGATTGATAACCTCATGTTCTACATTTATCGAACCATGTGAATCCATCACTGCACATAATAGGATGTCGTGTTCACTAATAACCGCTTCAATCGATTGAAAATTCTATACATAATATTGTGCTTTTAGATCAAATTGAGTTGATGATCTTCCACAATCAATTAGTTACTGTTTTCATTTCTCGAATCAACAAATTCAGCAACAGATAAATATCGTCAGAAAATACCCACTGCTTAAATAATCATTATCCATGAAATTAATTGACTTATATCTATTCTCAAAAGATTGCAAGTAAATTAACTTAACATTTGATTACCCCTTAGATTATTGAATATATTTCCAATAGATTTTCAAAGAATTCCAAACCCCCCACGATGCTAAATATTTTCCAATACCGCTCATGTATATGTATACGCAAACTTTCACAAGTGCAGACGCAATCGGAAATCTCTGAATAGACTGTCTTGTTCGTATATAACACATAAAAGATTCTCACTAATCTCACGTACTTGATCTTTCGTGTTATCGAGTACCCGTGTCTATTCCTGCACTTTAGCGGGCACGGGTACATTGAGAATTTCCGTGGAACCTCACCACCATTGAGACAGACACAAATAACATGTATAAAATTTCACAATTTAGTATTTTCCTGGGTACGTAATAGTAGATCATACCGATGAGTAATACCAGATCTGGCTTGTCATCAGAGTTGTGTAAAGGCGAATATAGTCACATGGGGGCCCCCCCCCTTTTACAAAAGGTGGCTTTTACGTGGGGCATATACATTTGCGTGAGTTAAATCCTGTGGGCAGATTAATGCATCAGACGTTGTGGCTTCAAATATACATAACTAACAGGAGAGAGATAGAGTCGATGGCACATAGCCTGTCGAGGGGTATATAAAGTACGTGTGAGTGTATAGACGAAAAAGACATGAAAGAAAAAGAGAGAGAATGTGAACAAGAAAATTTCGAGGATGATGAAGATAAAATCCGAAATTGAGGTGAAGTATTAACGGACACAATGTGCGAACAAAATCATCAAAGGAGTGAATAAAATTCAGTGTGAAACTGCACTCCTTCACCCCTAATATAAAGTTCAATTACATTCTCATGTCTCGGGTAATTATCAACAACTTGGTTAAATGAAAATTTAAAAAGATTGACTTAATAACCAACACACTGGGAAACATGCTATGATTTTCTGGGTAGATTGAGAGAGAGATTTCCAATGACAATGGCTTTATCATCGTCTCTCCCCAATGGAGACCCTATCGTCTGTGTCAATTGGCCGGAGCCGATAAACGGGCCAACGCGAACGTGATAATTGCTTTAATGCACGTGGACGTGATAATGCAACGGTTGCAACCAAAGAGGGACAAACCATATGATGTGTACATGCATCAGAACTCTTCACTTGTCCCGGAACAAATGCCATCCGCACTTTGTTACTTTCAGTGGCAATGCTTCACATGCATTTTGCCATGTACATTTGGTATGTGAGGGAGGTGGTACAGCCAGCCAAACATAATTGATTGGCTGAGTTCGTTATGACAGGCGTCTCATTAAGATGCGCTCCAGTGCGAGCAAACTCACGTCGCTCGTTTGTTCCGCAAAATCCAATGTAGCAAAGAGAGCCAGTGAGTGCAGGCATATAGGATAGTACGGGTAGAACATATATAGTTAACCCGCTGGTACGTGTTTAATGGCCGAGACGAATTGGGGGATGTCGCGAAAAAATTTCAAACTGCTACGAGAGACATCCACCGAAGAAGACCGGATTTTCGGACCGAGTGGCCCTGACGGGCTGGCTCGTGGTCAGCGGTGTGTATCGCACGGGGATTAATGTCCGGAGGAGACAATAAAAAAGAAAAGACACTGATTGAATGAGGTAAAACAAGCTGTTTAGTGACTTATATTCATTATCAGAAGGGGTAAATGATATTGAAAATTTTTCACTTGTTAACTAGCTAACAAACATTATTTCACACACTTTGAGATATTTCTAAAGAAACTTTTTGGCGCCAAGAATGCGCGGGTGTATACGTGCACACCAGTATAATTTATCGTCAGCACGTGCGGAAGAACGCGCCTGGGCGTGACGAGAAGTGCGCGGAACGATAAGCAAGACACTCTGTCTTGCTCTCTCGGAGCCACCGCGAATTATTAACAAAAATTCTCGAGTTAAAAGGGGCAAAAAAAAAAAAGGGGGGGGTATTTAATGCGTCGAGAGTGAAGCGCGCCGTAATCATTCGGCTCGACGAGTTGGTGAAGCCATCAGAAAAATATATATTTTTTATTCATACACTACTCAGTGTTTCTCACTTAATTATAAAAAAGGGATTATTTTTAAAAACATTTTCGTCTCGTCGAGTTCATGATTTTTATATCCAATCCTTGTATTTCATTATTTATTCGTTTCCATAATGGCGACAGTGTGTTATTATTCTCTGAGTTATATAAAAAATGAATTTTAAGACGGTAAAAGCTGGTGAAGAGGAGCTTGCACACGCACAGAAATTTCTCATCTACGGGAGGGGGGTGCTCTTCAAAAGAGCTAGAAACTGAGGTAGGAAACAAGTGAAAAGTGCTTCGTGTAGTGTCTGTGCTTAAGTGCCCGGACGAACACGACTTCCACCAAGATTCACGATGAAACATTTTTTTCAAGCTTGATGTATATAAAAATAGAAAATTCAGAAAATCTTCTCTTTAGCTATAAAAAGAATCCATCAATATTTAAAATAATAATTTCAATTACTCAACTATTTTTAAATAAACTCCCACGATTCACAAATCCCACTCTTTCCCAATTCACCTCCAATACTATATTGATTTTTTATTCAAATCTCCTTCCAACCTGTCCATGTTGAAAAAAAAAATTATTCGATGAGAATGGATAAAGTAAAAACTGGAAATATAATCGAGAATAACTTAAAAATTCCACTGTGGGTACACTCCAGAACGAGGGATTTGAAAAGAAAAAAAAAATCAGGTATTCGATAAAAATCATATCCCACTGAATCGGCTGAATATTGTGAGAAAAAAAAATGCAAAAATATAAGCAATATGTTCCGAAGAGATAAGGTCGATGTGCAAAGGACGAGAGGAACTCGTGTTGTACGTGGGTAGCGTTGCGTGACAGTGCGAAACTTCTCTGGTTTCTCTTGAAAAACCATTATATACCAATCACAAGAGGGAAAGACGCCGCGTGAACACTTCTGAGCTGTGGTGAAACACCCGTGAGCCTTCTGGAAGGGTTCTCTGCACCAAAGATTTACGATAACGCGTCAAATTATCGCTAATAGTTGTAAACGATCGTAAAGACGCCCAAAGGGAAACCAATACTGCACGGCAATATCATATGAAGCCTGAAAAGACTAAAATCTTAATGCACCTAGAAACAAATAAAGTTGAGAATATAAAGAGGCCTCAAGAGAGATTAGCACGAGTCGTGAGGTGAAGAAAGAATGCCAACTGATGGAGGTCTGATCGAAGTATGGAAAATAATGGTTGGAGGGCCTGCTCCTGAGGGAGTTGAAGAAAGGAGCAAAGAGCCACATGATGTAAAGGTAGTGAGACCAAAGTCACATCGATCATCTCAAGACATCTCTCGGTGTATGTGCGCAGAAAGACGATGAGCCTGGGCTCTGTGACAAGCGACAAGCAGCTCATAAGCGATTCACTGGTAACTACGCCTATACCATTGCTGTCATTTCAAAACCAGAGGCGTCATATTTTCCTGCTGAATGGTCAACGAAGACTGGCACAAAGTAGCCCGATCACAAGAATAATTTGAATACCAATGTTTCACAATAAAGAGGAGAGGATAAACGAAGAAAAAAAGATCTCCTTTTATCTTATCTGCAAGCGTTTTGCAAGCATTAATATCCGTCGAGTGTGCATCCCACACATAGACAAGACAGGCATACCTCTCTCTTCTCACATGACACTGGCTTTTAATACAACGAATAAAGAAGCGCCCCTGATCCACCTACCGAGCGCGTGCTCTATGGCGTTGCAATCCTTTTATCCCCCCCCGATGAAGTATCCTCTCGTGCAAGAATTTACCGGAACAATAACCGGCCGGCCGTTACTTACATGCTGGCCAACGTAATTTATATTCAAATGAGAACGCCAAGCCATATCCGGGCTTGGTGTATGCCTTATATTCCCTCTTGCCTGTAGGGTCTCCTCTATACGTAATATACCTCATGTTGGAAAAGTACAGAAGACGAATTGAGCAATGGCCGCCGATGGTTTGGATTATCAAATAATAGGATAATTAACGAGTCTCACGCTCAGTACTTACCTCTAATAACAATGTTAAATCTCTAGATTCTCAACAGTTGAATTATAATTCTTATGAACAGGTTCTCTGAATTCCGAAAGAAAAAATTACTTTGCCCACACGTCTTTATAAATATTTTTGGACACGTATAAAGCAGTCGCTGAGACTCCTCAGAGTCATTATTACGACGTTTATTGGCTATGACAGTGAAAACCCATACGAAATGCGTTTACGAGAAGAGATCTGGCCATGTACTTTTCACAACAGTCTCAACTCCTCCCTCTTCCTGAGTCCATATTCCTACGATACTATTTCTCAGTACAAGATCACCAGGGAGCCTCTCTCGGAATAGCTTTTAACGCCTGTAGGGGATGCAACGAAGTGTTCTCACTACTCACAAGAATTTATCTAGAAATAGATGGCCATTGTCACTTACCCGTCTGCAAAAACGACAAGTTGAATATTTTCACAAAACCTGTTATTCATTATTTTGAATGCCTTGTGGCAAACAAGTTTCTCATTTCATTCGTGCTCTCTGTGCTCCTGAATCCTCACCATCTTGGATTTATTATTGTTGTTCTAATTGTAATATTTTTGCTTGAGGCAAAGTGTTCAAGTAAGTCGCAGTAATGATATACAGCGAGAGTTATTCAAAAATCTTGAAAAAATCCCTCGAGTCTTGTCGGGAGTGGTGAATAATCGATTGCCAGAGGGGAATATGTATCAAATCAAAGTTCCAAATGCTCTATTTGCTATCGTAGCTCATCCTCTCGTGTTTTATCTTTTTCAAACACCCAACAGGCAAACTTCAGTACATAGACAAGATCTTTGTCCATGGAAAATACCGGATATTGGTGACGATTTACTTCCGAATTTTCTGAATCTGGCGGTCACGAAAGACTTCACTTAGTTTCCTCTCCTTCTTTACCTTTCAGAAAGTTCTTGGGGACATCAATGTCGAAGCATTTCCTTCCGTCACTGTCAAAGTTCCTGGGCTTTCTTATTTTTCATGTTTCCAATCCCTCTATTCTTCTCTCTCGTACTCTCTTTATCTTCGGCGAGTCAAAAACTCGGTGAAAACGTCGACTGAAAAGTTTCGGCAAAGCGACACATACTATCACACAGTATGTCTCTGTAACTGCACAAGTTTGTGAATGTTCAGGACGATACGTCAATGACTGACAAATATTCAGACAAGGTGAGTCTTGAATATATTGCATTTTTCAAATTCCCCCTTTTCAACTACAAATAAAATCTCAACAATCGTTCTTCATCTCCTCTCACCACAGCTATTCAGTCAAATTTTATCGTACCACGTGTTACAATTTTTCCACGAAAAATTCAACTGAAAATGGAACGATTTTTCCACGTAAAGGCAAATTATCGATACGTGCCACGCGCGTTGGGGCTGGACGATAGGCGCGAGGGCATTGTCTCTGTCATCCCGCGCTGCCCATCAGCCCCCCCACGGTGTACCCAATTTGTGGTGGACCGATTCGATCGGTACCTAAAAGCCGTTTAGCCCCCGGGAAAGTCATCCGAGGTTTTGTCATTTTGGCGCATGCAGAGATTTTTTTTTCCCCCTTTTTCCATGGCTATAGGGTCGCGTACGTGTGCCAGGGGATCTCTTCAACTATCTACTTTGTATAGACTAATCATATTCCGTCGCTTATCAGACACACGGTGCGTGCATCGTATAGTCTCTGCACCCCGTTCAGACATTAAAAGAGAAAAAAAAGGGAGAACGAATGAAAATTTATGGATTTTCTCCCCACGTGTATTTTTTTACCATTTTAACCATCAATAAATATGCCTAAGATTGTACCTAAACAGCCCAAGTTTACTAATTAGCGAGTACAAAAAAAAAAAACCCCAAGTGTATATTGACGCGAGACGGTTCAGCAATAAAAGCCACATAAAGACGAGCTGTAAAAACACACAGCGCAGAGAGAATAGCACGAAGGGTCGTTAATGGCACTAGTGATCGTTAAGAAATTAAGGAATTAGGAATTACCAGTTGGAGGGTCGTAGAGTTACGCAGAAGACGCGTTTACGGAGGTAAACGAGGAAATGAACGGCTTCAAGATGATGAAAAAAAAAAAAGCCTGCCAAGATAGTACTTCTCGGTGAAAAGGGACTAGCCACCTTATCGACGCTCGTTTGTCTCAGCGGGTGGAGAAAATTCACCCCTCAATTTTTTACCTTCTCAAGCGCCTACGAGACGCGCAAGAAACCGCACTCTTCCGGGACTCAGTGGAAAACAAGTGGAGAGAGAGAGAGAGAAAATGGGAGAATAAAGTCGTTGCCAAGTGTACACTTGGTAGAAATATTTCATCCGTAAATAAGGGAGCCATATTGGAAAAAAAAGGGAGATGATGAGCTGTTGATTTACACGACATCAGCACGAAAGTCCTGTTTGAAAGTATATGTTGCATCATCGGCACTGAAAATTGGCCAATTACCCCGAATACTCTGCACCACATTCTCGAAAATGCACATTGGATACCATTAATACGTATTACAAGTGCCGTGTACCGTTAATTCCGTCTTTACAGTACCAACCGTGTTATACCAGCCTCTCGTATAAAGTAATAACGTAGCCGTTTGTGTTGTCTAATTGGCACCCAATTATCCAATCATTAAAATAAATTTCTTTGTTGTCACGTGTCAAGGGTAATTAGTAGCATTGTGTTAACTGAAGGACCGCAACAAAATGGTAACCAAGGCGTAACTGATCGAGCGCCTGTCACACTCCAGTCCGCTGGTCCTAAAAAAAAGGTCATTTTGTAGAAATTACAGAGACGATGGGTCTTGTGGTGTGGGGGAGAGACCCTACGGGTGAGACTGGGTTTCTGACCAACCCCTCTTATCCCTTGGGTACTAGAGAAATGCACCACTAATGGCCAAACCGTGTTACATTAGAGGGATTAATGCACTCGTACCACATGCGTATATATATCGATTATTGGAGAACCAGTTCAAGATCATCCTGATATTCATGATTTATTTAATACGATTTTAATAGACTTTAATGCAATATAATCTACATGATGACGATGCAATGAAACTCAGCGTATATTCTACTCGGGAATCATTATTATCAGCGTGAGAAGATTTTACAACTTTGTTGAAACGACTCTCGGATATATTTTATTGGCTCATTCTTTAACACCTATGGGTTAACGATCAATCCATAAAATGTGTGTGAACTTACAACCTCTGCGCTCTCCCCCTACCCCCTTGTGAATAGGGGATAATTGAAAATATAGGTGAGAATCGATCCATATGGAATTCATCATTCCCGTGAGTCAGCTGGCGCCTTTAATTAAGACGTTTATATCATTTTAGAGGGAATCATCCCACCCTTGTATTGCCAGCCCCAACTGAGTACGGGCCTTTGTATTACAACGTGAAACATCGTGGTATATACAGAAGGGGAAGTTTGAAATTGGTTCAGTCAGTGTTTGGTACCTAATTTATGAGATTGACCAACGGTAAATTTAGGGGTTTTTTTTAGTCACAACTATTTCCTTTTGTAAAATCCCCGGGGAATGTTTTACATGCAGAAATGGAGTTTGCGATTTGTTTGTGGAAACTGGGTTAAGAAGGCAAGAAGTTGCACCTCTTGGCTTTGGTCAAAGTGGGGAAAACTAAAGCAAGGAAGACTTTACCCAGTGGTGGTATCGTTGAATGGACTAGCTGGCTCGTTGACCACAGAGTTTATTTTCAAGGATCGCTGCATCTTCCTCAACAATTCCTCTCCAAGCCTCGTGTTATGTCTTTGTATCTCCTCTCAACACCTCTCAACTTACCCAGGAAATTCCAAAGATAGACTTTGGAATTTATTCATGAAGAATATAAACCACGAACAACTGATTTGGGTATTCAATATGTACATTTCCCAGTTTCTCCAACAAAATGAAAAAATGATTCGAATAAAAAATTGAACATTGATTGTGGGTCGAGTTGAATGACGCATATATAGCTCTCTCGGTGTCCATTGGACTGAGAAAATACGATGAATTTACGTTGCACAAATATACCTGTATATACGTGCATTCATTCTATTCTATTTCATGGCTCGTCTACCAGGAAACTGGAGCAATCCCCGGCAAAACACATCGCCCTTACTAGACTACCGTACGGAGATTCAATATTCCAACGAATTTCCGGGCTGAATTTTCCTCTTCGGTTTTTCCTGAAGGGAGAAACTCTGCGGGGGGAAAAAAGAGGAAAAAAGAGAGAGATTCGGAGGGATGAAATATAGTTTAAACAATTTGGGATATATTCTATTGATACGAGAGAGAGAAACATTCAAATAAATGAAATGAATTGCAGCGTTAAACGCACCGTACAACCTGTCGATAAGATCGTATTTCCCATGATCATAAAATTTTGCACAATGTCCCTTGAGGTTGGTATACTCGGGCTGAAATCGTTAGGTACCAGGTTTCACGTTAGCCACAAAGATTCACATTGAGATAAAACTAACGACCAGAGTTAGAATCGATAACACGTACCATTTGCCCTGTAGTAACAGTCCCGCTGATCCAAGTGGGTGTAAACGAGTATCGATCTTCGGTGTCGATTCTAAATTAAATTCCTGGGAGTGATACATACTCGTGCCTCCTGATACCCCATCGATTTGATGATCGTCGACCGAAAAATCGGTTTGAGCCTACTTCTGGCAATAGTTGGGTTCAACCAGTCCAACTGTTTGCGTGTCTCAACGATTTTAAAGAATAGGGGGAATGATGCAATCAATACTGGCTGATGGGTATGATGCAGCGAGGCTGAAATAAAAAAGAAGCGACGATGCGACATTTGCTGGGTGCTGGGTACACGCTGCGGTGAATTTCTATTATATTTCCGGAAAGGGGATGGAGGCATATATCGCGTGATCCTACTGAATTGTCCGACAATCCCTCAATGCGAATAGGATTGGAGTCTATTCATTTATACGCATTTGACTCGAGTTCTTTATTTACTTCATTTACTATTGAATTTTTTATTATCCAGGGAAATTATTACTTTTTAATGACTAAAATTCATACATTTTTTTCCTCTGAAATACAATAAATGTAGAACGATAATTGGATATCGAAACAATGTTATTTGTACTCTACTCAAACCCTCAAGTAAACGATACAATTGAACGTTACTTGGAGGACAAAACAAAGAGCAAGACAAACCCAAATGAATGAAGGTTAGAGAGAAGAGAAAAAAGACTATGTAGACACTGTATTCGATCTTTAATCTTGACGCGACACACTACCGCGACTGTAGAAACTGACTTCTCTCCATTGTGTGCTGTGATGAAAGCGGGAGGGGAAGGATAGGCAGAGAATCCTTCCGAACTATGCAAATGCACTGTGGCAACTGACAGAGAGAATGAAGAAAAAAAGCACCGAGGAGACAACTACCACACAGCGCAAAACCTTAAGACGGTAAATATAGTTACGAATGCGCGGTACTCTTGGATTAGCATATTTTAGAATTGCATTAATTACTGAGACTGAACAACGACGCGTATTAACTCGATGGTACGTGGGCGGTTGATGTCTCTCAGAGGCCATTTGTTTGCCATCTTAAACATGTCATCAAATAAATCTCTGGTTATTTTCAAAAATCCGATCGCTTGGATAATTTCATTAATGTCTTTCTCTTATCGAGCATTAGTTTTTCATGACTTGAGTACAGGAACATAAGAGAACAAAGCGATATCTCAACGACAATTCGAACGACCTCCCGATGCGCAGTAATTGACCAGACGCCGAAGCTGAAATTCATGGAGCGCGAGAACGGATCGGCTGTCAGGGTGTTCAGAAAGCATCGTTGTACATGTACATACAGAGATCCTTTGGCGGCCTCTCTCTCTCCACCCTAAACTCCTCTCCATGTTACCCACCGTCTGTACGGTACATCTATATCCCAGAGATAGGTTATTGGTGGTAGTGTGTGAACGCCAGAGATGTGATATATGTGTTTGAGTGCGTCAGAGCGCCACGCCCACTAACACCGCGGCCTAATTGAGTGATCGAGTGCCCTTGCGGTGTTGGCACCTCCAGCGATGCCAGGGGGATGCTGTGTTGTAGGTGGTCGTATGACATCCAATGCTCCACAGGGGAGATATCCATGTACCCCACAAATCCCCTAGAAAAAAAATAATTAACTGTATTCATTTTAATCCAAAAAAATCACTCCATAAACTAAACAATTATTTCTTCTCTGTTCCAGGTATGTTCAAACATGTATAAACACATGATACTACTCGAATGGTTCTCAGGTATGCGCAGTTGTAGATGTTGTACTCGTTTATTTCCGCCATCTCATACCAGATCCATCGGTCGGGATCAAGCAAGATCGATCGACTCGGGTATACGTGACGATGTGTAGACTAGTATAAGTAAAAGAAAAAATTTCTATCATACTTACGCGACTGCAACTGTACAGAGATATTGAGATAGCGATGCAATTTATACCATGTTAAATCCAACTGGTAATACCTTCTGGATGCTTTCACGCTGTGATTGATTCCTCCGTGTAATGAGCTACCAATTCCATTTATTGTTTTATTCTCAGTAATCAATGGAAGAGAGCGATGATAGAAAAAAAAAGTTAATCGTCGTATAGATACGTGAAAGGGTACAAGCCACTCGTTATCGATTTCACTCGATGATTCTGATGCTTGCGGAACTCGTGTCATTCCCAGAGCAATCAGAAGAAACTCCAATGGATTTGAAGTGAGGGGTATAAATAGGAGAGGGAATCGTCCTCTTTGTTTCATTGGAATCCTCTTCTGCCTTGTTATATCATTCATCCGGTTTGTTGAATGCTGGGAGAGGGAACGAATGGCGCATGGCTCACGACAGAAACAATGCAATTTAAATGTTAAGCGGACGTGGACTCACTACCAACCCCTCCACTGTTCTCCTGTTTTAACTACCGTTGCTATATATATCCTCATTCTCTCTCCACGTCCCTCCCCATTTCTCCGTTTCATTTGCTGAATTTCTGGCGTCATCAATTTGAAAAAAAAAAAAAAAATCACAATCCTCTACGGAAAAGCCTTCACTAATCAATTTTCAAGTATTCAAACGTTAAAGATACCCCCATATATATACAGCATGTGTTATTTTTTCCTCAATGCAACCCAATATTTTGATTCTCTCATTTACACAGAAAATCTCCATTCACCACTATGGAAAACTGACGACCCCCTTCAGTGTGACAGTTAAATCGAACCCGAGGTTTTCTCGTTTATTCTCTGTCTCCCATGAGTGATTGTCAAGTGGGGGAAAAAAACGAAGATGGTGGAATAAAAAAAAACGAGAGAAAAACACATGACATTGTACAAACGGTGGTATCAAAGGATAAAATGCAAAAGACTTGGGTGACAAAATGTAAAAAATAATCTGACGCTCTGTTCGATCGTTTGTTCGGTCTTTATGATTATTGAAACGAGCCCGAAGGGACATCCTCCAATCATTTTCCTCATCTATCATTTTTTTTTTTTAATTTTCCCACCCATTGGAATAATGATTGGAATGAAAGCACTATAAATTCTGATCCACGAAGACAAAACTCGTTTTTTTTTTTTTTTTTTCAACTGTTTCGAAGTGATAAATCTACCGAATTTTCATTGTTCGTTGATCGCCATCCGAAAACGTATTCCAATGGCGGCTGCAATCACGTTGTCCGAACGTGCCATATATGTTCCTCTTTGCTATTACATTTTCTCTCCCTTCAGTTGGCTGTTATTTATTTTTGTTTTTTTTTTTTTCTCTCATTTTCCCAATTAACGCGAACAATTTGTCGAGCAAGCGAAAAACGAGTGAGCCTAGGCAGTGGGACTATCACATCCCCTCACTCGAGTGAGTGAAATAGAAAAAGATAAATACACGAGGCAGAGACAATTAATTCCACGATTGGTTTAATTCGCCTCGACATTATCCAATCAAATACCGAACCTGAGTACAACTGCAACCATATCTCTATCATTTGCCTCGTCCCTCGGTGTTTGTTACCTCATCCCCCCTCTCCCCTACCCCCTTTTACGTACTCACTGGTACTTCCGTCGTGTACTTTCCCATCATAAAACGTTGAATTAAACAACCGGACACCGTTGAGATGAGGGGGGAGGTCAATTAATGGGGGGGAGAGGCTTTACGTTTGGAAATAAATCTTCCGCGGTTGTTTTAAACAATTTTTATTTCACAATTTTGCACAAAATTAAAATAATGTTAAATATGAGTTTAAAAATATAAAAAAATTGCACTTTATAATCATCTTCACTCGATTTTTTCCTATGCAAACTAGTCAGTTGAAAATTGAAGAACAAATTCATCCCCCCTCCTCCTGTTATACCTCAAATCTCGTGATTTCCGGGCAACTAAAAGGACAAATCGCTCGTTCGTGCTGAGACTCAGGACATCCCGTGTTACGCGTCTCTACACACACACATTCGCGCAAGTATTGCACATACCTGGGTTGGAAAAACTTGAAGATGTAGTGATAAAGCCACTTGACATATCATACGTGCCCTGTAGAAGTACGTGAACCGTGGGTTGGGAGAGGCTGAGGAAGAGGTGGGAGGCCTCGAGTTATCCCAGCGTCCTGCTGTCAAGCCAAGACAAGGGTGAGGTACGCAAGTCATTTGTTTCAACTTTATAGTGCATTCCCATGGCGTTATCGCGCACTAACGCGGATACAGAGGCGCCTATATAATACACCATGTGCACATACGCACGGAGTAACCACCAACTGCGATGGAAGGATAAATCGTTCGCGCGTGCCAGACGACTGAATGCATTTGAGTCAGTTTGTGCGATGAAACTATTTTTTTTTTTTTCGTTCACGATGCGTTAAAAAAAGAGAAATAGTTTTAACGTCATTTCGAGAGGGTATATCTGTATATCCCACGTGTTCAATTCAGCGACTGGGATGTATATATCAAACCGAAAGGTGTTATTAGATCAACTCGGCCCACACGAAATATACCGGAACCACAAGAGCCGCTTAAACGTTCGTAATTATCACCTATACCTTTTATGAAAATTTTCCCCTCTGGCCGCTATCTACATATATTATTTCGAATTTTATACTTTTTTTTATTTTCAACTCTCACACTCGGTGTATTGAACAACCCGTTGTAATTATTCTCATTCTCCTGGAGGATGATCAAGACGCCCACGTTCAATTTCACAAATATCCTTCACGAAACGTGAGTACACACGATGAACAATTTATCCAGTGAATTAACCATGATGAATTGTTATTAAATCCCGAGTGAATATCGACGATGGAAATAATTAATATTCAATGTGTCAACTGTTATTTTGATAGTTAGGATAACATTCGAGTGTCTGCGAAATCTGAGACAAATTGAGCTGGCAATTTTTTAACATATATATGTATATATCAAATGTTTGGAAAAAGAAGAAAAAAAAATACGGTCTTGTGTGTACGATGTGAGGCGTCTGGCATGGCTAAAAGGATATCCATGTATCGTCAGATAGTCCCAGGAGGACAAGACGAGTGTAAAAAACAAGTTGGAACCTCTCTCGGAAAATTTGATGCGCAAAGAAAGAGGGAATGAGATGCGGAGGAAGGAGAAAAAAATATGGGGAATAGAAAGAAACAAGTAAAGAAGGAAAGATAAATATGAGAGTGGACGAAGCTGTGAGGGGAAATGTCTCTTGGAAAAGGAGACGAGCCAAAGACGCAAAACAGGAGGCTCATTACATGGGCCGCTATATATGCGTGAATACATCTTGAGATGCTTGCATATTACATACATTTGCTGGAGAAAATGAGGAAAAAAGGCTGTATGAATGAATTTGCATATGGAATGCTGGAGAAACTGTTGGGAATTTTAAAAAATCGAGATAATAATTTCAACAAATGTTTCCTCTTGTGCATTCACGTTTCTCTTACTCAATATTTCGTAATCATTGACATGTGAAAATGATTATCACACGATAACTTGGGAAATGGGCGGTAGAATTCACCTGACAGATATATATTGTTTGAGATAAACCAAAATGACAACAGTCTTTTAGCTAAAAGAGACTCAAAGTTGTTTTTGTCAATATTTTTCTACACCAAGAACATCTGCATTTATACCCCTTATTTTTACTGGCCTTAATACAACTTGTGAGCGCGTAAAAACAGTTGTCTAGAGAGAGAGAGAGAGAAAGACTTGGCGACGAAATTAAAAATCCACTCCAATTTCAAAGAGCCCGCGCACATGGAGCCCCCGATAAAGCCGGAAGATAAGACCTGTCAGCATTTGAATTTCCGCTCAACTAATTGAGCCACATATAACTAGAACATCAAACGTTGTTCAACCTCTTGAGAATAGAGATAAATTTTTCACAGAGAAAAATCAATATATTGATGAAAATCTTTGGTTAACCATAACCACTGAATTCAACCTCATGTCAGAAGAATGAAGCAAGCAATGCCCGAGTGGTTGAACCAAGTATGCAGTGAAGGATAAAATATAAGTAAAATATAGAGAGGGAAAGAAAAATAAAATATCACGCCGCGGTGTCTGGCGGAAGGGGTATACGCCCCTTTGAAAACTAAACTCATAAAACTCGATGAGTCTTACCGCGTTTTGTGTTGTCTTCTCCCCTTCTCTCACTTTATTTCCGTTATATATATTTTTTTCAACGTGTCAAACTTTTACGAGGCTCCCTTGGGGGGGAACCGCCCGACAAGTCAGCATCAGGCCCATCTCCACATGCATGTGAATCATTATACTGTCAATCCTGAAATCAATTCATTTTTTGACCATGAATTCCGTTATGATTTTGTTCAATATTGAGGAAAGTCTCCAGGGTATCGTGCTCAATACGTTTTGATATCAAGTGGTTGGCAAAAAAAAAAAATATCCGTTAAGTGTAGCGCCCAGAGAGGATTAATATATAACGAGTTGGGGAGATGAAGGCGCCAGAGGAGGTGCGATAGCACCTGCCCCATTTCAAGAGTCTGGAAAAAATTATGGCAAATCGAATGGATAAGCGGCGCTTGATATTTTTACGTCACATAAAACTTCCCAGAGTATACATGACTAATGAGATGTATCAGATATCACCAATCATCTGGTTCTAAACAGCTTTATTGTTGGTCACGGTGGCTAATTGGTGCCTAAGTAACCTGCCATTTAGTGATTGGTAAATTAGCCGACCTGTCAAGCCAGAAACGATATCACTATTTTTTTTTTAAACTCGGTAACATATCTCGTGATTTATTGCAATGAATTTTGTTACACCAATTGACTGAATATTCGTCCGATAAATAGCGTTGTATAAAACTCATTAAATTGACTATTGAACCGAGAATACTGGACATGAAATCAACGTATAAAAAATAATAAATCGTGTGATAATATTTGATATTGATGTACTTGATACGTCAGCAAACATTGGACGTTTGTAATTGCAGAATACAAATAAAGTAGATTTTGTATTAAAAAATCCTATTACTCCACGATGGATTATCCTGGGAGAATTGTTAACACATCATATGAATCCCATGAGTTTCGATAAATATTGAATATCGGCTCGTTATGAACTTTCATCATGATCATTATCGGTTCAATATTTCTATATCTGTAGAATCGTTATGAAAAAAAAGAGAAATTCCCAGATTGCTAGATATAATTATCTGCACATTGAAATTAATCCGATATCATTGTGATTGATACGATGATAAGGAATGAAATTGAATGGAGGAGTAATCTAAATTCAGAGTGAACCCTTTACGGAGGACACGAGACAATGACGCAAGTGCCACGTCTCAATTCCCCCCGAAAGTGACTCCTTGACACACGTACTCTGAAGAGAAGATGCGTGAAGAGACGACTCTTGGCACCGTACAAAGTCAGATATGGATAGGCCGATAAGTTGCAGTGGGTTACCCCATTGACTTGCAAATCGCCGGATGAAGAAACGAATAAAAGTGGAAAAGCAAGAGGGAAAAAAGAGAAATGAGATAGTGAAGAGAGGAGCGCAGGGGAGGGGGGGTTGGCATTGGTTCGATAAATAAAGTGCGTTGACTCGTGTTTCGAATAATCGAGTAGAATATTCAGATGGAATTTTCCAATATTGTAACTGAAAAATGCATGAGGTAGAAATTAAGTCGCTAAAAAGTTTCTATTGCTCTACCCCGTCCACCAGAGTCTTCTTAAACTCCATTTTCCTCTTCCCCTTTTTTTTTCTCCCCTTTCGCTAATTTTTCCTTTGTGCTGGGCTTGCAGGCTTATACAGGCAAGGCTTAATTGTTCCGTACTATTTTTTAGGGAAAAGAAAAAAAAAACAAAAGGGGAAAAAATACTCTGGTTAATAACGCGATTTGTATTCCCCAATTAGAGGATTGGAATTTTTTTTTTTTTCGAGAGCATTCCGTGGTGTGCCATCGTTGGTTTAAAAAAAAAGTGTCTCCGGGAAAATTAGTTGGAATACCGGGTGAACATAAACGAAATAACAAATTCCCTTGATCGCCCCCTCTCAGACCGAGAAAGAAAAACAAAAGCGATCTGTTTAATTTAACGTTTTTCCAGACGGTTGAATCAGCCGACGAGTGCGTCGAGGGATTGGGAAAGCGAGCAGGCCAAGTCATTTAAAAGAAGAGGGATGAAGAAGAACCGGGGGGAGGAAAAAAATGTTGGGAAAATTGTTAATTCGGGAGTAGCCACAAGCGGCCGAGAGTACAATCCTCGGGGGAACGATTTCTCTGTCTGGGAAAGATGCCGGAGTTGGGACAGACGATGCCGGTAAACCGTGAAAACGAGCGTGGTGGGATATATACGGGGGTTATATGCACTCGCGACCAGTTTCAGGGCTACACGTGCATTTGCATTTTCAGTCCTAGTGGGTTACATTGGATGGAATTTACGGTTGCTACTGTATGAGCCTAGGCGTCACAATCAAATATGTAAATTGGGCCGATATTTGTCTGGTACAGAATGGAGTACCAGCGATACCCCTTGGGTGTTGCTTTTACCATCCCAAAAGTCCATTTGTTTCGACGATAAGTTTGGGGATAGAAGGGAATCGAAATACATGAAACAATCATTCAATTTGGATTATTCAGTTTGATTGGGAAGAAGTAACTACAAATCTTTCGCACCATAAATCATCTTCGTTGAATGTTTTTGGACTTGAGAGGAAGAGTGACATTTCTGTTACGCCTTCCTGCTGTCCTCTGAATGTTAATCACTCTTATGTTCCTTCGAAGACAAATTATTCATCAATTCATCCTTCAAGTGTCTTTTGTCCCTCGAGACGCAAAAAATTGTTCAAATTTTATTGAAAAAGTGTAGCAAAGAGGAAAGAAAACCCGTGAATGGTAAAGAGAATGAAAAAGTTGGCGTAGGTGGATGCCTTGGTTGCCATGATTAGCTAAAATTAACAGCTGTTATACACATACGGAAGTCTCGAGTATATAAGCACCCAAGGCACTCAAAGTGCTTGTTTTCAATTACAGCTAATCGCTTCTAGATCCTCAAGGAGCTCGTAAAATCTGATACGCCAGTCGTTGGAAAATCTAGTTAATATACCCACAGTGCGTGGTGAAATAAATATGTACAATTCTGAAAATAGGTTACCATTTTAACGAACGTTGTGGAGTGTCACACGTAACGACTGAGAGTGGATTAATGGAGTAACACTTGCTGTCGTTTCTTCCAGTTAAAAGAGAGCTTTTAACATTAGATTCACTTCTCATTGGGATTCGTACATGATAACGTGAAAATAAACCTTCCGGTTCGATAAAATACGACAGAATCCACTCAGTTCAATTCCAAACCTCGGAAAGCAGGTCAACTCTGTTATAAAAGCTTTAAATAAATGACACAAGCGAGGCGCATGGAAAGAATGAAAAAGATTGCTCTATATATAGATTTTTTCATCCAAAGTATAAAGGTGGTTACACCGCAGTTATTGAAAATTTGATTTACCCCAGTACTTGGTGAATATAATGGCTTCGCGAGCTCCATAAATTGATGTCCCTGTGCACTGAATAACGTGCCCTGAGAAAAATGGGGGGAAAACCAGGTCGATGGAAGCGGATTTCCCGACTCTCCTTAAACAGAAAAGACTTTTTTTTTCGATTGAATCGAAAGAAGAATTTGAAATTCTTGGATTGATCGAGGAAAGAGAATGAAAATTGTCTATTGCTCTCGTATTCCAAAATCATTCTGGAAGCTCTAAGAAAATACACAGAGTAACCATAACTATACGTCAATATAAAAATGTTCTCACTCAACTCATGAACTGGAATTTTTCTTTACACAATGTAGAAATATGCATGAATCTCTCGTTCCAAATTCCTCCTTTATCCAAGCTAAAGAGCAGTGGTCTCCTCCTCCACGTAACCGAGAAAACCCGTCAAGTATCAAGGAAAAGGGGGCGGAATGAGGGGCAAGAACGGACGGAGCATCGGAAGCACTTTAGCCACGTAGAAGGCCCAAGATTAATGTGCTTCTTGGATGCTGCGGCTACCGCGAGTGGCTTCAGCTTCAACGCGGAAGAGCTATTAGCTTTTCGCCTGCCTCTCACCCAGGAGTACAGCGCTCCAGTAAACCGCTGTGATACAAAAAGAAATAACAAAAATATAGTTTTTCTCTGTTGCCACAAACATTTTACTAGAAATACACCGCATCCAAGGCTTTTAGACCACATCCGTAGAAAATTCAAACTCAGGATTAAACTTTCATTTTCTCTATCGATTATGTGTGCACAGCCCACATATGCAAATAATGCATTATTTATCGGGTTGCTTTTATAAATGCACACTCAAAATCCAATGACGCAATGTCACGAGAGGAGGGGTGTGCATGTGATTGTCACGCCGGTATTACCTTTGATGAAAATAAAATGATGGGGCGGTAACCCTTGCCAGAGTGTATGAATACACGAGCCGATGAAAGAAGTATAAGAATAATGGCGCGACAATGCCCAGTCACGTGCCACAACTTGGTGTTCAAGCACTCACGATTATAAGATATGTACATGGGGTATCCGACGAGTCGCGGCCTGATGATCGATTAAAATTACTTCTCACCCAATGGGAAGTTGTCCATTATCATGACAATGTGCCCTCATGTGCGACAATGATTGAGTGGTTTTTTTTTTCTAACTTATGTTTTATTATGTCCATGTGATGGTCTTCTTCATATTAATTCAACTTTATATTCTATGGTGGCGTTCATCTCCATGATGTTAGATCAATTCATAAGTATACTCAAGGGACGTGGAGAATAAAGTACAACATTAAAATTATGTCATAAATGCGACGTTTCGCTATTTATTATAGCTTCATCAGGCACTGGAAAATAAATACATAAACATAAAGTCACATATTATACACTTATCAGTGACTCCTAACCTCATGTAACAGATTATCAATACACTAAAACAGTACTTTACATAAACAGAAAAATTCTTTTATACCTTAACATGATTAATGTCTTGTCTCATTCCAATTAAAAATCTCGAAATGGAGTTCCCCGTATGTAACAAGAGACAAATAGCAAAATTTGAGAAACATATTCACTTAAATGACAAACCACTCTGATACAGCCACACGTCTTGGCGTAAATGAGCCCACACAACTCAGCACTCATCAGGTGATAGACCACAACGCAACTGACCATGCGGGGGCAGCACTCTCCAGGCACAAACGTTCAGCCAGTCTAGCATCTAACAAATCTAGGATTCTGCCGATCTATTCTCCTCTTATGTTGATTTAACACATTACTATATGCCGAGCTCAAGCCACGTGTATCTTCCCGTTTATTCACTGTATCATTCATGGAAATGTGGATCATTTCACTAATATTTCTCTTCATCCAATTCTCTTCCGTATCAAGAATACTAATCTCACTAAAATTGAAATTATGACCAGTGGAAAAATGATGATCTGCCAAGGCTGTTTTCTCAGTTTTCAGAATTTTCTCAGGTTTACAGTCATTTTTATGTTGACTCAACCTAGTACCTAATCTTTGTCTAGTCTGTCCTACATAACACTTTGAGCATATACAGGGAATTTTATATATTACTCCAGATCTGCTGAGCTGTGGTGTCTCATCTTTCAGTCTAGTATATAAATTTCCAACTGTTTTCAAGTTATATGGAACGAATCTTGAGTCCGTATTCTTTATGCACTTATTCAATTGTTGCGACAGACCTTCGATTAACGGAAAACTGAAACTCTTTTTGATCTCTGGTTCTGCTCTCATCACTCCACTCTCTCTCCGATCTTTAAACTTCTTGACGCAGTTCTTTATGAACTTATCTGGGTAACTATTATTTCTCAGTAGATTACTCACCCTTGTTATATTTTCCTCATGGTATTCCTCACTACTCAAACCAATCGCTCGATGGAGCAACCCAAAAACTACTCCAATTTTCTGTGAGGTCGGGTGATTAGATCTGAAATTCAATATTCTACCAGAATGCTGGTAATTCTACGTGGAATGCTGTGATCCCAAAAATGTATGGGCTGAGGAAAGTACACAAACAGGGATGTAAATTAAGACCGGTCGTTAGTTGCTTGAAAGCCCCGAGTTACAAGCTGGCTCGATTGTTACATCAACTCCTGTCGAAAGTACAGAAATCCTCTAGGTTCAGTATTAAGAATTCAGAAGAGTTTGTAGATTTTGTGAGTCAGGTGAAACTACCAGATGGTTATGTTTTGGTCTCGTTAGATGTGGTGTCGTTATTTACTAATATTCCTAAAGATCTCGTTATTAACATTGTGGAGGAACACTGGGACAAATGGTCCACCATAGTCGCCGCTCCAAAAAAGGTAATATTGGAGTTAATCCAATTCTGTTTTGATACTAGTTACTTCTCTTTCAACAACGAAGTATATGTGCAGATAGATGGGAGTAGCATGGGCAATCCAGCAAGCCCTGTGCTGGCGAACTTAGTTATGGATTATGTGATTGAAAAGGTAATTGATGAACTCCCTTTTGATATCCCATGGGTGAAGTTATATGTAGATGATACTCTACTGCCAGTGCCTATCAATCAAATAGAAACGGTAAAAGACCAGTTTAACTCTGTTCATAATCGCATTCAGTTCACCGTAGAAGAAGAAGTAGAGAATACGATATGTTTTCTTGACGTAAAAGTTTTCCGACAAAATGATGGGACTATAAAGACGAGTTGGTATCAAAAACCGACGAATTCTGGTAGAATATTGAATTTCAGATCTAATCACCCGACCTCACAGAAAATTGGAGTAGTTTTTGGGTTGCTCCATCGAGCGATTGGTTTGAGTAGTGAGGAATACCATGAGGAAAATATAACAAGGGTGAGTAATCTACTGAGAAATAATAGTTACCCAGATAAGTTCATAAAGAACTGCGTCAAGAAGTTTAAAGATCGGAGAGAGAGTGGAGTGATGAGAGCAGAACCAGAGATCAAAAAGAGTTTCAGTTTTCCGTTAATCGAAGGTCTGTCGCAACAATTGAATAAGTGCATAAAGAATACGGACTCAAGATTCGTTCCATATAACTTGAAAACAGTTGGAAATTTATATACTAGACTGAAAGATGAGACACCACAGCTCAGCAGATCTGGAGTAATATATAAAATTCCCTGTATATGCTCAAAGTGTTATGTAGGACAGACTAGACAAAGATTAGGTACTAGGTTGAGTCAACATAAAAATGACTGTAAACCTGAGAAAATTCTGAAAACTGAGAAAACAGCCTTGGCAGATCATCATTTTTCCACTGGTCATAATTTCAATTTTAGTGAGATTAGTATTCTTGATACGGAAGAGAATTGGATGAAGAGAAATATTAGTGAAATGATCCACATTTCCATGAATGATACAGTGAATAAACGGGAAGATACACGTGGCTTGAGCTCGGCATATAGTAATGTGTTAAATCAACATAAGAGGAGAATAGATCGGCAGAATCCTAGATTTGTTAGATGCTAGACTGGCTGAACGTTTGTGCCTGGAGAGTGCTGCCCCCGCATGGTCAGTTGCGTTGTGGTCTATCACCTGATGAGTGCTGAGTTGTGTGGGCTCATTTACGCCAAGACGTGTGACTGTATCAGAGTGGTTTGTCATTTAAGTGAATATGTTTCTCAAATTTTGCTATTTGTCTCTTGTTACATACGGGGAACTCCATTTCGAGATTTTTAATTGGAATGAGACAAGACATTAATCATGTTAAGGTATAAAAGAATTTTTCTGTTTATGTAAAGTACTGTTTTAGTGTATTGATAATCTGTTACATGAGGTTAGGAGTCACTGATAAGTGTATAATATGTGACTTTATGTTTATGTATTTATTTTCCAGTGCCTGATGAAGCTATAATAAATAGCGAAACGTCGCATTTATGACATAATTTTAATGTTGTACTTTATTCTCCACGTCCCTTGAGTATACTTATGAATTAATATGTATACTATTTTCAGTTCAATTACAGCAATCAGATTCACTAGCACGTCTGAGAGTGGAAAATTTTAATTTGGTTTTTTGTGAATTTCTCTAAAAAATGAGAAATCAAAGATAATAATGTAATATAAGAAAATCTGTGAATGCGATTAATAGAATAAAATTATTTTTATCGATATAATATTCCAATTAATAATCTTATCGGAGAGAAGCTTTGATGACCTATTTATAGTTTACTGCGAGTATTGAATGTACATAAAATTTTGCGGAAGAATCACGATTTAGCCGAAAAATGTCGGTATTGTAGAGTCTACTGATATTAAGCACGGCTGGTCGGTAAAAAAAATGTCGATAAACAAGGGTGCATCTTTTTTTCGGCCAAATCGTAAAGTTTCAGCTTGTGCACGGCACGAAATTCAACGTCTTCAAATGATACAGACGGTTCAATAAATACCTTGTACATTAGAAAATTTCAAACATACATTGTGCTACTTAAAAATCATGTAGAGTTTATATGTATATTGATATTCATTATTTGCCCCATATTTTACTCCACAAAATGGCGGACTTATTACAATTTTATCTGTAACAAAAGAACAACTACAATAGTCATCCGGAACTTAATCTCCCAATAGACATAACTTGATGCTGGGCATGACCGATAATCAATTGATTGACTAATTACCAATACTAGATCCTAATGGATGTTATATTTTACAGAATAAATATGCACTACCATATTGTCTCGCATTACATTATGAAGTAACGTTGTCGACACGCTGTAATATTTCAAATGGAAATTATCAGTTTTCGTTCATTCGTTTTTCGACTTGAAATTAAATAAAAAACATCGTCGTTAACAATTAGCCTTCAACATTAAAACGAAATGGAAACAATTTCAGTTAATTTCATGGTTTCGATTTATTCATAAACCATTTGATTCGTATAAATATTTGAAGTTATATTTATTTATAATTAAATTTTTATCACGCACTTTCGAAAGAACATCTAATATTTGATCACATCATTATTCCAAATCTCAATTGTTGTAGGCTAAGAATAATTGTGCATACATGTAGGTTATTATAAGGAAAGGTAGCATCTCTATTGTATATTCATCAAAAATATACAAATCCAACCAATTAGTTTTCACTATGTATCAACTTATGCATAAACCAACTTCCAATGCAAAAATTAATAGGAACAAGTGATTCTGGCTAATTGAAGGTGTTAGCCACTCCTTCGATTATACCTTTCTCTTATCGGTGAATACGAGAATCGAATATTCAAATGATAGGGATTTTTTTTTTCGCAGGTTTATACACGTCCGCCACTTGAAATCTGGGGGCCGTGGCCTCAACCCGTCGAATCGTGCAGACATTTTCCATCTTTTTGGTGTACAAAACGGTAACTATTGGGACTGTCGAAAAGTTATCCGCTATCTATTTAAAGATACCGAAACGTCATCTTTTAGATAACTTTGTGCTACTTGGGAAATGAATTACTTGTAACTGCATTCAAAAAAAAGCCCGGGAATCGATGGCAAATTTTGATAAGGTTAGGTTCAACAATCCAACCGGCATTGCGGCATTTGCGTTCTAAACGTTCTAAACGGAAAAGGGCAAACAAATCACAGCGTGTTTAGAGGACAAAGGAAAAGGAAATCGTTTTCTTACTAATTAAACATTAATTAAAGACTTCGTTGAATAATCGAAAGCGATAATTCTGTCAAAAATCGATGGAATTCACTGCGATTTGTCAATTATATTCCCGAAAATCGACAAAAACTCATTAACAATATTTACAGTTTAGCCTGATCAAATAAACCTCAGTATTCACAGCCCTCACAAAGTGAAAATAACGAGACAATGGATCGAAATAATTGGGCAAATAGAAAAGATAATGCAAGTTCTCCTCAGATGATTGGGGCTGAGAAGTCTGAGAATATCAAGATAAAGGATTTGTATGGAGTTATAAACTGGTAAGGTTAATCAATTAATAATCCTTTGGTTATGAGGTGATTATCCCAGAAACGAGAGGAAATTTCGAGATTTATAAAAAAAGATCTCTTGATATTTCATCGTCAGGTTGATAATTGATAAAATAATCGCTAAATTGAGGAAAAATTGATATTAGTCATCTATCTTGAGAAGAAAAAATTTCACATTTTCTTCTACATACCACAATTACCAAGACAATTCAATAGATTCCATTTAATCAAATTAATTCATTTCACAGCCCCACAATCACTTGTTTAGTAAGATCAATCCATCCCAATGGTTTAATCAGCTGTGGTTCAAATAGATGTTATCTTCCTTTCACGATTAGTGATGAGACTGGACAGATAGTCTGCAAAGCATGGCATGAAATAGCGAAACCTCTCTCAAAAGTAATTGGAATTGGACGATGTATGAAAATAATTGGAGGTAAAGGAGACATAAAGAAAGGAACATCTATCTATCAAATTACCATGGGAAGAGATTCAAAAGTTGAAATTTGTAACGGCAAGGGAGATATTTATGTTTGCAATGGTCGTGACAATCTGGGAGAACCTTTGCTTAAAGGTAAAGCCAAGGTAGATCATAACAAAAGTGTACCTGCTCCTGTTCAATATCTCCCAGAGAAGGTGTCATCTGTTCCTTGTCATCAGAAAACACCTCCACATCGATGTAAAATCAACGCAGGGCAAAACTTTGCTGTGGTTTCCAAAACAAAAATAGCTGAATTAAAAACTGATTACATTTATCCATGTATTGAAATCGTAGTGAAGAAAGTAATTGTACAGGGTACAAGTAGCAAAGGAACATCATATTTGAAATTTATTGGTTGTGATGATACTGGAAATATTGGGTGCACATTTTGGGAGTCACATGCTAGGACGTTCGGTTCGGTTATTAAGGTACTTTTCTCATTACTTCAAATTGATATTATCACGATTCTCAGTTCTTTTTCTTCATTTTTTATTTTCGTTTCGAGATTATTTTCCGGGAAATATTGTGGTATTGAGGGGTTTTCAGTGGAAAATGTGGAAAAATAATTTTATTGATTATTGTTTTTACAGAGTGGTGTTTATCTACAATTGAAAAAAGTTAGAGTCAAGCCTGTAATGAAAGAATACATTTCTTTGATTGGAAATAAATTTGAGATTGAAGTTTCTAGAACTTCCGAAGTCAAAGTGCTACCGAAGTTGACTGAAGAGCAGACAGCAAGCATGGGTAAAATAATTTTTATGGAACAAAATTGATAGGAGATAATATTCAAAATTGACTTTGAATCAACTTGACTTCAAATCTCGTGCGCATTTAATTTTCTTTTTTTGTCATAAATCTCGTCATTTTATAAATTTTCTGTTAAAATGGCTGGATGGTACGAGATTGACCAGAGCTATAAATCAAGAAGAAGAAATAGATGAATTTTCCTGTTAATAAGCCAATTTCATAACACAATTATTCTTTCATTTGAAAAAGGTTATGTGAAGAAGCATCTGAGCAGGCTAATTGTCTCCAAAGCCCCTAAACTACCAAAAATTCCTCCAGTGAAAGTGTCAGAATTGATATCTGTATGCATGTGGTAAGTGTTAATCCTCATTCATTAAACATAAGTGATAATCTTAAAAATGAGTAAAAGAAGAAAAAATGATGATTGAGAAGAAAACACAATTTATCTGAAAAATTCAATAAATATTTTTCAGTAAATGTATCGAACTCAAAGTGGAGTCTATGGTGACTGCAGGTATTGTTATATCCCCTCTGGGTATACGTTACGTGACTTTCATTGGATCTGATGATACTGGGAGAATTTGTTGCACAATTTATGAGCCTCTCTGTATCGAATATGGTAAATACATCAAAGTAAGTATTTTAATTATAGCATTTACTTCTCTAGAATTCTCAATGATTCATATCAATTTGATCAATCATAATAATTCCTAATATCCGAATTTTTTGTCAATTTTTTTTTTTTCAGATTGACACATGTCTAAAGATGTACAATGTGTCTGTAAAAGAGATAGATGCGAGATTTTTAATTCCTGGTGTTGATAATCGATTCGAGATTGTTACGGAAAATGAGACTCTGTTGAAAATTTTGAGCATTCCTCGTGGTGAACATGCAGGAATTGCTGATCCTGTGGCCATTCGTAATGTCGTTCTTGAAAGTTTTGATCAGTTGGCATTTGAAAAGGATTATTTCGTTGGTAAGACATTCGATTGATAAGATAAATTGCTGTTTTTCCCAATTGCGTGAATATCTCGAAGATGTCAATAAATTTTCAAGATCTAAATAAAAGTTATCTTGACATTATCAAGAAGTTTCGATAAATGTTAATTGATATGAAGATTTCGATTGAAAATTTTTTTTTTCCAGATTTCAATGCAGTTGTAAATGATCTTGAGATGAATACTAAAGACCAGTATGGAATTGCTATTGCATGTCAAATGACAGTCGTCGATGAATCAGCAATTAAGGTAAATGAAAATGATATAAATCTCATTTTCGATTATTGAAATGAAGAAACAATAGACAATTTCGTTGATTATACAACTGACGGAGTGATGATAAATTTCAGGAGATCTTGATCATCGAAATTTTCAAGAACATCTGAAATTGAATTGTAATCTTTTTTCACATTTTTTTTTTACAGGTACCAGTGATGATACGCGATAAAAATGATATCCCTCCCTCCTTGGAGATCGGTGCAATAGTCGTGTGCAGAAATATCCTAGTTCGAAGAGTCAACAAAGATTGGGAACTCAAGTTTATTCCAGAAAAATCCGTAATCATACCCATTACTTCAAACACAATCAAGGAGGAGGAATTGGAAAAAATCAAGAAGATGGATTCAAACATAACCAAGAGGAAGGATCCAAACGCAATCGAGAAGAAGGATAGCAGGTAAAAGTCTAGAAAAATATTATTTCAATTCTTATCGATTAAAATAAATATTCTCAATTTTTATCAATTTTACCATTTTTTTCAGTGACTGGGGAACTCACGCTGATCGATTCCTCTGAAAATCTGGGAGGATACATCATTTAAACAAAGAGAGGAATAATCTCAACATTATATTCATTATTTATGGTTCATTGATAGTATATATTTTAAGGAAATGTAAAAATTTAGATATGATCAAGATTAAAATGAAAACGAGTCTCACTCAAAACTGTAGCGAATTATTGATTACTCTTGTGGAGGTATGAGATATCGGTTTTGTTTTCGAATCTAATTAAACCTGCAAGGCCAAATCGACACCAAGTACCCGTTCTAATGGTCTCAATTTGCCAAAGAAAGTATTCCGACTGGTTTCACAATTCAAAAACTGGTCAATATGGCGGGTTTTATAATAGATACAGATGTCACTGTTCCACACACACATACATACATATGTAATAGACTTTTCCAATATCCAGTTCTGGCACTGTGGGTTTTTGTACCCTCTGTCCAGCAATAAATAAGTGAGTAAATAAATGAAGAAAACATTCCACACAATAATAATAACTTTACAGTGAGATTATCATATTATTTAGTGACTAGTGAAATAATGAATTCGTTCAGGGATATAAATTAATGAATCTACGATTGAAAACAAAAGGAGAGGTGTGTTATGTTTATCACACAAGTACTGCAAGTGACAGGACTCTCCAGTACAGATAACAGATTTACAAGAACATACGTTAAAATTTGTAAACGTAAAAATGACAGATTATTGAGTTAAAATTATTTTTCTTTTCAATACATCATCGGTATGAATGATGATGACACTGTTCTTCATTGACATGACTTTTTATTTTCTTTCATTACGTAATTATTGCTACGTTTGTACTATCTCAAAGCCTTCTGGAATAATTCATAAATTCATTATTGACTATTTTCAATTTGATTTTAAACATTGCCATGACTTTCCAAGTGAAAAAAACATGTTTATTCAACCGGAGAGATTGTTACAGTTGGTATTTTGAGGTTAACATTGATTACTAAGTGGTTATCAATCATCTTTTTTGTTATTATCCGATCATTATTGACAATTACAACAATTGATTCTTTTTCTCCCCTGAAAAATGACAGTCCAACCAATGTGCTAATTTTAATAAACAAAAATTGATTACTGAAGATTATTCTTTAATGTCCAAATTCAATGATATTAATAATAATTCTGACATAATTTTATTTTCTCTTGCAGAAATGTCTAAATATGGTCTGAATGGAATATCAAAGGAAAATAACTGGATCTTAACCACTGAATATTATTATTGATTAATAAACTTACCCCATTAAATTATAATATTTACGTCGCCCGAAGGAAATAGGGCGATAAATCAGTTTGAAGAATCATGTCTCAAGTGGATGTTCCCCTCGTTTTACCATCAATGAATAATAATAATAACAATAATAATGTCAATAATAATAATATAAATAATAATAATAATAATAATAATAATAATAATATAAATAATAATAATAACAATAATAATCAGAATGGTGGAACAGAAAACAATCATAGCCTGGCTGGAGCCATTGCGCCAGGATTGATTAATCGAGCACGTAATAATAATAATCAAAATGCACTTTATCACATGAGGGACAGATTATTCCACGCTCTTTTCATTAAAGCAGCATTGGCCTACGCTAGGACATTTCCAAAGCCTGTCAGAAGATTTATAGAATTCATAGTTTTGTTAAAGGTAATATTATTACTTTTGAATTGCATTTTTGTTTTGTATTAATTTCGTTAATTTGTGATGCATTTGGATATGAGCCCTTTTTTTATTTCAAAATCATAAAATAAACGATCGAGAAGAATTCCCAGAAAGTCAGAAAGAGATATTTTCACAAAAAGCTCGTAAACATTCTGTATAATTTTATTTAAAAAGAAATTTTCGAGTGAATTATATTTCTTTTATTTTCAGGCAATAATGGCATTTTTTGTCATGGCGTACATACACATAGTATTCTCTCGTGCGCCGACGAATTGTTTGGAGCATGTGAGAGATGAGTGGCCCAGAGATGGCATATTGAGAGTGGAAATATTGAGAAATGCTGGTGAAGATTATAGTATAGAAAAAAGTTATGCGAAAGAAGAAAAATTGCGACAGGAGAAAGGCGATGATTTGAGTAGTGTGCTTGGTATATTAGCTAGGGACGGGTATGTTTTATATTTTTTATACAATAATTTTCATTTCTGTTTCTATCTTGTTTTTTCTTTTGTTTTTACAACAGGTTCATAAATATTGAGCCGTCAGCTGTGGAGGAAGAGCGCATTATTGCAGAAAATGACAGTGGTCGACAAAATTTTTCGTTTGGGGATGAAACGGTTCAAGAAGCTACACTCTCTGAAACGATACCCAGCTCCAATGTAGAGATTACTAATGCAAGTATAAATCGACCTTTATCTACAAATTTGTGGGATGGATTGGTTACAGAAACTTCTGAGGTAATTTTCTACAATTAATTACATACAAATTTCCATATACGTTACGAGATAATACGCTTCATCAACTCAAATTTTACATTCCAAAAATATTACCTACAGGTATCTGATGTCACAATGTCACTAAACCCAAATATCACAGAGAGAAATTCCAGCATCGATGTTAATAATGACGAAAGTGTCGCACGAACTCTAAAGACCCAGGTGCCGGAGGTTGAAAAACTGATGACAGCAGGTGAATTATTTTTCATCCCTAAACAGTGGGTTTATTCAGTGTTCTTAGCAAGAATGAAGGAATATTCTCTAACCCTTTGTCAAGAGATATTTTCTTTTTGAAAAAATATACAGCATTACTATTTTTAGCCATTAATTGTTTCATAATATTAACAATTTCTCTATCATTAATTAGTTTTCCCAGAAGACGAGTATATTGTAGAGTATTCCCTCGAATATGGTTTCCTCCGATTATCCCCGGCTGTTCGTCAAAGACTCAACATACCTGTGAAAATAGTTACATTGGATCCACTGAATGACAAATGTTTTGGAGATGCATTCTCCAGGTTAATTCTAGATGAATTACTTGGATACGATGATCTTTTAATGGCGAGCATCAAAACTCTGGCTGAACATGAAGATAACAAGGGATTTTTACGGTTAGTTTATGTGCCAAGTATCTCAATCTGTTGAATATGGCAGATGGATAATGGATGTTTATAATGAATCAATTTCATGGGTAAACACGTATCAAATCTCCTATGAATTTAATCTACATTTGTTCCTTTAGAAATGTCGTCACCGGTGAACACTATCGCTTCGTCAGCATGTGGATGGCTAGAACTTCCTACGTTGCTGCATTCTTCATTATGCTCGTATTTGTAAGTAGACTTCTCTTGATTTATCATCACTTTCATAAGAGTAATCAGCATTATCCTCATCTAATCACCATTTCTGCCTGATATTTCAGACGGTGTCTATTTCAATGCTACTTCGTTACTCTCATCATCAGATTTTCGTATTTATTGGTAAGTGTAATCCATTTCTCAATTCAAACTTTTCCAGTACTCATGAAAATTTCCAACTCAAATGTAGCTGTGAATCAATTTGTTTCTACACTGGCAGTGCTCTGAACCATTCAATTCTTGTGGTTTACTAGTGAATATTGCTTTATTTTTCTTTTTTAAAATTAATCTTAATAGTACATTTACCTGGGAAGAATAACGAATTGATGTGCTTGCTGTTTTCATATTGACTTTTCATTTTTTGCAGTTGACTTGTTCCAGATGTTAGAATTTAACGTAACTGCCTCCTTTCCAGCAGCTTCATTATTGGTGGTCATCTTAGCACTCGTTGGTAAGTTTCAGCGGTGGTAAAGTTGTATCTATCTTTGATATATCTATATCCACAGTATTTTAAAAAAATTTTGGATGATTTCGAAGCGTAACCCCTATTACCGGAGTGGTGATCTGAAAGTAGGACGTAATCAAATATCAATTTTAATTAAATTTTTCTCATATTACAGGCATGGAAACAATCATGTCAGAATTCTTTAATGACACAACAACAGCATTCTACATCATTCTGATAGTGTGGATTGCAGATCAGTACGATGTTATATGCTGCCATACTCCAATTACCAAGAGGCATTGGTTGAGGTGAGTGAAATATCACATTATCGGAAGGGATTAGGAAAACTATAAATTTTGTGAATCAATTGCCTATGTTATTAATTTGAAAGATTCATATTAACATGTCCAACAGATACAATTACGAAGAAAATTCAAATACAATTTATTTTCAGATTCTTCTATCTCTACCATTTTTCGTTCTACGCCTACCATTACCGGTTTAACGGCCAATATAGCAGTCTTGCTCTTGTCACTTCTTGGTTATTTATACAGGTAAGTTCTCATTGTATCGAAAAATTTTGTGTATCAACTCTCAAATCAAGAATTCATGAGTTTTCCAGCTTTCAATTAACAATGTCTTCTTTATACAATTTAAGCATTCGATGCTGTACTTTTTCCATCATTACGAGCTACCGGTCATTCTGCAGCAGGCACAACTCCAACAAATCCTGCTGCGCAATCATACACCAGCTGCAGCACAACCACCAACGCCTAGTACTGCCCCAACTACTCCAGGACCTACTCCAACATCTACACCATCAGCAAGCCCTTCGACTCCTACCGATGAACAAACTCAACAAAACTACATCAGTGAACTTTCTCAACTAGACCTTCAGTCTGAAAATCCAGAAGGCTCAGCGAATTCAACAAATAGTCCTTCAACTAGCAATAATGTGCGAACGTTGCCAGAAGATGTGGAAGATCAAGGTTTGTTGTAATGAGATTATTTATCTTGGAATAACTATAGCAAGGGGCAAATTCCTAAATTCGTAAAGCTCCAAAATTGGTCAGAATCCGAATGAGAGGGGAAAATATTGATAATACATGTCAAGATGTTCAACATAAATTGAAATAATACTCCATTTATTATTGTAGTTGCCGAGCCGATTGTCCATGAGGAATCGGCATCTTCACAGGTAAATGCGACGGCGAATACTTCCCATGATCTTTCAACACCAGAACTCACCGAGGAAAAGGAGGGCACTAAATCCAACAGCTCCAGCTTAAACGATCCGTCAACGTCAGAGGAGTATGAGGTGATCGAGTCATCAAATGTAATATCGACAAATGTTTCGCCACCAACAGAAATTACTGATGTTTGAAACGAATTACATTTTAAAAAATTGATACGTTCGTTCAATTTCTTTAACCCACCTGAGCACCTCGTATTTCATCTGTGAAATAGGATAGATTTTATGGATATCCGAATTCGAATAATTTCTAGGAATAATCTGAATATCTGGATTCATATCTGTCCATAAACTAGATGATTCAATGATATTTTTACTAGGGGATGATACGCGTGATGACTTTCTGGAGTCAACAATTCAACAATTTATGGAGGTTTCATCTCTTTTAGATTAGGAAAACCCGCTATATTTTTATAATCGCTACCTGATTACTCAGAACTCGCAAGAATAATTGAAAAATAGTCAAAATAGAGAATTCATCAAAATCTTCCAAAAAACTGAAGATAGATCGATAGCATTAGCCAATTCTTCAGCTTTTTTTTTTCCTTTGTTGGTTATAGCCATCTAGTGACGGCAAGTACCATAAATTCTTCAGCTGTAGGAAACGAAAATCCATACATATCATTTCGAAAAAATTCATATTCACAGATTGAATTTTTATTATCTGTTACATTCATGAGAATGATATTTTTATTGAAATAAAAAATATAGTACTATAGATATATAGAACTGTTCATAATTTATGTCTCTTATGTTTGTCTTGATTTGGTAATCTCTGCGATTGATTTCCAGCTGCTTTTGGATTCACTTGACTTTTGTGTTTTTTACTTTCTACATGTTGAGCGAAACTATTCTCAGATGTGAAAGACTTGTCGCAGGGAGCACAATAGTAGGAACCTAGGAAATTAATATGCAATATGTTACATTCTATCTTTTAAACAACTCAATTTTTTTTAAAATAAAGTACCTGAAGGAGTTCTGCAGATCGAATAATCAATTGTCGTCGTTGTAGTAAGGACATGTTCACTCGGAGTTACTGAAAATTATGGAAAGTAATATAATTAAAATTACAGAGTATTTGAAATATGGAAGATTCAATTTCAAACAAGTGTGAATAATAAAAAATTCAAATGAAATATAAAATTTTAATGGAATAACGGTAATAAAGGATGCAAAGCCATCAGAATCAATAACAATAAAGATTAAATATGTCTCATGAGATAATTACCAGGCTCTGTAGGAATCATTCCATTCAAACGCAACATTTTCTGATGCCTTATTCCTCTCTTATGGGTCTCCAATTGCTCCAAGCGATTAGCAGTTACCCCGCAGAGATCACATCTCAAAGCAGCTGCGAAAGTTGTAGCTGTGGGGTTGAATATTGGAGGAATCGGTAGTACTGGAATGGGTGGTACAACGGGTAATTCTTCAGGAACAATGGGTGAACCTTGAGTTTCCAATTGAAAGCCAACGCCGATACCAAATCTCCCTGATGGATCTACTGGTACTGGTGGATTAGTACCTTTCTTTGGACTTCTAAACAAAAAATGGGAATGTTGAGTGATTGATAGAGCGATTATGTAAATTACCATTTTGGAATTGAGAAAAAAATTACTTTTTCTTTGGAGCTCCAGTTGTAGCTCTAATGTGTTTTTTCCCAGCATAGTGTTGAGATGCATCAGCCTGAGATGTAAACCACGTTTTGCAGACCTGGTCATTATTTTACAAAGATTTAGATTAACAGTTTCATCATTTTTTCTATTCAAATAATTCATCAAGCATTATGAAAAAGAGGATAATCACATACATCACAATAAGAATTCCAGTCAGTAGAGGTGGTCGTGATAGGGCCCTCATCAGTCTTCAATTTTTTAACACTCTGATTGAGGAACATGGACACCTTCTTTTGGTGCGGTTTACCGTCGTAATGTAACTTGGCTTGCAGAGTCGAGTTCATCTGAAATTAGTATTTCCCATAAGGTATTTTCTGTTGGAATGAATTTAGATGAAACATTATACATATTAAAATAATAATTTTCATCTTGATTCTTACAACTGCATTACAAAGATCACATCTCAGTGGTTTCATTAGGGCGGAGAGTTCCGACTGGGCACTCGCGACTTTTTCTGTAAATCAGATTGAAGAATCAAAATTTCTAATAAATTGATTAATTCTTTGAATGAAATTTTACCTGCATCTTTGGCAGGATCAACCTGCTCAATCTTTCTCTTGAAATTTGTAGCACCATCATGAGTTATTTCTGGAGAAAATGTTTCATTTGGATTTTTTGACCATTGTGGATATATACCAGTACTGTCGGCATCTACAGGTACCCACCAGGGTACCAATTGTCCAGTCGGTTGCTGTGGAATTATCGGGGGCATGTAGGGTAGTGGAGGGATAATGTGAGAACTCAATTGTGATTCATCGGGATTTATTTGAGGGGTGGGAGGAAGGATTGAGGAATTGACTTGTTGCACTATTGTTTCATTCTCCGAGGGAATTACACTGGGCTTAGGAGGTTCAGAAATTTTTTCCGGTAATGGAGGGGGTGGGGGTGGAGGAAGAATCTCTTCCAATCCTGAAAGAAAGGTAATTAATTATTTATTTCGTGTCTTTCGATTTTAATACAACATACAGTTATAGCTGACCAAATTTTCTATAAAAAATACGAAATTCCTGTAGATTATGTTCATAAAATTCTTTCATACGTGATGTTAAAAAATAAATTGGAATAATTATGTAAATTAAAAATTCTAATGCAAAAGTATTCTTAAAAATTTGAGCAAGAAAACCCGCGATTTCACCGGTCGACAAAACTCAAGTCAATACAATAGGTTATCTCCACAATTGCCTTACCTGGAACTTCAGGATTTTCAATACTTCTCTTCGACATCTTTCAAGTATTTAATTGGCTACTGAAACAGCAGGAGAAGGCGAAGGAGCATATTATCTCTGTAAAAAGACTATTCATGTTTAAATTGAAAATGAGTAGAATTTGGGGATGCAAATGTGACAATTTTTCTACGGTATATTTACATACTGGTATTGTCCAATTAAAGTCACTTTCTTCAATATCTCAAATGACAACAGCGATAGAAAAATATCATTAAAACGTCATTCGATATTTTTCAATTTATTTAACTAATTTCAAGTGAGAGAAATCCTCAAACACCGAATTGTTATTGCTTGCCTATCGATGATGGCTGACACAACTACTGAGGTCGAATGGAGAATTTATTTTTTGCCAACAGTTGAATAATTTCTAGCCTCAAAAATATTCTTCTCTTCTGAGAGCAATTTTTGAGCATAAAAATAATTATTTCTCAGGTTTAGTCATGGAGGAAAAAACACAGTTAATAATTGATATAACAGAAAAAATTTCGACTGGCCACGAACTGATGAAGAAATTAACTCTCCAGGAGAATATACGTGGGATAGGAAAATTAATAAGAAAAATTAACCAAGAAATTCGATTCCTCGAAAAGGTATAGTTGTTATTATTTATTTAAAGAAAAATATTCTATAAAAATTTATATTTTCCCCACAATATTTTTCATTTTTCCTAATTCACTTGATCCTCCCCATTGTTTTCTTTTTGTATAAAAATATGTAAAACTATATAATTCTGATAAAGGTTCGTTCTACAGACAGTGTAAAAAAGGAACATCTCCAGAGCACAAATTTAATTCATTTGAATGCTCTAGTGGAACGATTGTTATCATCCAAAAATCCAACGGAAGTTCTGAGACCGTTTAAACTCTCAGATTCAGACTCTCGTCTAACTGTTGACATTGTCTGCGATTGTGGAGCAACTTGGATCAAAGTTATCGCTAGAAATCCTCGGGCTTTGACAATCATATCTCTTGGAGATGGAGAATATGGACAAAAATCAGTTCTAGATCAGGCAGAAAATTATTTAAAATGTTCTGCAATATATCCATATCATTACAAACCACCGGAGATAATATTCTATTTTGCATATGGAATTGAGACATCGTTATCTTCAAAGTTGGAGGATTTGGGAATTTTTGTTGAAGGGAAGAGAATTGAATCTGGACAATTTTGCTTGGAAACTCGAACATTTGGTGAATATTCATTCGATAATTGATTGATTATTTCGTTTATTTTCATCAATTGATGATATAACTCATAGAATTAATCACTATAGACTCGTTATTTTTTTGAGACAGAAGAACTCGAAGGAGAAACAAACTCGTCAGACGATGGAGAAACATCAAATGATCTATCAGAAAATCCTACCGATATAGCACAATTACAACAACTAACAATTGTAAATACTTTTCCAAATTCGGTGCCTTCAACAACAATAGATAAATTGAATTTAGATGTCTCAACACTTCTGGCATACGTCAGTAATATGACTAATGGATATGCGAATTATATATACTTGGAATCTCTATTAACTCTTCAAGCAGAATGGGAGAGAAGTCGACCACTGAAGCCATTTTTGGATAAACTATTCTGTGGAAAATCATTGCAAGTGTGCAGAACTGCGTACAATAATTTTATGGACATTATAAATATGATTGGAGGACCCCAAGAAATTACAAGAACACATGAATTAATGAAAAGAGTCGAAATAGTTGAGGATGCCACTGGAGGGAGAATTTTTAATTTAGCCGTTGGTGGAAAAATTAAACTGCGATCGAGGTTGGTTTTTGCTACTGGTGAAAGCACAAAAAGTGTCACTGTTTCTGCTAATGAAGGATTTGTTAGAGCTGCCAGGATGCAGGTAATATCCAATCTATAATTGAGTTTTCAATACATACTATTGCAGCAATTTTTAATAAAAATTTTATTTTCAAGGGAATTGAATGCACAGCAGTAATACATGAACCTAGATCCCTCTCAGAACAGAAAGAAAAATATGCAACAAAAATATAATCATGATTCAGGTATTAAAATGTGTAATTTTCATAATTTACGCCTTTATTCTCCAACTACTGAATATTTTGTAAATACAAATATTTATAATGTATTAATCATCTTCTATTTCATTCTTAAACAATTGATTCCTCGTCCTCTTTGACATCGTTTGGATTTTCTTTCAATGCTTTTTCAAAATCTGAAAAAGAGTAATTTATTTTTAAATGAGAAAAAAAAGACCTTTTGTCATAAGTGATTAAAAGATCAACAAACATTATAAATTACCTTCAATATACTTTGAAAATCTCGGAATTCTTTCTTTTGATAGTTTTATAAATTCATCCCTTTTCTCATTATTGCCCAAGTATGCATAACACTTGGCACTGTTTAAAAGAGCTTTTATATTAGAATCATTGACTTTGAGAGCCCATTCACAGTCTTGCAGTGCTTTCTCGTACAGTCCAAGTCTCATGAAGGAGAGTGCTCGATTATTCCAAATAACAGTTGAATCTTTTCTCTGCTCAATAGCTTTTCCATAATAAGTTACAGCTTTCTCATAATCACCACTATCAAATGCTCCATTTCCAATTTTTTTATAAGTATCAGCTCTTTCATTTCTTCTTTTTCTCTCCTCAGCCCGTTCACGTGCATCTTTTTCCATTGTCCTCATAAAAACCTCTGAATTTTTGAATAAAAAATGTTAATCATCGCTCTTACTTTTTATATTTTCTACTACCTTTCGACATTTTATTTGGATCAGTTTCTTCATCTTTTGAATACTTATTTATGAGTGTACGATCTGTTTTGACTTTCAACTCTTCATCTCCTGACAATTTGCATTCTACTGGATTTTCAGATTTGAGGATATCATCTGCTAATAGTAGTCCTTTTTCCTGCTCATTGACATCCGACGATGCCAACTTTTTCACGATTTTCTCTTCATTTTTTTTTTTTTTTTTTTTTGAAAATTTGAAAGATCATTTGAATTTATTCGATTTTTGTATTTTTTTCCATAACTCACCAACTTCAGTGACCCTCTGCATAAAATTTTGAAATTCTTCCTCTGTAATATGCCGTTGAGTACAATAATTCTGTACATTTTTCTCTTTTTCGTCAGTTGAAATTTCCATTTTCACTCAGAGAAATATTTGCCCAGTTGTTTTCGCAATCTGAGAGCTATTATCAACAGTCCAAATGTACCAATAAATGTCAGTTAAATCAATTTCAATAATTTCCATAGCAACGAACGAGAACGACCCCAAAAACTTTCCTCCGTTTTTTTTCAATCGATCAACACATTTATAATAAATATAAAAAATAAAAGATGAAGTTTTATTTCTCTCTTTGTGTTCAAAATGAATCCAAAGAATTCCTAGATCTTGGGCTTAGAGATTCACTTCTACTGGGTCCAGGCATCGAATCGTTGAATCCTTTCGGTTGTGTTTTAAAAATTTCAATTCCCGATCTAGTTTTTAAATTTTTTCTAACGATCCTTCCAACATTTTCAATTGCTCCTAAATTCCCAACATCGAATGGAATGTCAATTTCATTTTTAATAAAAACTCTGTAATTTTCTGGATGATCATCAGGAACAGTTGACAATTCTGAATTCTCTGTTTGTTGTGATAGTAAAGTCTCATTTGTGTCTGAACAACGAATGATATCAATTTCTCCTAGGAGACGTAATTTTTTGAGATATTTACAGTTTTCATTTGACGTACGCTTTTGATTATTCTTCTCTGATATGTGTAATTCTTTGGAGGAATCCATTGAATTTTCCTTGAGACTCAGAGTCGTAGAAATTTGTCTGGAATTTACCATTTTTGGAATAGAATTGAGTCTCTCTGAACTCTCATTATTTCTCGCAATTTCTGAACATCTTCGCCGGAAAAAATAAGGTTTGCAGGTATTAGCTGGTGGATTCTCATGATTGTCAGAAATTTTGTGACCTTCAGACAAATTATCTTGTAAAAATGGTGCCAATTCTTCAGCATAAGTCTTTTGAAATTGTGCAGATGAACGAATATCTTTGAGTCCTGAAATTTCAAGTATTTCTGCAATTTTTAACAATCTTCTAACCTCGCTCTTCACCACTTCTATCTCTCCGCAGTACATGAAATTGACGATTGTCTTTAAATCATCAGCTTCGATATCATGAAGCACAATCATGGGATGAGGATGATCATTTTTAACTAAAATTCGACGAAAAAATGTACTTGAATTTGCTAATACCATTTTATGGCATTTTATTATTGTACCGTCCTTGCATACCAGTGATGAATCAACGAAATATTGTTTCTCGTAACAATTATCGAGGGTTGTGGCTAGTTGAGATGAGAATAGGTCCCAGCGAAGATTCAACATTGCTTCTTCTTGCATGCTATTCCTTTATCAACTTTTCTAGATAAATTTTACGATTAATTGACTATAATTACTGCTCGATTTTATTGGGAGTAGGGGAGAGATTGTGCGCGTTTTATGCTTCCAATCGTGCTTTTTTCAACCAATGAAAATCGTGAATTTGGAATACTTGGATGGGATTCGTTGGAAAATAATGAGATATCAAGGAGTACGAAATATTCAAATACTATGAGTATCGTGCTAGTAACAAATTTAGACTTTGGTATGCATTTTTTGTTAAAAATTATTAAAGCATTCGGGGTTGAACTTGCTGAGAGAAAGTTGTTAATTATCTCTTCATGCTGTTGGGCAACTTGTAGGAAATATTGAAAGAATCAATTAAGCTCTTCCATCAAATTATCCTGCTAATTTATTCAATATACTTGAAAGTATTTATTCGAGTGTCTTCCTCACTCCCTCTCCTAAAATTACATTTCAAAATTGGCGCTGATTTTTGACTGGCGCCACTGTTGTGTTCTGCGCATGCGTACTTCTAATGCCTAAAGTTTGTTCAAGCCGTTGGAGCCACACACACACACACACACACACACACATGTCGCGTACTGCGTCTCACCGTCTCAGGCCCCCCAGTCCCCAGTAATTCGTGAACTTTTATCACGTTCTGTTCAGTTATCTGAACCTCAAGTATTCGCTTTCTAAGGTGAATACCACCAAGTGCCTTTTACCCCTTCCCAAAATCAAAATATACACTCCCCTTGATTCTAAAAATCTGTTCAATTACGCGGAATACAATAACTGGAGATTAAAGAGTTGATTTAATCATTATCTCGTGAAAAAAAAAAAATAATTGAGATGGCGGATGAAGCACACGAGAACGGTACAAGCAATGGGGACGTTCCAGAAATTGAACTTATAATCAAGGTGAGGATTTATCAACCGTTTCTTCAGTCTGTCTAATGATAAGGCACATGCTTCCATCAGCTTGAATTTAATGGGCGTGGAGCCTCGATTTTTTTTTTACAATAAAATAATTAAATCTTTTGCCATGTTTACATTTCTATAACCATACTTTTTATTATTCTCAGCAGTCAGTGACAATTGTAATTTTGGAAATGAACGAATGTGACAAAAATACCTTTTTTTTTTTTTTAGAAATCTTCCTCCTCTTTCGTGTGATTATTTACTTATTTTTCATTTCCTGAAGCCGCGTTTACATTTCTGCGACTTTCCCTCCCATCTCGTCACCAAATTTCCGTTCAATTACAACACCCGGAACTCACTTGAGTGTTGGGCATTCTTTTACTTGTTTTTCTGTGGTTTCGTTACTCACTTTAATTGGAATTATAGTATAACTGAAATAAATATCTAGAGATACTCTTTCATGACATCATTCACTGTTGTCTCTAGAATAATTGAGGTCATCGTTTTCTTTGTAACGTGATATATTTTCCTCCAAAATTTTCCATCAGAATAGAGGATAATTAATATAGGTATTCGTATAAATCAAATCATATTGCACATATCATAAAGTCATAATACAGGTTTTTTTGCAGACGAAGCAATAATTCTCGAATTCTTGAGAGTACAAGGAAGACTGGAATATCATAATATTAATTTTCACAATCAAATAAGTCATAACACTTTGTACATCTTTATGAATATGCAGTATATATTATCGAATTGTTAGAATGAACAGGGGTCAATAAATGTCATTTTTACCAGTCTGAAGACTGGCAAAATCAGGATTTATTCATTTATTTATCAATTTATACGAACCAGAATAGGCCCCCTGAATTCAGAGGGAGAGTCCAAAGAACAAATTGTATAAACTGAATTTTTGCTTGGTGAACTCTATTTTGTCCCGCGTTCTTGACAATTTGTTGACTCGATGCTTTCAGAAAGTTGAGTTTGCACTCTCTACTGCATCATTTTTATTTTTTATTTTCTTTGAAAAATCCTCTCTTCCATCTCATCAAGTAGAACCGATTCGATTTATTGGAAATTTTTTAAAAATTGTCACCCCGTCAATCACCGAATTTACTCAATAAATTTTGAGCATCTGTATATAAAAAAAATAGCCGTTAATGAGTCTCTCTGTTCAATTGATTAAATTCCAGGTCATTACGATGTTCATTTATAGAGTTGAATGCTCTATTTTTACCTAAAAATGAGTTAGAATGGTTGAGAAAGAAGAAATATGATGTTTGAATGAATATTAAAAAAAAAATGGAAATATTACGCTACACATTTAGCGTCCAACGATTACATTACTCTGTTATTAAGGTATCGACACAATCTTTTTCTCTGTAAAAAATACATTACCCATTATTTGTTCTGTCTGGAGATTAAGCTAATTCATAAAATTGTCTCCATTAGGGTGATTGATGAAATCAATTCTATTTGCATAATTATTCTTTATTCCATATTTAAAAAAAATGGAAATTGAAAGAAAAGGAGATAGTCATTGTTGAAACGGAGAAGATTGATTACATATACGATTTATTATACTAAAAATACTCGTTTCGAGAATTTGAATAATTCTTAGAAACAAAAATCTACTCTCTCAACTGCAATTTGTGGTTACACAAATTTTATTTACGAAGGCATGACTCACAATTCTTCTCTGTATTCACGCAATTATACAGACTGCATTGCAAAAAAGCTTATCAGTTATGAATTATCATCTGACATCGTCCGTAAGATAGTTATATGACCTTGAGTAAAGAAAACCGTGTGTCCAAGGTACAATCTACTTTTTGATAACAAATGACTAAATTATAGTGATATATAACTAGACCTGTTAAATGAATAGTTTTTTGTTGCTCTAACAATTGAGCATGTCGCTGAGAAAATTAATGAGAGCATTTATTTTTTCCATTGAGTAAATATAACACATAAATAAGAGACCGTCTTTTTCCTGAACTCATCGAACATTTGGAGAAATTTAATGCGAATATATCATTTAAAAAATTGTACCATAAAGTAACTCCAAATACCATCAAGATCTTGAGATCAACAAACTGATTAAAGATGAGCTATTTACGTAAATTTTATAATCCTTTTGTGGGATTAAAACTAGTGATAACTAGTGAATATTATTGGGAAAAGGATGACTCACTAGAGCAACACAAAAGATTATATTTGGCATTTGAGAATAATCAACAGAAAATAATTCTCCAAGTATAAAATCCTCAATTCATCCTGAAAATTGTTGATCACGTATTAAACCAGTTATTCCATTTTTAAATTTGTTAAGTCGTCAAATAAATAAGACACGGCAGGAGAATTGAAAATTAGATGAATCATTTCAAAGGTTGTTATATGTTAAATGCTCCAACACAAGTGATGACATACATGTGTACTGAGATACAGTTATGAGTGAAGGAATACGCTTGAATTCTGATAGGCAGTGACCCGGTACATTATGCCGGTATGTAATGAGGCCTATAGTGTATGACGCGAGAATTGAAACCCAGAGTTTATCCAGAGTTTATAACGTGCAGGTGAAAACACACTCACTTGCTGGCTCATTGTATATGCCACTTCCAAGATTTTAATCATTGAATAGCTCTGACTCAGTCTGAGGTGAGTGGTTGGTAGAGACGATGAGCAGTGAAAAATCCTTGCGCCTGGCCATGATGAAATGAGAGGAGATTGTGTAGAAAAAGTCACAAGGGGATGTCAATTGCTTGATATTTGTTGTCTTTGGTGGCTTAAACTTTCGCTGTGTATATTCCTTATACAGAGACATAATGTGTACGTAGCTACACTTCCAATAGAACTGGAATTCTACCAACTACATGTTTGCTTTCCCCCTCAGTCCCTTTTTTTTTTTACACATTTTGTTTTCGTCTTGTAAGTGGGTTGATTCAACTCTCCAAGAACAGTTACCTGCATAGAATGTTGTAGGCCAAGTTCAACTTTACAATACCAATGATGGAATTGGAGACCTAAATAGGGATTAATCCGTTTTTCATATCATAAATTATATGTGATAAAATTCTTTATGAATTTTCATTTGAAAAAATTGATAATTTACGGACATGACACTTTCCTTGAGTGAATTTCATTCTTGCTTCTATTATGTATAAGTTATGCCATGTTCCAAGCTGTATAGATAGGGAGACAATGAGCTTCTTTTACATAATTTGCACGATTTAGGAGAGATGTATCAAGTGGTACATTTTGAACAACGATTGAACAAGTTTTTTCTCATGAAATATTTAGGAAACTATTATAATTTCATGATTTTGAAGCTTCAAGATCTCGTGAATATATTCTTTTATGAAAAAATGTATTTTTTCGCATCATAAGAGTAACAACGCCATGATTATTTTAAGACATATATCGATAAATGTAAGACAGTACAATTGACGTAATACTGTGACCTTGAATTGCGTGAGGAGTTTTCTAAAAATAGAACATATTTCACATATTTGCAATTATTTTAACAATAAACATCGGGTGACCTTCAATTCAATGACATATGGAATTGGGTTTTATGAGTCATTTGTAATTATGCGCTTATTAATTATAAAATGAAAACTGTTTCGGATATTTCGATTGATCCATAAATATCTAAATTACGGGATATGTCTATTTTTAGTTTCTAACAACCTTGAGAATTATTTGGGAAAAACTGATCATTTCTATTTATTACCCTCGACTGTCGAGCGGCTTGAGGCGATATTATGTCGATACGATTTATCTCTCAAAATTGATATCTTCTTTGTGCATTATTCTAAAGCATTTATTCTTTGCTGATGCCTAATGGAGCCAAAGACAAAAGTTGAATACTCGACATGCATATAATGGATGTAAAAAACTAAAACAAATTCATTACATTGACTTTTCCATTTGTTTCAGGCTTCAACGATAGACGGTAGACGAAAAGGGGCATGTTTATTCTGTCAGGAATACTTTATGGACCTGTACTTGCTTGCTGAATTGAAGACAATTTCATTGAAAGTAACAACTGTTGACATGCAAAAACCACCACCAGATTTTCGTACTAATTTTCAAGCAACACCCCCTCCTATTTTGATTGACAATGGTGATGCCATTCTGGAGAATGAAAAAATTGAGAGACACATCATGAAGAATATACCAGGTGGACATAATCTCTTTGTACAAGACAAAGAAGTTGCAACACTCGTTGAAAATCTTTTCAGTGTAAGTTGAATATTATAATTGATATTTTTTTCATGAAATAATTATTGTTTTTCATTTCAGAAATTAAAACTTTTACTTTTGAATGCAAAAGAAAAAGACAAAGATCCAAAATCATCATCGTTGATGGCACATTTGCGTAAGATTGACGAGCATTTGGGACGCAAAGGAACCAGATTTTTAACTGGCGATACAATGTGTTGTTTTGACTGTGAATTGATGCCTCGTTTGCAACATATCAGAGTTGCTGGTAAATATTTTGCTGACTTTGAGATACCAGAGACACTGGTACACTTATGGAGATACATGCATCACATGTATAGATTAGATGCATTCCTGCAGAGTTGTCCAGCTGATCAGGATATCATCAATCATTATAAACTGCAACAGGTAAGATTAACTGGATTTTTGAACAAATATAATTTTTTTTTTATCCCTATGAGGATGAAAACTTGAATAAAGGTGAAAAATCACAAGGTTTGAAAAAATGAAAGCAATATTATATAATAAAAAATGAATTTGTGTCTTCCAGAGCATGAAAATGAAGAAACATGAAGAGTTGGAAACACCCACATTCACCACGAGTATTCCCATCGAGGTCAAAGATGATTAGACGCCTGAATTTAATTTTTGCAGAAGAGAAATTATAGCGGAGAAGCTGGGTCTTCTTTTAATCCTTGCATCTATATCTGTGGCTTTAATTAAATCACTTGAAGAGTATCCAATAAGGCAAGAGCATAAAAATTGTTAATCTCCAAAATAATGAAAAAATTATTCAATCAAGCTATTATCATTTTTTCACAGTCTCGATCCACTCGAGCAATGCTTTTCGTACCTTTAGGCTTTGATGAAAATTTAATAACATTATTAATCAACAAATAAGTATATAAAATGGCCACGATATCGATACTAGACATCTTTCTATGGGATATTTCAGTTGTATGGTTTTTTTAATACAAAATCTATGACATATTTTCTAAAACAAATTTTGTATATTGAAAAATATAAGCTTCCGAATTTTTACTATTGAAAACTTTGAGAGAAAATCTTTTCAAGCATAATGAAACACTGAGGAAGGAGTCGATTATAGGCATCTTTAATTGCTAATAGCATTGACATTCAATGATGAGAAAATATACTAAAATCTATACGTTTTTTTTTTTCTACTTCTGCTTTGTTTTTGAGTGATGATGTTTTCCTCATCTTATTCAAAAATGAAAAAAAAAAAAAAAAAAATTATTGATAAACACTTTATTTAACACGGCTTCTGACATTTAATAATTTTCGTTACTCTCATCTTTTTCGTTTAATTATTTCATTTATATAGAAAATAGTTATGTTCAATCAGAAAAATCAATTGTGCACATAGAGATGGGTCAAAATTTTTTTTTTTTCATAATTTCTCTTCTTTTCTCGGAACGAAAAGAAATATCATGAATTTTGAAAGAAAAAGTGCAATTTGATGATTGAGTTTGAAAGAAAGGGGTTGGAGAATTTTTTTAGTGCCAAATTTTGAGAATTAATCACTTACAAATCACTCGAATCCCTCCCTTATTCTTTAGATTGTACTTAGAACTGAGTGAGGATTATTTTTGTTAATAATTAGTGCAGATTCATCCCAATTTTTTTTTCTCTTTGTTTCTATAGAGTGAAAAGCCTGAAATACATAGCGAGTCTATAATATGAAGATATAATATACTTGTCTAGCGTTATTTCTGTATTATCACTTAATATTATTGTAATTTTACGTAACCATTTGGTTTATACAATTCAATAAAAAAAAATCGAAATTATACGTAACAATGTTCACAATAAGGAAATTTTTGGTATTGTTTATTTATTTCCTTTCCACTGATTAAAACTAATAATTGGATATTATCTGGAATTTCGTCTTCGATGATTGTGATTTTTTTGCAGAAGAGCGTGAATGAGAAAAATTATGAACAGGACGACGAATAGTCAAGAAAGAGTAAGAGTCAAAGAATGATGCTCTGGTAACGATTGAATTCATCTTCAGGGCCTCCAGGCACCCGCCACGTAAATGCCAAAACCTACTACTCGCCACTATCCATTGTATCACTTATGTGGTAAAATGTCATGAGTTATTTATCTTGAAAACGCGTTGTTTAGGACAAAATGTCAAGAAAACGTTTTTATTACAAACGGAAACTTTCCAAAGAATTGTGCATAACGACAGACATAGATATTTACTAATTTGTAACGGTATGGAGAAAGAAAAAGGTTTCATCTATTGCGAAATGACTGTCATATTCTCCTATTCATTGAGACTGTCAGGGAAAAATATTTGTGACCGCGAGTCTGTGGTTATGGAGGCCTTGTCAGGTGACCATCAATGACGCTTTCACTGCCTCTACCTGGAAGTAACTATTGTTTTCGAACCTCGCCTTGACCCATACCGTGAAAATTTAGAAAATTTTCCATCCTGTCAATTGCGTTGCAAAGAGCCGCAGAATTCTGGGACCTCTATCCAATCGATTGTCAAGTTGACACGAGGAAAATGAATGAAATTCATATGTACATACGACCATCGAATACAAGGAGTATTTATCCGACGGCGGTAGATGAGTGGTTAGAGCACGGGGGTTTGACAATCAGAAGATCGTGGGTTCGAGTCCCACTGGGGGCCACAATTTGGAAAGCTCTAATTTCACAGTTCCCATTGTCCGAGTGGTTGGTCCCACAAGGGACGACTGGTCAGGTTATCCTCGATTGAGGTTTTACCTCAGCCTTCCGCGAATGCGGTACAGGAGGAAGGGAAGGAAACGTCTCATAATCCAACCAATTTACGTATTATTTAGTTGAAAAATAATCCAATCCAGTGGAATGTACCCTTTCCTTCTCCAACAATATAATGTTGATTAATTCAATAAGAATTCATGGCAATTTTCGATATTTGAGTTTCAATCGAACCTCATTCGTTCGATCACTGCTTTCAGACGAATTTCTATTCATGAGCAATTGATTTAAGCAAATAATATAAAAGTTGATTCCATTCTCGGTTAAAATTCTCAAATATTGAATGGATTTTCGTACATAAGGCATTATGGGAAAATAAATAGTAAAAGAAAGTGAATCTGCGGTTTCTTATATACATGTATATATTCCAGTGCTTCTCTTGAGGGATAATAACGATCCAATAAATACCCGTAAAAATGAAAGATACTGACAGAAATCGTGACGACAGTCACCCAGAAATTCTCAAATTCCTATCTGAGAGACTGGACATTCCGCATGACGATGAGTGCACACGCATCTTTCCCCGTCTTCTGTCCTCAAAACTACCCATACATGGATGATACCTCGGGTACATGTACCAGATAAACTTGGAGCAACTTTGTTGTCAAAAAAAAAAACTTAGATTCCAAATCTTCGAGTTACCCATGACATAGAGATCAAACATAATTCCATGGGACGTTTGTGTTGTACCTCCATGCACGTCTAAACCGTCTAAACTGACTCCTGGTGGTTAAATAGACCCCATGAGACTTTTCAGAACGCGCGATGTCAATCTGTCGGGGCGGCGCTGGTGTGCGCGTGCGCGCGTATTACACTTGAGGATTTGTTCTCTTTAGTTTATTCTGTTGAATCGCCAAAAATCAATGAACCCACTGATGCTCTGTTATTTTTTCATCATATAATGATCATTTTTTCAGAGAAAGTTTTATCAAGAAAAATTTGATAAATTTTCATGCAATATCTACAAATTGAGGCAATCTTATATCTATTAAATTCTGAAGGATTAAGTATTAAAGTAGGAATCTCATGAGCGAATAAACCTGAGAGAGGAGAACAGTTGGGGGTACGGGTGGTCGCGTAGTGTAATACAGCCGAAATAGCGGTATGGTGGAAAACCAGCCGGGCAACCTCAGAGCGTTTGGCTCAACTCCACAAACCGAAAATCATCTCAGTTGGTGTCCTCACTTGGTAAAGGACGGATCGTTGGTCATTATACATGTTCAATAAACATAAGTTTATGTGTATTAGATGTACTCGAACAATGTTTATGTCAATGAATTTTACAAATTAAATTCATTCACTCCATTAACACCTAACAAAACATTTACAGTGTTATAATTATTCCTTATTTTGTAAACAAAATATTGAAAAATCAACAATTTTAGAAACGTAAACAAAAGTTTTAAACGTAAATTTTTGAGTGAAAAAGTCTGTCCTTTCGTGAGTTTATGTGAGTTATTTGGTTTTTGTTGTTGTACGCGAATTTTGTGAACTTTTTTTTTTTTTTTTTAATCAAAAACTTGGGGAAAAAAAACGAGTTTTATTCGCCATTAATTGATTGTCTGGGTGTTTATTTTTGCACTCCAATTTTCAAGGGTTCACTGTCATTTATTCTTGTTGATTCTTTTCATTATTCTCCAATGTATACTGTTGTACCGGGTCGCCGTCAGTGAACTACACGCGGGGATAAAATGGCGCTTGCCCTCATCCTACGCGCACCTCTATCGACCGTGACAAATTATTCAGAAGCGGTGGATGAGTCCGATCGGTGGAATTATTAGAAAGAGAAGAAATTTTAGTGGAGAAAAATAATAATTTAATTTTTTGTTGTGTGGGCGGGAGGGTGGAGTAATGGAAAAAGCATTGTGCAAGGAGGAGAATAGGTGAAACTAATATACATTTTGTGGAGTGAATCTTCAGTGAATCTTTACTTTTGAGTGTCAAGATTTTTTATATTGTTTACATTTTTTGTTTACTTGGAGTATCCTTCAGCATTGACGAATCATCATCGGTGGAGAGATAATCGTTTGATACCTCAGGTATGTATTTAAAAATAATTGAGTAGTAATTGTTCATTTATCTCGGTAATCAATGGTTTTAGGAGAAAGTGTCAAGAGACCTTTTTTTTAGCTAGTAAAATTTCCTACAAAAAATGTCTCTTGACATTTATCCCGAAAATTACTCACTCTCGAGATAATTCAATGTTTATGAAAATGTTGAAAAATCAATTCGACTACTGAATTAAAGATCTTCAGTGAAATTTCAATTTAGTAAATCTTTAGATAAATCATGATGATATTTCATTGTGAAACTAGTTTATTCAAGATTAGGGAAGGGTATCCAATTTTTGCGTTAGAGACAGTTCTCAGAATATTATAATTGCTGAAGGGTGGATGGTGATGATGAATGAAAAGATAAATCTTACGAGGCCATCAACCAGGGTTATTCAATATCATACCTTTAACTGATAAGCATCATCATATTCATGATTATGATCGACTTTAGGGATAGGGGAATTGAAATCATAATTTCTATTTTATCCTGGTAGGATCCTGAAATCCATCCATCATTCAATTGATGTGTGTCTCGTGCTCAATGTATTCATTAGATATTTATTTCTGTACTTTCTTTCATATCAATGACTCTGTACACTGACTTCAAAGGAACAATTCATTTTTTATTGGATCACTATTCGATAAATTTGTCCTTACTTAAAGAAAAAAAAATTCAATTCCAACACTAGACAAGCAAGACTAACGTTTTTACAAATATAAACAACTATTCAATAAACAATCCAAGGTCCTCCATCACCTGAATATCCAATCAATTTATACATGTGCATAGAGTAATAAATTGATACATCTTAGTTGCGTAAATGTTAGGAAAATAATGTACAAACGTGCTAAGAAATATCGCACGTGTCAATCAAAATATGCATGTGTATTGTTGGTATAGTTGTATGGCTAGATTCTGAGGTGAGATATAACTGGTGTCGACGGTAGAAGGTTGAGAGAAAGGACGTATTTGTTTGACAAAGGATAATGTTTGCCCGATGGTTCTTTCTTTCTTTATGTCATAAACTGTATCTCAGTGTTCAGTTGAATTAAGGAAGACATTGCTAGTGATAGTCGTTCAGATGATAAAGATTATTTCCTTTTTCTGGCAAAGGTAGAGAGAGAGAGAAAAAAAAACTGTTGAAAGTTGCTCACATCATGATTAATTACCCTCGAGTTAGATGCGCATAAAGGCTCTCTTCCTCCGTTTCCTATTCTACAAACGAGTTTACCCAAGTCACAAAAAATGTTAGCCAAGGAAAGAGAGAGAGAGAGAGAGAGAGAGCGGTTGGTGGTGGTCGATTGTTATCGGTTTCAGTAGACAGTCGTACCAGTGTCAGGTACCGCTGTACAGGGTGACCAAATTTTATGACTACCCTCCAACGGAAATATATACAATGTATCATTCTCCAGGTAGGTATAACCCCCAACCGCATTTTTCCCACCTATATTTTCACGTCACGTTTTCCCGTATTTTCTTCTGGTCAGAAATAAATAAGGTGACAAGACAACGGAAGAGAAAATATTCTGGAGAAAACAAATTTTTTTTTTTCTTCTTTATTTTACCGGTTTATTATTAATTTTTACTACCAACGGCATCAGCTAATAAATTTTAGAAATTATTTTTTTTTTTTGCATAAATTACAGATCATTATCTCTCCTATTATTTTCAATTTGCCTCTGAAAACTTGAAAACTCATTTATTTTGAAATAGATGATCACTAGACTTGTACCAGCAAACAGATGTCACCATATATTTTCTATACTGGGACAAGTCACACGTCCGCTCAGAAACTAGAAACTTTCCCTCTCGTAGTTGGGGAAGAAAAATAAAGATAAAAAATATCTAGAATTAGTCTTTTAGCTCCACAGAATAGCATGTGCAGTGAGTACTGGCTGTTTTCATAGATAAATTTTATTTTTGTTTACTTTTTTATCTTTTATTATTTTTATGAGTACTTATCCACTTTTGAGGGGGCTCTTGAGTGGTTGTCTAAGCATCAATCATTCATATCTTTGAAATTACACTAAAACTCGTCGATCATGTAACATGTGTTGAATTATATTTCACTGTAATTAATTAAATTCAAATTTTTTTTTTTTTTTTTCTTAATTTATCTCAGAATTTTTTCAGCTGATGAAATTAAAAAAAAAAAAAACATGTTTTCCCTAAAAGCACTTATTACAAAGGTAATATTGACCAAAATGTGCAAACAAAATTTGCAAACTTCCTGATAAACTAAAGAACTGAAGCTTGAACTCAAATATTAACACGAAAACAATACAATTCACATGTACATACAATACATGGATATATGAATAGGATTCCGTTTCATATTTCATCAAAGACTGTTGATCGACAAATTAACGGGAGACGACACATCGAGGGTAGGAGATAATTCCATTGGTGTGAGCGTCGTGCAATTCATAGACAGTATATAGTGCTTCTACAACACATATTGAGCAAAACCAGACACACAATATCGTTTCGTTCAATACTGTGGGGATCTGAAATTTTTTTTTCCATTACTATTTTATTTGAAATATCCAACACTTAAATTCCCCATCACGCATGGTGATATTGATCGTACTGAAACAAAAAAAAAAACAATAAGGTGCCGAGGGAATTAGTATGTATTTATATGATCCAATAAAAATGTACAGGCATGCTCATGCTCAATATGATTATTTCTCAATCCATCATCGTGCTCTCAAGCACACGTCTCTCAATGAAAATAGGGTGTTTATTCTTCAGAGAGAGGTGAACAAGAATTATTCAAAGAGTTGGATTTTACCAAGTGTACAAGCTGAATTCATTTCAACGCACTTGTGAGAAGGAGTGAGTAAACTCTTCGGACGTGTCGAAGGAAAAGATGTCTTACCTCGAAATGCCTCATGCCCCCGAGAGGACTGTATTCAATGAAGAGAAATGACAGTGATAACGATCAAAGGTGAGGGAGACCGGTATAAATGATGACACGTTTGCTTTAAGATTACTCTTAATCAGTGAATTTTTCAACATCATGCACACTGACACATTATTATTTATACGATTATTCATTTGATGAAAGCAGTATATCAAAAATTAATATAATGCAAAAATTGTATTGTCAAGCAATAATTAAATACCCTGAGCTCAGAAAACTGGTCCATTAAATGTGAAATTTAATTTCAAATTCACAGCAATTTGAACAATTGTACAACAGGAAGGAAGAGGGTGAAAATAAGATTGCAGAGGGTGAAAAAAAAAGAAAAAGTTCAAGTGAAAGAAACACAATGAATGTTAAAAACCGGAAAGAGGTGCACTCACTTCCTAAAAAAAACATTGATCCTCCCTACTACCTTCATCAGAATGAAAAGGAAAAAAAATAATAAAAACATATTGCCAAAGAAAGAATGAAGTGGCTAAAAATGGCCCCCAAAATGAGGCATATCGTTATTGGTCAGATTCCCATGAAACTCGAGAAGAGAATGGGATCGTATACCTCATCCTTTTATTTCTTTTTATTCCAGCTATTCTTCTTTTCAAGTCACAAAAGGTAAAGGTGCCTACTTACCATTGATGAAAAGAAAGGAAATAATATATTATTATTAATTAAAACATAAACCCAAAAATATACCGATAATTAGTTCTGATTATTAAAATTTTCATTATCGCTTTTATTTCATGCTGCATATTGCTCTTGTAGATAATCACTGATAATTCCTATCAGCTTTTAAATAGAGTAGGTGTGCAGGAGTATTGAACTTTGGATAATAAATAGAAAGGATTTAATAAAATCAAGCCAGACGTATACTTCGACTCGAAATCATCAACAGAATACAGAATTTTACTGGATATGGAAGCGCCTGCGCTTGCGTTACCTTCTCGATATATGCTCTTGTTATTTCTTCTCTCTCTCTCTCTCTCCTCTATCGATATACCTTGTTGTTTTTATACGCACATTTTTCATTGCAAACACACCGAGCCCCAGCACGCTTTTTGTGACTTTATCTGAGCACATACTATGGTTATTTATCCATCAGTTAGTATAGCTTTTGCCTCTCTCTATATATACTGTGTGCAAGGAATCTTGTTTTCTTCGCTTAACGGTCATTCTTCTGCCGCTTGTCGGCGCCCAAGCCAATGCTCTTACCCTCTCGCTCTTCCTGTCTTTTTACCTTTCTTCATGTCGTGCAATGAGAATCCACGCGAAAAACTTACCGTTAGAACTCTGGACCTTCTTCTCTTTGTTACTTTATTTTCTCCTCTTTCACCTCTTGTGTATTCTTCTCCTCACTGTTCAGCCACTGAGACACGACTTATCAGTGCTCTTGGATCATACGGTTGGAGGTTCCAGTTGAAGATTAATCTACGGTTTTCGATCATAAACGCCCCAATGGAGCAGTTTTTTTCTTTTTTTCCTCTCCTCAGGACATGCCAGTGAGATTCTTAGATTATAGATATCATTAGATAATCGCAATTCGGTTGCTTCGTCGTAATAGTTTCAACCACGAGAATCCACTCTGTGACCTTTTTCACCAGTCAGCAACGGGAGTAATCCACCAGATGGATCAATTCTTCACGCATTCCATATCACCTCCACTGACAATCATAATGGAAGCCAAAAACAGCACCAACTGAAGATTGAATGATCACAAGAACGTGTCCAATCTGAGCACTCACCTAATTGTGTGAAGCAAGCATATTCCAGTACTCTTAGTTTGTCCTTCTGAAATTGACTGGAATCACCGCCTCGTATCGGGGCGGCTACATTAGCCTTTGTAGATAGTGCTAAGTGCCTCTGGATATTTCAGGCTTCCCCTTCCTCTTTTTAAAACGGCAGACTGGTGTGTCCAACCAGTTTCCTTCTGTATCTTTATTCTTTCTACCTTGATGAGTGACTCCATCACCTCTCTATACTCTCTATTTCATTCAGACTTTCCGTCTTTTTTTTTTTATCTCTTTTAGTGTATAGTTGAACACAGTTTTCTGGCACGCGTGAATCTTCTTCTCCCTTTGACATCATACCACAATTCTTCACGAGTACTTCTTAATTAATTGAAATGTCTTTGAACATGGATCTGAGGAATTTTTCGTTTCAATAAAATTAATGATTGCTCTGCTCAGCACCGTCTCATCGAGAAAATGGAACAAATTTACCGCATAACAGTTTTTTCCTCCAGTTTTCCATCATTACAGCTGCAGATATGGCTCATAATAGGATAGTCAAAGAGAAAATGAGAATATCAAACGTTTCTGGGATAGAATAGAATCCAGATCATAATTGCGTATGATAATATTTGAATACGTGGAAAATTTGCTTGAAAAACTAATTTCCGTTGCTCGATATCAGCTCATGATTTCAATTAGGATTATTCAACTTGTTAATAAAGTTGTAGACATTGGTCTAGGACCTCTGCAAAGTTTATAATCACTCCAATAGATAACCAACTCTCATGTTTCATGATAAGCCTATTCAATTTGAACTACTTAAAAATCTATTTCTATGTTTATGCAAATTCAATCACTTGTATCGATGAAAACCTTCTGATCTCTCTTTATTCTTGTAACGGATTTGATAAAATCCCGTATGTGATATCGTGATGTACATTCGAATGTTATCGTGACTGAAAACTAACTAATGATAAGGGAGATGAATTCTCCCATTATTGTTGAAACTTTCATCAGAAAGAAATTGATAAAATTGACCTTCAGATGTCCTTGAGAAGTTAGTACCGACTTGAAGAAGATGTGAATGATGATTATCGCTGAAACCGCTTCGGCCAGCACAAGATTCCATTATTATAAACATTTGCCCAATCTTTATTGCTAGCAAATGGGTATCTCGGGTCTCTTTTTATGCTTTGGCCCCCTCCCCTTGGTAGTATCAGAGATCCAAGAGAAGTTGTGGATGAGATGCGAAAGCGAAAAAAGAAGAGAGTAAGAAAAAGCAATTGAGACGTTCCTCCCCCACACATGAAAGTGCACTTCAGGGTTGGTTACAACCTGGGCTTTTACAACTTCAAGGGTACCACGAGTGTAACAAGTCTGGTGAAGTATCTGGGAGGGATGGAAAGCAGAAAGGTGGATAGAGACGACGAAATTTGAAATATAGAGAAACTCTACTGGAGGTAGATATCTTTGCTGAGGTTAAGTGAATACGTCAAAGAAGGGATTGCGATTTAACAAAGTCTCCTGAGGGAAAACTCGGTTTCTTGAATAATTTAGTTACTTCTGGATTCTTCAATGGTCTTGAATATATAAATCTAGACAATTTTTAGGAGTTGCTTTCATCGGGATATTTTACATTACAAAAGCACTCCGATGAACAATCGTGTATATAACACTCCAAAGGATTAATTATAGTTTTCAATGTTGTACATAGTTTATTTAAAATTGTACTAATTAAATTGAAGCGTTTTTCATTTTGCCCAAGTACTTTCGTGACAATGACTAATTTTCCATGAATTTAGACTCTTATATATTTCGCAAGGAAATCTCTATGCAAATGAGAATCTACGTTATCCTTTTCCTCTTGTTTTTCTAGGTGTTATTCATGACTACAAGCCTCTCGCAGGTGCAAGATTTTCTTATCCAAACCAAACAAAAAGTCACTCTTCTTCTCTCAACATATTATAACACATAAATTGTCGTTTAAAATTTCTTAACCAGATTTTAAGAGGTTAGAATAATGATAATTACGCCAAATAGAAAAAAAAAGTTATAGTCATGGGTTTGAATGTTTACACCGGCTCTTTGGGAATTAGGGAGTAAAAAATGAACATTGGTAAATATCTCCACAAGAACTAAACTCCAAATATGTTTCGTGTACTAACGGAATCCAATCTCTCTCTCTCTGGTCTATCGCTCTCTTTCTTCTTTGGAACTGAATTTTTAAATACATGAGAGCCGCTGAGTCGGGAGCAGAGTACTCAATCGCTCTTTCCTTATTCCCCCCTTTGATTTCTTTTATCTTTCCCAGTGGAGCGTGTCCACCCGACTCTGTTTGCCTCCTGCATTTCTCCAGAAGGCGTTAGGACGCTGACTTAGTTCTTCCTGAAGCGATGGAAGATCACGCTTCTTTAGCCCCTTCTTCATTCCATCAGTCCTCTTTTCTTTTCTCTCTTCCATTCGTAATTGGCGTGACACGCTCACGATGGCCGAGCTGAGAAACCGCAACCGGTGGTTCATGTTCTTTTTTTTCTCTTCCTTTTGTTTTTTTAAATCTTCTTCTCCATTATTTTGTCTCACTTTCATCGCAAGATTTCTCCATCTCTTTTGCTCCTTCACTCCGATAACCACTGTCTAGTGCGACAACAATGCACTGCACTGAGTACATCGAACTTTCAAAGTTGGAGGAATTGGTTTTTGAGTCGTAAAACCGCTTCGTCGAATCGACCCGACGACAATGTTGTTGACGCGAGGGTTTTTTTTCTATACAATGGTGGGGTCTGCGATGTGCCTTTGAAACACCGAAGATATCAGTGCAGTGGAAAATAAACATTACAGAGTTTTTTTCATGTATAATAATTGATTTTTGGGTATCGACTCTTGTAATATTTAGAAAATTATCATTACTGATTTCAGGAGGATGATGATGATGATGATGATTGAAGAGCTGTTGCAGTAGAAGAATCTCCCAGAGTTTATTGAAAGAAGGTAAAGATTATTTTCATGATATACATATATCACTGAGAATTGATAACTCTTGTTGACAATGATACTTTTTCATCTCGACGGGTATCAGATGACTTTACGAGTGAAGGTTGATAAAAACCACATGCAATGTAGTCCACCTTCTGCTTGAATGGAATGTAACCAATCGTAAGAAAATTTGCAGTCACATGTTGAATATTTTCCAATATCAGTTTATTTGTAAAATGACGATATTTGAAACTGCAGACTGTAATATAGTGCACGAGGTCGAGGTTTCGTAACGAAAAAAGAAGAAAAAAAAGAAACGGATATTCATGTACCCTATTTTGGCTACCGCGAAATAACCCTTGTATGAGGCGAATGCATACTGTCTACCACGATGTATCATTATCCCTTATTACTCTCGTATTAAATCATACGTTAGTATCATGTACTTTACGTGCATATAGTCAAAAGGTCTCTCGGCTTCTGCTTTCAATTCACCGGAGAAGGCACATTTTAAAAGACCCCAAGAATCTTTCAACGGAGAGTCATGAGAAAGGAAAGCAGTACATATTATCGAATGACATCAATATATTTTGTCAACTGTAACGTGACCACAAATTTCACATCATCCTTTTGATTCATTCTTGCATATGCTCCTGAGAACATGTAATGAAATAATATAATGAAGAATTTGAAAAACTTTCTCTTGTTACATTACATCTGACAAACTCTCATTGTAAAATCTCATATTGATTTGGTATATAGAATTGGCCATCTTGTAGACTCACCACATGTTGTCCCACAGGAAACAAGCCCTCTTTAACGTGTTACCATTGTTATAAAATAAACACATGTATCTCACCTTTTTCAGCAATACACGATATTTCAATTTTCAACAAAGTATAACCTACATATATCGGTTGTGCCTCGTTAACCTCGGCCTTGTCGTACATCCTCTCTACAATGCATTGTACCATCTGCCATGTCCATTAAACAATAGTCATTACAGCTAATAGTCAATTGTCTTGATTAAGGTATCATTATCGAGTGTCATTCTTTTTTAGTTTACAATGTACAGTCGTTATTGCAATTTGGGGAAGAGTACTTTCAGCGAATAAATTATAGTTGTGCTTGAGAGTTTCATCTTCAGTAAATCCTATACCTATATGTGGGTCTTTTATCGGGGTTTTGGAAGTGTAATCATCTGTTACAAGGAAATTTAATGACAATTTACCTAATTTTCAAACTTTGTAATTTGCATGTTCTCCATGTATTGTCAACACTGATATACATCAAGAATATTCAACATGAATGCTCGAATGAATGAATAAAGCAATTCTGAGAACGAAAAGCACTTATTCGTATTCCTCAACTTATTTATATATTTCAAGATTTAGAAAACACTTCCTAATGGATTCTTGATGAGTCTCTGGGTGAAGAGGGTGTACATCGATGACAGCGTGATCCAAAAAGGTCTTCAACGCACCAGCTGATGCTGGAGAGCGTTGACACTCTCAGATCTGAAAAGTTGACGAAGCGTTAAGAGGCTGTCAACTGAATATCGGAGATTAGGAGATGTTGAAAAATTTAGTCATTAATGTCTGTTTCATTAATTTTCATTCCATATCTGATTTTACTTTCTCATTCTTTTCATGGATTATAACTCTCGTTACTTTTTCCTTTTTTTTTCTTTCATGGAAAAAAAAAATCTTTGAGCTACATCAATGCGATTGGTTGCCAAGATATTGAACTCCCTCAATTGAGGAACCAATTTATGAAAAATTGGAGAACCCTCTTCATGAATTCAGGTCAACGATAGCTCAAATTGATCATCGCAATTAGTGAAAAAAAAAAAATTATTAGTTCGTGTGTTGATATCTCTGATGAGTAAAATCCTGTTTTTTCTGTAATTAAATTACACCAAACCTGGGTGTTTCAAGGAGTAAATATCATCGTAATTAAACGCGACTTATTGAATTCAACCCCATTCGTCATAATCAGAAGGAAAATTTAATCGGTTCGAAACGTTTGAGGCTTCCATGACGAATCAGGATGGAATGTTACCCTTTTGATTGAATTTATCTTCTAATTCAGATACTCAGCTGCTTCATTAAATCCTTTATCATCCGGGAATTTTTAGAATTAATATAGATATGAAATTCGTAATAGTAGAAAAGCTGTTTTGGGAATAAGAAATATATGATTTCTATGTCAATTTAGCTAAAACTTGTATATTATATGGAGTTGAAGAACTGGAAATAGAGAAAGAGGAAGAATAGTCGTAACCCCAGGCGAAACAATGATGAACGAACCGTGTGTACAGAGAATCGCGTGACAGATCAGGGGTGATCTCTGAGTGTGTTGAAGTTGGCCATTAGCTTATCATTGGGACTGCATGCATTCTCAGGTGGCTGTTTGGTAAAAGTTGGTGGAAAGGAAACAGCTAAACCGGCTGAATCTTGAGGAAATGAAAGGAAGGTTTTCTCATCGAACAGTGTTTATAATTGAGATGATTGATTTGAACGATCCTTGACCTGAATCTATGAAGAGGGTTCTCCAATTTTTTAAAAATTGGTTCTTCAGTAAGAAAGTTTGAAATCTCGTCATCGATCGAAGATGATGAAATATTATTGAGGACCTTTTTTGTAGGGGAGAATAAGGGCTTCAAAAAAGATATTAACAAAAATTTTGCTAGCTCCCTTCAATTCAGAGATATTCTTCAAATCGTCTGATCTCGCTATCAAGGGGAATTGTTCTAATATACTAATATATTATATATAATATACAGATTATTCTCATTTAATTAACTTGTCATTGATAATTATATAATACAATTTAGTCTATGATTATAACAAATGATCTCATTCTCATGGAGTCTCATTATTTCTTCCAATGAGTGAAATTTAATTCAATATATTAAAAAAATATACTTGTCAGTTCTAATCGAATGACTTGACAAATGTCTATATTTTATATTTTTAAGTTCTACACTTCAGCGTTGTAGACAAGTCTCCACGCTGGCTGTCGGTAACATTTTCATCATGTGCATACTTGTAGAGCTCTATTGCTATAGAGAGGTCACGTGTATGGATCAGTACTGGCAAGTTGTGTGTTCGCGGTACTTTCACTAGTAGGAATTATGTTGTGAAATAAACCAGCCCAGACTTCACCTGTACAAGGAAAGAAAATGTAGGGGTTTTTTTTTTCTTTTCGTGTATGTGTGGGTGCATGTATCTGGATATGCTGGTGAGTAGTTTAAAGAGATTGTGTATTCAGACTAAGGCTAGACATCTCTCCGTCAAATCCTTTTCCATAAAAGTTGAAGATGAGAATAAAATGATTATTATAATCCATCAATATGAAAGAATACTGACTGATTTTTAACTTTAAATAAATTTTTTTAAATCTCAACTTTCATCTTCTCTTCAACTTTAAATGCTCATCAATATTTTTGTAACTTTTATCTGCTGTTTGATTTTTCACTCCGAAAAACATTTGCTAAAAATACTTGAAACTTTCCAGCTGGTGTCTCAATAGGTTCTGGTTTAAGAACCCCCCTGAGAAATTACAACATGGAAATAACACGTCATTCAGAATGTCAGTAACCAACATCGATTGGATAATTTAACATGTATATTCCAATACCCATTGGTGATCTTTCCACGAGCACTTGTTATTTGTTTGTCTTATGAAACTTTCTTGATGGAGACCTGTTGAGACGTCTGGGATGATAAAAAGAAATTCAATTAATTTTACAGGGTAAAATCAATTTTTGAGAGATATCCGGGAGAAGAAAAAATTTTCACGAGAACAAAAATTCTGCTGTCCTCATTGGATTCCGAGATAATTTTAAAAAATTCATATCACTAATTTCTGATATTTTTCTTCTCTAGCAAAAAATTATCTTTATATCCACGAGGTTTTTTTTCACTATTATTCTGCTTCGCTTGTCCATTGTTATCATTTGACCCAGGCAAAATTTACCATATTAGATAGTACCTACATCCTAAGCAAATGTCATAAAATTTACTATTACTCGGTCCTATCTGGCTACCGCATACTGGATAACACTTGGCATGCGGGGTTTAACGAGAAGCACCAGCAGGTATATATTTTTGGCCGATACTCAAGAAGATAGCGGTCATCATATTGAGAAAGTTACTACCTGTAGAGTCATCTGCAAGAAATCGTGATTCGTGATTTAAAAAAAAGGATAATTTTATGGTGGTTATTGGATAGTTTCGAGAATCACCAACCATCGTGTGAAGGCCACGGTTAAACACATGTCAGAGGGGATTTTTTGTTTTCTCTGCGTGTTCTTTAATTTTTTAAAAATCCATTTAAATATCAATTGTAGGATGATTCAAGTCGACTCTAATCCTAGTTGAGTTTTCAAGGAATATCTCGGAATCTGAGAGAGATGAAGAAATTTTTGTAAGAAACTTTTTGTATCTCTCATTTTTTTCTACAATAAAGGTCTTTAACAAAATTTCGTCATCTCTCTTGGATTTTGAGATATTCATCAAAAACCATTTTCTCAATTGAAGTATTTTAGTAAATAGGCTTATAGGCTCAATCAATCGAGGCCAATAATTTAGATAAATCTTGGTTATACACCACACACGTGCATAATTACTGAGATCAAACAATCGTATCCTTATGCAACAACTCGATCTACAAAGAACACCGTTTCACTTTTTGTCCTGCAATTCCGGTTGAATTCTATTTTACATTTCTGTTCAATATAATTCGTCACGCGCTGTGTACGTATATGGACGCACAATTCTGCGTAATGTCACAGAGGGTATAACACGGTAATACCATTTACTCACCTACCACGCCAACTGTTTACGTTGAAAGCCTTGTGTTTAGGGAGTTGAATTTTATCATTCTTCCAATGGAATAAATAAATGTTTCGGTTTACTAAGTGCTTTGTTTGTTCGTATAAGTAAATGAAAAATGTTTCAAGTATTTCAATGAGTTAAGTGACTCCTTATAGGTATGCAATTCTAAGAGAGAAACTCGTGAATTTAACAAAAATATTGTAATGATGATAAATTGAAAATTAATTAATTTTCTTTATTTGAGATAGAGCGTTTCTTCTAAAATATATATATTTTGATTGTTCACTGGTATGGAGTACTTTAAAAACTCTTGCCGATGAGGTCTCCATGTACAATATAATTTAATAGAATTCTCTTGTAGCAACTGAGCAGTTGATACTTCCCTCAACTATTCTTCATTCTTCTCTCATTATACATTATTCTTCCACTAAATCTAATTTCTTTCAACAGACGTTAGAGTAATAGTGTAGATGAACCTTCCGATAAATTCAATAAGAAAACATTCCTCAGGCTCATTTATTTCAACTTTAAAATTGTGTTGAATGAAACGAAGAGAGAGGATAGATGAAAAATTATGGTGTGGACCTCTGGGACAAATTCTATTTCTGGGTGATTTAAGACCTTCGGCATGTGAATTTATTTTAATGCTACAAATTTTATGGGAAGGCTGGATACTCTCTGTGTCTTACGCTCATCATTTCAGTCATGTGAATCTACCAAGGAAACCAGAGAAAAGTCAATTTTTTTCTTTTCCTCTTTCATGCGAACGAAGATGGAAGGTAGAGGAGGAAATGAATTTCATACTCGGGACGAATTATTATCCCCGAACATCACCGCCCACGCAGGAAACATAGTTTGTGTATGACTATTATTATTATTTTTTTTCTTCCTTTACACGTTTGATGTTCATCATCACTATCACCCTCATAGAGAAACGAGTCAACCAAGTGACAGTCACAAGTTACATTCTATTTTCAATGAATTTAAAGCCCATGTTCGTTGAATTTATTTAACCATATTTCGGTTACTTTTATCTCTAAGGGATGATCCTACTAAGTTTGAAAAGTTCTCCATTTTGGTAAAGATCTTTCCCACATGTGTCTCCCCCCAAAAACAAATTGTTTTGACCCATTTATGCTCATCCAGTATGGTGGGAATTTTTAAAAAACTTGAAAAAAAAATATTTTTTCCCTTAAAAAAATTGTAAAGTCATATTAATACTGAGGATATTGCGGTAAACAAAAGTAAGAATTCAAATGAAATAATGAGACAATTTAGCTGCTAGTAGACTTTTCAAAGAATATCTTTGAATTCATGAGAGATAGCAAATTTTTTCATACCTCATTTGTAGCTCTTATTCTCCCCTATAAAAAAAGGTCCTCAATAAAATTTCACCATCTTCCCTAGATTGCGAGATATCTCTAAAAAAATTGTTAGCAATAATTTTTTTTTTCTCCTCCGTATAGATTCCATTGAAATTTCATATGAAATAGCCCCGTTATTTTATATAAAACCAATAGACTAGCTTATCTTTCTTTCCTTCGCCAAAAGTATACGAAAGCAATCTGAAGATGCATCCCTGAAATTGCGGATTTTAGGGAGAAAATGGGTGAAAAGAGGTGGATGCTAGTGTTGAACTTTGTTTCTCTGTGTTGCTTTAACTACACGAGTAGCATCGTAAAAAATTTAAGATGTGTCCCCCCTCCCCTCCCTCTCTCTCTCTTACCCATTCACCTCCATTTCCGTAGCTTTCTTCGTCATTGCAACGAATCGTAGCCGCCGCCACTTCTCTTTTCGAGAAGCTCAGACGAGTTGAAAATGTGGCTAGTGCCTCTTTTCACTCAGGACGAGACCACTTTCTTTCAGTTTTCTTTCTTTTTTCCCCTCTTTCCCCCCACCCCTCCCCCCCCTTTTTTTTAACCTCCAAAGCTGGGGTAGCAATTGCCGAAAACATTGGTATCTCAACGTGAGCAAGACAGACAACATATACGCGGAAAGAGGAAATTCCCTTGACGGAACAGGATTTCTTCTCTTTTATTTTTTTCGTCCCAAGTCAAGTGAGGGCTCTTGGTTCCTTCTTCGTTCAGTTTGGAGGATGAGGTGCAAAGAGGAAAGAAGGACGGTAAAAAGGGAGTATTGGTTGGGTGAAGGGCGGGTTTGGGCACCTTCTTCATCGGGCAAAGACCTCCTCTTTGCAACTGTACGAGCTTGCAGAATTTTTTTGTATGAGCATGGACCCACTTCTACAACACTTCACGTTGCTCCAGGGGGCTTGTGAAAAATTTGGAAGGAGCCCTCCTTCGGGGCTACACTTATTCTTTTTTTTTTTTCAACTCTCTATTCCTTTCGATTCTTTTTTTTTCACCCCTCTCTTCTTAAGGTGACACGAGTGGGCAACTTCTCATTTTCACCGAGTGAAAAAAAAAATGAAGGAAATCCGTCTGCATAAAATTCTTTAATTAAAATAATGAGGGAAAAAAGAATTTTAATGATCTATCTTGAAGAGAAAATTGATATTTTATTTTAAAATATAATTCACACTCATTTGAAGCAATTCAAGTTTATTTGAAAGGAGAAAATATTTTTTTTTCCAAATTGAGAATAAGATAATGGGTATTTTATCATTGCATCAGTAAATTTTTTGAAAGTCATTCAAATAATGAAATATCTAGAATTTATCAAACAGACTGGTGATTGATTTTTCATTGAAAGTTATTTGCTCAACGAAATGGAAACATTCCTTCCTGCATTAGAGAATTATCGGTTTTCATGAAAATTAATTGGGGGAGGGGAAACTCTGAAACTCCAGAGATATTCTATACTCTTGTCGCATATTCTAGCCTTCAATAAATATGACGATTGCAGAGTTTTCTTTGTCTGAAAAACAATAGTTCATTTCAACACTGGGATGGAGAAACTTTTTTTTTTCTCGTGAGTATGTTACAAAAAAACGAGTTGAAAAAGTTTTTTGTCGAGTGTTGAACAAGCTTTTTTTTTTAGAAAGTTGACAAACTGCGGTTTTTCCTAGCCACTGTTTGCAAAATGTGCAGTTTTTTGGTGGAAGTACTGAGAAATTCTATGTGTGTCAGGAAGGTATCCGAGTTATTTACTTGAGAATAGTCATCTGATGGGGTCCAATGAATTGGTAAAAATCTAAAAATAGATTAACCAATTTTTTTTTTGGATATTACATCTAATGGCTAGACTCTCTCGGCTGATTTTACGGGATTATTTGTCGTCGTTTCACACCATTTACGCTCATTTTTTTTACAAAAAAATCGGTAATTGCAATTTCCTCTCCGAAGGATTCAGTATATGATTGCAATTGGCGCTGGTCAGAGTCTTTTCTTACCAAAAAAACATTGATAACATTTTGCAGAAATTTCTTTTTTCTTCTATATTTCATCTGAAATTGCTCGACATCTCCAGATACATAATTACAAGAATTTATTTAATTTAAGAAAATTGTTTCCTCTCTTTATGATTAAAGTTTCCCGTGTCGCCTGAATATTTTGTATGTTCACCCCACCGTCACGGAGGAATAGACACGTACAGAGGATTCCCCTGAGTGTGCGCAGCACACTCACTCACTCACTGTGAGAAAGACACGCTCAAATAGTGGGTAATAAAGAAAAAGAAGGTGAAACGAAGATACTGAAGAATGAGAGAGATAGAACGAGGTAGGATACAGTTGGGGTGTCAGAGGAGAGAGAAGGGTGTGAATGCGTCGTATTGATCCTGAGATTCAACCCCTTTTGAACGCTTCCACCAACGCCTGTGCTATGATCCCCCTTCCTCTTTTACCTCTAGCCCTCTTTTCTTTAGCTCATGAACAGCGTCAAACTTTTAATGCCTCATCTCCTCTCTCTCTCTCTCCTCCCCTCCTATAATTCCCCCGTTCTTCTCACCTGTCTCTCCTACCTCGTCATAATAATGGCTGATGCTCAACGATCATCATTTAGCAAAAATTCTCTCATGTTGGTATAACCTCGCCCTTGGATTATTGGAGGAGAGGTGAGGGGGGGGGGGGAAGAAATTGGGCGACCACGACCACTTAATGGTGTGGAATAATTCAGCGGATGATACCTAAGCGTTCGATATTTTTTTGGCCAATGAATGGAGAAATTGGAATTGTACAGGATGGGGGGGGGAACATTTTGTCAGGATTCATTGAAGCAGAATCGTCAATTTTTGTTGAGTCATTTGAGAACTGTAAAACACCTGTTTAAAAAATTTGTTATTTTATACACTTTGCCTAATACTGCAATTGTTTTCTTTTTCTTTTGCAGACGATTAGAGACGAGTCCCAAGAGAGCTGGAAAAGGACGAGAGGAATACATGCCAAAAAATTGTTGGAGAAAGAAGATTTTTGCCGCTATTAGATTTTAGAAAGATCACTCATGTGAAAAGAGTTAACATAAAGAAACCGGATAAGAGAAAGAGGATGCGACGTATCACGTTTCGCTAGTAAAAAAGGCCGCATCATCAAAAAAAAGACAGCTCATTTCTCAAAGTCCCGTAGAATACAAGTTTGTCCAGTGTATTTTTTGTGTTTTCGAATTAGTGCTCAATATTTAATATTATTTACTATATGCGGGTGGTAGATGCTCGTAAACTTTCAACAACAGCCGTCGTACTCAGATACATGGCCAATGGACAGAGTAGCTGTGCAACTATAAAAGGTGTCCCAACAGGGTCGAGGTACTGCTGAAGGAGCAGCTGAAGTTGACGATGAGGAGGCATGAGTAAAGCCCGTTGATCCATCTGAAGGACCAGCGGGGGAAAGAAGACCCAATTTAATCCATTGGTCTTCCTCTTTTACATTTGGTATTCCTCAAAGTTGTGGCTTCGATACTGATACAGTAAACAAGCCACGTATAACATGGCGGAGTGGAGGGTCATCGTAACTTGTGCTACTGTCATAGTTACCGTACTCATCACGTGTATGAAAGGGATACAGGCTGAACAAGGTAAAATATTTTATGTTTCTTTGATTGTTCTATTTTTGAAAATTTTTGCTTTCCAAATTGTCTCTTGTGAAGGCCAAATGATGAAAAATAGGATACCTCTGTATTATAAATTCAGGATTCCAGAAAAATTAGAGCCAATTAACGTGAGTAGATTCCCAGAATGCAATTTATTTAATATACAATTCGATAAAAAAAAGTTGAAATAAAACTTTATATACTAAAATTCACCTCAATTAATCCAATTCACTCTATTTTAGGGCACTCTGAAATAGTTTGTCCATACTAGGAAATACTGGCTAAGATACGTGACCGAGTCGGTCTTCATGACCACGCGTGATGCTTTCTTGAAATTTATACCTGCACGTCGTGAATCGTTAGCTCAGCGAGGAGCTGTTGTCTGTTGAAATTCTAGGTAGCATCATTTCAGTTCTCATGTACAATTCACTCATTATTTATTCCGCTGTAATCTTAAAAAATTAGGTTTTCTCTGTAGATTTTTTTTTTTTTGATAGAGAACGTGAGTTAACTGATGAAATTATATATTTTTTTTTTGACAGAAAATTCTAATATTTCATCATGGCTGAGCTTTCAGTCAAAATGTACTGTACTAATTCAATATTGAACAATTACACAAGTCTAGAGTGAAAATGTTGATTGGAAATGAAAGCTCATTTCTCCAATTCCTTGAGTATTATCGGAAATCTCTTTTCCAAAGTTCAATACTTCTTCTTGAGCACTCTGTAGTAATTAGGATGCTTTCCACCAACTTCAGTCTCTATACGTAATGTATTTGTCGAAACTTTATGGTTGCAGTCTCCAAGTTCCTCACAGTATTTCAACAAGCCTATTTCCGCCTCCATTACCATCTATACTGAGAATAAACTAACGGTGGTTCTTGCTCTCATTTGCTCCAAATGTTTCACTCTTTTTTTTTTTCTTTTCATCTTACCCAAATGGAGCATCAGTCTGATGATTTTTCGTCATGTCACAGCAAAAAATATAATGCAAAGTGGAGGAATGTATTAACAAAATGTCTTAATGCAAATATTTCAGAAAGCGTAAATAATTATCCCACTTTTTCACCAGTCCCTCAAGGTTTTAATATAATGAAGGACTTGCTGATGGACATTTTATGACCAAAGTTGCATCAATTCACAAGAACCCTAACCATTAAGAAAGTGCTCAGTGCACATAATTATCATCCAAAAATGTGAAAAAAAAAATTACCTCCCATAGAATGTACAGCAGTGATAGATGACTCAACCAAAGAATTAGGACTCACAAAGATTTCAACCAGTTACAGCACCATAAACCTCCGTTGAGAAGAGTTATATCCAATTCAATTTGTTAGCGTCCTCTAAATCTGAGAAATATCTCGTGAATGTGAGAAATTTTTCGGTAAAAATTAAGGAGAAGAGGGAGAACAAAGAAAAAAAAAAGAAAAGAGGAGAAAACAAAAAAAAAGCCATGACATTGAATGGAAACATTGAATTCTCAATTGTCAAGTGGGCAGGATTCTACCAAGACAGTCGCAAACTCGATTACCTCCATGAAGGTGGAAAGACTCGTTCCAATAGTGGCTCTGTCTGGCGTTTGGTATGCTCTTTTCCCTCACCGATGAGTATGCGCCTGGTGGCCCAGCTCTCGAGGACTGCTGGCTTCTCCACGATTAATCCCATCCTCTTACTTGCTCCCTTAGAGTTTATCCATCTTTACGCCTTTTACCTTTCTATATTCAAAGCTATCCTCCACCTCTCCCAATATTCTTCCATTCTTCCTCTCACTCTTGTCCATTCTCTCTGGATACCTTTCTCTCAGTCCAACTCAGCCTCCTTGATCCTTGTGTATCTCTTCCTCTCCTTGGATATAAACCGAGGGAGAGGAAGCGGCAACACCGCCACAGGAATGCCCTCACACAACTAGGCCCACCGCTTACGTTCACATACCTACAATCCAGGTAAACTGCACTGGTCCCCTCCCTTCACTCAGGACTCGAATGGAGTTTGCGGGACGTCTTTGTGTATAGCCATGTCATATGGTCACAAAGCAGCTTCAAGTCTGAGCTAAAACAAGTGAATATTTCATAATGTGCTCTTGTAAAATCCTCAGATTCAGTATGGCAATCTTCTTCATAGGATTATTAGAATAGACTTGAATATTAGGTAGATTATAATTACAGAGATTTTTGCATAAATAGTTAATCTTTTTAAAGCTATAGGGATATCTTAAGTCATGTAATGGGATACTAACACTCGTGTCAATAATGATAGTCTAATCCCGATCATGCATCCCACCTCTTCAGCCGCGGCTTTGTTACGTTTTTTCAAGGCCTTATCATGTAAGCCTGCGTTATCTAAATTTTCTAGTGTAGTAATTCCCAAAATTTGCGGCTGAACTAAAATCTCGACTGTTGCGCAGTTGGTCAGTGCGCATAGAGGGGATACAATGCTAGCAGTAAATGAGCGTGCGTTCCTTGCTCTACTATTATTTAAAAACTGGTTTTTCTAATCACATCTCCACGAGACTTGTATGTTTGTCAAAATGCCTCAATATAAAGAGACTGTCCTAGTGAATATTAATTATATCCCCTTTCACTGATATAGGTAATACTGGAGTTTACGATGACAAGTCTTTCTCTCCCATTTTTGAATTCCCCTTTGTGCACTTTCTTATGCACTCCATTAGTACCAGGCCTCGAACGGTTCACCTGAAGGTACTCACCCAAGTCGACCACACATATGTGTAGTTTTGTTATTGCTAAGATCGCATACTGTTAGATAGTGTATGTTACACAGCAACGCCCCGCGGAATGCCTACTTTTACTTTTCCTTATGGCTCTTTTTCTGAGCAAACCCAGGTGATTGTGTAGCTGAGCAGGATATGTAATGATCGAGGGATGCACACACGGGTTCAATATTCTATATGATGAATTGGCTGTTCAAACTCCAAGACGAAGGATCTTTCTGTTGACACAACTATTCATATTCTCCACAGTGGATTGTGTCGAATGGAATATGTTGGGGGTCTTGCTACTAGGTATTCCAAGCATCGAAAATCTAGATATCCCATTAGTGGTATGTAACTGTTCTACACGCCATTCATTTAAAAATTCACTGAATTCTTAATTATTTCTCTCTTTTTTTTTTCATCCATTTAAATATGTAGAAACAGTAGCTCCATGTTTGGTGGGTTAATATTATTGAGCAATTTCGTTGATCTCTCTTAACTTTGTAGTTATCTCAAGCACATAAATCTGAACGATTGAATGCCTGTGTAAGAGGAATACATGAGATGGACCTCGATGGAGAGAATTAATTTCAGAGATATTTCATGGTATATTTCAACCATATTTTTGATATTAAACAAAGACAATCTTCTTTGAAAAAACAAATTTTTGGATAATCAGAGAGTTTTTTCAGCTCATAATTACCTCAATAGTAACTTTCTAGTCAACTCAGAGTTGACCAATATCCTGTTTGTTCATTAAATCTTCTAAATACATAAATGAGAACAGTAAATACCAAGGATGGAGGAGACATGATAATAATTAACCATCAATTTCACAAAAGTGTCTATACAGAGAAAGTTGACATATCCCGGTGTAAAAGTTGTGACTGTGTGGGTGTTTTACAGGAAAATGCGAGAGACGAAAGTAGAAAGGTTGATATAAATTTTTTTTGTCTCACGCAGTGATACTGTCTTTGTCTCCTATACATACGTAGAAACATGGTAGAAGGTGGGGTTAATAAAAATGAAATAAGTCGTAACTCTCCTTCACGCGTTGGATACTGCGAAGAAGAAGACATTTTGAATAATAAAATTCACTGTGAGTTCTTCAAATTGGCGAATTTTATTTCTTCACCATTTTTAAGCAGAAAGGATATTCACAAAATTTACAATGAATTTATTTGAAAATGAAAAAAGGAGACCGGAAGGACAGGTTTCAAGGAGAGTCGTTTGAAAATTTTCAGACTTTCAACTTTGATTACAATTTCCATTGTTGCCAAAACGAGATAAAAAAATTTTTTTTAACGAATAAAAAACACTAATGACCCTCATCTCATATTTTTTTTTTTTCTTCACCTCAATTGGAGTTTTGTCATTTGAAGGTATGAATGTCGACGATAATTATGATGATGATGATGACGATCATCATATTGCAGATGGCGACAATCATCATTATGATAATTCTCTTAATATTTTTTTCCACGCAGAAGTGACTTTGAGGGTTATGGTGTGTGACACATTGTTCGTGGATTGTAAAGTTGATGTAGACATTTTTTTTTTCTTCATCATGTTCCTCTCGCACTTTTATTTGTAATTTGAAACATTGTCTTTCACGTATTTTTCAAATGTTACATAAAATAGTCTACATGAAGGTCAAGTCAAAGGATTCTCAAAACGTAGGTGGTCCCTCCTCGTCTCTGTTATAGTCACTTCAGGATTTTAGTATTTACATTATTTTTGCTTTCTTCTTTTTCTTATTTACCATCTTTCTCCAACCAATTGCAAGATCGTGGAGGGAAACAAGATGTGTCTCCGACAAGTCTTCCTCTCTTTCTCTCTTGCTGGTAGGTTTTGGGGCCAGACAGGCCGTGACAAGGTATACTTGTAACTGTTTAATGGAGAGAATATTTTTTTTTTTCTTCGTGTGATTGACTTTGCATTTTCACCCGAACAATTTGCGTTTAAAGGCATCTCTAAAATTTTGAAATTCCTGGTGTCAAAATTAGGAATCAAAATTGATAGAAAACATTATCAATTTATCATCAACAAAGATGGTCAACGATGGAGATGATTTTTTTTAATTTTTTTGTCTCAAATTCTGAACCCGAATGAATATAAATTCGTGGGTAGATTTAATGATGTATAAAATACGATCACTGTTGGCTCATAAATTCACTATAAGGTTCCGCAATCAGCTCCAAGCAAGATATTTGAGACTGCTTGAAAATTCCGCTTAGTTTATGACAGTTGATGAAAAGGGCTGTATTCTTATGAGCAGGTGTATATCAAACCTCAGGGGCCTTCTACACTTTGCATCTCGTCACTCTCTCTCTCTCTCTCTCTCTCCACCTCTTACAGTTCAGTATGATGTTCCTGATGTACGATGGAAGATATAAATGTTACCGCTCGTTAACCGTCTCATCGCTAACGCAAATGTAGAGGAGCTACCAAAAACTCCATTGGGGTGTTGCCGAGAGTATGTAAGAATTCTAAATGAGTATCGGTATACATCTGTAAATCAATTGGGTAGACTGGTTTTTTAGTGATCAAACAAATTGTTTTCGCGGTTACAATTTGTTCAGTATATCTCATGGGAAAAAAGGCGTTAATAAAAACCTATAATGTACATGATGATGATGATGATGATCTTTTCATCGCAAACATGACTCAGAGGTAGGAATTAACGAATGTCCCTGGAATGGAATCATAGTTCCAGCTTGGAAAGCAAGCCAGAGACAAGCGTTGATATCTAGCCTTTGAACGAAATCCATTTGGCCGAATGTTGAGCTTCAACAAGTCTTGAATACAGTGTAAATTCCAATATAGCCTTGAGCATAGACTGGTATCGTCAGCGGTTCAAGCAAGACCACATGTAGAAATAGGATACCAAATGCTTGGTCAGTATTAGGGTGTTTAAATTTCAAAATAAATGCTCAGTCATTGAAAGACTTTTATGAGCAAATTTAATTGACTACTTAGATAAGAAAAAAACAAACTACAATTTTCCTTGTTTCTTAAAACCGTCGGCTGGTGACAATTTACGTTAAGTAAGTAATGGAAACTGTTGTACAAGACACACTTTAAATCCGCTTGTTGAGGCTCAAAACTTTTCACCTGAGAATGGAAATTTCGATGTAATTAATATAATTTCATACATACCTTGATCAATAACATATGCAATCCAATAAGAAAAGGAAACACATATTTGACATGCTTCATTCATCTTCAGAAGCGAATCCACACCGGGTGTTTCGCGTGTTGCATAAGTGCCCAATCTACCACACGCCAAATCTTGGCAAATTATTGGATTTCAATTTGGTCAAATAGTATGGACACACTCGAAAACCAGAAACTGTCCAGAGTTACAGTTCTATAACCTCTCCAGTCGTGTATTTTAACCAATGCAAACTGTAACTAGTCCTACAATTTGATAGCAAAATGTATATTATTCAAATATACCGTGAATTCACTATGATGATTGATCATTTAGCAAAAGTTGGTAAATATACGACTAATTGGAGCCTCTCCAAAGTTGAAAATAATTAACGATATATAGAATGTATAGAAATTTTCATTTAATCTCATAATTTATGAGTACATTTTGCAAGAAAATGAAAAGCCAACCGTTGATTAATTTCATGTTTGCGTAACTTCTCCTATTCAGCTTTGATTAACAGTACAATTTATCTCTATAAAACTATCTGCCACACATGAATGGAGATTATGGAGTTGTTGACCGTGTTCAATATTCCCCTCAAAGTATCACAATTAAATTCAGCATTCTTAAACTCTGGTGAGCACCAGTTAATGGCCCTGTCATGTGCTAAAATATGCATTCATTATAATATTTCTGAGGCAGTAATTAGCTGCTGATTATTCATCGGATGGAAAATTTTCCAACTTGGACAAGAGAGAGAGAGAGAGAGAGACGAATGGATATCGAATCAGATAACACGAGAAGGTTTTTACTTGATTTTTATGAAAAACCGCATTGAGAATTCAGAGTTCACCAAAAGTCGTCCTGTTACGTGAAACCCGATGCTAATACGATAGTGGTTTTGAGTATATCGATCCACTGAATTCCTCGAGGGCGAAAAGACAGAGAGAGAGAGAGAGAGAGAGAGAGAGAGAGATGAGGCAAAGTTGTAAAATACAAAGGTACCTTGCTAACGGACCAGGACAAGGTAACCCGTATGTCATGATGGGGTTGTGTTTTGTAAAGTTGTTGCCACGTCACATCAGACTCAGTACTGCGTTAAGAAGAGCGACATAGATGGAGTTGTTAAGGTGGTGTTGTATACGTGAAAGGTAGGAGGTTTCCAGTATAGAACCTGAAAACAGACTATGCATATACCGTCGCACCCTGAAACACGCTCCAAATTTAAAATTCAAATTCACCGTATATACCAACTCACTCTCTCCCAAGTGCGTGGTGCATCAGGTAGACGTGAAATAAGAAGAATCGTATAAAATATTGTTAAAGAAGACAGCATGACAATATTTCTTACAATTTTATTTCATCGGATAGGTTGATTTAAAAAAAAAAACAACTCGAACAATTTCTTTTTTATTGTCGTTTCATCTTCATTTTCAGAGAAGAAGCTTTCTCCAAATTTGAAGCTGGATTATCCTTTATTTTGTTGACTAAAAATCTTGAGAATACGTAAGCAAACAAATATTCTTCAATCAAACAGTGATAAATCTCCTGAATAAGGAAAGATGGTGATACTTCCTATAACACATCCTAGATGAAATTTAATACGTAATCATTATTCCAGTGTCATTTCAATGACTTTCACCACGCTTTTTTTTTTCAAACCCCTAATGATCCCATCTCTTGTAATGTTAAAATATCCAAGGTTCCACAGAGTTTGAGAATATATTATGGAAAGTTAACTCGGTATATGTCTAGACAGGATGATGTACGTTTGTGACTTGATAACGAACTCTATCTTGATTAAAAAATCCACGATTTCTCGTAAGATATTCTGATATGTGTGTGAGAAAACTACTCGTTTGAGGATATTCACGAGCTGTCCACATACATTTCAGTTCATAGGAGACATTTGTTGAACGCGGCCAACTATTCTAACGACATTCTTATTCTCAGCTGATCAACATGTATCTACACATCTTTGAAACTTATCATTAAGCATCAACTCTCAGACTGGCATCGATAATAAAGGAATGTGTTTTCTTGTTTTTTTTTTTTTTAAAGAATAAATGAGAATTTTGTGTTGTAAGCTAGATTCGGTGGAATCCAGCAGCCGTTGGTGCAACCGGTCGATACGGTGAGACCAAACCTTGCTTGCGGCGTCGTCTGTCACACTCCACCCCAAACCGAAACCATTTTCTTGCGCCCGCGCGTCTGTACTCCGCCCAACACCGTGTTTTTTAAAAAAATATCCCCTCCTCCGCATCACAATATTAACGTACATACGTGTTGCTGACTGCTGTCCCACGTACTAGGTGCAGAGCTTACCACTTTGTTTTACTTTTCTCTTTTTCTCTCTATTCATGCTTCTCTACACTCCACCTACCTGTCTCGAATACAAACAGACTACCATTTTGGGAATGAGGAAAGGGATGATGGGGGGGAGAGAGTTAATGAGGAGTTGCAATTTTAATTAAATTTTTTATGTGTAAACATCTCAGCTCGCTTTATCGAAATTGTCTGGTGTAGTCAGCCCAGGAATTTTTGCTGTGACAAAAATTTGAATGGATATGTTTGGTGAGCAACCATCATGCCTCACTATCGATTGGAATATCACGAAAACTATTGACAAGTTATTGAAAATAAAAAATAGCTTTCGATCGACATCTCTACGAATTATCGCTCTCAAGACATGTAAACGTTTGGTCATAGAAGGCATGTTGGGGCCACGCGCACTCTCTTAAAATCTCAAGATCGTTAGCTACTTGAACAGATGTTAATGTCTTGGCATCTACGAGTCGTAGAGACATGTATCAAAAACCATTTGATTCGCTGTAAAATTCTCAATTTTTTTTTTTTTATCACATCAGTTTCAAGTTAATTGATCAATATTTAATTTCAAATGTTTCAGTTGTTTTATTGGACACAACGAATGAAGAAATTTTGGATTGGACGAAATATCCTTATGGACCCCAAGCGACAACACCTGGGGTAAGTGATCCGTAAATAAATTTAATAAAATTGAATACTTCAAAAGAAGAAATTTTTCCTTCAATTTATTCTCTACAACTTTTTGCTTTTAAGCCTCCGATAGCATATTTGAAACAATTTCTAATAAAAGACTGGCTGCGTTCATCTCCAATATTCTTGAATAATTTATTGAATGAGTGATGAGATTTCCCATTCTATCTTCAACGTTCGACGCAGATTAATGGAACAATGCATCGAGTCAATTTTTGTTCTCCATCGTTGAAAGAACATGCGATCCTTGTATCGTTGAGCTACCCACACCATAGACGGAGAACATTTACCCATCTGGACAGTTATTTTTCAAGCAATTTATCCGTTTCCACTTGATTGAGCATTTCTCATACCTATACACCTCAGTGGAGCAGTGTGAGATTCAATTAAAAATTATTGCCTTTAACTTGAAGTATTTTACAATAATTGAATTTTTTACACTCAATTTATTTCATCTATTTGTCATAATTTTCAAGTTTTTGATCACATCATGCTCGACGACAAATTCCCAATAAAATTTAATAACCCCTGTTCCTCAGGTATCAGATATAATCTGATTGTCAGATCTGATTCTGAAAGAGTCTCAAATTAAGAATAATATTCTTAAAATCATTAAATTTAATTTAACAATAATTCTTCTTGCTCGAGTCCTTGGGGAGGTGGTTGAAGGTCGTTGATGATGTCATTTCCAAGATTATCCGTCCTGGGGCAAAATGGGCCACTGTTTAACACCATTTGTACCATTTCAAATCATCAAACAAAGCAAGAAGTATTGTGTCCCATTAATTCTAGCCAACAGATCAGGCAAATGTGCTACTGTTTAATACCACCTGGGCTCCAAAGATTGACATAAAATGAATCAACTATGATAGAAGCAATGAGTAGGAAGACACTCATCAGGAAATTTCTTTTTCCTTGACTCCCGCCGCAGGATATCACCCAGAAGCGCGAGTTATGATCCTCTCTCTTCTCTTTCATTGGATGATGTGCGCGCATACGTGGGCTCCCGCTGGCCAGTACGTCCTGGGCGCCATGTTTGTTTTTCAGTTGTTAAGCACCCAGCGGGCCGCCAGACAGGTTTAAATCAACCTTCCCTTGCTCTCTCTCTCTCTCTCTCTCTCTTTCTCTCCTCTCCACGTATCTTTACCTTTTATACCGTCACCTTCTTCCAACCCATCTATTGCCTCCTTCAACTTGGCCTTCTCTCTCCACCGGTAGGGGCATGCCACAAGAGTCGTTCCTCCGAGGCTAACAAATTGCTTTTTCTCGAACGGACAAATTAGAGAATCCCCTTGGACATTTTGAGTATAGGAATGGAATCCAACTCTGTCGTTGTTGGTTTCTCTTATTGCATTTTACTACACTTTTCACGACTTGTGGTACCTTGATTCAGTGAATTTATTTTCGACAGAATCAAATTAAAAGTTTAATCAAGGAGTTGTACCCAAGCACTGAGTTTTTTTTTTCTTTTTTTCAAATCAAATTAAGAAAATGGGAGAGTGATAGTCTTCAAGGGTCAAGAATAAGGGTTGATACTGTAAAATTTCAGTTGAAAATAATTTTTCATTTCCATTCACCTCCAATTGTTTATCAGGGGAATAGCCTGTCTTAATATACTATTCAAAAGAGATTGGGGTACAGTAATTCTATCTCATATCTACCATTAAAACTTAACTGTCATTCAGCAAGTCGAAATCCATTACGAAATTGAATTCCGTCAGTTCATTTGCACAGCAATGCTAATGACTATTCGGTGATCTTCAAAGTACTTGTGGTACGTGTGGACTTTCCCGTTGTGTATATAGATGGCTAGAAAATTTCTGAGAAACCGTAAGAAACTATTTGCACCTCTTATACCGAGTATACGCATGCGCAATTATATAACGAGACTAAAACAATTGCAGATCAGACGTTGAGATGTGTAAATATTGAATTATTTAATCAATGCATAACACACATTGTTCAACTTTTGTCTTTCATCATTTTTTTTTTTGTCAAAGTAATATCTCGTAATTGCAAAATTTTGCGGAGCAAAGTTTAACCTTTAATATTTCAAAAATTCGAGTTTCGAAATAATAATAAATGCAACTATAATGCCATAAGTTTCGTCCCAGGACGTAAATGGCTGTAGTTATTAATATACGATGCCCGAGGGCTAGAGAAGAAGATGAAACATTCGGGACAAACAGGCCAAACAAAATTAGCTCCGACTATTTGAACAACTTTGAGAGAATGAGAAGTGGCTGGGGTAGAGTTGGATAAGAAAGTAAAGAGGGAGGGGGAAGAAGGGTTGGGTGATGACTATACAGTTGAAGGGATTTTGAAAAAGCTCATGAAGGAATGATGGCATCCTGGGATAATATCATAATTTATTCATCATCTCTGCCGATAACTTTCTTCCCCCGTGAAACTGGAAAATGAAAAGGAGTCACGAGAATTAAGAAAATAATAGCGAGTGAAAAAAAAAAGTTTTTCTTTTCAATTTATTGTAGTTGTATTCACTCCTTTTAACTTTCTCCATCTTCAGCTTTTCTACTTTTTCTTTCCAACTCAATTCTTCATTCACTTGTGAAGCTGAAAAGTTTGTTTTCATTAAAATTTACACTCGAGTTATTTTTATAAAGGATGATTTAAAAATTGAGGATAATGCAATATCCTGAGTTGCAAAACCACTTTGATATGTCGTTTCTCGAGTTGAATAGGTCAATTCTTTCCAGAAGAATGAGTAAAAAATCCATTCAATTAACATGAAAAAGTAAGAAATATGTTTTATGATATTTTATGCAATAGACGATAATAAATTTCAAATCAATTACATTAATATTTTAATACGCATAAAATGTTAATCCTTTCACGTATTATTTTTGCATGGAATTTAATTGATTATCCAGTGGAAGTATTCGATACACGGTATATTCTTATCTATAATACGATATGACGTTAGTCACTTTTCTGATACCATATCATTGATGCTCGTCTTGAGGAGGAGGAAGTTTCAATTGCAATGAAGATACAACAGTCATCATACGACGAACAATGAAGCAGGAAAGGGATTAACAAAACCAAACATATGAAAGAGATGAAAAGCCACAAGGAAATTTGTAATTTGTCTTTGTTGATAGGATGCATTGGCTCAAAGAATGTGTAATCGATAGTGTTCATTGTTGGACACCACGTTTCACCCATTATTCACTTTCATTTCATCAAATTGATATGCAAGCCATCACTGACAAATCCCATACATTTGTGAGCTTTGAATCAATCAATCAAAATGAAAGATAAGATTTTAGTTTTCTTTATGAGTCATTTTGAACATCAATCGACACTCAAAGATGAGTCACAGGGAAAAATCTCACTGGTGTTAAAAAAAAAAAGGACAAGCATATCGACATGGGGATAAAAGACACATGCAGCGATAGCAATGAGTTATTACGTGAATTGTGGACACACGTATATGGAAGAGGGGGATCATATCCGATTACAGCTTGAGATGAATATCTTGTTTTACTGGTCCATGAAAACCAACGAAAATCACCATAGAGTATCTATAGAGAGTGTAAAGAACAAAAGGGAGACATGTGGGTATTATTTTTATTCAACCTGATATTTATATTGGAAGGATTCTTTATTGTGCAACGAAATTTCATAATTTTCTCTTGAAATCATTGTTTTTTTTTACAAGATAAATGTTTCAATTGACTCATATATTGAAAGTTATTAATTAACATCGCAGCCATCTTACAGCATGATGATTTCCAACATATCCTCCGATGATCAACAGATGCCATTGAAACAAACACCCCAATCTCAACGATGATGATGGTCCTGTCAAGTATTACAGATAACACATTCATCAGTTGAGAATAAATTCTCGAATGTTGTATAGCGTAAGCGGAGCGATCGATTCATTTATCTTTTTGTTTCATTCCATGCTCAACGCTCAACTGTCTCTTGATGATTGCTAGAAGCGAATGACGCGTGAAAGAGCCCTCATCGAAAGTGACTGGGATGACTCAGAGCCCGGGCCATATCAGACGATTTGCCGGTGGATTTGCTTAAATCTTGATGCCAGAATTTTTATCCTCTCTCCCATTCCATCCTTCACCGCTTCTCATTCTTTTTTTTATTATTTTTCAACAAGACCCAAAAAGCATATTCAATTGGATATCATGAGTAACAAGTTTCAAATTGTGGGGATATGTGTGTTTAAAAAAAATAGTAAACGATCTATTATTAAAAATGATAGGATTTTAACTAGTCGGTGTTTAATGCTGTATATTAATAATACTAAATGAACAGAATGATTGACTGTATGATTGCTTGACAGTAAATGTGGGGGCATTGACCATTATACTTATCCTTCAAATTTGTGTGTATATATTTGGTCTCATTAAATACTAAATTTATAAATCACGACACATTTATTCCCATCAAGATGACGTTTAATTCACATTATATTCAATCTTGAGTTTCTTTATGTATTTGTGTAGTCATTTCAACATGAAAGATAGTCTTCTTGAAATTCTATTATGACGAATTATGTTGTCATTTAAAAGTGACAGACAGTTGCTTATATTTTCTTCATTTTTACTAGCCAGTAGCGAAAGAGATGTCCAAATGGAATCACCGTGACTAATCGCAGGCTCTAAAAATGATTTAATTGTCCCAGAATTTGAGAGATTTAATGGAATAGTAAATCATCAATGTTTTCAAGTTGAATTATTCACGGTAATTCTGATTATAACTGGCCTCGAGACCCTTTGGAAGAGAAAACTGTATGTTTACATGAGTTTCAATGAACCACAGTGTTATATAATTTCACACGTGTAAATGGTCCGATAGCCATACTCTTCTGACCCCTGTCATGTTCCTTCACTTTCCTGCCGAGTTTGTATGCTGTGGGTTTAACTGTTTTCTCATGTAACGCAATTTTATACACTCGTGTGCAGAGGTAGGGATGTTGATTAAATATGGATAATCGTATTTGATTTCAATGAATTATGAAATTAACTAGTTTGGCAAATATTTAATTATAATTCGACCAGACAAATCATCAGGGAAACGGTGATTAAACAATAGATTGAATATGTCGTGACGACGAAAAAATTACAAACTCAGTTTTATCAATTTTTTTAAACTTTTTGGTCAAACTACCATCTTTGTTGAAAGATTTCTCATTTGATAAAATTCAACTGAATTCACACCAGATTCTTTACACAGATTTCCAAAAAATTTAACATCAAGTTTTTCCCTCAGAGCGTTTGTGTATAAAATCCTTCAAGGTGCTTGCTATAGCAAAGCCATTAAAATTTTAACAAAGTCATCCAACGATTTCATAAAGCGTTTTAATTAAATTCTTTAATGATCATTACTTGTTAGATTCTCCAACGTATTTTTTTATTTTTATTACTGAAAATGGGCAATCATAAAATACTGCCATGCTTCAGATATCCATCATAAAACTTTGATATCAGTCTCAGAAGAACTGCGAAGCATTAGTCACTGGTATGAAAGAATGGTCCGATGATTTCAGAACGCATTAATTAAGAAGTGTAGAAGATGAGAAAAGCACGCCATAAGATCCTAGTTTATAGACTACTATCGTTCTCCGAAGATTATTAAATCAATCAACGGATGAAGGAGATTAAGCGATAGTTTTTATCACCAAATATCATCATGGGTATACTACTCAGTTTACCCTGTAATATACCTTGAACGTCTATTTTACTGCAGATACTTAATTTTCTATAGTTACAACAAAACCCTATTAAGTCGATTTTTTCACGTTTCCACTGACTTCAGGGGAAAATATCAAGAAACATTATTTATTGAAAATTTCATACACTACAAAAAAGGTCTCTTGACATTTTCTTCTCAATTCACCAGTTTTCAAGATAAATGTCAAATTACAAACATTACAATTATCCTTATTTCATCAATAAATAACAAATATTTAATAAATATAAATATGCACTATTTGATTTTGACTCTTGATTTATCATAAATAAGTAAAACGACATATATAGTCCCAGTGGTTGTATGCATACAGAATAAGGGGGGGAATAATGTATATAGTACAAAGGGATGATGGTAGTTGAACAGTCATATTAGATGGAGACGGAAATGCTTCCCCATTCCAAACCCCAAAGTTTCCATGGAAATGTAGTATAAGCGACCACGTATGCCGCAAGCAGGACATTTACATGTACTGATATTAGAATAATTCAACCTGAAGTTTGGTCTCTCAGGAAAACACTTTGCGGTTATATCTACAATGAGTACCAAAAAAAAAAAAAAAAAAAATAAACTCTTGTGCATGTGAAATTTCCACATTCAGAGGGATATAAATTCAAATATTTTAGTGTTGATATTTCCAATAATGATAATAATCAGCTGAGCATCAACCTTTTTCCCTCCTATAATAATATCTCCCTTTCTCCAGTGATAATTATAGTAGACGATATATAATAATAATATAATGATGGAGTAATAATTTCGTATAGAAATTTTTCTCCATCATTTGCAGAATGTATTATGCACACAGCCATTTTTTTTTTTTTTCATATCATCCTCTTTGTTGAGAAATGAAGAATGAGATCTTGGTGAGTTTCATCCGAATGCTATTCAATGTTTCATTGAATCGAAATGACTTGACCTTTTGATTTCTCAGTTATTCAATTCTCTTTGAGGATTGTAAATTAGAGTTTTCCTATAACTCTCAACAGCCTCAAGTACATTTATGATACAGTACCAGAGGCTGAAATAGAGTGGAATAAACTCCAACTGTGGGGGTATATTTTTAACCATTAAAGCACCAATTTATTTACTATGTTTTCCTCCACTTTTCGAGAGGGAGAGATGCACCGAGAGTAACCCCTCGAGCTAATGTCGACATGGGGGGTTGATGCACATGTTCATGTAACATAAGGGCGCGATGATTCATCTTCTCCTCCATTGTCAAGCTAAAATTCATGATTCGCCAGAGTTACACGATTTATATCACGTATATGTTGTAGTGAAAAAAATAAAAAGTGAAAGACTTTTGTGAATATAAAATTTGTATTTAATTTATTCATCATTTATGCTAAAATCTACAGTATAAATTATTCATAGAAATAATGGACTTTTTCATTTCTAAGTATTTTATAAAATGAAATTACTGATTGGGCGTTTCCTTTTTCTCTTCAGAGAGAGAAAAAAAACTTTAAAGTTATTGTTTGAATTCAGGGAAACCGCATGAGATAAACATGAGGCACACACAGGACAAATTATTATACTGCAGGTGACAGTAATTTCTGTTGAGTGTACGTGACCTTTCCTTGGGTTGTGTTGTATACCAGCTTCCCCCCCTCGGTTTTAATCGAAAAAAACTTTCAACTGGCAACTATACAGAGTAGATTCAAGCGTTTATGATTAAACTTTTACCTCTGAATAATCCATTGGTGAAATGTTTCAAACCCAATATCGCTCGAGTCAAATTGAGAGGAGTCGAAATGAGTATATATAAATATTTACATAAATGTAATGAGACATGGTGTATCGAAATAAACCATGAGCTTTATAAATCTGTCGGCTCGTCTAAACTATTCAGTCTCTCGCTATTTATTTATTCGCCGCAGGTTTGAAATCTGTTTTGTGTATGAACCCCCCACTCTGTTCATTTCCAAGGTCGTAACAAATCTGGAAGGCGTTACCAACTGATAATTGTGGGGTACAAAAATATGTGTGATATTTTTCCCTGTGTCCCCTCACACTATCACTTCCCGCCCCCTTTTTTTGACGTACGGACCAACTCAGTGACTCAGCATACGTTCATTCCACTGAAAAATCAGTCTCGGGGAATTTAAGTGCATTATGATTATATTTTTTTTCATCGAAAGTAATCATCATTTTACCTCTCTAATACAAAATTTACATGATTTTTTAAAATTCTTGCTAGCCCTCCCCTCCATCTCTCATTAGCCTCCACTCCAGACATCTAGTTTATGTGATGCTGGCATTCGATATAAAATACATTCTAGACCCACGCTTTCCCCTCCCCCCCCAACCAATGGTAAATAAGTGTTGACCCAATAATTTTCCCTGCACTCACATAAGAATGGAATGCAGTTAAGAACTAAGAGAGTAGAAGAGTGCTTTTCCCTCCTTCCAAAGTATTTTCTCCCTCTGTCATTGTTTCCCTAGACAATCCTATCTCCACTGTCCTCAAAGGCCAAAAAGCCACTTTCTAAAAAATTCCAAGTCACGATTTACGAAAATTTGTATCAGACCACACACATAACGGATACAAAAATATCTCCCAAAAATTGACTGAAAGAAAATAATAAAACTAAAAATTAAAATCAACATGTGTTTACGGTTGTAAAATAATTTTATTACCCCCCTAGTTTAATTTTAACTTTCTTTTAATCATTTTAATTGTGTTGACTTCCTCTTTAAGAGTTTTTAAAATTAACTTTTGTTAGAAATTAATATAAAGTGTCAGTGAAAAAAAAAAAAAAAATCTCAACAAACTCTAATATCCCGGACACATGCGATATGTCAACTCAAACGCCCCTATTACACATCCAGCACCCCACTCAGCTGCAACATTGTCAATATATCCTAGGCAATTTCGGCCGACGGCCCAGAACTGTCAGAGTGCAACCCCAAACTCCCCCCCTCCTGGGGATTATCCCAGTTTCTCCACATACGGGTCACATAAGCGATCATTTCTTTTCTCATTCTACAAGAATTCTCATTTCCATTTCTCATTTGCTCTCCCCCTCTCTCTCTATGTACATATCTATGTATATATAATCGTGGAGAATTAGCAATGAGTGAACAAGGGGCGTGTTGAGGGGAGTCAGTTTGCTCGATTCACAGTGTCTAAGGGCGCGTCACAGAGCTGTCAGCTTAGCACATCATACGGTCACCTCGGAATTCATTATATAGTCAATTACTTGGGGACGAAATACCATAGACAGGTCGTGGTATGCTTGTCAGTATGAGGGACCAAACGTTGGGGACACCCTCTTCTCAGGGACAATTGGTGGGAGGACAATGTGAATGCACACGGGGTGTTCACAGCCTTGACAATGTACGCTCGCTGTATATTTAATCGAAAGAGGGGGGAGGGGGGGGGGGAAGATTCTAGGTAAATATTGGAGAATTTGGATCAAGGATTTTCACATCGTGAAGAACTTTATTTTAAATTTCTATTTCTCAAAAGAGGAAAATTAATTGAATAATGGAGACGAAAATTTGATCCTTATCAACTTATTTGAGTGATCGATATGTACAAAATGCATTTCTATTCCTAGATGAAGTGAAATCAGTCGGAAAATGGGGGGGAAAAAAAGCCCTCATTGTTTTTCCTTCCATGGAAAATGATTGAAATGCCGTTAAAAAAAAATTTTAATCATACCTAAAAGTGCAGAATCAGTCGAGAAACGATATGAAAAAATAAAAAAATCACCCTTTATTGATTTTTCTCTGGCGAAAGTGATTAAAATGTTCAAACAAAACATTTTTTAATTACAAAAAGTGTAGGATCGGCGGGCAAAGGGAATTGAAAGAGAAAAAAAAATTATTCATAATAATAAAACGTCAAAATGTCAACATGACCTCATATCAAATTTGATGCCTCTGTCTGTCATTCTGTGTAGAAAATCACTATTCCTCCACTCGACACAATATGCATACTGCATTGGAATTGGATAAGAAATTTCCATACGCATTGGCATACAATTTTCTTCATTTTTCATCTCAACTTTCCGAGGTTAGAGAGAGACGACGATAAACTTTGGTGTTTCAAACTGGGTTAGAAGCCACCTTTTTATAGCTTCCCTCCACATCTTTTGTCCACATTGAGCATCACAAAATCCACGCTCAATTGATAGAGCCCCCTCAATTGGTAACAATAAAAAATTTTTTCTTTTTTCACTACGTTTCTCTACAAGTTGTATCCCCCCCTCTCATTTCACTCAATGGAATTCCCCCACAATTGACAATCATACCTTCAATTTTCTTTGAAACGATGAGAATAGAACTTTTCAAAAATTTATGACGTCATTACGTGGTTTGCAACGGCAATTCGGCCAATTCAATTGATGTGTATACCAAATCGATTTCTATCAAAAAAAAAGAGAATATGCAATATGTACATACTAGACTATAAATTCATAGTATATACGTACCGACGGATTGCAGAGAGTTGACTACAAAGATTGATTGGATACTGACCAAGAGATATGGCATTTTAAAATCGTTTGAAGTGGTTTATTCTTCACAATATCCTGATGGTTTTATAACAATAATAATTTAGGCTTTGATCAGCAAAAGTAATTGTTTTTGTGAATTATGAAAACAAATTTCCTATTTAAACCACAATGGACAGTTAATCCATCAATAATACAGAATCAACGGGTGTGAATATCAAGATAATTGCAGTGTATTATATCGATTGCACAGGAATAAGAGCTAGTGGATTTTCGAGGGGAGGAAAATTGAGAGAAACCGAAATAAATGGTACCACACAAACTGTAACAATTCTACCCCTCGTACGAGGGGTGTGCTAGCACGTGCGTATTAACTTGGGTAAAAATTGAGGGGGGGGAGGGGGGGGGATGGCACGAGAGAAACTTTCCGCACGAATAAAAAAAGGTATATACGTGTCTGTCTGCATCTTTCCAACACGAAAGAGGGAGAGACAGAAGTCAATATACATTAAGATCCACGTTCTCGCCTCTCTGCGCAAGGGAGTGGAAAAAAGTTTGAGCTTTTACTTAACCCCCCCTTTCATTCCTTGAAACACCATCAGAATTGCGATTATGGGTATAGCCAATATTACAGCATTTCATCCACTTTTCTCCGTTCATTTTGCCAAATGGGCTTTACCTTCTGGATTATTGGCTTTATTTTCTTCGCTAGTTCATATCCTATTTTCACAGATAAAATAATTTACATGAATTATTTTTAAAGAAAAAATCACGGAGGAAATTATTTTTTCCCCTTTCCCCATTATTCTCGAATTTACTTCATTTTGTGATGGAAAAATTTAATAATCAGAAAAACTAGATTTATAGAACTGTCACGCACAGAAACAATGAGATGATATATTATCTTGAGTGATGAATGGTGCATTGAGAATTGGATATTAATCAAATATGATTGTTCAACCGAATTGGAACATTTCAATTTATGGTTCATGGTAACGATGTTTGGAGTAAATATAACATGTTATATTGCATTAACAAAATAAATTTTAACACCATGAAAAATACTGGAATATTTGCTTTTAATTATATAAGAGGAATCTCAAACATCACTACCAATAATCAAATATACATACCTCTTAATTGTCACTCAATAAACATGATTAAATATGCGTGATGATGTTTATTCATCTATCGTTGGGAGCCCATAAAGAGTGAATTATTGGACACTTCGTCCCACGTAATTCCTAATGAAATATATTTCAGTCTCTCAGCATCTAGAAGTTAACGGGGGGGGGGGGGGGGGGAATAAGACCCTACTCAATCGTCATATTCAGAAGGGATACCCGTCCGAGGGAGTTGGAAAGATATTTATTATCAGCTCAATGTGCTCCCGAAAATACGTTACGTTCTAAATTTCTCATAGTCTCTGTATAATTTGTTTTTTTTTTTAAGTACTCTAATTCATCACATATTCATAACACTGATGATACTTGGCCCATTCACACTCAATTATTATCAACTAAGAGGGATAATTTTAATTTATTTTTTCTCTGAGATTTTGGTGTTGACAATCTACTTCCTAGAGGAAATGATTAACTGCAATTTGTTAACTGTGTTTGTTTAGTTTTTACTGTTTGCTTTTGTCATAGTTTGTTTTTCTTTCTTCTTTTCAATCTTCCGACAGAAGCTAGAATGAATTGTGAAGATACATTGTTCAGGGCTCCTTTTCTGCTCCCCCTCATATTCGAATGCCGACGGAGAATTCAGTGGCGCCCGAAATGTATTTTTCTACTTCTTTGGAGCTAAATCCATACTACCTATAAAAAAAAAAAAAATTGGGAACAATCGGAACTTTGACCCAGCGAACTAGACATAAACAGATCAATATGTCTCATGGTGGTTCACATTTAGAGCTATAAATCTCGGAAGGGGAAGTAACAATATCAATAAGATGGGGTGCCCTGGTTATAATAGACAGCGATTAGTTAATATTAGAAGATGGGGAAATTGCTGTGAAGAGGCCCTGGAATTCAATCATAACTCCGGAAGTACATAGTACCTATATAAAGCCATGAGAGGCTCACAATCTTGTTGGCATATCTTGGAAGACATCTTTCATGACCACAAAAAGTTTTGAGTACTTGTATACTTGAACTTCTTGAAGTTGTTCAGTCGAACATACTTATGAGATTTTCGCACATGATGATGGAGAATAATGTCAGCTCTTGTTGAAATCTTTCTTTTCGACTTTTTTTTTTGTTTTCATATCACTCTTATGAAAACAGAAATGGAGTATCGAAAAGTTTTCTCTGGTTTTAATCATTTTCATGGGAGAAAAGTTCTTTTCTCAATACTGAAGATCCAATTTTTTTAGTAAAGATGGAAAAAAGAAAATCATAATTGACAATAATTTTTATTTTTTTCTTTGTTACAGTGGGTAGAGGAGTCATTTACAAACTTCGACAAAGGTATTAATTGGCGAAGTTATGTAGTCTGTGACGTCGCTTATAATAACGTCAACAATTGGCTGTGGACTCCATTCATTGAACGTGGCCCAGCCAATCGTATGTATATTGAAATTAAGTTTACAACGAGAGACTGTTCATTGTTTCCTGGGAACGCACTGAGCTGTAAGGAGACTTTTTCGTTATTGTATTACGAATTTGATGCTGCTACGAAAGAACCACCGCCATGGGAGCCAGAGAGCTACAAATTAATTGGTAATTTATATTTACAAAATGATGATTTATTACAATCAATTTGAAATCAATTAATCATCGAGATGATTCAATATTCATCACAATATTGAAATTAAACTCGTTTCGCCACCTTTTACCAGTCCATTATTGAATTGCAATAATAAACACGTTATCCCTTCATGTCCAATAAAACTCATAATTTAATTTTTTTTTCTTCTCACCAGGTCGTATTGCAGCTGGCGAAGGTCGTTTCAATACAAACACAGAAGTGGTAATAAACACAGAAGTTAAATCAATACCCGTGACGAAAAAAGGGGTTTACTTTGCATTTAGAGATCAGGGTGCTTGTATATCAATACTAGCTATCAAAGTATATTACATCAGTTGCCCTGAGGTATCAGTCAACTTTGCCCATTTCCCAGCAACACCAACTGGCCGTGAAGTTGCACTGATTGAACAAACAATTGGTACTTGCGTTGCAAATGCTGTTAAAATTGATCAGCCAACGTTTTTGTGTAAAGGCGATGGTAAGTGGTATCTACCGTCAGGTGGTTGTCACTGTAAACCCGGTTATCAGGCTGATGTTGAGAAGCAACAGTGCACTGAGTGTCCAATTGGAAAATACAAATATGAAGCTGGTTCTGAAACTTGTGAAAAGTGTCCAGCACACAGTACAGCGACTGACTATGGATTTGTTGAATGTCGTTGTGATGTTGGATATTTTAGGGCACCAAAGGATCCAAAGAAGATGCCTTGTACACGTATGTTATTTATTTATATTTCAATATTTATGAAAAGGTAATTTAAACTCTATTAAACCCCTATTTATTCTTTAAAATTCAGAACCACCATCAGCCCCCCAAAATTTGACCGTCAATTTTGTGGATCAATCTACAGTAATTCTATCATGGAATGCACCACACGTACTTGGCGGCAGATCAGACACAACATATAGAGTAGTGTGTGATGCCTGCAGCACAGGCGTCAAATATATTCCCAACACTGTGAGTATGATTGCATTAAACCCAAGAGAACAGTAATGAACAATTAAATAAATGTCTAGTGGGTTAATACTTAAATCTTCTCACGGCTATTCTATGTTGCATTAACAGTTTATTTCCATTTCCAAATTAGGAAATTTTCAATGACACCAAGATCACGATAACTGGATTGAATGCAGTGACGACATATCGCTTTCAAGTATTTGCTGAAAATGGTGTTTCTCCACTTGTTGGACGCTCCGAATATGTAGATATTACAGTCACAACTGAGGCAAGTGTACCGAGTCTTGTGAGCAATGTGAGAATTACTAATGTCAAAGCAACTGAATTGAGTATAAGTTGGGATGCACCAGTTACCGAAGTAACTGGAGACAGTGATGTTGTAGAGAGATACGAAGGTAAAAATTATATTTCAACATCATATACATAATTATGATCATTAATTGTAAATCAAGTATTCAACATATTTCTGTGTTATTTGTAATGCAGTAAGGGGATATCCGAGATACGACGATGCAACAAATGCAACTGTACTACAAACACATGATTTATCAGCTACATTTAAGGGATTAAAACCTGGTACTGATTATGCTATTCAGGTGCGTGCTAAAACTACACGCGGTTGGGGTGAATATACACCGGTGATTTACAAGAAGACTGCCCATGCTATGGGACTAGGTATGTTTTCACAAGGAATTATTATTATATGATAAATATCAATGATAATAAAAGATTATTCAACACGTATCTTTTCTTTTATCATTTAAATAGATTATGTTGGCGATGATGACAATATGCAAGTACGAATTATTGCTGGTGCTATTGTCGCTGTTGTCGTTCTCTTGGTAATAATTATTATCATGACTGTACTCTTTCTCAGAAGGTAAGTAAAGAATTTATTCAAATTGTAAATCAATACTATTAGATATTTTATACTCTATTACTATATCATATTTCTTGATTTATACCATCATAATCTTCATTCATAACAAATGCATTATTTCAATGCACAGCAGGGCCTCAGATGAGTGCAACAAGAAACAGCCCAGTGACTGTGACACTCTGGAATATCGTAATGGTGAAGGTACGTTATCATTGCAATTAAATAAATTAGATATTAATATTAAAATACAGATTTATATAATTCAAAAACCTTTAGATATTTGAAAGTCCTATTCACTTGATTCATACTATAAGTACCCCCCCAATATTGCTCTAATAGTTTATTATACTTACTGCAGCCCTAATGTCATGTAACTCAATTTTTTTTTTTATCATTTAGTTTATTCAGTCTCACGAGTTGTTTACCCCATAGAAAATTTCATTCATAATACGCAAATTAATACCTATGTATCTGTAATTTATGTGTATTTGTGTCACTCCCCCCCCCCAAAATTTACCTGCTCCCGCGATGAAAATTGAGGGAAAAGTTTTTATTTTTATTTTTAATTTTTTCAAAATCAGAAACTTTTGCTCGATTTTTAATGTAGCATAAATTAGTGAAAAATTTTGGCCCATTAAATGTGAAATAATTTTCTAACCAAATTCTTTCGATTCTTTCTTTTCATGTGCGATTCTTCCCTAATATCTCCAACCTGTGTCTAAAAATCACAAAAAAATACCTTATAAAATATCACAAAAAAAAAAAAACAAATCAAAATCGAATGTACACAACCGCCTACCACTTCAGGACTAGTTGTGACCTACAGTAAGTCTTTTCCAAAGAAAAAAACACCTGGAAATTTTTTTTCTTTTTTTTTTTTTTAATTAAATTTTTCGTTTTCCAATTCTATCTTTAGTTTTTGAGTTTTTATGAGCATTTTTTCCAATTTTCATTACATAGAAAATCTTTTCTTCAGAGGAGATTCGATGAATGTTAAATGAGATAAATTTTATAGTGAGTGATTTTAGAAGAAAATTAAAAAAAAAAAAGTCACTTTATATTTTTTCTTAAACAAAAATGTCAAAATTGACGCTTTGAATATCCATAAAAATCGAATCTTCTACGTTGATTGCTTGTCCAAAGATAATGTTCAAAAGAAAAGAAGTAGAACTATGAGAAGCACGTTGAAATGCCTGTTGTATATGTCATCGTTGTGTACGTAAAAATTGCATGATTCTAGTTTTTCATAGATAATGAAAGAAAAAAAGTGTATTATTGCTAATTGAAATGATTAAATTTCTGCTTATTTTTTCTATTCATACACTTACTGATAATTTTACTTTTTCTTTAATTTGCTGAGTTTTGTTGTGAATCAGTTTGTTGGTTGTTGTGTTGTTCACAGTGCACTGCAAAATGGACAGTTCACCGATTGTGACAACCCATACGAACAACAAGAGCAAGTCCTCGCGTAAGTCCTTTAATTCCCAGATGAAAAATTCTCAAAATCAAATGACATAGAAAAACTTTCAATCAATACCAGTAAACCTTTCTCATGAATGATATAACATAATGAAGAGAAAAATATAAGAGTAAATAAATAAATATTTTCAATATTCCTGTTACTGATACTCGCTTTTACGCTTTTTCACTGAGCTTTTAACAATATTCGTTAATTATGTAGTTTTTGATGTTATAAATATAATTGTTATTGGTTGTTACTATCATTGTTATGATTTTTCATGTATAAATACATGTCACTGTGTGTGCAAAAAATTCAATAGAAATTACTGTGGATTCTATCAATTTTTCGCAAATTTTTATTGAAAATTCTCTCCAATAGAAATAATGTCTATAGAAAAAAGTCAATAGATTTAGATTTCTCTATACAGTTTATTCTGTTGGGATTTTTTTACAGAAATTGTATTTTCTTGCGTTAAAAAATTCAAGCAAAAAAACTTTGAAAATTCATGAAGAGAAAATTTTATAGAATTTTCGACAGAACAAATTGCACAGAAAATATATTCTTCTTTCAAACATTTCTATTTGATTTAAGTTTCAATAGACATTTGCAAATTCGCTAGGAAATTCTATTGAATTTCATTTTCTATTTTTCATACGTGAAGGGAAATTACTGCATGTTTTGGTGATTCTTTGCATCCTCAATTTATCAAGAATATTCATGTATTTAAGAATGAATGATTTGATTGAATAAGTGATGAATGAATGATTCAATAATTTATAGGACAAAATGTTAACAGTAATTGAGACAATATAATCAAAGTGATTAATCGAACGTTAATTCAATTCTTTGAAATGTACGATCGGCGAATGAATGTTTGCATAAATAATTAAGAAACCGTTTGTAAAAACCACCGGCCCAAGTGTTAATATAATGACTCTGTTTTGTTAACGTTACAGTGACAACACCGCTATTCACGCCTGCAGTGGGAGTAACATCAGCTGGTGCTGGTGGTACCGGTGGTACTGGTGCACGAAGCTACGTTGATCCTCACACGTACGAGGATCCTAATCAAGCTGTACGTGAATTTGCACGTGAAATTGATGCTGGATACATCACGATAGAAGCCATTATTGGTAAGCTATATAATACCACGAGACAGTGAAGCGCGCTGCGCGCGCTGTGTAAGTGTGGTTTTTTACTCATTCAAATTTCCCGGGTGAAACCTAACCAACTTCATACCTATTGCCATTGACCAATGAGGAATCAGTCTTACGCGTTTTCGAGATATTTTCGACTCTAACGATGTTCATTTATGTGTATGAGCTTTCTTGAATAGGATAATCTTGCTACAGTGAATTTATTTAGAAAACTATTAATATTAAAAAGAAATTTCATCATTTAAATAATTTTACCAATACGTTAGATTTAAAAAAAGTAAACTAAATCAGAGACAAATGGTTCTGAGAGAAAATATCAAGAGACCTTTTTTGTAGCTGTGAAAATTTTCTACAAAAAATGTCTATTGACATTTTCTCGTAAAATCCTTCATTATCGAGATGTAAAACCTCTTATCACCAACATGATTCCATCTTTAAAACAAGATGTGACAAATCGACGTGTTGTCTCCTGTCATGTTATTCACCACTTGCCACACAATTGCATTATCGATATTTTGTATCACAGGTGGCGGTGAATTTGGTGATGTATGCAGAGGCAAATTGAAATTACCGCCCGACGGTAGAACCGAAATAGATGTTGCGATAAAAACATTAAAGCCAGGATCAGCGGACAAAGCTCGCAATGATTTCTTAACTGAGGCATCAATAATGGGTCAATTTGAACACCCAAATGTGATATTTTTACAAGGTGTCGTAACAAAGAGTAATCCCGTTATGATAATAACAGAATTTATGGAGAATGGAAGTCTCGATACATTTTTACGTGCCAATGATGGTAAATTTCAAGTACTACAATTGGTTGGTATGCTGAGAGGTATTGCAAGTGGTATGCAATATCTTGCTGAAATGAATTATGTTCATCGTGATTTGGCGGCAAGAAATGTACTTGTTAATGCTGCACTGGTGTGTAAAATTGCTGATTTTGGTCTTAGTAGAGAAATTGAGAGTGCTACTGAGGGAGCTTATACAACTAGAGTAAGTAGAATTTATATAAATTAATTCAAATATAATCATCAATTTGCAATTCACTTTTTCTTCAATATTAAATCATCTCAACAATGAGCAATTCTAGAGGAAAATGTGTCAAATGAAATTTTTCACATAAATCCAACTTATTTGTTTTTGTCACTTCTAAAGGGCGGTAAAATACCGGTACGATGGACAGCGCCTGAAGCAATAGCCTTCCGTAAATTCACAAGTGCATCCGATGTATGGAGCATGGGAATTGTTTGTTGGGAAGTGATGTCGTATGGTGAGAGACCATACTGGAACTGGTCAAATCAAGATGTGATAAAATCTATTGAAAAGGGCTACAGGCTACCAGCGCCAATGGATTGTCCTGAAGCTATTTATCAATTGATGTTAGATTGTTGGCAGAAAGAGAGAACACATCGGCCAACATTCTCCAATTTAACTCAAACACTTGACAAACTTATCAGAAGTCCTGATACACTCAGAAAAATCGCCCAAAACAGGTAAAAATATTTATTATCATTCATTCTTACTTCTCTCCACATTTCACATTCAAATTTATTAATAAGTGATATAAACTGGGAGAAAAATCCCAATACAAATTGAATTGAATTATGCAGATTAGGAAAATTTAGTATTAAAATGAATATCGTACAATCTGGATAAAAGCATTATTCATGTATTAAAAATTTTTTTTCTGATAATTGACAAATTACTAAGGATTTATCGCGAAATGGAAATGATAGAAATACTTATTATTCTCTAACAATTATCATCATCGTCAACGCATGCACAATTACATCAATTATCAAGCGTGTCCATAAATTAATTGTTCTCAGCGTGTTAATAATCTTGATGTTGTCAATATAAACAGCCTGAAATTAATTTTTCATTTATTATGGCATGTATTCTAAGCAGGACACACTTCAAAGTGATTATAATAACGTTAGTTATTGCAAACCTGATTGGCATTACTGGAAGCGGACAAAAACCTCTACGAATCACTCACACTCGATTTCTCTCACCATTTTTTTTTTGTTTTTTTTTTTTTTTTTTTTCTTTCAAAATCTCACTTTTATTGCAATTCCACCAAAGAAAATTGCTGTTATTGTTTTATTTTATTTTCACACTTTTGAATAACAATTTTCAAAATTCACTCGAGCCCACTTTTTGGAAGGAAAACATGACGAGACGAAAAATTAATTTATGGACGGAATTTTTTTTATTTCTCATTTATTTAAGAAAAAAAAGGGGGAATTTTATGGAGCTTAATTTTTTGTTTTGTTCTCAGTTAAAATTGCTTCTATTGCTTCTGGCGCTTATGTTTTTTGTTCAAAAGTAATCCACCCACAACCATTTCATCATTTTTTCAAAAATCCAATTTCCTCTGTCTAAAAAAAATACAATTTTCCTATCGATTAACTCCCAAAAATAAAATAAAAAAAAAATGAAATTCCACCAATTTTATTTCTGGGCTAATTGTTTGTGGTTTTGGTTTTGTGGTGTCTTTGGTACCCGTACGTCTTCAACCTGCAACAATCAACCGATTGCGACCATCAATCATCCACCTGCCTCCATCCATCGGCAACCACCAAAAAAAAAAACAAATCGATTAAAAAAAAATCAAAATTTAAACTTGATAAAAAAAAAAATGAAAAAAAAAAAGTGTAAGGCCACCAGCACATAATCCCTACTATGTGACAAGCCAGTCGATGAGTGGTGGATTGGTACCAGTTACTGGTACGGGACAATTCATTGACGTAACAGGCCATCAGCCACAAGCATCGATTGCCGTTCCAGTAATGCCAGCGGGGGCAGGACGTAGTCTTCACTATCATACACATGCAGCAACACACGCATTACCACATCAACCACCATTGACATATCCAAATTGGGTGCCATTCACTCACTTTGGTTAAAAGTAACAAATTCCCATTAAAATTGATTCAATGTTCAAACGACTTTTGACAAACGACATAGGGATAAAAAAAAATTTATATAAATGAAATCATTGAATCCTCATCACCCATCCTCTACAGACTGAATCTTTTAACAAAACGTATGAAAAAAAATTGTATGGAAATGGTCTACAGGGAATTATATAAATTTGAAATGTGTCTAAAAATTCAGTCCCCTGAGACTTCATTTCACATATAAAAAATGGGCTTATAAAAATTTTACTTTTGGTGTTTTTTTTTTTCTTGCAGTAGAGAAAAGAGTCTCATATTTTTTTTTTAGACACATTTTTTGCTATAAAAAATCCTACAGATCATTTCTATAGAATTATTTCACACGTAAACACTGCTCAAACCTCAAATAACAATGAAATAGTCATTAATATGGATTAAAAAATGAAGTGAATTTATTTATAACAGCAATATGTTTTAATTTCTCTATTTTTTCAAAAAAAAAAGAAAGAAAAAAATAGTGCACACCACGGGGCACAAAAAAACAGTGAAAATTTCTAATCAACAAAATAATAGTTTATCGTCTTTTGTACATCAAGATTTCCTACAGTGGCTTACGGTCATCAGACCGATTCTTGAGAGTCAAATTTTAAGTATTAAATGATTTATGATAAATTTATTAGCGATTAATTATTTGTTAAGAGAATTTCGGATATTAGGAGAGTCGGTAGATTGTTAGATAATAATAATCAACGTGTAGAAAATTAGATTGAAAGAAAGATATGAAAGTTTAAGTAAAACGAAAAAAAAAATAAAAAAAACATAGTTATAGAGAGTAGAAAATTTTTTATACTCAAATTTTAAATTGTTGAGTTTCTGAAAGGAAATTTAGGATCTAAAATTTCATATCTGTTTAATAAATTAACATGTCAGTGGCTAGAATCGTAGCTAAAAATTAAAATCAAATTTAATGAAAGTAGAGAATTAATAAATTAATGTAACGAAAGAAAAAGAAAAAAAAAACTGTAGATTTTAGTCGTAAATTTGTCAAATCGATAAGAATCAATTTAAGAAGAAGATTTAATTAAACCATAAATTATTAAAATAGTTATGTACGGATTATATTATCTATATAGATATTATTTATTGAATTCATTCTGAAACGCAATTTATCTGGTTCGTCACGTCAAAAATCGTGAATTTAGAATAGTATTTTTATACATGAAAATTTAAATAAAATCTGACATCGATGAAACGATATCGAATTAAAGTATTTGTAACAGCATCATAGGAAAATTAACATTCTTAATATAATGACAAAATTTTGAGGGGATCAATATGTACAAATTTTTGAAAAAAAAAAAAAAAAACTTGTCCCATTATTATGTAATTGCATTGAAATTAATTTTTCCATACACAAACAAATTCACACGCACACAATTAAATTTTAATTTGTCACAATCATTTGAGGCTTTAAACAATGCATGAAAAGGCAACAGAAGAAAAAAAAAATAGAAAATTTGAGAAACAGAAAAAAAAAATGGAATTACAAAATGAAAATATTCTGAGAAAACTAACGAAAAATGTACTAACGATTGTCAGAATCAGAGAACGGGGTGCACCACCCCCACCTCCACCCGCCTCATCGGCATCGACTGTGCATTTCAAGACAAGGTAAAAATTATAAATGAAAATTCTCAAATTAAAAAAAAAAAAGTGAATTTTTTCAAAAACATAGAAAAATGAAAAATCATCAGTAAACATTTGATAGAGTAAACATCTGATGATAGAAACTGTTGAAAAAAAATTGGTGTAAATATCCAACGAAAATCCCAGAATGACAGGAATGCGGACCATAATTAATTAAAAAAAAATAAGAGAAGCAATAAAATGCAATTACTCCAGTAATCAAATCATAAATTATTTATTAAATGCTTTTTACTTTTAAGATATTTAATTTTCACCACGAAGGAAAGCATTTTATTTCTTCTTTGTAAAAAAAAATTATAGAAAATTGTATTTGAAATAAAGAGAGAAAGAAAAAAGAAATGTATAAAAATGTAGATGAGATATTGCAATGCTTGAGCACTCCCCTTTTCCCCCTGCCTTCATTATTTCTTTAGTTTGTGTTGGCACTTGCTTGCTTCATACTGCACAATTATTTCACTACTTTGAGTTGAATTATCTTCCATTCCATAGTAATTAATTAACAAACTGTAATTTTTTATTTTTTCACCAATTACACATTGACTTACACATTATCAACATTATTAGAAAATGATAAAACTCTAGATTGTACCCTAAAACACAAATTACGAGATAATTAATTTGTTAATTGAGACATTAATGTCGAAAATTATCCCCTGATAGTGTAAATAGCCCCTTCTCATAAATAAACACCTGTTGAAATATTAAGGGTTTAACAAAAAAAAAAAATTTAGTCAAAATCCTGTGAAGATAAACCTCAATTGTAAATAAATTCCCATAGGTATTGAGTAATTTTTTTATTTTTAAAAATACTATAATTATCACGTAATTTTATTTCACAGGGGAACCAATCCACTTGCACCAGACGCAGTGGATTTGACGCAATTGACGTCCGTTAGTGAATGGCTAGAATCAATAAAAATGTCACGTTATGCACAAAGTTTTGAGAGAGCTGGTGTGACGACACTTGAGGCAGCTGCCAGAGTAACAGTACAAGAATTAACAGCCCTTGGTATAACACTCGTTGGCCATCAGAAGAAAATAATGAACAGTGTAACAGCATTGAGAGCTCAAATGTCAGCAACTTCCCAAGGTTTTCTCGTTTAAATGGATCTCTTTAAAAAAAAAAAATACTCAAACTTTCAGATGTGATTTTTTTGTTTCTCTTTCTTTCATTGAGTGCCCTTGTTTTTTTTTTTAATGAGAAATCCTACACATTCCATCGGAAAATTATGTTCAAACTGGGACGTCTGGGACACCCCAAGCTTCATACAAACTAGTGATTATTGCGAAGAAAAAGGATACAATGATGGAAAATCACTGCCTGAATTTTTTATTACTTTGTATATCTCGAAGAGATACTTACGCATTTAAAAAAATCTATGAAATTTTTTTTTTTTAACGATTTTCTATAGAAAATCCTACAACAAAGTCTTATAAAAAATATTTGTAGAATTCTTAAATACGTGCTCAGTTTCGTTATTACTCAATGTAAAAATATTGATCAACTTTGATATTATCTTGTAATATTTTTTCACGTTGTAGTCCACTTATCGAATGTCTTTTACAGCGAATTCTTGTCATGTATAGCCTACGGTAAACAACGAGCGTTTTTAAATGGCCTAATTAATAAGGTAAATTTTTTTAATTAATTTTTTTTTTTTTTCAATTGACTGTGAATGAGTAAATGCATGAAAATTTTCGTTCAATTCATCTTCTGAATGGTGTTTTGAGACAACCCAAAAACCATTGAACGAAATTTCTTTAGTGATATAAGAAAAAATATGATTGTAAATTGGATAGAACAAGGCTTTGAACCAGTGAGAGGACAGATACTGTGCCAATTTAAATAAAAATTTTCGTACTTGTATGAACTTTGTAAATGTTTTGTTAAGGATTGATCGAGGAGAATGGTCATTGGAGGGAATAAATAATTTAGTTAGACGTAGGTTGTTCTGAAAGAACATATCAAGAAAATAATAATTTAATATAAAATATTGGAGATTTTATGATACAGTCCAATTATCATTTAATGTTTCACAAAATCATTGAAGACTGATGGTTTTTTTTTTTTTTCATTTGCTGGACAAAATTTTTATGGAAGATATAAAAAATCTGTAAACAATTCAAATTGGACTGTACTTTATTCTCTTCGTTTAATGGTTTTTCACGTTCTCTCGACACTGGATTAACCATGAAATTTAGAAAAAAAAATTAAGACTGTCTCCAGAATTATTTATACTTCTCTGGTGAAACTATTATTTTCATTATTTTTTTCAAAATTATTAGTAACATGAAAGTGAAACTAAATTTAATGTATAGTTAAAACATAAAGTGTCGTAAAGTGAATTTTTCAATTTTTGGCGATTTTCTAATGATAAAATTAACGGTGTGATTAAAAATGACAAAAAAAAAAACGGAGCAATTCGGAGACAACAGCATTGAGAAGATATGAATAAAATAACCATGCAGATTTTTATATAGAAAAGATGTTATATGAATTTAATAAAAGATTTCAAATGATATTACTTATCACTAGTGCTATCTTATGAACTTTCACAGTGAAAAATTTTGTATATCATTTATCATTTATCGTTAGAGAATGAATGATTATTTGTCATTAGTGAAATGAAACTGAAGGAAGAGTCTTCAAGCCATAAATAAAAAATATTAAATAATTCGATGAGAAATATTATTGTAAATATTCATTTCATCACAGCTTTGAAGGAAAAAAAAATTTTTTTCGAATAAATCGTCAATAATTAGAAGATTATCATTGATTACGTATTCCTGTATTTTTTATTCAATGCTAGTAGTAATTGTCGTGTATATTCGCGAGAGAAAATCAATTTTATTTGGACATTTTTTTTTGCAACATTGAGCAACTAATTGTTTCATATTCTCGGTAGCCAAATTGATGAGTAAAAAAATGATTTTATCGTATGCCGCTCTCTACTTATTTTCAAAATAATTAGAATAATGCCTCAGTACTATTTATTTTAGGAAATTATCAAAGTGAGAAAAAGCTCGATGATTAATATTTCTCATGGAAAGAAAAAATAATCAAACATTGAGGGGAAATTATTTATTTGATGCTTGTGAAAAACAAAGGAAAATAATTTTTGTCATAAATTGATTTCAGCTATTATTTCAAACCATTAGATTTTTAATTATTGACAATGAAACTTTTTATTATGAAAAAATAATCGCTGATGTACAGCAAAATTTCTTGCTAAAGTACCTGCTTCGAAATTTTTCATTTATCTAATCATATTTGATGGAATAATAATATATAGATGAGAAATAAATGAAAGATATAATGGGGAGAAATTGAGCGACGAAGAAAACCAGGTACCGTCCCATAAACATACAGTCAAATGTGAGGAATAAATACTTCCGAGAGAAACAAAGAAAAAAAAATTTACAATTCTTCCATTTTAAGTTGGAACTTGAGAGCTATTGCCGGTTCTTTATTGTATAAAATTTCACAAATTCTAAGCAAATAAAAATAATGACGAAAAAACGAAAATATATAGAAAGACGTAGATATGGAGGGAGATTCTTTGGAGATACATTTGAGAATGCAAAAACTCTTTTTTCCTATGGTGTTGTCAAAATGATGTTAAATGTACATAAAATATAATAAATAATCTACCTTATATGATGAGTATCTTACATATTTTTTTCTTTTCATATAAATTTCTCAGCATAAAAAAAAATTCTTCCATTAATAAAATTACCTATTTTTTTTCTACAAAGAATAGTTCTGTTAAATATCTCTATTGAAACACAAACAAATTGATTTTTCGATGAAAAAAATATTTTCAAAATGCCGGAAATGTTTCACCAATCGTCACCGCCTTTCTAACCTAACCTTCACAGGGCGATTCACCGGCAGCAGGACGCAAAAATTTTTCTACAAAAAAAAAACGTTAATTTTTAAGGAATAATGGATCTAGTTTACCGTGCTCCATTTTTTGTGCTCGAGGTTCCAAACTTGAAACTCAAAAAGCCATCATGGTTCGTTAAACCAAGTGCTATGGTCGTATTTTCCATAGTTCTTCTATCGTATTTTATGGTCACTGGAGGTTAGTTCCACGTATACAATTTGTTTTTATTATTGTTACTCTACAATCGAATGGAATGATTGAATAAAAACTGGAAAAATTGCTAATTTTTCACTGTAGTTCAGTGGTTGAAAGATTGAACGAAATTTTTTTGGAATATCTTTGGAATTGAAGAGAGATATAAGAATTATTGTTCTGCTTTAGAAAAAAGGTTCTCAGATAAATTTCCATATCTCTTTTATTCATCAAAAAATCAATCTAAAGCTTTTCATCTTCCTGAAGATACGAATGATGCAGTAATAATGACTCTGATTCAATTTTCAAGTTTGAAATGATTGAAATTCTGTTAGGAATCATCTACGATGTGATTGTGGAACCACCGAGTGTTGGATCAACAACTGATGAGCATGGACACACAAGACCGGTAAATAGGAGTCAATTATTCATACATTATTGAATATTGAATTATTTTGATTATGAGTAAGTCTAGGAGGAAGTATCGAGAGGCATTATTTGTCGGAAATTTTGTCACCTACAAAAAATAGTTTTTTATATTTTTTCTTAAAATTACTCGTTTCCAAGATAAATGAATAATTAACAAAATGTTTTACCTCTGTGGGACTGAATTTATTATTTGAATACTCCGAATGTATCAACAAATGTTTTAAAAAAATCATACAATTGGAAACAGGTTGCATTTATGCCATATCGAGTGAATGGCCAGTACATAATGGAAGGTTTGGCCTCAAGTTTTCTCTTCACTCTGGGTGGTCTTGGTTTTATTATTCTTGATCAAACTCATTCTCCATCCACTCCAAAACTCAACAGAATTCTTTTGATTTCTGTTGGATTTATCTGTGTAACAGTTTCCTTCATCACCTGCTGGATCTTCATGCGCATGAAGCTACCGTAAGTAATAAAAAAATCCTTTGCTGTGGAAGTTCTAAAATATGTATCTCGAGATCTTTTTTGTCTCTGATGTCTTTTTAAAATTTGCCTATTCCTCTCAGATTCCAAGAAGAAATGAGAGAAGAGTCTTAAATCTTTAAAAATTACAATCTCTTTGAACATTTCTAATTTTACTTTTTGTTATTTTCACAGTGGCTATTTCTAGTGGTAGGCTTGAAGACAATTTTTCAAAATTGTCTTCAATAATCAGCGATCGTCGGTTGACGCTGCCAGGGTTTTTTTACTGCAATGATGAGAACACAGATAAAGATGAAAATGAGAATGACTGGAGAATGAAGAGATCGAAAATGGAAAAAAAATAAACGACAAAGGCAATATATACTCTATTTAAATTCTCTATTATTTTATTAAGAAATAATTACATATTCGAAAGATCTACTTCTCATATTTTAAATCACATTATTACATACAGTCGTTGGATTATAAGTCTAAATAATACAGTAATCCATTAATTGTAGGCATATATATCCTCGAATATTCATGATAAATACATTCAATAATAAAATCGTGTAAAATTCTAGTAATTCAATATTCTATAGAGTTTTCATTGAATTTAATTGTAAATTATCTTCCGATTATTCTACTTCAATTTTATGTACAATTTTTTCATTACTTCCCAATTTTTCTCTCCTAAATTATATTTTTTATGAATCATGTGATTATTGATTCTGAATTTCAGTTGGCAGTTTTCAGAGATTTTTACATTGAGTCTTTTGTTTCTAATCAGATCTAGAATATAAATATAGTGTAAATGCAGAAAAAAATATCACAACAGAATACCACTAGCGGGAATACGCAAAAACCATTTTCTGTATTTTTTTCATTTTTTGTGTTTTTGCTTTCATAATGGAAGACGTGAAAAAAATAAAAAATACATCAACTTGGAAAATTTATGACGAGGAATTTCTATAAAAAAATCTCAACAGAATGATTTGTTTTTCCATGAAAATATGTTGCATGAAATTTTCTATTGGAAAAAATTTGCAATAGAAATTTGCGAATTTGCTAGGGAATTTTATTCTACTTTTTTATACGTGTGTTGATAAAAATTCGACTATCTAAAGTTGCAGTAAATGATAGTATTGATAAATTAAATTTCATCTCTTGGAGATTATCGAATGTTGCAAAATATCTAGGCCATTGATGTACAATTGAATAACAATCCTCTGAATCTAATAAACTTGCTTCAATGTGTGTAATGTTTTCAATTAGGCCCATTGTGAGATTCTATATTTTTTATCAGTCTTTGAATGACTACATTTTCTCCTTCTTGAGTCATAAAGATTCCTGTTTTCGTCATTTAGTTTCAGAATTCCTCGTGAATTCCAGTTATTCCGAGTCTCATAAACGAATTCGAAATGTTCTAGAACGTGAAAAAGAGGAATTCCAATAAAATATCAACAGTTGAAATTTCTAGAGAGGAAGGATAATTATTTTCTTTGATTTAATGAGTTTTTCATAGAATTTTTTACTCACTCTTTTATGAGTATCTCTGAATCTAAGGGAGATAGCGTTTTTTTTATAATAATCTTTTTTGTAGACCTTATTCCACTCTACAAAAAAGGTCTTTATAAAAATTTTCCAATTCCTCTTGGATTCCGAGAAATCTCTCAAGAAATGATTTATTCTGATTAATTTATTTCTGACATATATCTATTGCCAATTGAACTTACTTCGAAAAATCACTGCTCTTCTCAATGATGTGTTCAAACTCAGCAAAACTGAGAGCACCATCATCATCAAGATCAGCTTCTTCAAGAAGATATTGAAGCAAACGTTGCATATCACCCTCACTCAGTCGTTGGGGAGCAGTTAAACGATCAATAACTTGGCGGAGATCACCAACACCAAGCATATCATCACCATCAAAATCTAATAGAAAAATTTTCATAGAAATTAAAAATCAAGCTTTAATGATTCAGTAATTCTTCTCTAGTTTATTGAATCCATGTTTAGATTTCTTTGAATATCTCATAATCCAATGGAGATAGCAAAATTTTTATAATGACCTTTTTTGTAGCTCTCATTTCTCTGCACAAAAAAGATTCCTATCGAAATTTCTCTATGTCCTTTCAATTTCGAGATATCCTTGGAAAACCGATCAACTAAAATTCATTAATCTCGTTTTTCAAGAGAAAAAAAAGCTCAATAGTTAAATTAAATAATTCTTCTTACCAAATATCCTGAATGCATGTTCAGCTTTGACAGCTTTTGGTGCAGCATCACTAAAAACAGACGCCATATCTAGAAAATCTTCGAAAGTGCAGTCTCCATCCTGACTCGAGCTGAAGACTTTACAAATTCTATCCCCAAATGGATTGACCCTGAGCTCCGGATACTGGAGTATTTTCGACATTGGCAGTTTTGCATTTCGATTATGCCCTACTTTCTCAGGAGCAAGTGCTTTAAATTTTTGATGTGCACTGGAAATACCGAAGAAGTGAGCAATTTATTGTTCCAGCAGTTTTTTCAAAAGTCTTGTTAAATATTTAATTATCTTGGTATTGATTGATTCTAGGGGAAAATGTCAAGAGATATTTTTTGTTGGAAATTTTATCAGCTACAAAAAAAGTCTTTTGACATTTACTGCTAAAATTCCTCGTTTACGAGGTAGATGCACAATTAAAGAGTGAAATAGTAAAATAAGAAAATTCAGATTTTAATCTCACTTCAATATCTGTTTTCACGAAATATCTTGAAATCTAAGGGAGATGGAGAAATTTTTATTCCAACACTTTTTTTAGCTCTAATTTCGCTCTATAAAAAATGTTTTTTCAAAAATTTTGCCATCTCCTCTAGATTCAAAGATATCGTACAAAAACTTGCATTTCATCACAAAAATAAACTAACGAATTGCTGATGTATGTCTACTCTAGATTTTGTTTTTCTTCTGCACAAAATACTCACTATAGAACTTCTTTCTTCGTAAAATACGTCAAGTCCTGAAAGAAAAATAACATCGTTGATAAAATAATATTTTCTCACACACATAATTTAAATAAACTCTCAATTTATTATGAATCACCGATAAATCGATTCATTGCTCCATATACCAGTTATAACTCACATTATTCACACTCAAACAATAAAAATTCGATACATCAAAGTCAACTCGAATGAACAATAAATTAATTTTCATTTCTCCACTAATCAATTCTCGAGTAAAAAGTTATAAATATAAATTATTTGGCGGGAAATTTATTTTCGAAAAACAAGAACAATCGAATAAAAATTTCTATCATTGGAATTAAAATGTTAAAGATGAATTTATCAAGTGCGAATGATACAGAAGGAAATTTTGATGTTTTTTTTCTAAATTAGAAATTAAATTAATTACCTGGTAATCTTGAAGCTCTTCCTCAGTAAATTGGCTCTTTCCTGCTCCCATTTCCTCTAAAAAACTATCAATCAGTTATAAAGGATTAAATCACGAAGGAATTCTTCACAGAATAAGAACAAAAAAATGTGATGATTCGATTTTGAGGTAAATCACAAGGAATTTAATGAATATTCAATTTTTTTTTGAGAGATGAAAAAAAATTCTCACAGTTCAGTTACCTCTCCGTAGAGTTTGTTGACACGAGCGAGTCCGAATGAAGAATATTATTGACTGTCAAATTCTGTCCATCCCTACTCTGTAGGCTCACTTTATTAAGACCAATTTCCATGAAATGATTGTTATTTTATCAACTGATGGTCAATGCGATTCTCCGGGATGTTTCGCTTTAAAGAAAGAGAGAGAGAGATCTACTAGGTTAGGTTAGACCACCGATTAGATACAAAATCACCGTTTATTTGTTAATTATTACTCATTATTATTTATAATAAATAATTATTAATGAGTAAAAAACAAAGGGAAAACAGAACAACAAATTCCAACACTGTAGCAGAGCCCAGCAGAGCCCTCAATAAATATTCCTCCACGTGGTTCAATCGCAACGTGACTCGTCTTCTCTCTCTCCCCGATAGTTCACTGGAGTAATTAATCAATTTTCTTCATTAATTTGAATTAATAAACGCCTCAGAATGGTAGAGGAACAAAGGAGACGTGTGGAAAACCAGATGACGAAAATTGTTGAGGAAATTGACAAAAGTTTCTTGAGGAGATTACAGGTGATTTTTGAGAGGTTATATAAAGTGTTTATTTCTCATGAATAATTAGTTCCAGCAGAAGGAAAAATCGAGAAGATATGAATTCTATTATTAATTTTCAACAATTAAATTCTACAAATTTTTTGAAACAGTTGATTATGTCAGTAGTAAAATTTCTGATTACTGAATCCAATTTGAAATTTTTTATATTCGAATTTTGCAATTATCTCGGAAACAAATGATTTTAGAAGGTAATGTCAAGAGACCTTTTTTGTAGCTGAAGAAATTTCTAATAGAAAATATCTTTTTAATTTTTCTTCTCAAATCACTTATTACCGAGATAAATTGGTATTTAACTAGATGTAAGTGATATTGATGAATGACTCAATTACAAGTCCATTATTTTTTATCTAGATCAAAATTTTCGGACAAATTAATAATTACATATCCAGATATTAGAATTAAAAAGATTGTTGGCTATTCATTTTTTCGTTAATTGAGGGAAATTGATTTCTGTTTGTCGAGGAAAATGATTTTCTTTTTTCGAAAAAATTCGGTAATAATGTTGAATTTTTTATTCAACAGGGAGATATGCACAGATGTGCGGCGAATTGTTGTGATAATAAAACAGCAAGTGTTCAAAAAATCCATCATTGTATAGAAAACTGTAGTGGACCATTGACAATGGCTCAGCAGTACGTGAATTCCGAATTCGAAAGAGTTCAGGTAATTTTGCTAATTGTTGGTTTAATTGAACGAATTTACATTCTCAAAATATGAAAATTTCATTATACTTCACTTTCATATATATTAATTCACTCGTTATATCAATAAAAAAATAGTAATTAATCTCATAAAACAGTTTTCAAAAATATTAATTAACAAATTGCTCTTATTTTTCTCTACAAAGAAGATCTTCAGGAAAATTTCAACATCTCCTTCAAATTCGAAGATATTCATCAAAAATTTTATTTCAATACTACTGAATCCTTTCGTCGAAAATCAATTAATAAAATCTGTTCAATATTATAGAACCGATTACAAAGGTGTGTTATGGACTGCAACGATCACATAAAAGACAAAATGGGACCAAATCCAACGCAAGATGAAGTTAATCGTTTGACTGATGGTTTTGAAAATTGTGCAACTAAATGTGTTGATAAGTACTGCGATTTACTTCCATCATTGGAAAAATCCATGAAGAAAGTGCTTGCTAGTGGTAAATTTGATCAACCGTCATAAAAAAAGCTTCAAATGTTGTTGATCAGTGTACCCAAATATTAGATTTCCTTTGAGTTCAAGTGGTTGAATTTAAATTCGAACGTGATAATTCACAAATTATATTTTTTTTAATTGCATGATGATATATTTCAAAGTTTTTTTTTTGTAGATAACGAAATTTCAAGAAAACGAATCCATCGATATTCATTTTTGTCTCTTTATCTCGGAAATGAGTGATTTTAGAAGAAAATGTCAAAAGACCTTTTTTGTAACTAAAAAAATTGTTAACAAATAATGTCTATTACCATTTCCCCCTAAAACTCTTCGTTATTGCAATAATTTAATTAATATTCAAGATTTGTGAAAAATCGTCGACTTACGGTCTATTACTCAATTACTGAATTCAATAATTACATATGCCTAAAAAAAGAAAAGTAGGCCTTTTCATTGAAAATATGAATGATTCCATAGTTTCTCGATGTAAAAAGTGTGAACAGAATGTAATAAATTCTATATATTGTTTCAATAATTTTTCTTTCAAATTTCGCGGGGGGGGGGGGGGGGGGTTCGATTATACTTCCACACAAAGAGGATTCTATCCTCTTTGTTGTGGACAACTGTTTGTCACTGGATTCTGTACAACTGTGGAGGTGCTCAGTTGTGGAATATGGAAGTATAATCGACCCCCCCCCCCCTCGCCCACAATTTCGCTAAAGGTCAATTCGCGATGTTAAATGGGCGCAAGGTGGCGTTGAAACTCATAATATGGCTGGCGAAAGATCACAAAAACCTAGGTTTTTGTGAGATCCATTTACTTAGCCCCCTTTATATAGATTTTGCCATTTTTTTTCCATCCTATTGAAGTAACGTTGAAGAAATTTGATAATTGAAAAAAAAACTTTGATAGTTGATATTTCTATTTTTTTATAAATTTTTTAAAAATCACACCTGACAAAAAACAGGTTCACCCCTGCACCTCACATAAAAAATATTTTTAAAAAACCATTAGATAGTAAATTCGTTGAAGATTATTTGATAGTAGAAAAAAAATGATCGATTCAATTCAACCCTACTAGGTCAGGTTAGATCACTGATTAGATACAAAATCACCGTTTATTCGTTAATGATTATTTATTAATTATTACTCATTATTATTTATAATAAATAATTATTAATTAGCAAAAAACAATAGAAAGAACAAATAATAATGTGAGTCGACACTCGCACTATAGAGGGCACCACTACGCATCCCCTCTATTGCCTGAACTGACGCCATCTTGGTTTGGCAAAATGGCGTCGCTACTTTTCACGTTGAGACAGACGCCGAGCTTCTCTTTATATAAAAAACGCGTAAAAATCATCATAAAAACCCAGTGGGATATTTAATAACCTGCGGGAACTTCCAACAGTGATAAAAACAAAGTTAAATACTCTGATAAAAGCAGTTTATTCTCGGAAAAAGTTCTTGGACATTGGACGGGTAAGATTGGCCAAATTTTATTTTTGGGTCGTGATTTGCGAGTACAGACTTGCTCACCAGGCTTCCCATGTTTAATTGGGTAGTCAGTTCGTCTGTACTCCCTTCTGGAGTCGGACTCTGCTTATTCATTTGAGATTCAGGGAGAGGTACTATAAGGACGTACCTCACGGAAATGGTGCGGGTGGGGCCCATTTCCATCCCATTGATGATGGGAATGGCTTACTTTGTCATTCCCATCATCAATGGGAACTAAGCTCGTCTGTACTCCACTTGGGAGTGCAGACTTGCTCCAGGCTTCCCACCTTCTGTGGGAACGTCAGCTCGTTTGTACTCCACTTGGGAGTGCAAACTTGCTCCAGGCTCCCCACCTTCTGTGGGGACGTCAGCTCGTCTGTATTCCACTTGGGAATGCAGACTTGCTCCAGGCTTCCCACCTTCTGTGGGAACGTCAGCTCGTTTGTACTCCACTTGGGAGTGCAAACTTGCTCCAGGCTCCCCACCTTCTGTGGGGACGTCAGCTCGTCTGTATTCCACTTGGGAATGCAGACTTGCTCCAGGCTTCCCACCTTCTGTGGGAACGTCAGCTCGTTTGTACTCCACTTGGGAGTGCAAACTTGCTCCAGGCTTCCCACCTTCTGTGGGAACGTCAGCTCGTCTGTATTCCACTTGGGAATGCAGACTTGCTCCAGGCTTCCCACCTTCTGTGGGAACGTCAGCTCGTTTGTACTCCACTTGGGAGTGCAAACTTGCTCCAGGCTTCCCACCTTCTGTGGGAACGTCAGCTCGTCTGTATTCCACTTGGGAGTGCAGACTTGCTCCAGGCTTCCCACCTTCTGTGGGAACGTCAGCTCGTCTGTATTCCACTTGGGAGTGCAAACTTGCTCCAGGCTCCCCACCTTCTGTGGGGACGTCAGCTCGTCTGTATTCCACTTGGGAATGCAGACTTGCTCCAGGCTTCCCACCTTCTGTGGGAACGTCAGCTCGTTTGTACTCCACTTGGGAGTGCAAACTTGCTCCAGGCTTCCCACCTTCTGTGGGAACGTCAGCTCGTTTGTACTCCACTTGGGAGTGCAAACTTGCTCCAGGCTCCCCACCTTCTGTGGGGACGTCAGCTCGTCTGTATTCCACTTGGGAATGCAGACTTGCTCCAGGCTTCCCACCTTCTGTGGGAACGTCAGCTCGTTTGTACTCCACTTGGGAGTGCAAACTTGCTCCAGGCTTCCCACCTTCTGTGGGAACGTCAGCTCGTCTGTATTCCACTTGGGAATGCAGACTTGCTCCAGGCTTCCCACCTTCTGTGGGAACGTCAGCTCGTTTGTACTCCACTTGGGAGTGCAAACTTGCTCCAGGCTCCCCACCTTCTGTGGGGACGTCAGCTCGTCTGTATTCCACTTGGGAATGCAGACTTGCTCCAGGCTTCCCACCTTCTGTGGGAACGTCAGCTCGTTTGTACTCCACTTGGGAGTGCAAACTTGCTCCAGGCTCCCCACCTTCTGTGGGGACGTCAGCTCGTCTGTATTCCACTTGGGAATGCAGACTTGCTCCAGGCTTCCCACCTTCTGTGGGAACGTCAGCTCGTTTGTACTCCACTTGGGAGTGCAAACTTGCTCCAGGCTTCCCACCTTCTGTGGGAACGTCAGCTCGTCTGTATTCCACTTGGGAATGCAGACTTGCTCCAGGCTTCCCACCTTCTGTGGGAACGTCAGCTCGTTTGTACTCCACTTGGGAGTGCAAACTTGCTCCAGGCTTCCCACCTTCTGTGGGAACGTCAGCTCGTCTGTATTCCACTTGGGAATGCAGACTTGCTCCAGGCTTCCCACCTTCTGTGGGAACGTCAGCTCGTTTGTACTCCACTTGGGAGTGCAGACTTGCTCCAGGCTTCCCACCTTCTGTGGGAACGTCAGCTCGTCTGTATTCCACTTGGGAATGCAGACTTGCTCCAGGCTTCCCACCTTCTGTGGGAACGTCAGCTCGTTTGTACTCCACTTGGGAGTGCAGACTTGCTCCAGGCTTCCCACCTTCTGTGGGAACGTCAGCTCGTCTGTATTCCACTTGGGAATGCAGACTTGCTCCAGGCTTCCCACCTTCTGTGGGAACGTCAGCTCGTTTGTACTCCACTTGGGAGTGCAAACTTGCTCCAGGCTCCCCACCTTCTGTGGGGACGTCAGCTCGTCTGTACTTCCCTTGGGAGTGCAGACTTGCTCATCAGGCTTCCCATCTTCAATGGGGAGCTGGGCGTTATGTAGTCGCCATGTAAAAATCATCATCGGGTACCAGGTGATATTTTGCATGTAGATTCCATATAGCCCCGTGGATTAGGCCTACTGGGGATACCACGTTAAAAAAAACGCGTCATGTGTATTCTACCTCCTGGGTAACGTGGAAATGAATACGTGTTATAGACTACTTTGCAGTGTGAATCCAATCTGAAATGCATATTCAATTTAACGATCACTCTCCTTAGGCCTTTTTAGACCTGTATGTACAACCGTACTTAATCAGGATGAGCTTCGCTATGTTCCATATGCAAATTTTTACAGTGGAAGAGATGGTCGCAGTAGGATTTTGCAAGATGATGCTGCAAGATATTCGCTGATTGTTGTACGCACAGAACAACAGCTCTCTATTCTATCGATGATGTTCCCGTAATTTACATGCTGAATATTTAAATACTGGCTGAAATGAGGATTGGAGGATTTAAAATTGCGCTGCGTTGAGTGGATAGAAAATAATTTATTTATACGCTGATGTTGTTCAATCGATCATTTTCTTTCAACTATCATTAATCTTCAATGAATTTGCTATCTAATGGTATTTTTTTTATATTTTTAATGTGAGGTGTGCGGGTGAACCTGTTTTTTTTTCAGGTGCGATTTTTAAAAAATTTATAAAAAATAGAAATATTAACTATCAAATTTTTTTTGTTAACTATCAAACTTCTTCAATGTTATTTCAATAAGATGAAAAAAAAAATTTGCTAAATCTATACAAAGGGGGCTAGGTAAACAGATCTGTTTTTGTGATCTTTCGCCAGCCATATTGTGAGTTTCAGCGCCGCCTTGCGCCCATTTAACATCGCGAATTGCTCTTTGCGCCTGCGTCAGAAGGAACTTTTGGAGCACGCCACATGTTCGGTATCATAACCTAACAATTAGTGAGAATCCATACATTTTGTTGACTCAAGTAAATAATAACTATTAATATCTAAGTTGTGAAATATATAAATAATAAAAATGTTGCGAAGACAAGCTCGATTGAGACGTGAATATCTCTACCGAAAATCAATTCAAGACAAAGTAAAAAACCTTCAAGAGAAGAAAGAACGTTTGAAGAAGAGCCTCGAGGAAAACACACCAATTCACCCTGATCTTCGTAAAACAGCACTTTACCTCCAGAGAAAATCGGAATGGGAAGATGCAGGTAATTAACAAAATTTTTATATTTTGTCTTCTTTACTCACTGATTAAAAACCCAATTACTTGAATAATGAGTGATTTTAGGAGGATATATAAAGAGACCTTTTTTGTAGCTGAAAAAATTCCAACAAAAAATATCTTATGACATTTTCCTTTAAAACTACTCATTATCGAGATAAATCAATATTCATCAATTCAACATTTAACGAACTTCCTAATAAGAAAAAAGATAATCTACAGGTCCAGAGCTCGCAGCACTCACAGGCACAGAAATGGGAGGAACAACTGGAGATCACGAAGACGATGAATACCGTTGGGCAGGTGTAGAAGACCCGAAGATAGTCATAACCACTTCTCGAGATCCAAGTGCACGTCTCAAGATGTTTGTCAAAGAACTCCGCCTCATATTTCCAAACTCCCAAAGAATGAATCGAGGAAATTACGAAATGAAACAACTCATTCACGCCTGTCGTGCTAACGATGTCACAGACTTCATAATTGTCCATGAACATCGAGGCATTCCAGACTCTTTAGTAATTTGTCATTTGCCTTATGGTCCAACAGCATATTTTACAATGACTGATGTCGTAATGAGACACGATATACCTGATATTGGAACAATGTCCGAGCAATATCCACATTTAATATTTCACAATTTAAAGACCAAACTTGGTGAGAGAGTCACAAGTATTTTAAAATATCTATTTCCAGTACCGAAGGAAGACAGCAAACGAGTGATTACATTTGCTAATCATGATGATTTTATTTCATTTAGACATCATACTTATAAAAAAGTCAATGGAAAAGATGTGGAATTGGTGGAAGTTGGACCTAGATTTCAATTAAAACTTTATGAAATTAAATCTGGTACTTTGGATGCAGTTGCTGCAGCTGATACTGAATGGGCACTCAGGCCATACATGAATACAAGTCACAAGAGGAGATTTTTGTCGCAGGAGGATGGCTGGCAGCAGGAGGATGATTTTTAAAAAAAATTTCAAATTTTTGACAACACAATTGAAATGCATTTTTTTCATTTTATTAAGAAGTTGTCAGTGTTTTCTATTCTAGTTTCAAGGGTTGATAAAAATCCTTACTCTGAAGAAAATGTAGAATTTTCTTATAGAAAAATTCTAGAGTATGGAATTTTTCAAATAATCATTAATTTTGAATGTTTTATTGAAGAAAGCAATTTTCAATTGTTTCAAATTTTTCATAGATTTCTGGATGATAAAACGTAATAATTAGCGCATAAATGAAAGAAAAAATACACATGGTCATGGCTTTTTTTTTTTTTTTATTCAACTGGCCATTATTTTTCATTTCATAAATATGAACTGCTTTACATTTTATTAATTATTTTAAATCCTTCATCAATAATCAATTAACAGATGTTTCTCATCACTGGTTAAATTAATCACATGAATGTCTCAATAATGCTTTCCATTAGCGCACGCAGTAATACTTCAGTTTGTAACTCCTTATATTTAGCTCCATGATATAAAACTTGTCTCAAACCCCTTCAATCTTCTGTCTCAATAATTCTTTATTTTTCATCAATTTCAGAAGAGAAAGAAAAGAAAAAAAAAACAACTGTAGAAGAGGAGAGTCAGAGAGAACAAAATATATTAATTAAAAAAACAACATACAAATCTAATTGATAAAAATTGGTAAATAATAATAATTTAAGAATAAATATTGAAATAATCATCAGATCGGATTTTTCCAATATTTTCTTTTTCGAGGAGAAATATTTCATCTCCGATCATAATAATTAAAAAAAAAAAAATCCCAAATTCCCAAACGTGACTTTTGATGATGAAAAAAATAGGAAATTTTTTTTCAGTTATTTTTTCATTATTATTGTGAGTTTAGAAGTATTAGAAAATCGATTCTATTTTTAAAAAAATGGAATGGATGGATTAAGTATTTATAAATATTTTATTTATACATTTGCAAGTGTATAATTTCACTCATTGAGTTTTAGATCGACTAGATTTCATGTTAATTAATTATTTCTTTCGCTACTACTTATATGCTGCCTCTGTAGGATTAAAATCCCATTTATTTTTCGTCACGTTTGAGGACCAGGTGTCTTCAACTGAAAAAAAAAATAAGGATTTAACAAAATTCGTTAAAGTAATAAAAAATATCAATTCTACTTCTTCCATCATTTTGTTGTCATCCTTTTACCTGGTAAATTCAATTACTTAATAATATCATTATTCCTTCTTGTTTATTATCAAAAACAACTCCAACCAAGTTTTTTTTTGATAACAAGGGGATGTTTTCTAGATTGTATCTAAAATTCGTTTAAAAAATGAATGTAAAAAGAAGAAGAATCAAATTTTCCAAAATTTTCTGATACATTTGTACATTACCAGTCATCTTTCTATATTGGAACATTTGATTTCTGTTTGAAAATATGATATTTCAAATCAACTTAACAATTGAATCTTCCTAACTAATGATTCATTGAGAAAACGATAAGAAATTAAATTGTCTATAGTAAGGAGATAAGTTTGAATTTCTGAGAAGTCAGATTTGTTTCACTGCACACGGAGAAAATTTCTCATTAGATAGTGAAAAGAACTCTGAGTGAAAATTAATGATCCTGGAGTCATCAAAAATAGATAAGCATTGGCATGAATTTTTCAAAAGAGTTTCGTTAAAAATTACCAAGTCCGCACGACAAAGTGGCGCTTGCTGCATCAAAAATTACTGAACCAATTCAGCAAAATTTAATGTTTGACCTTCAGATTTTACTCAGATCTGTTTACTTTTCTGTACACCCTACGAAATGTCCCGTGTTTAGTGGAGAAGTTCGGTACTTCATAAGGAGAATTTTTCTCCGTGCATCATCTGACAAATGACTTTTGGCCTTTTAATGTAAAATGTACGGTAGTTTGAGGATTTCAGAATATTTTTCGAATTTTTTTTATTCGATCGAACACAAATTTTATACTCATCTCCTTATGAAACTCAATCACAGAATGACAGCGAATGAAGAAATAAGTTTTCTCATAATCAACCGAAGGAGTTCAATTTTTCAAGCCGTGAATAAACGAGTGGGAGTGAATTGATTTAAAATTTACTTTGGCACCAAAGTAGGTAAACATTAAAATTTTCTTCATGTCATTCATAGAAATCTCTCTGTCCTAGTCATGTTTTTCAACAGTTTAATTTCGATAATTAACTGTCACCATTTTTATTTTCTCGTTTTTAATGGTGAATTACATAATAAATTAATAATACATACACTTTCCCACTCGTTTCATTCACTCTGAGCATCACCGTTATTTCGATTTTTTTTCAATACATTTTTTTTTTTCACGTTTTCTCTTTTCAATTTTCTTATTCTCTTTTGTTCATGTTGGCGATTTTATTCTATTCCATGCTATGTACGATTGCATCATTGATTTAATTTTCACATTCTTCATAATATCGCACACCTGTGATTATTTCCTCACTCATACGTATCTACTACGTATGTACATACCATTCGGTCCCAAAATTACGGGGCAAATCGTCCAAAAAATATTGCGAACAGCCCTCCATTTTTTTTTTCTTTCATCTACATTATTTTTCAATGCATTCGTTACAATTTTCTTATTTTGGTTCTCTCTCTTCAATTATAAATACCGATCCTTGAATTTCAAAAGATCCAACAATTTTCAATTTTGAAATTTCTATTGAATACAATTACCGCGATTGTCCATTACATTCAATTGTATCGTAATAATACTGAATATAGTTTCGAATTCAATGAAGAAATTCTCAAAGAATCCATCACAAATGAATAATAACTTTGAATTAGTTTCACAAAGTTGATATTTTTTCATTCGATGTATAGAATTTTCTTCGTTGAGAAAGTATTTAGTGTGAGCAAATTTTTTACCATTTTTTCTTCTCACTCATCGAGAAATACAAATTTAGGGATATATTCTATCTTAAAAAATTGTTGGATCGAAATTCGAGTCGAAGGATTATTGAAGGTACTGCGCCCCTTGTCATTGTTTTAGTCTACTTTTCATATTTCAATTTGTTGCTTCAACCTTGTGTTGTTTTGTCCTCCATCCAGAATAATTCAACCTCACCCCAAAATCATACCAGCTGCTTTTTTTTTTCCTTTTACCAGAAAGTATAACCCCCCTCTGCAGCACCACCGAGGAACGATCCTTTTTTTTGTGATAGAGCAACACTGTGGCCAGCCATAGCAGCCAATTGTGCGGCATTTGCAACTCCGGGTGGTGGTGGTGGTGGTAAAACTTGTTGCGAAAGCCCATCAAATCGTCCACCATCAAAGCCATTCTGCAATTGATAAATTGAACATTTATGTTGAACATCAACTGTTGAATCTATATCAGAAGGACTTTTTTAGGTGCTGACGAAAATTGTCTCTCTAAAATCAATATCTGACGCAATGTGCATTAAACTTAGTCTTGGGTCTGTGATCAATAGAGAATTTCCAAACGCGGTTCCAAATAATACATAAAAGATCAGATGAAACTCACAGGTACCAGCATAGTTGGCCTAACTTGGGCAGGCTGCATAGCAGCTGTCGGATAATAAGCTGCTGCCAATTGCGGATAGTACTGGAGTGGCCCATAAGCTGGATATCCGGTTAAATATCCTGGATATCCTTGTCCATACATTGGCTGATACATCTGAATGAGCAAAGAGATAGTTATTGCCCCAAATTTCAATCAAATTCCTTGATACATGTCCAACGATATGTTTGCCTAATATCGTAGAAAGAAACGAGTAATTGTTAATGATAATGTCCATATTTACCATGGGATGTGTCAGCGTTTGATCATATGTCGGTTGTGGTGGCCCTTGTGTTGCATACAGCTGTGGCTGATTTGGGAATACCCCATATGGACCAGCTCCTGCAACTTAACATTCATGATCTATTGGAGAATATGAAATGGGGATAGGGTTGAATTCCGATTTTCATTAATTTTCTCATATCGAACTGGAAGGGACGTATTTTTTTTCATTGACCAATGCACGGATTTGAGTGATGTTATTTCTCATAAAATGACTATCTTTATGCTCACAAAACAAATTTCCTTAAAATTGTAGATCATTCTCTCATTGTCCTCAAGTAGCAAATTATCATGAAATTACCTCCATAAGCTGTAGGTTGCGCTTGCGCTGGTACAAATCCAGTAGGCGGATGGGGGGCCACGGGATATGCTGCAACACAATTCCAATAGAACTGTTATTTTTTTCTCGATTCAGAGAAATTTTTTTTTTTTTTTTTCAAATCGAATTTTTGGTTCGAATTTAAGCCAAAGGTACATGTACCATAGCCTGAGGAAAACTGACGAAGCATTTCCCTCTTTCCAGAAATCATTAATGACATTTTTCAAGATTTCTGGGGAAAAAAAGGATTTGCCTCATCCAAAAATCGACTATTTTTTATCGTCAAATTATCTCGGAAAATTTAAAAATTCAGTGTGAGTGATTAGCAACAATTTTTTTTAGTGACTATTCTAACTATCCGAATAGTGTTCAAATGACGATAAAAAAATATACGATTATAACAGTGGCACTCCCACACCCAAGTATATCTTACACATGACATACACCGTTTTTATCCAAATAAAGAAAATACTAATTAAAGCTCAAACAATGTTAGTCACTAATTTAGTGTGGGGGAGAGTAAAAAATTACTAGGTAAAACAATTGGAATGATCGGAAGAACGGTAACGTCGCCCTTTTTTACCACCACTCGAGTTTACCACGATTTCTTTTTACGTATTTTTAAAAATAAAATGCATCAAATAATGCAATGATTGACAAAATTGTTCAGAGTTTTTGGAAAACGCGACGGCTGAAAATTGGGCGATTAGTTTCAAGAGTAAAATGAAATTTTTCATTGACGTTTATTAAACGTCAAATGAAAAATTGTTACTTATAGCAAATAGCGTTACATAATTAATTTTAAGTAGCTACGTGGAACATTCCAACTTCAATAACCAAAAGCAAAAAAGCTATAACTCTTAAAACCAAATTAGACAATATTTTTTTCCTTAATTATTTTTTTTATAAATATGAAACTATTGGAACCAATTTGAATTCGTGGTTCAATCGAGTGGTGAAAATAAAAAAATGTGTAATTTATACAATGAGTATAGAAGTGGTAACAATGATAATATATATTTTTCTTTATGTATATATATATATGTATATATATCAAGTTCCACACATTCAAAAAGTATCGTGACAAGATTCAGCAAACCACAAATTTCTGCAAAATATCCAATAAATAAAGGTCTCAAACATTATTTAAAAAAATTGTAATATTCCTTTTTTTTTTAGTAAATTGCATAGTATATTATTGATAATCAAATTGAGTGATTAGAGTATTGGCAATTATCTTGAGAAGTATATTGTTCTTCATCTATTATTCCAAATTCAACGAAATGTAAGTGACATTTACTCTAAATCACCCAACTTCATTATATAATTTCTCTTTTAGTAATTCTAAATTACACGCCCTGCCGGAGCACCAAAACTTCGCAAAAATATTGAGAAATTTTTGAGGGATAGCTATATTTTGAAATTGCAATTTGCATTTATATCAAAGAATTATGAGCTGTTTTTGCTTTTTTTTTTTTTGAGTAGTTTAGTTGCTTAAGCTCGGCAGCAGTGGATGGACATGTTGTACTCTAACATAGAAGTCAGCCCACACCAAATTGTCCATAATAATTGAGTGTCGTTCCAAATTTTCAAATCAAGTGTTATTATTTCATGCCAATGATTACAGTGAAACGTTATCGTTAATTTTTCTTTCCCCATGGGAAAATATATATTTTTTTTTACACATAACTTGATTTAAAAAAAAATATATTATTGGGAATAGAAATTAATATTTCCATTTGCATAAAATTATATATATTTTTCCGTTGGGATTGAGATATTATAATTTTGACGAAAAATATTAGAGAATACAAAGTATTTGTGAAATTGGATAAAATTTTCTCAATTTTATTTTGGGAGGAAAAATTTAATTGTGAATTTTGATAATGAAGATTTTAAAAATTATCATGAACAACACTCAGTGGATAAATTCATGTGTCAGTGCCACGGTGCAAACAATCATCGAATCCAATAACAATTGATTATAATATTAATGCTATAGGTACCACTGGACAACTGTAAAATTTCCTGCTTTCGATTTCTCTGAGATATTGTCATTTATTTATCGTTACATTATTGAGTTTGGGATAAACCCGAGATTTTCTTTCATGATAATTCATGTTTTGTATTCATTACTGTATATTTTTCTCGTGAATGAAAATAAATTAAATAAAAAGTAAAAAAAAAAAACATTTTGAGAATTAGAGAGCCAAGAAATTATTCGTCCGTAAATTAGAAAATTGTGCCCTTTTTCTAGACGGGAAATTTTAATTGAAATGCTTTAGGTGGAACGGCAGAATTTTCTCAATTTTATTTTGCAAATTCAACTTTTTTTTTTGGTTCAAATATGATTCAAATTTACTTTTAGATTATTGGTCAAAATTTGTAAAATTATTGAAAAAATTCTGGCTTGAAATAACCCTGAACCCAAAGTTTTTTAAATAGTTCTTATAAAAAACGCTATTTTTCCTTTAAGCTCACTATTAACAGTATACATGTTGAAATTTTTTTCTTACATGCACATGCATCTCGTCATGCTGAGAAATCAATACGTCTTTTCAATTATCATTAATCAAAGGTGTGAATTAACTTTTGATTATTTAATTTTCTTCATCAGACTAATTATCAATCAACCTTTGTGATTAAAATTTTTGGAAAGAACGTAGATTTCTCCTGAGAATAAAAAAATCTCCAATAGTCTTAAAAATTTATCATGCAAACGATAAAAAATCTTGTCATCTTCCTTAAAAAATCTCGAGAGTAACGGATGATTTTCATAGCGAATCATATTTTTCATTTCAATTGTCAATTTTTTTAATTTGAGTTTTTTTTTTGAAGGAAGATCTATCCTAAAGAATAATATGAGGAAAATGAAATTCAATACACACCTGTTCAAATTGAAAAGGCATGCAAACACAAAAAATTAAATTTTCATACGTTCATAAATTAATTAATTATCTCTATTTCTCTTATTTTTTTATTTATTTCAGGTCTTTATGAACGTTAGAAAATTTTCTCCTAAAAATAATCACCCACTGAATTAACTTCAAGCATGCAAAAACTTAGGTTCATCAAAACAGAACCACTATTAATAATATTGGTCTATGTAATTTTAAAATACAGACAACAAGTGAACGTAATGTCATAATTCATCCTCATTTCTTCCGAAAATTTTAATATTTCACTCTTATTCTCAGAATGGAATCAACTTTGTCTTTCTTCGACATGACATTATGTTACATGTGACTTATCCAGTATCTATTTATGAGTTACTTTTTTTTAACTAGAAAGCAATCATAAGAATTATCTAAATAATTCGTATTATTAAAATTTATTAAAAAAAAGTGGAAAAAAAATTACATCCTCTATGAAATTCTTTTCAGAATACAGACGCTTCAAAGTTTCAAAAGCGTCAACAAAATCATGCAAAAATGTTGGCCCCAAGTTTCAATATAATTTTTTATAAAAATTGAATGCAATGTTTCATTAGATTCCATATTTTATCATTAAAAAATTACAAACTTTAAATAATTTTCTTTTAATTTTTGCAATTATTTTATAAAACTTGTGGCCTTTTGAAAGCAGCATGCACTATTGTTAAAAGTGAGCTACCGATTTACTATCGAGTAGAAATATTATAGATACGCCGAGCTTAGATACAGCATTCGTGTCCACCTCTTTAATTGTCATGTTTTTTTTTTCTTCTTATATCTCAAAAAATATCATCTGTGAAAAAGAGTTAAATTTCCAGTTGTCATTTCCCATAATTTTCAAAAGAGCTTTTCTTTCCGTATATCTTAAAGAAAAAACATGACAATCGTAAGAAAAAAAAAAGTAATAAGAGAATGAAGTAAAAAAAAAATTAAATGAAAAATAAACCAAACAAATTAAGCAGTCAGCCAATACCACGTTTTCAGTACGATTTTTTTTTTTATTACACCCATATCAATATCTTACGTTTATATTGATTTGGACATATATAAGTCGACGTCTCCAATTCAAAAAGTGATAATCAATATTTCTCCATATATTATTCTCTGCAAAAATTGGAAACAAGTGTAAGTATTGAATCTTCTGTTAGTATTACATATTTCATTAATTCGAAATGTATCGAATAAAAAAAATTTAGGAAAAAAACTTTTTGAATGAGGGAGAGTCGGCTGTTGTTGATATATTTTTTTTCTATTATCGTATATATCGTATATATTGTTTTAAATTTAATTTTTTTATAAACACGTAGTGAGTTAAGGTAATATATAGAAGAAGGTGAGGTTAGATACGTGGCTTGGTCTGCGCAATCGCCGGTCCCCAAGGCTCCACCTATCGACTTGGATCAAATCATCGTCTTTGTAATGCTCCACTGGAAACATATCGATAGCCGCAACTGTAGGTGTGCTTATATTATTTCGTTCCATTGTTGTTATTTTTTTTTTTCCAACTAGTTTGATTCAAGTCTTTTCAATCAGCTCTTCAATTGTTAATTTAGACTGTTTATTGTATATGAAAACTAGCTTATCCATATTTTTTTTCATGGCACCCACTTCGTCTTAACGGCTAAGTTACACCTTAATCCTAGAAGATGTATTTCCTATAAATTTACTCGTATCTTTTTTCTTTTCACAAATTTTCGAGTTTTGAGTTTCTTCTGACTTTTTCAATGCATGCAGAACATCTCAACTTAATATCTAAAATATTTCGGAAATTCGATTTACAATTGTTTTCGATAAAAATGAGCATTCTCATAAAATTATTAAATTTTCTTATTGATGGATCAACAAATGGCCTCCGAGAATTGTTAAATTAAAAAATATCATAAGTTTATTGTTCTCATATTAAACGAAATAGAATTGCAAGAAAGAAAGCTGAATCAAATATACCGCGTTTATGTCTTCTTCATTACAATAATTTAAATGTTTCATCAGAATTTATTATAAATAAATTTTAGATGCAACCCAATAAGAAAATAAAAAAAAAACCTTGAATTATCTTCAACTCTTTTCTACAAAGAAAAATCATAAAACTGTGAAATGGAAACCTAAACTCGAGGGAAGCCATTTTGTATTTTCCTTACGGAAGGCGGTATTGATTAATCTGTCACTGGGCCAGATTATTCGGATTTTTCCGTCCCGGTAGATAAAATTTGTTGGAAAACAAATGAAATTTAATGATTCGTCAAAATCTATTAGGAATTTTGTGACGGTATTTGATATTTCAGAAACATGCAGAGATTGCAATGTCTCCAGAAAAAAAATTGCAGGAAGCACTTTTACAATGATATAAAAAAAATGAAAAAAAAAAAACGACAAGTCCTTCGAATATATCGTACAGCCAAGTGACAATTGACGATCGCGAGACTCGACAAAATTACTTCCTTCCTCCCACCAAAATATCTACTTAATTTATAATAAAAATTTGGCCATTCAACGGTCCAATAGATAATTGACTCTCGAAATTAACAAACTCTCATGAATATCTTTCAAGATTAGAATTTTTTTCTAATTTCTTTTACATTCCGACATCAATTATTCCGATTCGCGTCATCATAGTTACCTTTCTTGTCCGTCATTATTGCTTAGTTTTTTTCTCGAAACTCTAGAAAATAATTGAATTTATCGCTTTTTTCGCTAAAATTTTTTGGTTTTTATTATCTCTCTTTTTTTTTTTTTTTTCTTCAACGATTTTCACGCCTCTTCTCAAATAGAAAAAAAAAATGGAGAAAAAATTGATTCTGGATTTGCACGAATATTTAATTACAGTCACTAGTGAATGATTTACGATAATTTACACACACGCACACTTGATTATTTTTCAATGTTTCTAGCTCAGAAAATTAACCGAAAAATATATTTTATGTTTTTCTTTATAATTCTCTCTGTGGAGAATGGCTGTCACACACTCCCTATGTTGCAGTACGTATCACTGGTTTGACAGACAACTAGCGCCTTGTTATTGAGCGTGCTTGTTCCTGGGCTCATACGACGCTACACGGAGTCGATTACTAAAAGTTGATCCCTATTGGTGAATTGAATTGACCAATAAGATGCTGGCTTACATCTGAAATAGAGCGATTAGCCAATCACTCATCGTGTGAGAACAGATGAGGATTTCTCATTGGTTGATAATATTTGTGGGATAGAATCTGCATTGTTAACGAATGATAATGGATGTGAAAATATTTTCATATATCAATCGATCAATTAATCTCATGATGATTACATTGAAGTTGAAGGACATTATTGAAAAGAAGAGGGAAACAATAGTTGAAAAAATATTTCACTATGTGTTTTACGATAGGTGTATGCCATCATACATGTCAATATCCCTCATAATATAATTTAAGAGTTAAGCAGAAACAGTATATTTGAATTAATTTTTGCGAAATATGAATTTTAATACTATTTTTGTTTATCAATTACAAAAAAAAAAATGAACAAAATTTTCATTGGATAATTGTTGTTACCAACAACTGGTAACCCTTTTTGGCGGCAGTTTCCAAAACAGCCAGAATCATTTGATTCTTGGATCGAAGCCTGATTCCAATATTAGTAAATGAAATCAGTACTGAATTATTACGATTCCGATCAACTCCAAGTCGATAAGTCGATAAACCAACTGATCCAGGAATAATTTGAATTTTACGATGCAATATTGAAGCCTTTTTTTTGCCAAGGATATCCAAGTAACACTACCTGCAATGAAAATAGGTTTCTGAAAGGAAAATATAATCCTTTGTTGATGCAAACGGCCAATCAGCGATAATAAAAAAAAAAAAACAGGTAAACTTGGAAACAAAAAGATGAAATCTCTTCATGCGTTACATGCCAACGTTTCGGACACTATATGTCTCCATTTTCAGAGCAATCTATTGTTCTGGGTGACAAAAATGAGCAAACTGACATGAAAATCAAAGAATCTTTATTATGAGTCTAGAGCAATTGGAATAGCATTATAGACTTAATCAAGGTCAATTACGTATTTAACACGACTGGAAATGATCGATTAAATCACCATTAAAAGTCAGTCATTAACATTGTTAAATATGACCGAAACTTCCTTTATCATCTTGTTTTTTTTTTTTAGGTATTAAACTTCTCCGATTTTCACTCAGCTAAACATAATTTGATATTTCTGACGATTTTATGGCGAAATAATGCACTAATAGGAAATTATGATCATTTGTTGGGATTTCATGGGTTTTGTAGGGGGAAAATATTGCTGTATAGCTGTATAGCTCGTTTGGAGAAAGACTTCACATGTTAATGTCTATTCCCTGTATCGTTTTATTTTTTGGCTGCGCGAAAATGAATGTCGATGGTAAATTGTATTTTTCCTTTCACAGATGACTCGAAATGACGAAAATACTCAATTCAAACCTTTCACATTGGGGGAACAGGGGTAAATTGTCGTTGACTGATGGCGATTTTGGCGATATAGAGGGGATAGGGTTGACGAGTATTTAATGAGTCACTTATGTTTGGCGATCCTCATTATGAAGTCTCGCTTGGGCAGATTTAGTTGAATATAACAGAGTAATATAAATTCTGCGTGAAAATCAAACCGAGTTATTTCCTTCAATTTACATTCCTACTGTAAGTCAAACGTCTCTTCCATTCTATAATTACTATTCAATACTGAAGTTGAGAAGTAGAAGAAGCCTTTTGATTGATGCAATCGATTTGGATTCAACTTGTAATTTTTTACTTGTATGTTCATTCCGCAGAAAATGACGAAGCTCGCCTGGTTGTTCACAAGGATCCTTCTGAGTCTATTGAGCGGAGGAACATATGTGGATTCAGAGTTCGTCGCCACGATTTCAGGTAACGTAATTAGGTAATTTTAAAATAACGAATTAATCATATTTTCATAATCGTGATCAGAGATTTTACAAGTCATCAGTTATTAATGTTTAAAAAAAATGATGAATCAATGTTTTCGCTGTCAGGAGTTACAGCCTCGAAAACGTGTACTGAACATGAAGCTCGATGCTACGATGGCCAGTGTATCTCAAAAAATTCGATCTGCGATGGCAAGGTGGATTGCTTGGACGGTTCAGATGAAGTTGAATTTTTTTGCAGTGAGTTATCTTTGACAATAATTGATTTGTTAAAAAAAAAAAATCATGAAATATCATTATTTTGATTTCATCTGTGATTTTGTCCCGGAAACCTGAAGAACGAAAATGCACTTCAAGCCAATTTAAATGCCACGATGGAGAGTGCATTCCACGACAGGAAAAGTGCGATGGCAAGAGCGATTGCTCGGACAGTTCAGATGAAAGTTCTTGCAGTGAGTTAACCTTCATAATAATAATTTTTTTTTTTTAAATATCTAAGTCATAAGTTATGAATATGGTTGAATAAATGAATTATCAATGCCTATGAAATATTAATGTTTCTGTTTTCAGGAGTTAAACCCTTGAAAACTTGTGCCCAACATCAATCTCGATGCTCCAGTGGCCAGTGTATCGCGAAAAACTGGGTCTGCGATGGCGAGTTGGATTGTTTAGACGGTTCCGACGAAAAAGAATCATTTTGCAGTGAGTTAATAATAATTTTTTTTATTAAAAAAAATTATGAAATATCATTATTTGGTTTTCATCGATGATTTTGTCCCGATAACCTGAAGAACTGAGATGCAGTTCAAGCCACTTTAGATGCAATGATGGAAAGTGTATTCCACGACACAAGATGTGCGATGGCAGGACCGATTGTTCGAACGGGTTAGATGAATTATTTTGCAGTGAGTTACTCTCCACAGTTATTTTTTTTAAATATAAAATATCATTATTTGGTCTTTTATTTGTTATTTTGCCCTGAAAACCTGAAGGACGAAGATGTAGCTCAAGCCAATTCAAATGCAACGATGGAGAGTGCATTCCACGGAAGAAGAGGTGCAATGGCGAGGGCGATTGCTCAGACGGGTCAGATGAATTATTTTGCAGTGAGTTATTTCTCAAAATTATTTTTCACTTGAAAAATTGATGAGTTATAAACGATTATTTGTTAAATATAAATCATTCTACTTCTAGGACGTAGAGCAAGGCAATGTTCTGCAAACGAATATCAGTGCAAAGCCGGAAGGTGCATTCCACAAAATTATGTTTGCGATGGCAAGGCGGATTGTAGAGACAGATCAGATGAAGTTAATTGTGGTAAGTTATTTTATCAAATTATATTTCCGCTGGAAAAGCCTTGAATTATGAATTATCTACAAAGCATCAATGATTCTCGTTTTAGAACTACGCGGGCTCGAATGAGCAAGCGATTGTACTCCAGATCAAATTAAATGCTCCAGTGGGAAGTGTTTCTCAAAAGGATTGTATTGTTCTGAATATAACCATCTAGGTGTCTCAGTTTAAAAATTCTTTTTATGTCAATTTATAATATTATTACCGCTGAGGTCAATAATCTACTTCTATTCATTATGGATGTACTTATGATGTCAGATTTTCTATAAATAAACCTAATTACTGTTAATGAAATGTAATACAATTGAGAACAATCATTATAATCGATTAAATCAACATTAATAATCAATCATTGATAGTTTTAAAGATAACGGAGAATTCTACTAATAGATGTTTTCGGGTCACACATTGAATTTCGATTATTTCATTTGCAAAGAATATACTATGATTATCATTCTTTGTTCAGAATTTGCTTGGTTTTTTCACTGGAAATACTGCTATTAAAAAAAAAAAATTGGATCTTACGAATATTTCAAAACTGATTATTATAATAATAGTTTTATTGCTTTCTGAGAATTTTATATAAATCTCTTATAGCAAGAGGGGATGCAACATAAGTATAAAAATTAAAAAAATTAGGATTACAAAAGTTTTACAATAAGGTAGTAGCCAAAAGCAAAGCAAAAGCAGCACAATGTCATATATATATAAACCATATCTCAAGAATTGCCAGAAATAGTAAATCATTATCTCAAGAAAGTAAAGAAAATAGACTGAGTTCAGAGAGTAAGTAGGCTAGACTGAACTGGTGTGAATAGGCAACAGTGTTGTAGGGCTGGAAAGGCTGGGCTGTGGTGATATCTGTTGGAGACCAAGCTATGACTATAGCTCACAAATAAGCAGGCTGAAACAGAGGCACAATTAGATGACTAATAAGAAGCAGTATGTACATCTGATATTAGGCTACAAGGGGAAAAAAGAACTGATTATTAAATTAATAGATTAATTATTGATCTCTGAACGCCAAAAATGATTGTATTCATATGTTTTGTACCATTGCCGCCATATGTCCTTTAATTATCAATGTATATTTTTATATATTTGTAATGATTTGTAACTGAACATGTTTGACCCTGTAATTGGCTACATGCTGTTGGGTCTCAATGAAAAATAAATACAAATACAAATACAAATAGATTATCTGCTATAAAAAATTATGATTACGCTGATCTTTGACCTTAATAATCTGGCGAGACTCATCTCACAGGAAGTGAGAGAGTATTCAACAAAGGTACACAATGTATCATGATCCTCCATTCAACACGCGAGATATAAAAATACAGACAAAGAAGCTGTTCCCTTTTTGATCCCTCCTCTCCTTTCTGTTTCCCTCTTGCATCTCCATTTGTCTCTTTTAAATCTTCAACACTCGGCTCAAAAATGGGACATACAACACACTAAATGAAAGAAAAAAGTCTATAAAACAGTTCACAATCCCAAAAAGCTCAATATTCGTCGCCATTATGATGTATATTTTCGTCCTTAAACCCTCTACTCATGTGACCCAAACTTGATATTCAATGAACTGTTGACAAAATCTACTCAGACGAAGATAATGAATCCATTCCATGCACTCTTCATCATCATCAAGATTCACGATATAATCCCCTCTGATATCACCTCAATTTCAATTGCCAGAGTTTCAAATCTACTCGGACGAGTAAATGACATTACGAGATTCCAATTGCAATCATAATTCGGGTATTTCTCTCAGGTATGTTCATTTTCCGTTAACACATCGACAATTTTGAAATTTTGATGAAGCGGAGAATGAATGTCAGAAGAAATTTATTTACATTGGAATGAGAATGATGAATAAAAAGTCAAAAAAATATTTATGAAATAATGAGATTGACGATAGAGATGAAAAGATAACTATTGTAAAGAAAAAAAAAACACATTTTCAGAGATAATAATTAATTAAACAAAATTAAGATTTTTTGAAAATTTGAGATGAAAAAAACTGACGAATTTGTGTGATGCATCTCAGAATTTTCTGCAAAAAATTTGACATTCATCTCGTTTCATTCCCATCCACCGTTTTGGCACACCAGTCGCAGTCCTCGACGTTTGTATCGAGCGCAAGTGACGTCACGAGAGCCTGTGGTGACGTCATACCAGTGTAGTGGGTGCCTCGAGTACGTATATCCATCTACTCTCTCTGTCGCACACTTTCGCAGTTGTCTGCGCAGTACAAAATTTGCCAACAAATTTGCCACGTCCGCAAACCCCTGTTATTGTGTGCTATTGTACATTAATATCATTCATCTGTATTATTTCTTTCTATTCACATGCAATGATAAAATATAATATGAGTGAATTATTCCAGGATTGTATTTAATTCCAACAGATTTTGCTAAAATGATCTAAGAAAGTATTGAGTCAGCGTTGAAGAGACCCAGTACTGTGTATTTTACGGATGATCTCTGCTTCATCATGGAGTACGTGACTGGAACATGCTCTGGAGGGGTTGAATAAAGCGACAATGGATTATTCAAGAAATTTTGCAGAATCATATATCCGTAATGTTTTAAACAATAAGTGACATTGTAATGAAAATTTTTATTTAAAATTCATCATCATTGAATACTTTTAGAATGTTTTCATCACTGATCATTGAAACTATTGAAATAGGGAATAAGAAGGTGATTCAGTGTTTTGTAAAATAATTTAGTGCGAAGAACGAGATATCAATATATATAGCAATATAGTTTGTAATATTCCGGATGGCAATAAATTGTACAGGAAATGTCTATAATGTTGATAGAGTAGAAATTAGGAAGTACGTTTTGGTTACGTCGTCAATAATAGCGTGATGTTGGTAAAGTTGAGGAAACCACTGGGCTAATTTCACCAATAATTCATCCCTCCACGTTATTGAATTTCATTTGCCTTCTCGTATATCTAGTAATATTATATACGACCCTTCTTAATGGTGTCACCAGTGTGGTCAAACAATCTCTTCGGTAGTAAATGGCAATTAATTATTTCACATCGTCAATCATTTTTTATGCGGTAATTCTACCAAATTTTTATGAAGAATGTATTAATTTGAAGGGTTTATAGAATAAAGATAAATCGTTTCTTCATTATATTATTCACAATATCAAAATTTTATAATTTTCTAGGTTTCTGATAAACGCTTGTGGGTTAAGGTTTTCACCCTCATTATCCATGAGGAAACCAACTAACAATAAGATAAGAATGATCCCTTCTGAAATGAACACATATTTTCGTTATCATTCAAACATCAGTGCCTCTATTGGAAGCGTCCATCAAACTCGTGTCTCTAGGACTAAAAATGATGTTGAATCTGGTGGCAGACATGTGTCTTACCTAGCGATAAACCAGCCTGAAAGCTGGAAACCTAGGGGGTCGAATTTTAGCAAAAGGCGAGAAGATTTCTAGTTTCAAGGGAAAGATTTTTCGCTCAATCTGAGGAGATGAATTTTGTTTGAGGTTTCAATGCCCCTATAGGACGTCTTGTATTGAATCCTGTCGTTACCGGTTCCAGCTTAGCAAAATTACCATATGAGAAATATAAAATTTTGTTTTAAAAATAAAAGAAAAACCACAAATTTTGTGTTAATCGTTTATTTATTCATGAATCCAGCAGTGAATATGTATCATAATGCCCCCCCCCCCCACACAACTTTAAAAATGAGATTATTCTCTGGAACTTTTCTGATTAAGTGGATAATGAAACTTTCACCAGAACACCACTGCGATAGGTCCTGCGCAGTAGTTCATTAACCCCAAATGAACCATGAAGGAGTAACAAAAGGGTTCAGTATTTTCATATTATTCAAGTACCACTCTGCGAATAATAGAGAATTGGCACACCAAAACTCTGATTTACTCCCCACGATCTGAACTGAAGAGAGAGAGAGAAAAAAAAAATAAATGACTTTTTCATTGATTATTGGTTGGACCCGCAGTCAGCAATCTCACCTTGTCTCTCTCAAAATTGCAAAAATGTAGCATCTCACTTCTGTTCTGATTCGACCCTCGGTTTGTTGTCTCAGTTCAGCATTCAACGGGTACTATTCTCCCTCTTATCGATCCACCACCACCTCTACTGCCTTCAAAACCATCCCCCACCCTCTTGTCCCACCAACCCTCTCAGCGGGGGACTGCAGACCTAGAGTATACGGGGACGCCTGGTTGTGGGCTCACTCCAGTGGCTGCCCGGCCACCACGCCGGCACAAACAGCTTCAATTGTATTTCTAAAATTTATTACGACAATACGTCATATTCATTATTTCAATGGGTATACGCACACCAAATATATATCAAATTGATGGAACTAGGATGACATTCTGATGCTGCAATTTTTTAAAAAGTGGTGAAGGACATTAAATTTGTTTTTTTTTTTTTTATTTTATTTCATAAATGTCAATTTCTTGTTGACAAAGGAACACAAGTTATGTGGAATTATATGTGGACTGATCCTTTGTTCTGATTTTGGGATGTGAGGATCATCCAATTAATTGAATAATCTCTCCAGTTGAACATTACCACCGTAAGTTTTATCATAGAAGATTATCATTTTTTTTTAAAATACTGATATCGTTTCTCTGAATATAGGGTGGATGAAGAAATAAAATTAATGAAAGACATTACTGTTATTCATAACCAGTAGTACATTTTATATCCTCCTCAACCCTGTCCTTCATTGGCTCTCCGCGTAATAATATACATTTATCGGTAGTGTCAAGGCTCAATTGTAATAACACACGATTCAAATAGTAGAACGATAAGAATCACATCAACAGCCTCGGGGGGGTATGTTCATTGTTCGCATGAAATTGTAAGTATTTTTGGATGCACTCAGGACGTGAGATTACATATTTTTGATTATTTTCTATTGGAGACTAACAGATGTGGTAAAATGGAGTCGCTGTATCAAATAGAATTCTCTAAACATAAATTTATACTTTGACCCATGCAATTTCACTCATTCGATGTGACCCTCATGCTTAACCCTCAACCCACAATTAAGACTTTACGCAAGCTCCTGCTTGTAGCATCTCATACAGATGTTACCATGTCACCATCAGATATTTTTTTGTCCAAATAATCAGTTTGATTGCTTGGAAATAATTTATTGTCTGAGAGCATCAGTCTGGTAACTTAAACCCTCCTGATGCAGTCTGACAGTGCACCCAAATGGTAGAATTTTTTAACCAGAAATGGGTACCATAAGCCTCTGATATTATGGCAGTACATAATGAGACTTCGTAGTCATAAAACTATAGATAATGGCAATTTTAATGGAGCATTTGACATGGCACCATAATGTATCTCTTAACCGGAAGTGAATGGGGGCATTATCACCGAGAGACAATCATATCCATGTATCAGGGTTGAGAGTATACGAGAAAACAACACAACTATAATGCAACCCTATCCAAGTGCATCAACCATCCACTAGCGTGTGTGTATATGTGTTAACGGTGGTTGAAAGTATTTCTAGAGCAGTAGACGAGGAAGGAGGGTACTAAAAATAGAACCTGGTAGAGTCGACGCTCGAATTAAATATAGACGGTGAACGAACCTGCATTGATAATTACTTCATTCTCATTGATGAATTCTTCGTTTTTATTAATACTCCATTAGGTGAAAATTTTTACAAGATGACGGGTAACAGTATTTTTAAAACAGTTTGATTTTGGAGGAAATGTTAAAAACTATTTTCTTCATTCCTAAATCATTTTATTATAGGATTGAATTAGTTGACTTTTGGGTATTAACTTGTCCATATTTCAATGGATTTCTAAATTTTCTTGTTCAAATAAAAATTAATGTGGAGCCAATTAATTGGTGAATAATAGTGAACGATAAAAATCCGTCAGGGATAACTATTTGTTTGAGTGTCATTGGCTCAAGTATACCTTTGGGATATAAAACTTTTTCTTTTTTCACATAACATTGAGTTTCTGATGACTTTTCGATTGTTGAAAAAAAATTGGAAAATTAATATCCACTGGGAGTTGAATAGAGGAAAAATTCAATAGTTAAAGGTGGGAAGGATTTAATTTCTCTCTTGTTGAGACTCGTAGTTAATTGTTGGACACTTGAATGGTTACACAATTGGCATTTCTCATTCAATGAGTATCATACACGCACAGGGATCTATTTACAGTATTATTGCTTTGTCATTGATGAATAATTTCATTGATCGATCAATCATTCACTGACTAATTGACTAATTCCTTCAATTTTTCAATATTTAGGTCAATTTTAGATATGCCTACCGCAGAAGCAGTGGAAGAACCAGCAGTTGTTGAGGATGTTGGACAATTGGAAGATCCTGATGAACCTCCGGAGGAAGGAGGGGCTCGTCCAAATGGTCAACAGAGTAGTAGGGCTGGTATTATGAAACCTTTGGTGGTTCTCGCCCTTCCTGGCATGTATCTTTTTTACAAATACAGCCAGTATCGTCGGGAACAACGAGAATTGTCTAGGAGACGAATTACAGAACGAGAATTACAGCATCTCCATCATAAAATTGTAAGTTACTACAGACAATTACCCTTTAAAATAACAGTTTTAAGAAGGATATCATTTTTCTTCAATATCTAATGTTCCATCATCAAACAATCACTTCAGAATATCGCAATATTCGAACGTTTTGAAATTATTCATGCACTTCAGAGTATTTCACTTCGATAGAGAGGATTTCTCGGTCAAACTCGGTCAATAATAGTACAGCCCTCTATACTCACCAGACAAGAGGAAATTCCCTCCAGTTCCATGTACATTCGATGTAAATGCTTCAACAGACACTTAATTCCCTTATAAACGAGAACTACTACAATTGCGTTTTGAAGAGGCAATTGAATGAATAAGTAGACAAATTGTAATGCAATTATTTTTATTGAGTTAACTCGATGATCCCAACCGTTTTATCCAATTTTCGTGGCTTGTTACAACGATATATAATTTTGAACCTTAAATTGGGGGAAATGTGACAATTCAGGAGAATTCAAGGGGATGATTTCGATTAACTGACGGCCTAAATAATATTATGAACCATTTTCCATCGCTCACGGATGCTATCAATCACTTTTTCATTCATGAAATTAATTCTGAAACACAATATGAAATTCTTCACTCGAATTTGTGTTTCGACTCGTATATTTTTCGACAATCAAAGATCAAATATTCAAATGATCAAGTCAGAATTGTTCTTCTTCAAACGATATTGATATATCTGCATTTTTAATATCGATAAGGGAAAATTCGCGATCAAGAAAAAAAATAATATTGAATATAATCAACTCTGTAGAGTCAAAGATTTCCTGACATTATTCTGATGGACTGGTTGGAGAGCCGAAAAGGATTAATATTCTCCAGCGTTCTCCGTTGCTTCTGGAGAAGATGTCACTATCATATTGAATTTTTAATGAGGAATTAAGAACCCTGTCGCTTTGAATAATATTTACCAAGGCGTTCGAATCTTCTGTCATGTCGAGCAGAAACTCATCAGACATTTCATGTGCTACAGTATTCAACTAAAATGAGATATCAAACCTATATGACTAATATTCTATGGAGGAAAGCGCCACACCCAAAAGGAAAGTTTTGATTCAGGTATAATTTTTCGACCTGGCCAATTTCTACCTGAATCAATTAGATTTTCGATTTATTTCGGGTCAATGTAGCCAGAATGAATTAAATCAGGACGAGTTCTACTTGAATCAGGTAGAGTTCAACCTGAATCAAGTAGAGTTCAAATTGAATCAGGTAGAATTTAACCTGAATTAGGTAGAATTTAACCTGAATCAGGTAGAGTTCAACCTGAATTAGGTAGAATTTAACCTAAATTAGGTAGAATTTAACCTGAATTAAGTAGAGTTCAACCTGAATCAGGTAGAGTTAAACTTGAATTAGGCAGAGTTCAAATTAAATCAGGTAGAGTTCAACCTAAATCAGGTAGAGTTCAAATTGAATCAGGTAGAGTTCAACCTGAATCAGGTAAAGTTCAACCTCAATCAGGTAAAGTTCTAATTCAATCAGGTAGAGTTCAACCTGAATTAGGTAGAATTTAACCTAAATTAGGTAGAATTTAACCTGAATTAGGTAGAGTTCAACCTGAATCAGGTAGAGTTCAAATTGAATCAGGCAGAGTTCAACCTGAATCAGGTAAAGTTCAGCCTGAATCAGGTAAAGTTCTAATTCAATCAGGTAGGGGTCAAATTCAATCAGGTAGAGTTCGAATCGAATCAGGTAGAGTTTTTTTCGATTCTCACACTTCAAGTTTATCTCCTCCTATCTTCAATGAAAATTTGCAACGAGAAAAAGGAAAAATATCTCTAACGAAGCGACAAAGTAAGTCCTTTCCGTGCAAACGGCCACGGATATACTTTTCATACTAATTCAACTTCCTATTTGGAGGACGTGCTCTTCGTTTGGGTATACGAAGTACAGAGATAAAATCATCTCCCACGAGTGTCCATTAAGCGTGTTCATTTGCGTACAAAGTGAAAAGCATTTCAAAATTGCTGTGAGAGCTGAACCCTTATTATCAAAAAGTGAAATGAGATTGCAAGAGGAGTGGTCCTGACCGTTCAACAAGCAAAGTATGAAGCTACAGTTAACGTTTTGGGATAGAGAAAACTCATTATTAATATTTATTATAACATTAAAATTTGTATAGACAGTCATATTGTGAGTCGAGAGGAATATTTTTCGCTTATGAAGCATTATATATCCAAACATATACGTTGATCGTATGTCTTCTTCCCATATTTCATTCTTTCAACATCTTCCATTATTTCACTCCGCATCACTCGTACTCACAGGTGCCAATTCTCATTCTCAACTCGTCTCTAGTTGCCATCACTATATAACCAGGATCCTATCTCTAGTTTCTATTCTTTAGCATCTGTATTACAATCAAACAATGGCTGCAGACTATCGCATTGCACACATCTTCTTCCACCATACTTCAAATGTATCTCTGATATCATTCCATGATTATTTTGGGAAGGGAGAAGTAATTTTATGAAAATTTATTTCAATGATTGAATTAATTTTTTCGAGTTTTTTTGGAATTTAATTGAATATTAGGGGAAAAAAATATTACTTTGAATCATGAGTTTAACAATTCCCACAAATGATGTAAGACAACGAGGGTGACTTGGACAAAGTTTCGTGATAATCTCACTAAAACCGAGAAAGAATGATTCAGAATTGCCAGACTATTATTCTCCCTTGCCGGGGTCATCGGCCAGACACTCCCTTATTTTTCCTTCGCTCAATCCCCTTTCGTGCGGATCACGATAATATATAAAATTTTGTTTTCTTCAACAAAGAAAAATACCCTTGATTATAACTGCGATACTAATCCCTCACCTGTAGTGATATTTCGTTCTTTAAATTGAGAAAGTTCAATCTATGTTATTGACTCGTTCAGAATAATATTTTGATAAAATTTAAGTCTCGAACGATATTACGGAGAGCAGCGATAAAAGTTATCTCCAATCTCAAGTTTCTATATGATCTTGTTCGTTTCCTCCCATCATCATCATCATCATCATCTTATGCTGAAGGAGTCCCAAGTGTTTTGAAAGGTTATACATTTATGTATGTGTTTTATTAAAGTCGAGATAAACATCTTAACGTATCCCTAGCGTGAGTTTTATCAGGAGTTTCATTTATAACAAAAGAGAGAGAGAGAGGGGGGGGGGGCTTTTTGTTTTGGTCTTTCTTACTATTTTTTTCCCCTCCCTCTTCTTTCGAGTGAATTTACAAATTAAATGGTTTTCAAGGCTAAAACCTCTAGTTAATTTATAAGGTCTCGGACTTTGGCACCCCTGCGTAGTTTCTGCCACTTAATTCTTGATCAACCGGGGATAAGAGACGATAATGCGGTTCAAAGATCACCATAAAGGGGTCAAAAAAGTGTTAATCTTCAGAGTCATCTAAATTTTTTTGTCCTTGGAGAAATGACTGATTATGAAAAATTTTTTGTTCATGCATTTTCGGTCATTTTATTATAAGTAGATAGGAGTTAATCACAAGGATCTAATGAGTTCTGTCCCTTTACATTCCATTTTGAGAAAATATGTATAACAAGGCAAAATGTATCGTGTATAACATCCCAGCACGTGACAAAGTATAGCGTAATTTGTGGTAATGAGGCATGAGAGCCCTGGGGGCATCAGCCTCTTCAGTGTGAAAAAATAACAATGTGACGTCACAAGAAAAATCCATTGTGTATCTCCAGCTGGAGAAAATAATCAAATTTTTAAGTCTGCCACACTGCATTCTCAAAACATATTTTAAAGAGGAAATTCCTATTATGTGCTCGTGACCAAAGGCTTTGAGCTTCGAATCGATAATCAGAAGGTGAATATGACATGACATTTTTTCCCCCTCCGTTTCTTGTATATTTTCTTTAAGTCACTGCTTGAAAATACGCTATTTCACACCATTTGCTGATGAAAGGGGACATAAGCTTATTCAAATGTCTGGTTTGAATTGTATTGCATGAGTATATCTAGTCTTCTGATAATTCAAGATCTCTGTAACTTATACAATTCATTCAGATGAGATTTCGATATAAACAGAAATTGTATAAATTCATTTCTGTGATTAATCTTGCTGCAAAGTCATATCAATAAATTACAATAATCCAGTTTTTACTTTCTTGTTTCTTCCTCTGCGCGTACTATACCCTGATCGATGAGTAGAGAGCACATAACATGGCCGGAAGCTCCAAGACTTTTCACCAGAAACTGTTTGAAAATTTAATTGCCCTGCTAAGATCGATTTTCATTCATGGTAAAGGGGATTAATTATAAATGCAGTGCTATGCTGTTTTTGTTATCATATTTCATATTTTTTTCTATATTTTTGTTTCATATATTTGAAAATAATTTAAAAGGCATTGAGATCCCTCTGATTATGATTATTATTTTTATCAATCATTTTTGAAGAAAATGTCAATTGACATTTTTTGTTGAATTTTTTTCTCATCTACAATAAAAAATCTTTTGTCATTGTGAATAAAAAAATCTATGGAGATCTTAGAAATCCCTGAATCGGTCGATTTATTACTGTAAGAAATATCTGACGTCATCACTCTGAAGGAACAAATAAATTTTCCAATTTTTTTGTGTAAAACGTACATTTGACTATATTCATATTCAACCCTTTATATTATTTTTGACAACGTATACATGAAGAAACGTCATGGCATCGTATATAGTCAACAAACACATGATATTTCCTCGTCCCCCAACCGTCAGAGATCTATAGAGCCAGCTGCAATTGTTATCGACGTGTCCACTTGAATATTTCAGCGACACGATATAGAGACACGGGTTATTGGCCGTAACCATATGTTTATATAACAAAGAAATAAAATTTTCACGGGATGAAAAAAAAATTAATGAAAAATATTGAGTTGGGATTTTTATGATGATAGGAGGAGTAAACTCCAATGGCGGACTGATTGAAGTCCAATGAAAACTCTTTTTCTTTTCTCCTCTCCTCATGTTGCTAGAGAGGAGATGAAATTATATATATATATATATCTACCTAGGGGACTCAAGTTCATTTCATTTCCGGATGACTCCCACTGGGAATGAATGAAAGTATATGCATATTCTCTGATTGAATCCAAATAGTTTGAATTGGATAAATGAAATAATCATTCAAAGCAACTTCGAAATCAGTTTTTGGGGGATATTTCGGAATCTGAGAGGGAGATGGAAAAATTTTGAGGTTGCAAATGAATAAAATACCCAATAGAATTTTTTTTTATCTCAAAAGTATCGACCATTTAAATCAGTGAAATTTCTAGCAAATGGAGATTTTTTGTTTGTTTTTAAATAGAATATTCCACGATTTCTTGAATCTGTTGCAAATCCCATGAATGCATCAGGCATCCACGTACATGTACGTACCTCTGGTCGCCATTTTTCACACTTGGTTGCGGGAAATCCTGTGGGATTCTGAATGGACTCAGCGTAGAATTCCCAGGCGCGATTGTGGCTACAAACAACTGAATCAGATTAAATCATGTTGTAATAAAGATGTTTTTCTCCGGAATAACTTTTAATTGACCTGTTTTTCCCCAGTAATTGACGAGATACGGATAGGGCACTATTTTTATTGAATGTCAGGAATCACTGGGGCAAAACAGGTCACTGTTTTCAATGAAACCGGATTTTTCTTGCATTGAGAATCAAATTTCCAATTGCAGAAAAAAATTATACTCAGTTGATCGGGGAGAAAGAATGAATTATTTATAATTTTATAATCACCATAATGACGAATAAGTTGACCGATTTTCGTATTTAACGATGAAATATGAGAACAGCCAGGTTGCAATGGTCTTCCACCATTGGGATAAAAATCGGCATGTCCAATGGGACTTGGAAATCCAAAACGTCCTCCATCAGTATGAATGACATCGACAAAGGTAGCGTCAGATGCTGTCAAATGTCCTTTCATTCCTGTATCCATATAGAGCGGATAAGCTGCATCAAGTCCAGTGATCCTGCCAACCTATTCATTGTTGCTTGTCAAAGGTTTTACAATGGAATTAAGTTGAATCCTATTTTTTTTTTTTTTTTTTGGTAATTACACATTTATTTTGGAATTTCTCTCACATTCAACAAAATGTGGAAAATCTACTTGTTTGTTGATTATTGATAATTAATATATTGTGAATTGAGGGATGATGTGGGGTGGGGGAAAGACGGAATATAGACAAGTATTGAATGCATTCGTTGAGTGAGTCTGATCCAGAATGACCGTTTCTACTTATATACGACCGATGTGGGTGGGAGTATTCTGGCAATATACGTAAGTGGAAACGGATAATTCGAGATCAGACATAATTGCAGTTGACGGAAACCTAGACACGATACATCAATAACTCGTATCTTCAGCAAATAGCAAAGAATTTTAAAACATCACATTAGTCCATTTTATTTCATTCAATGATTCTTCACGAGCAATATTTTCATGATTTATGGTAACTCAGTGCCCATTCAATATGCTATACCTTTCGCTCTGTAGATCAATCCGTTTTTCTACTAAAGGTAGGTCGATACATCGCATTGATTGGGGTAGAGTACTCCTACTTGAATGAAATAAATTATCGACTTGAATCAAAATTTTTTTGTTGGGTGAATCTTTCAAAAACTGATGATGAAATAAAACCGATTCATCTCATTCATTTGAATTATTTTTATATAAAACTAGGGGGCAAGCCCCCTAATACATAATTATGCATTGGATATATCATTTGGTCCTAAACTCAGTTAACTAAATAAATATCTTGTACACATATTTATATCTGGATTAAGATATATGAGAAGATATATATACCTCTCACCACTTCCTGATTCCAAACATTCTTAAAGAATACAGAAGAAAAAGTAAAAGTTAACCAAATATTCAATTGAATTTTTCGACCCCAATTTCGTTCTTTATTTATCAGGATTTGCCACAATTCAGGATTTGCCACTGACTATTTTGGGGAATTTTCAGGTTTTTCAAGATTTTCGGGAATTTTCAGAAATTTTCAGGATTTTCCGGGAATTTTTCGAAAATTTTCGGGAATTATCAGGATTTTCCGGGAATTTTCAGGATTTTCGGGAATTCTCGGAAATTTTCAGGATTTTCCAGGAATTTTTCGGGATTTTTGGGATTTTTTTCGGAAATTTTCGGAAATTATCAGGATTTTCGGAAATTTTTTTCAGGATTTTCGGGAATTTTTTTTTGCAGAATTTTCGGAATTTTGAGCCTTGTTGACGAAAAGAGAAAAAAAAACTCACTGTGAACAACCTTTTGAGGTGCCAATGCCTTCCCCATGAAACCAGCAGTTTCTGCTCCAAGACTGAATCCAATGACGTGTAACATTGACATTTGTACTGCATTATTATTATCCAACCATCTCACAAATCTTGCCACATGTCTACCGACTTGTCTTGTATTCCTCACAGCTGTTATATACCACGGTAGAGCAGCAAGTTTTCCCCAGTCGACTACAATGATATTGTATGCTCCACGTGTTAGATAAGCTGAAAGAAAGATGTGGAGATTTACTTTATTCATCCCTACTATTCACTTTATTCTCTTTTCCAGTGAGTATTTATCATCTCGCAGAAAAGCTATCGCTCAATTCAGAGAGAAAATTAAACCATTCTGACGAAAAATTCGGCTATCTGCTCTAGATTCAGAGATATTCATAAAAAAGTGACCTTGAAATTTAATTTTGTGAATTATATTCAGAAATGTATGAATTTTCCCTTCTCAGCACCAATCACAGAATTTTAAATTACTCAATTACCGGCTGAAATTGACATGGCACTTTTTCCGTTACCCCTCTCTGCATATCCATGAATGAAAATGACTGTTGGATTGGTTGGATCGAAATTGCTATTTCTTAAACTTCTTGAATTCTCCAGTTGCAGAATATTTGGCCTCTTTGGATTTTTCCTTAAATATAAATTACACGAAATAAGGTTGAAATATTACAAGTAGTTTCAGCAAGTTTTTGTGAATTATTATATGCATACTTGGTGTAAAGTTGAAACTGTATATCACGATCAACTTCAATATTGCAACACAGAGTGCATGTGCCAGTGGGTAATGGCGATATATTGAGTGTACTTCCACCTAGAATCCAATTCATTTCATTTTTATAAATTTTTTTACAATCATGACAGGTAAATTTAAAAATTAAAAATATTTATTCAGTACATCAATAAAAATTATGTGAGAAATTGAGTCAATTGCCGTCGATTCGATATCAACCCTGAAGATGAAAATATGTATAAAACATAAAATCTCTCAATTGTTATTAACGAAAAGATAAACTAATTACACAACTCTTTAGCTTTAATTCTACAGTAAAATCTCTTTTTTACTTTACAATATGAGAAAGTTAGTACTGAACGAATGCTCGAGAGGCGAATTAGGTGCTCGACTACAATGAAGAGACCTCTCAACGATTTCGCACGTGAATATTTTTGAGAGTGAGAGGAAATAATGAAGGAATCGATGTGGTAAAAAATGAGCTATCGTTTTAATGACAAAAAACATTGACGTTCCACTTTGTTGGAATCGGTACAAGTTTTCATTTTATTTTCATTTATTCCCCATGACCTCCCCCCTCTCCTCCCCCGAATTGAATGAATTTTCATAGAATTCGGAACAATATAAAAAAAAAAATGTTTTCCTTTTTCTGTAGATATTTCACAAACCACGACCAGAAACTTTTCAACTTGGAATCACACTTTTGAACCACAAAAAATTAACACCTGATTTAATTTCTCGAGTTAACAGATCTATAATGTGATAATTACCTGTATCAACAACAACTAGTCGACATAAAAGAGGAGTGAAAAATGGAAAAATCATATTGCTAATGTAGCATCAAGGAATTTATGACAAACACACGAAAATAATAGACAATACCGTTCGTTCAAATCCTTGAGACAAACTGACAAGAATGAATTTCCAACTCCAATGTTTCAATAGTTTCTCCAATGCAGTAAATACAGCAAGAACTAAGTAATTGATGTTTTTTTTTCAGTGATTTTCACCACCAAACAATTGCTTATATTTTTTGTCAACTTTTCGATTTTATATAAGAACTCTATTTATGATTCAATTTTTTTGTTTTTCACTTCAAATTATAGGAAGTGATTTTCAGTACTAGATCTCTTTGAGAGGCAGTCATGTCTGAAGAGGGAAAAATAATGTTGAGCCTTGAGAATACCTTGAAAGCTCGACACGACAATCGGAATAATCATAAAATGGAGAATAACGAGTATTTGTGATTTCTATTGTGCTCACTCAACCATTCGAGTCAATCACATTGTAGAATTATTTCTCTGCTATCAACAGAATTATTTTCTTTATTATATAATCACTCGATTACAGAATTTATGGATCGTAACTTATAAATTATCTTAAAACTCATTTTCACGTCATGATTATTGATTTAATTGTTAATTTTTATTCTGTAAAATTGTTTGAATTTTCGAGATTATAAAAATTTTTAGGGCCAAAAAAGAGTGTATAAAATGGTATGAATGAAATGAATTATCTACTGTTTGACGATTTACTTCTTCTACATCAACGGTAGGAATCAATTGGATCAATTGGGCGAACGAAAGCCACGAGAAAAGGTGAAATTTATAGAGAGAGATAAATTGTAATATTGTGACAAATCCGATGATGCATGAAATCAAATTGATTAATCCATTTCATTTCATCGTTGCAATTCAATTTTCGTCGCTGTCTCTTCATTATATGACATGTTGATAATGGACTTTGGTTCCGAGTCTCGTCTCATTTTCGATGTTTATCAATTTTCTTATAAGTCAATTGAAACTGATAAAATTAATTAAAATGAAATATTCTTGTTTAATTGTCCCAGAAACTCATTCGTCAAGTTTTTCATTAAAATGTCTTCAAAAGAATTTTGCACAGACATTTCACAGAAAACTTGTCGTAAAATACTACACCATTGGGATAGGTATTGAGGTAGACCAAATCCAAATATCTATCTGTCATCAGCAGACAAAGGCCGCCGGAGAAAATTGAAAGAGCGTAGGAGAGGTAGAGATGAAACGAAAAAAAAAATTTGTCTCATCTAGTATCAGAGGATGAAAGAAACTCGGTGAAATGTAGAATCACATGAGGCTAGCAATTTCTTACGAATAATCAATGGATTATATTCTGTTTTTTTTTTTTCACTGAGACATTTTGATACTTTGTCAAGAAAATTTTGTCAGGTATAGATTGCTCAAACGGAGATACACGATGGTATAGGGGAAGAGTGAACTGGACCAGTTTGAACCGTGGCAGTAGTGGGGATATTTTGCGCATCATCCGCCTAATATCTGAAAGCCACCCCTGACCTAGTTACGGGTGATCCACGATAACACGCCTAACGGCTGGTCCACAGCCGTGACGAGTAAACTCACCCCTTTCCCCTTCATGTTACGTGTCATAGCAAATATATTAGTATTTTGTATTATATTTCAAGGTAGTTTGAGGTCATCTTGATTGTTTATTTCATTCGTTTAGTATTTATAACATAGGAATTAAAAATTTCCTCATGAATTCATAATTTGTCTCGAAGTGAAAGGTAAAAATTTAGAGCCATGGCAGTAAAATGTGTGAAGTGAGTCTCTGTATAAAGGTACATGCATGAGAAAAATATCTCTCGACAGTCAACAACTCGACAGAAGGGACAAATAAGCACTTGTATAGAGATCCCTAATATTTGAACGTATATAGTATTTTATCCCCAACAGATTTCTGAAAATAGAAGCTTTTGAGAGGATACTCTTTTGAGAAAGAGTATTGATACATACGGCTTTTCTCCCACCAGAAATTCACGAAATAGGAAGGGGTGTTACCAAGAGCCATGTTTGCCGGTTGACACAACAGCGCCTGGTACGAAAATCCTGTGTGACCGTTGGTGCATACGGTATACTGGTATACATATACATACATAACGTTTCACTGCCCCCTCTGAACGTCCATTCGATTCCAATATTACCCCTAGCCCTTTGTTGACGCTTGGCAAATCTATAGCTTTGTTTTTTAGCCTTTCTCTCAACTGAAAAGACAGAAACTTCTAAATATAGTACTCACTGGATTATTCCTCTCAAACGAGGAAATGAGAATTGATTTTCCAATGAGTAAATCAGAGATTGAATTGGAGAAATTGTTCATTTATTTTTATTCAACTTATTGGACAATTTTTACAATATAAACGAAAAATTTTGTCATATCATTTTGCAAAATATTTACCGTTTTTTTTTAACCTTAAGTTGCTATTTTATCGCCTGGGCCACAAAAAAAATCTAGGGATACGGCCGTTGGAACATGTTTGAAGACTAAAATATTGTTCACAAAATGAGACCTTTTGTGGAGGTGTGAAAATTCATTTGACGGACTCGATGTTCATTTTATGGCCTAGGCCGTAAAGTACTAATTGATGTCTCAATTACTGACATATGGAAATCAATTATAATTGCATTATGGAATAAAAAAATCTTCAAGTTGTAATAATCGTTCACTCTAGCACATGAGTCACTACTAACCGTTGAATGAGGGAGGAAATAGGATTGAAATTGTATGTATATGATTCAGGCAATAGAAATTCACAACTTGCCTCCCCTGAACCTGGGATATATCCGATTGTTGCGTGTCACCACACGTTTCATGAACTAGTCCCATTGATAATCTGAATAACACAGACGGAGAGGAATAGTATTGATTACTTGTTGCAATGAGTGAACCCAGGAAATAATCTATTTATAACTCAACGATTATAATAACCCTCGAGTAATTGTGACGATGCTTTTTTTTTTCAGGATAAATTGCTGACAAAATTGGAGGAAAATGAGCCCGAAATGGCATCTTCTCAGGAGGATGAAGTGAGTGGAAATTCATTATTATTGTTTTTTCAACGAATTATTTCATTTGGGTAATTTTTCAATTTTCAATAAAAAATTTATTTCGAAATTTCCACCTGGAATTACTTAAGAAGATAATTCATAATAATAATAATAAGAACGTCTCAAGTTGAACATAAAAAAATTCTTAGAAGACCTTGATATCTTCTCTCATTATTACGTTTCCGTACGGGCGATTCGTCAGTGAGATGTGTGCGACGTCCAGTGACGGTAATTGTTGAAATTACCTGCACTACTTGGAGATTGTCCTCAAGTATAAATACAGGCATTGAGTTGATGTTATTAGTTCTATCTTTGCTGACAAGTATGAAGTGGTTTGTGGTATGTTTTGCGATTACTATCGTTGCTACAGCGGTAAGTATTCATCAATTCAATTTTCATTAACAAATGAATTTTATAGCGCGATTATCGGTTTTGATCGGTAGACATTTTTTGAAAAAAAAAAAAAAATTGAATTTTGTCTTCGTCCATGAGAAGTGGAAAAAATCATTTGTTTTTTTTATTCATTTTTTATCATTAGACAGCACAGTATGGAATACAAATGCCGACAATGATGGGTGGAATAGGTGTTGGACAGTACGATGGAATGACCGGTGGTATGCAAAGTGACAGGGGTAATATGATGGGGTCATATGGGGCAAAAGGAGGCCAAGAAGGGAGCATGGGAGGCATGAATGATATGAGGCAGATGGGCAGGATGGGACGTATGAGACGAGTATCTGATGATGAAACGAAGGAAAGCAACAGGGGTAAAAATGGCGGTATGTGTAGCATCATTCTAGAGAATACTTCATTATCCATCACTTTTCATCATAAAATTATGCTCGTGTCGTTTATTAGAGGAAATTTCTGTTAATAAATCAGGATTCTATAACTATTGAGAATAAATTTGTTCTAGAAAATTTGAAAAATCTGGATGAAAGTAAATCGGATAGCGATGAAGAATCTTCAGAAGGAACCAGCATGATAAAAAATGACGGAGGTAAGAATAATAATTGTTTTCTTCGCTGAATGCACGTGATATGAGAAAATTTGAGATGACTCAAATCCAAGTAGGCTCTCATAAATGACAGCCAATTATACCTCATTATTTTTGTAAATTCAAGATCATCCTTCGAGCCAAGGAAATGATGATAAAGGATTGAGTGACATTTTTAAGATGAAACTGACGAATATCCAAGGAAATAAAGGTAATGGTGCAAATGGAAGGCGATTAGCATTCGAGGATAACTCTGAACTTGATGATAGAGGAATGATCCTTTGTAATACTCCTGGACCTTCAATATTATTGGATATTTCAGAAAGATTACGTCGCTCAGCAATAAGGGGGAGCAGCTTGGTAGATTGATAGTGTCAGGGATTTTTCACTAAATCTTATTGCAATTATTGCTACACAGAGCAAAACTTGAGGGGAATATCCGAGGGGTTTTTGAGATCAAGGGATACCTATTCAGAGAATGATTCTTGACAATTGTTTAATGAGAAATTTATCTCCATTTTTTATATTCATAATTGTCACTACTGTATTCTGAATTACATTGTTTTATTTATCTTCTGATTCCATCTTCTTCAGGAACTCAACGTAGGCACCGACGACAATTCAATTATAATTCCAAGAAAACGGGCACTTTGGGGCATGATGGTATTATCTGCTGTCAATTTAATTCACTTGATTTTCATAATTATTGTCGATCCATTTTCCAGGTGGATACTATGGGGATGATGGAAATCATGGAGATTATTGGGATCATGAGGGGCATGATTGGAACGATGAGTGGAGTCACGGTCACGAGAGTTGGTCCAGTAAAAAACGAACATCATTCGAAAAAAGTTGTTAATTCAAAGAATCAATTCACAATTAATTGTTATTATTTTACAATTATCACTTATCTACAAATTAACAAAAAGAAAATTAAAGATGATTAGTAAAAAAATGTTAGAAACTGATTGTTGGATGTTGTTATTAAACCGTATAGTCTACTTTATACTAATGATGTTATTAATAAATGATCATTTCCACTGGAAATTTATAAAATAGATTTTCTTCTTCCTTTTCAATACGCAAAGAGACTCACATATTATTCTTGGTTGCTTTACAGTGTGTTATCTGCGTCAATGCAAGAGCGACGATGCAGACAGCGCCTTGCGGTCATCGTGTGGTATGCAGGTAATCATCGAACTCTTCCCAATTGTTATGAGATTGATAAAAGTGATAGAGGATAACAAGTCAATTTTTTACATCTCGATAATGACAATTGTGATTTTCAGACGTTGTTTCGTGAAGACTATACAAATGGCCGTTTCCCAGAGACTGTTACCTCTCCGGTGTGTTATATGTAGGGCGAAAATTCTGCGATTGAAGCAGACATTGATACCCAGAGATGTGAGAAAATCATTATTTGATATGATGTAGAGATTGAGGAGATCAATCATTAAACAGCATTCCCTTTTTTTTTATGAATAATTCATAAAATTTTCTTGCATAGATATTCTAAAAATGTATGATCTCCGGTTTCATAAGATGAAGGGTTCGGAAATTGAGTTGAGTTCATAATGAATTACGTTACACAGACGTAAGAAGATGTTATAGACTCTATCTGCGTCGATACTGTATAGGTCATAATTAAGGAACGACAAAGAGACAACAGAATAGTTGATCTGCTGGTTGGATCATCTGTCGGTGTCAGTGTCTCCATTTGTGGTATTGTCGTTGATGAAAATCGTAATCAATTGAATTTCCGGGCTCTGATGCGAAATGTTTTACACCATCGGCAAAAATGCTGGATTCATCTTCTCATTTTTTTTCCACTGTGGATTTCTCTGAAAAATGTTTAATTTTTATTATGCACTAACTAGTACTCAATGTCTGGAAAATCATGGGTCCTGCCTCAAAGCGCATCGGAGTACAATATGGGTTCTGCTGGTGTTGGTACCAGCAGCAGTGGCCCCAGCGGCAGATGGGTAGCTGGTTCTGTTCCTGCATCAGCATCACTTTATTCAATGGCCAGTGGATCATCCTCCATATCTGGTGAGACATTTTGAATATTACTAAACATTTATACATTTTTTCTCATCCCAAATATTGTTTATTTTTCCACTTTTAGGTGTGTCTTCCGTGTCATCAGCAACTTCATCATCAGCTAGCAGCGCAGGGAGTTCATCCATGTCAAAACCAACGCGGTTGAGACAGCCGACTGGTGCTACTTTCAGAAGAACTCAAACGCAATCGATGAAAATGCGAATGCAGGTGAGAAGATGAATAATTATCACCAAAACAAGTTGAATCATTTCTGAATTTTCAGGAGTATCAAGATCCCATTCAGCAGATTGCTGAAGACGAAGATGCGATAAGGGATAATCGTGAAAGACGACTGCCACCAATCAAAGAATTTCAGCGAGATTATCGCGCTGGAAAAGCTTCCACAAGGCTAAGGTAATCTTCCATTTAATTAATTGACTGATTAAACCTCATCGTATGCATATGACTCTCCTGTAATCCTTTGATGTTATGTTCTGAAAAGTTAAGAAAAACCCCCAATGACAAATTACCAAAGTTACAATTATGTTGCAGATGCGCACAGAAAATAGTAACTCAACTTGAGATATCCCCAACTCATCGTGTCCCCCCAAGTAACCCTCCTGTTCCATCATCATCATCATCATCATCATCAACGTCTGCATCGGCCCGTGCATCAACAAAAAGGCCAAGCACAGCTCCTAGAACAGTGCTAACAGCAGCTCAAGAGGTGCAAAAATCAAAAAAAGAAAAGGAGAAGGAGAGAGAACGCGAGAAAGCAGAAAAAGCAAGACAAAAGGAGGAAGAGAAAGCGGAAAAAGCAAGAGCAAAGGAGGCAAAAAAATTAGCTAAAGAAGAAAAAAAAAGAGCAAAAAAAGAGGCTAAAGCCAGACGAAAGGAAGCAGAAGAGTCACTCCTCAGGGATGATAAATAATTACCCCAGACAACAATTTTATTGTATCCTTAGTCCCCTCATTTTCCTGCCAATTAAAAATCCAAAATAATGAAAAATACCCATAAAAAATAATCTAGAACAATAAAATGGATTTGATAACCTAGATGATGAATAACGGCTTAAAAATACGTATTTGACAATCCTATGGACATATTCCATATGACTTTCTTATAGAATTTATCAACGTACAGATAAAAATTAAATTGGATAATTTTCTAGAGATTTCCCATGAATACAATAATATACCTATCCTTTTCTGATGGGGCAAACAGAGAATCTCCCATAGAAAATGCTTTAAGAGAGCCCTAAAGAATGTGTCTATAGGTTTTTCTTTAGCATACGTGAGCTCTGAAAGAGTAAAAAAAAGAGAATAAAAATTCATTAATACCATAGTGGGATTCAAGCAGTTGCCAAAAGTAGATAAAATATGAAGATTAAAGCAAATTAGTAAAATCTTCAAAAATTGGATAGTTAACTTATGATTAGTTGAAACGACTAGGACTTGTATAGTTTTAGATTTTTGAAATGAAATAATAAATAACCAAGAATAATGTTCCTTTGGACAATTTTTGAGAAGGAACAATGGATTTTTAGCCTAACAGTTCAATTGAACGAGTCTCTGCGTTATTTAAATAGAAATTAGAAAATCAATATTTTAAATAATTTACAAAATTACTGCAGCGATTCCTCACTGAGCTATGAATTAAAATTGAAATACCATTGATAATCAAAAGTAGTTTCTCTCGTTAGGCAGAAAGTTAATATCAAAAGGTACGTGATAGTAAGAGTGTTAAAAATCATTGCATGAATGGGTAAAATGTGATTATTATAATGTAAAAATTATCATTCTCATTAGATCTCCATCATTTGTCTTACTATTTTGTAATCGTAAAGGGTTATTCCTGGAATTATTATAATTGAGTTTTTAAATTTATCAATTACCTTGGTAATTTCTCATCCTCTGAAGATTTATGTTGGAAGAATAAGGACTTGTAACACTGAGAATAACGATAAGAACATCTCGACGCACATATCAAAAATTTTAGGAAAACAATTAGTAATGGCTTCAGTCGATTTTGGCTAGTTTACTCCTAGTAAAGTCAATTACTATCGTTATTGAGGAAATTTTATCTAATTGTTTAATCATGGCTCATAAAAAACTCGAAAGGAAAAGCCATCTTCATTTTAACTAATTATTATATCGATATCAATGCATATATTGAAAAAAAAATCATGAATAATCATAATGCATTTCACTCGTATGAAGATATTAGCTTTCAGTCCACTTATGTCAAGTGTATACCGCTTTCATTGTTCATTATATCATCAAATATAATTTATGTGATGAGAAAATTGAGGTGATAATCCAACTAATTACGGAAAATTGTCATCAAGCACATCATAAGAAAATTTTAAGATATACCATGAAACAATAATTTCGTGTCCATCAAAAATATCATCAATAAAGAAGATTGCATATGAATTATAATTATCAGAAAATCTACACGAAATCAAACCTCAAAGTCATTTTAAATGAAAATAAGTCGTTATTCCCAGTGAATAAATTGAAAATGAAATAAAATGAATGAGAGAACGAGAATAGCCATACATGGGAATTTTTATTTAGTACATTGCGTGCTGAATTCTTTCATCGATTATATGTGCTTGAACACAAGGATGAAGACGTCAACTAAAAAATATGAGGGATGATGAGACAGAGAAAAGGGAAAATAGCACGAAAAAAAAGCCAACTGTGCAAGGGCGGAGGGGGACAAAGGTAGGTATAAGATGGAGGCGAAAAGGAATGATACGTTAATTTTATATGAACATGAGCTTCGTCTGTATGACCCCACAAATGATTCAGAATAAAATGATAAATATGATATAATCATAAAGGTAAAAATGAAAATGATGTAGTGTAGATGACGGAGTGACACGGTTTCAGAAAAAATTGAATTATTGAGACATTCTAAATTGCATCTTGACGGTATTGTGTGACGAGAGCGGAAAATTCGAATTTCTGCGCGAATATTGCACATCATATTTTTGTGTTGAAAACTCATCAAATTTCATGAGAAGTTAACTTTTTGGACGAATTGTACACTTCACAAGATATCAATATTACAGGCACGTTATAGAGGACTATATGAATGAATAACAATAATAAAATATCCAAAAAAAGAAACAAAATATTGGAAATAATTATTCGTTTGAAATAATAAATATATGATATAACATATATAATATTATTATTTGTATTATAATATTATATGATTATATGATTTGATTTTTAACTTCCCGATCCTAAAGGGAAGTTATTGTAGTGGGTCCGAAAAACAAAAGTGGAAATTTCACCTGATCTCCACGTTTCATGACCCCTAGGAACGTTCCATGACATTTTGGGAGAAATGTTTGTCTGTGTGTGTGTGTGTGTGCGTGTAAACAAAATTTTGGCTCACGTTTTCTCTCAAACTAATGGTCTGATTTGAGTTTTTTTTTCAATTGATGTGTATTTATGTAACTTCAACCTAATTCAATTATGAACATGATCGTCTCAGCAGTTTTCGAGTTATTTCAGTAAAACTTTTGAAAAAATCGCAAAAAATGACGTTTTTTTTTACGAAATCGACGATTTCTCCGCAGAAAACAATGGAATTTAAGTGTTTCCTATTGTAATCGATGCGTCTTTGAGTAACTCAAAATTGAGTGAAATTTGAAAAAAATCGTCTCAGCGGTTATTGAGTTATTTAAAAAATACAATTTTTTGAATGTCAACAAATTATCAATTTTTTTGTTCGATCGATTCAATCACATAATCTCCCCCCTCCCCTCCTCCTCCTCATCGCAATCGACCCAATCGGTCAAATATAGCAATTTTTCAAAAATCATCACATTATTTTTTTTCTAATTTGAAATTTCGCGAATTCTAAATATTGAAAATATTGGAAATTACAGAAATTGAGTTTTGCAAATGAATGTATCTTTTTTCTTTCATGATTTTGATTGGGTATTAGGCATAAATTATTTCAGCATTTTGTTACTTACTCGCATGAATTTTTCAGATTTTATCTGGTTTTCGCGTTGAATCTAAACTGAAGAGGGTATTGGTCGGGAAGTTATTGGTTTGACCCGCAAAGGGTCACACCATCACTACTCGTTATAATTTTTATTTCAGATGAAAATCAATTTTTTTTTTCACTCCTAAAATTAGGAGAGAATCAAGTATGTGTGGAAAGTGTCCATCATAGGTTATAAATTTCATATGTAAACATTGAATTATGTTATTGAAAATAAATGAATGATGGGTGAATAAATGACTGCTGTTACAATGAGAAATATTGCAATTTTTAGAAGATTTAGATATGTCACGGGATGCTCAGGAATCAACGTAATTTTAACATTTTCCCCACTACTGAGCATCACTTCTGCCAAGTACTCTCCAGTCGAATGCAGTTGAATTTCAAAATCAATAAATCGGGGATTTTAAAAATGAATGAATGACAGATTTATATATCGTGATATTAAAAGATGTAAGATGATAAAATAGAAGCTAGACAAGATAGTTTTTTTTTATTTTATATGCGCGCTTCTATAGATCAACTTCTTCAAGATGCAATCAATAGTGAACCAGAAAATTTGATGAATTGAGAGATCATGTATGAGTTCAATAAAGAGATATCAATGCGAAAATAAATTTAAAAAATAGTAATGTTGAATGAAAATGGTACCATCTTTATACGGCTCGCACTTTATAAAATTAATTAGTGTTGGATATCTCCATTATGAACGGAGAGTAATGCCATAATTTGGAAATAAAGTAAAATTTAATTTTAAGCAATAAAATTCCATACATAAAAATTGAATTTTATTTCTTTTTGAAAAATATTAACCTGATGAGAATAAATAATGTCCAACTTGTGTTAAAGTTTATCCTTCCAGGACAGTATCCGCATATTCATAACAATTCAGAAAATAATGATTTAATTCCAGAATATCGTATTTTCGGAGCATGACACTGATAATGGGAAATGATTTCAAATGATAATTAGAACGGATGGAACCATGTCAATGATTTTACCACACTTTATTGAAAATTCCTCACAATAACATGACAAGAAAAAACAAAATAACAAAATATAATGTCATCAGTGCTTCTCAGTTCTAATCACACTCATCTTACTTAATTGAATCAATAAACACCTTTTTTATTTTTTCAAGAAATTAGTCACACTGTGCAACATCAAAATTGATTAAATTTCAGCGATTGTCCCTCATAGATCTGGCAAGATTGTAGAATGAATAAATCACCATGACAACCTGAGACAATAAATGTGATCTAATAATTCCCTCAGTTAGAATATAGTATGGAATTTATATGAAATCAATAATATCACTTACATTCTTGAAGAGTGCAAGGGAGCCAGTGTAGAATAAACCAAATTTGAATTGCATCGGTACATTTTGACAATATGTCATGATGATCAAACAGGACTTGGCGTCTTTTTGTGGTAGATTATACCATTTACTATTAAAAACAACATCCCTCAGATTCAAACTCTACAATCATGTGCAAAAACCATATGGATTATTATATAGTAGTTAATAAAAATTATTCTCAGATAACTGGTACCTCTTGTGTCAACATTTCAGCACCGTGACAATACAGGAAAGTTCCCACCATATCCGCAGCAAAGTAAATACAGCAAATGGTCTCAAATAGAACACTGTCAGACGATGTGGGCTGAAATTGTTGATTAGTTTATCAATCATCATTCATATAACTCATTGAATTATGATTGAGCCGATTCACTCTATTGACTTGATCTCGATTAGGGGTGATTTAAATCGATCGTAACTCGGAGGTATTCGCCTGAAACGGTCAGAAAAATCTTTTTTTTTTTTTTTCTATAAACGCAACGGTAATATATGGTCAAAACATGGAGTAAAGCATCCTCCCCAAATAAGAAACAATCATCGAGTTTTATCTACGGTCATGACTAATCAGAGAGTCAAGTCTTCGGTGTAAACAGCCTCAATGTGCCTTACCGTGCAAATCAATATTATAAACGTGTTGGCAAATACTATTGCAAACAGTATATTGAGACATGCTATAGGGGCAATAAATCGTTGAATTGCTTTGTGGAACCTATGGATTGAGAATGATTATGATTAGACGTAATCCAAACTGATGGAACTACCAGGATTTAATTTCAATTTACCTGATTATTTTCCAATGTGTCTCGACAATACACTTGATACATGAACACTGGTATCGTCTCGCTGGATTATCATGCAGAATGCGTCCATCAATCCGTTGAATAGTGTTGGAGAGAACTCTCACTTGTCCACAACAATGCAAAATAATTATGAAGACACACAATTCGAGAGCAAAAAAAGTTAGAAATGGGTAGTGTATAATAAGAATCTGCACAGCCATTGCCAATTCAAAATTAGGTGATTCAGTCAGTGATGACCAATGATTTAACTGGTTTTCCAGTTATACTGGACGCCAGCCACGGACTAGCTAGAGAAACTGAGAAATTTACAAGATATTAAAATTTTTATGATTCTTTCAGAATTCTGCAAGAAAAACCGACTATTCATACACATTACTCACCTCCAGCGATGATAAATACCGTAATAATTCATATTGTTACAAAATATCGTGATTTCTTCACATAATCTGACATAATTTTCCTTTTATCATCTGTCAAATATTTCCAACGCTTCCAATTTTCTTTCATGCAGAGAAGAATATCTCGAAACTCGTTTCCCCAGATTGGATACATCAATGACTTAGTAGTTGTGAAGATGAAAAAAATTTCTTCTAAATACCGAAATATGTAGTCATTTTTCCGTTCGACGAAAAACTACTTTGTACAAGACAGAGTCAGAATAATGCACAGAGATGAGGTAATAGTAAAGAAAATTTTTTGGTGTTTGGCAAAAGGCCAAATTCCAAGAATTATCATGGGTATCTTGATGGGGTTCACTTCCATATCAAATCCGATTTCGTGATTTGCACGTCTGTTCTGTATATATTGATAGAGTACTCGGAAAATTAGCAAAGGATTGGTAACGATTCTCTTGATCGCCCGATATGACTTCATTTTGGTGATATTCCGTCAGTTTCTACAAATACACCCCACCTTCGATGCCTGATGAAGAGTGAGTGAGAATTGTATTGTAGGATCGTTGCTTGGGAAAATATACAAATGGTCTTCAAAACATAAATTTCAAACGCAAAGTGTGCATAACATAAATTTTTCACCGGGGAAGGAACATTAAGTTGTACTCATTTTCAAGATTCTGCTTATTGATAACTGAATAAACTCTCTATATATAATAATCAATCTCAATTAAAATGATCAAAATCTACGTTGAATTTGCTTCATTGGCTGAAGATTGATACATTTCCATGATTTCAACCTGTTCTTCACTTAAATTTGAAAAAGTGGAATAGCTAGAAGGAATCAAAATCGGTTTAATCAAATTCACTTAATTGATTTCAAGATCCTATTCTACAATTACGCAATTATTTCAATAAATGTGGTGAGAAGATAAGACTTGTTTCAAAAAAGACACACTATTGGTGTAGAAAGTGTCATTTATTGATTGCCATAAAACAAAGCAAGTCAGGAGACATATGTGACACTTGACAAGTGTTCCCAGTGGATCCTGGTTCGTACATATGGAAATAGATTTTATATTCATCATTTTGGTTATTGTGAGAGACCCACTTTGCCCCACCATTACAAGTTTGAAGGATAACCATTCGCATGACTCTCGAAGTTGAGTCGTACATTTGAAGATTGTGTATGACTGTTCAAAATCCCATGGGACCACAACAAATTGCAGTTCTGGGAGCTATGAATCCATTCATCAACAACCTTGTACATGTAATTATTTTTTGTGGAAACTCAGTAAATTTTACAATCAATAAGAGCAAGTTTATGCATTCCGATGATAATCTACTCCTCGAAGGTATATTCGTGTGTTTGAAAAACGCTCTGGGATAGGGCTACGCAATTGTAAAGCTCAATTAATTATGAAAATGTGGAAATTTAATTATTTTCGGTTGAGAATTGAATATTCCAAATGTTTTTTTTTACTATAGACTTTTCCACAGGGAAAATTTGACAAAGGGATGCTCGAAAATAGAGTATTTTTTAAATATCGCATATTTCGATTATTCCAAATGCCATCGATTTATTACACACCTGTTGATATTTTTATGGAAACTTTATGCAAGATTAAATAACAATAGACTCTGAAATTGTCATTTTTTCTTGGAAATTCAATTCAAATTTCAAGTGAGAATACTTGAATCAGAAACTTTTACAAAAATCTCAGAGATGTCGCCAAAAGTTCTAAAAAATAGTTTCTTGACATGTCTGAAGGGAACAAAAACAATTCTCCCGCGAGAGCGCTGGAGAATGTCGCCGTGGAGCCTGTGAAAATTCTCCGAGTGTGTATCACTGACATTTCACGTCCAAGTTTTCTTTCTCTTCCGACGAATTTATCGACAAATTAATTATTGAAATGTTCAAATGATGTGAGAATATAAAAAATAATTGGAAAAATGAGCAGGATGGTGAGGAATGCTTGTCCAAGAGGTGGCCTGTACGTCGTCGAGGGCGAGGTCAGCCTCCTGATGACGGCAATGCGACGAGGAGTACGATGGTCATCCCATTCACACCAGGTGATTAGAAAATTAGAGTCAAAATATTCTCTGAATTCTTTATAATTATCGCTAATTAGTGATGAATTTTATTTTACGTGTCGTTGACATTTTAACCTGCGAAAATACGTGTTTTAGTGAAGGGTATAGGTTAGGTTTGTCGTGTTGTCATTTATGATGTTTCAGAGGGTAACAGATGTTTGGAGAAATGGAAAATCATTCATGTGATGATTTCAATGATAACATTCTCAAATATTTATTATTTATTTCAGGTTTATTTTTTAAACCCACATGAGTGTAACAATTAACTTGGATCACACTTTTTGTTGACAATGCTTGAGCTTAATCGCATTGCAAACAATCATTTTTAATTTTTAATTAATTAATTGAATATCAATAAATGCAACTAATTTAATTCTGTTAACAGGATGAAGATCAAGATATCCTTATGAAAGGACTCTCAACCCTCAAACAAGCACTTAGTGATGCCAGGAATTTATCCCAGTTGGAAACTGGTGTGTTTCTTGCACCTTTTCTAGAGATAATTCGATCGGAAGAAACCACTGGACCCGTTACGAGTTTAGCACTTGCTGCTGTTAATAAAATGATTTCATATGGTCTCATAGGTAATAAATTTTACTGATAAAACTTCTTTTATTTTTTTCATCAACAGAATTGATTACTTGATAAATATCACTTGTTGCACTGAGAAAAATAGAGAAAGACGAAATCATCAAAACCTCGAAAATTATCCTGGTGTTATCTTTCTGTTGGAAAACTCACAATATAATTCAGTAATTTTGATTTTTGTCAATCCAGATCATGAACATCCTGCTATCGGTCCTTGCGTCGAAGCAATAGCAGACGCTGTCACCCATGCCCGTTTCGTGGGAACTGATGCCTCAGGTGATGGTGTTGTCCTCATGCGAATTCTCCAGGTCCTCCGTACCCTTGTACTCTCTCCAGCAGGTGATTACCTCTCTGATGAGAGTATCTGTGAAATAATGCTCAGTTGCTTCAGAATATGTTTTGAAACACGTTTAAGCGAACTTTTACGTAGAACTGCTGAACACTGTCTTCGTCACATGTGTCAGCATCTCTTTGTACGATTACCCCATTTTGCCGATGACACTCGAGTCTTACCGAACATGAAGAAGATGCGTACAAATGGTATTGAAAATTCACGAACTAAAAATCGAAAGTTTAAGAATCAGTCGAAGCAAAAAATCAACGTAAATTCCGACGAAGTGGACGAGACTGAAACTAGGGAACTACTGAGTCCAGTTGATCGTGTCAGGGCGGGTCATTTAGCCACTACTCCAGTGACTCCAGCTGGAAATATAGTCGATATGCAAGGATCTCTCAATCAATGCACTCCTGACGGGTCCAAACCCGAGGATGAAAAGTCAGAGAAATTTCAAAAATCTGAAGATGCAAAATCAGAAACAAAAGGGGAAACCATTGCTGGTCAGTCAGAGTCTTCCGAGGGTGAGACTAAGTCTCAGGAGCAAGTCGCTTCTCCTCCAGATATCATTGCACCTCCAGAAAACCCTGAAACTGAGCCGCAAAAAGCCGAACCAGTAGAAAGCCTCGAAAAACTTCAAGAACTGGAGAAAACCGAAAATATCACTGAACCTCAAGTTCAAAGTGAAGGTGAAAAAAGTCCAGAGTTGATTCAATCTCCAATGGGAAGTGTCGAAGACCTCTCGGTTGATGATAATGCTAGCATTAACAATGGATCAAACGTCCCAACAATCAAAGTTGATACTGAACATCTGGAGGAATACGTAAATCAACAGGGAGTACGTTTCACTCCTCTTCAACAATTGTTGCCTTACGGTGCATTATGTATTCGCGAACTGTTTCGTTTTCTTGTATCACTCTGCAATCCTCTGGACAAGCAGAATACAGAAGTCATGACACACCTAGGCCTCTCCCTTCTCCAAGTAGGTCTCGAAATATCTGCCGATGCTCTGGCTAATTTTCCCTCATTACTTTCGCTAGTTAAAGACGAACTCTGTAGGAATTTGATTCTTTTATTGAGTACTGAAAGGCTATCAATACTAGCAGCAGATCTTCAGGTTTCGTTTCTCCTCTTCGAGTCTCAAAGAGAACATTTAAAGTTTCAATTGGAACATTACATCCTAAAATTAATGGAACTCGTCAATTCAGATTCTAATAGAATTTCCTATGAACAAAGAGAACTAGCTCTCGAGGCTATCACAAGACTATGGAGAATACCAGGTTTACCAGCTGAGTTGTATCTCAATTACGATTGTGGTCTTTATTCTAGTAATTTGTACGAGGATCTGATGAAAATGTTGGCTGAGCATGCATCCGCCCTCATGGGAACCATGTACAGTATTCAATTTATCTCACTAGACGCAATAATCCAATTAATTGGTGGTATCGAAGCAAGATGTAAAGGTTACAGAGACCTCTGCAAACCATCACGGCACACCGTATCACCAAATCTTCCATCAAGAGAAGAACTCTTGATGACAAAAGCTAATAAACGTTGGTTAGCCCTTGGTACTGAAAAATTCAATGAAAATCCACGCGAAGGAATCGCCAAACTGATGGAGCACGGACTCCTCGGTGATGTTCCTGGCGAGCCTGATCCTGAAAAAATAGCTAAACTTTTACGAGAAAATCCAATGATGGACAAGAAAGCTATTGGGGAATACATAAGTCGAAAGGAGAATAAAAATATTTTAAATTGTTTTGTTCAGAATTTCGATCTCAGAGATACTCGGATAGATCAAGCTTTACGATCTTATTTAGAATCCTTTAGACTTCCTGGTGAGGCTCCTTTGATCTCCCTTCTTCTTGAAAAATTTGCTGACCATTGGCATGATAGCAATGGCAGACCTTTCGCCTCTGCTGACGCTGCGTTCACCCTGGCTTATGCTGTCATTATGTTAAATGTTGATCAGCATAATTACAATGCAAAAAGACAGAGTAATCCAATGACAGCTGAACAATTCAAAAGAAACTTGAAGAAGGTGAATGGTAATGCTGATTTTGATCAGGATATGCTGGATGACATTTATAATTCGATAAAGAACGAAGAGATTGTGATGCCAGCTGAACAAACAGGATTGGTCAAGGAGAATTATCTTTGGAAAGTTTTGTTGAGAAGAGGATCCTCTCCAGGAAGTGTCTACCTGAAAGTTGGAAATGACGGGGAATTCATTGATAAAGAACTAGCTGAAAGAGCTTGGGCGCCTATAATCAGTGCTCTATGTCGTGCATACGATAAAGCTCCTGATCGTGCTCTTCAACGGAGAGTCGCTCAAACATTCCTCTGCTGTGCAGCAATCAGTGCTCACTACAACATGAACAGTGACTTGGATACTTTAATTGTTTCACTTTGTAAATTTACGGGTCTAGCAACTGGTGGAGAACCTGATCAAATTGTTCTTCATCTTGGAGGTAGTGGAAGATGTCAATTAGCAGCGAGAACTCTATTCAAAATAACACATTCTCATGGCAATGGAATTAGAGCATCTTGGAAAAATATCATCGACTGCATGCAAACACTTTACAAAGCTCGATTGCTTCCTCAATGTTTAACTGATGGAGAAGACTTTTTAGATCCTTCAGGCAAAGTTTCACTTATCAGAGAACCTGCAACACCGAAACAACCACCACAGGAACAAGGTATCCTCTCCAGTTTGTACTCATACATTGCATTGGACACTACTAGAGTACCACATCCCGCAGAAGCAACAACAAGAAAACGTGCTACTGATTGCATCGCAAATTGTAATCTGAAACAGATAATTGAAGAGTCAAAATTTCTTGAAGTCGATTCTCTTCGATCACTCGTCGGTGCTCTGGTATCAGTAAACCCTCACGACGAAGATATTTCTGTATTTCTCCTGGAAGTTCTCCTTGAAGTTACAATACAGAATCGAGATAGAGTTATGAGTATTTGGTCCATAGTTTTAGCGCACATGGACGGATTGCTCACAACAGCTGCCAGGGAAAATCATCCTTATCTTCTAGAAAGAGTTACCGTGGGAATGTTGAGACTAGCTATACGATTATTGCGCAGTGAAGAATTTGCAAAAACGGTATTACCCCCTTTGATGCCACTCACTCATTTACAATCAGCAACGATGGCACCTTTATCTCGACAGATAGCATTCGGATTATTCGAACTACTGAAGACAGGTGCTGCGAATATTCACACATCTGAAGACTGGAAAGTTGTTTTTAGTTTGTTGGAGTGTTCAGGAGCTGGTGCTCTAGCCCCAAAACAACAAGGGAGTATTGTCCTTGGAGAAACATCGACAAGGACATCTGTACTGGATCAGAGACCGATATCCCCAGTACCTGAATGGGTTCTAGTCTCCCCAACTGGAACCGAAGCTCCACTTCCAGTAGCTGCTGATACAATAGTTCTCGATAGAGATCTCCTCCCTCACGATGCAGCAGCATCAGTCAAGTGTTGCGAAAGTTTGATATTCCTAGTCCGCGATGTTGCTCATGTGACACCATTCAACTTTGAATTGTGTATACGATGTATCAGAACTCTTGCTGAAGCAGTTCTTCAGACTCCCACAAAAAGAGTCAAATTGTCTCAGGGTGCATTGGAGACACCAGGCTATCAGGAATGTCCCATACAACTTTTGGAACTCATGCACACTTTGCACACAAGAACAGCTCAGGTGTTCAGATGGTGGGCAGAAGAGAACGGAAGTACAGAAACTATTTCATTATGGCCACATGCCTGGAGACCACTTCTTCAAGGCATTGCAAGACTCTGTTGTGACTCTCGTAGACCAGTTCGAGCTGCTGCCATAACCTATCTCCAAAGCACACTTTTGGCTCATGATTTGAGTCAATTATCAGCTGTCGAGTGGTCCCAGTGTCTCGAACAAGTTCTCTTCCCACTACTTGCTCAATCGTTAGGGCCAATCTGTGGAAATGATCCGGTTGGAGTAGAAGAAACTAGAGTTCGTGCCGCTATGTTGTTGTCTAAAGTCTTTTTGCATCATTTGACACCCCTCCTTACACTACCTGGTTTTCTCCCACTTTGGCTAACAGTTTTGGATCTGATGAGGGCTTTCATGCATGCGGATAATAGTGAATTACTTTTCGAAGCCATTCCTGAAAGTTTGAAGAATATGTTATTGGTCATGTCGAGTACTGGAGTAATGACGCCTTCTTCTAGCCTTTGGGAGCCAACATGGCGGACAATCAACAGCTTTTTGCCAAATTTAAAGGGTGAACTGTTTCCAGAGCCCCCCAAAGTCGAAGATGGTCCTAAGATTGGTTCACAGTCACCAGTTCTGAGTCTCATTGAGGCTTCTGAGGGGGAGAAAACGGGAGGATTAGATATCAATGCTGGTATTCCTGTTCTTATTTCTGGGATGATGGAGGATGCATCGGCGGGATTAAGTCATTCACCACCACATGTGTTGTATCCAGGCTTACAACAGCATATTGATGTTTATGAAGGGAAGAATCAAGAAGTGGAGAGGAGTGAAAGTAGACCAGAAATTCCTATGGATGTATCGAAAATGGTGGAAGATAGGGAATTTTCTTTCAGTCATTCACCACCACATTCTGGGGTTCATCAGGAGAGTCAAAATATTGAGGAAGCGAAGAGGGTTGAGAGTTGGTCAGGAGCTCCTTTATTATTTCCTTTTACTAAAGGAGAAGAATCGTCACCCTCGAGGCAGGTAGTTGCGATACAGCAGGACGATAATCAAGTGGGTAGATATGATAGAGTTGAAAGCATAGATGGCTATCCTGGGGAGATTAGGGAGCAACAGGTGATAAGTCTACTGCGTCAACCACCTCCAAGTGTTTCGAGCCCAGTAGCTGTTCAACCTACTGCGCAGGGCTTTGAATTCTATCAGACTCATGTGGTGAATGATCAAAAGCGATATTCTGTACAGAAGAATCATGAAGATCTCACTCACGAAATCAAAGCGGAGATGAGTGATTTGAAGCAGGAGATGAGCCCCAGTAAACATTCTAGCCAAGTGTGTATTAAAATTAGAAAAATTGACTCATAAACTATAAGGATTTCAGAATTCAGTTTTTGCTGAATATTTCGATATTGAACGGAGATGGTGAATTTTTTCATGAAGATCCCTTTGCAGCTTTCATTTCGCTCGAAAGAAAAGGTTCTCAGAAAATTTTCCCTATCTCCCTTAGATTTGAGAATATCCATTAAAAACTCATCTGTTTTATAGTAAAGTGGGCTCACCCTCTTTTACCACTTCACTAATGAATATAAACTAAATTAAAATTATTCCATCTTTACAGATCAACCAATCATCAGCACCATCAGTACCAACCACAATGTTCAATTCAGCAGCATATTTTTCAGAAGATCCAGCTGCTGATCGTCTTTTTGCCGTAACTAATCCTTGACGGCTGTATATTTATTATGTATATTGTAACACATAATTGTATCTATTATCTCTGCGACCCCACGCAGTTGAAAAATGTTATTGGAAGGGTTCCAGGTGTCCATTAATGAAAAAATTGAATGTGAGGAATGTTTAGAAAGTGCAGAAATGAAAAATCGAGGCATGGATTTCTTTGAGTTGTATATTCGGCACATAAATATATATATATATATAATATAATAATATATAATACAACAGAACATATTTTGTTATATAATTTTTTCTTCATCCTTAATCATTGAAAATTATATATTTCAATTTAATGGCATGCATAGAATTTTCTCGTTAGGCTTTCATTTCCATTTTTCTTTTTCTTCCAGGACGCAAGAATCTATCATGCGAGGTTTATACCAATTGTGTGAATGACAATACACAGATAGATGCTTTCTTCTTTTTTTTTTTTGGTGTAGATATTTTCCTTTGGTGCTGGCTCAGTCTGGTTTTAATTTCCGTACAATCTACATGAAAACTACCACGTAGTTAAAACTTAACAGATTGAGTTCTTCACATCTCTTTGATTTTTTGATAATTTCGATGATTTACAAAGGAAATTCAGAAGACCTTTTTTACAGAAAGTTTCTTACGCTACAGAAAAGCCCTTTCAACATTTTCCCCTAAAATCACTCATCATCAAAATAATTCAATACTCAATGGAAATGTTACATTTCGTTGTTTGATTTTCTTCCCATCGCTAATGATTTAGCGAATTCCTCAGTATATTCATCGTATCGGTAATACGAAAATAAAAATAGTGATTGATTTGAAATATTCTAAAGAAAATAATTTTCATACGAACCGGTATATTAAGGCACAATTGATATATTCAATTTAATGTTTCAAATTTTTCCATGTTAATGCACTCAAATAGTACTCGGGTGTATTGCAGACGTTCCGGTCTCAACGTGTTTGCCACGTTTTCTCTAAACATAGACGAGTGCTTTAAATAGAAAAACCAGTTGGAGCAACAAACGTTAAAAGTAAAAGATCTCTCTCATTTCAAAATAGATTATACACAACAATTTTATGATAATCTGAAACATTTAGTTTTCTCCCTAAAAAATTGATTTCTTCGTTTTAATTTGATCAAATTCATTCGTGATTAACGACATGAAAGCTACAGATAGCAAAAAAAAAATCGGGCATTCTTCTTGGAGTGCGAAGGGAATGGATTGTCTCTATAGGCATTGCTGGGTCATAACAACATCCGCAATTTTTCCTTTGGATGATAGTCCATTCTTATCATCGCAATGAAATCAAATATCTTCCGTTTGTATCTTCAAAATATCTACTTTTCTTCTCAATTTACGATCATAATTTTAAATTTACTATTAAATCATAAATTACTTGTAATGAATAAGTTACGTCTTACCAATTCATTGGTTAAATATATCGATTCCCCTGTCGTCAAGATCTATCATTCTATCTATATATCCACAGTAGTTCTGAGAAGTATTTAACAATGCGATTAGGTTCACAATGAAAAGTATAGAAATCAGTGGTTGCAGGTGATAAGGTCTCGACATCAAAGTTTCGCTTTTGAGTGATGTTCGAATAAAAAAGAATGAGTATTTATGCATTCATGTAGTTGTAAATATCCTTGAAAAAGTTTTATCGAATTTTTTATTTGAGAAAAAAAACGAGTATGGTTACATCAATGATAAGCTTGGTGTAAATTATTTAGGAACTTGTGAAAACTTTAATTTTCACGTATTTTCTAGCTTAAAAGTTTCAGAAGGGGTGGAGTTACAATAAATGTACTTGTATTGGTATCACTGATATCCAGCTTAAAGATAATCTCATTGTTTCTTTTTTTAATCTCCTCTATGGCAGCAATAATTGTTGCGTTGGTGATGCAGGTACCTTCGAGATGAAGTTCTGACAGAGTTGGATTGTTCCTGAGCAATTCGATCACTCCATAATCGTGAATTCCGCACATGGTCAAACTCAGCACTTCTAGCTGATCAAGTTTGCCCAAATGAATGCCTATCACATTCATACAGCCTATGATCCTCAGTTCTTTGAGATTCTTCAATCGAGAGAAGGCTCCAGGGCAAGTCTCGCCCAGCAAGCGTCTAGAAGCTACAAACGAAATTGAACAAATTAGGCTAGGAAACCCAGAGGGGCAGAATTAAAGAGTTTTACAGTGCAAGATATAAAGTTCTAGTCATCTACCTCCAATTGAGATTGATTCCAACTGGTGACACTCAGTGAAATGCATAAGTAGTTTATCATGAAGAGGTAGTTCTAGGAAAACACGCTGGCCTCTGTATACGGTCATTGGGGAAAGAATGCTGAGTTTCCGTAAATTTGTGAGTTCCTGAATTGGCATCAATATATTGTGATCTAACGAAGGATGGTAATGAAATTCTAATGTCAACTCTTCCAATTCAGTTTTTTGCCTGATAAGCTCCATCAATTCTTCATCGATGAAATGAGAGGTCAGTTTTTTCAGTGAACAACATTTACGGACAATTTCCTTATGGAACCTCTGTGGGGGTGTGGGCTAGGGATGTAAAATTACCGTCATTTTTTATGGGCGTCAAGTCAGTGGTAAATTGACCGTTTTCTGACCATTCCTGACCTGACGCCCATTTCCCCATGCAAACTGACCGTCAATTTTCCTAACTGTCAGTAATAAAAGCTCATCGTCCTTTTGTAGGACAAATGATTCATCTAGATGAAAACTGACCGTCATTTTTGTACTTGGTCATTTTTTGGTCATTTTTTTATCACTGCAGAATTTTTAAACTTTTTTTATGATTCTCAGAAGTCAAAATACCAGGTGAACGACGATGTCAATATTAGACAAATAAAAGTTTTTAAACTCTTCTTCATTATGTCAAACGTTATATAAAATTCTTTATTTGCGAACTAAATAAGAACTTTAGAGTCAGATTCATTTCGTTAGATACTACATAGTTTAAACAGCTTAAACAATCGTGAGTTTGGTTTCTAAACAATAAAACGAAGCAGTGAACTCTGAAGGTTCGAATCAATCGTCTTCAGAATATTCGTCGGGATCAAATTCATTTGCAGTAGATCCAGAACTTTCTTCGTCTTGAGAATCATCATCTTTTTCTCAATCATATGAACCGCCAATATTAAAAACTCGCATTGAAAAAAAAATCGAGTAGGTTATTTAGATGCAAATTGACCGTCAGCAAAGTTTTGGGTCATTTTTGTGACATGAGGGTTTGTCATTTTTTTTCTACCAAAAATTGTCAGTAATTTGCTCTTGGTCAATTACATGTAATTTACCGGTCAAATGACGATCAATTGACCGGTCAGTTTTGTCCGTTACATCCCTAGTGTGGGCAGCTCATCGGTATCCTTTGCTAGAACTGTGAACCCGGCACGTTTTACTGGAGCTGTCCGCACAAACCTTTCACCTTCTGAAAAACGAATGATTACCTAAAGAATTTTCTGATTCTATGACAGTACTTGAAAGTGAATGGCAGAATCCTAAATGATAAACTTACTGCGTCGCATAAAATTCTCGAGAATATCAAGATAAAATGGAAGGCCGCCGGGCTCTTTTAGTTGAGCTGCGCAGAAAAGCTCTTGACCTCCTGGAAAATTAATAATGACTCTAATAACTATCTTCAATTCTATGACAGTACTTGACAGTGAATAGCAGAATTCTGAATGCCAAACTTACTGTTTTCCATTATTCTCTCGAGAACATTTCGAAGTGGTGAGACAATTTTAATTGTATTGCCAGTACCAGTGATTTGAGGTCTTTCATCAGTAATTGAGGGTCCAACAATCGTAATGGTTGTAACAGCACGCCAACAGTCATCAACAACTTTACACCATTGTTTAGATACTGAAAATTGATTTTTTATTTTAAAAACGGTACGGCTATTTACACCAGACACGGTTCACGGACAATGCATGGATTATATGATCTGTGCCTGTATCCGTATCCCGTGGATATATTGTAACGTGCTAGAACATCCCAAAATATTCTAGAACCCCGATAAATGGCGCTAAGGCCTCAGTGTACTTACTCCCATAAAATCCCCCTCAAAATGAAACTATAATGAACTATACGTATACGTATACGTGTACGTCCATACGTATCCATATTAAAAGAATTCAATATTGTTGAAAATATTGCATGCAGCCCACTCTTTCTGATACATCCGTTTAACTACATACATCCAACTTCATCAATAGTGCAAAATAAATAAAAGGTTCAAAGTGTAAAAATGATAATTACCTTGTCGAAGCTTAAATCTCTCTCCTGCTGGAACGTAGAGAAGAATCTTCCATAAACAGTTATCTGGCAAATCAGTCATTGCTGTCAACTTAGACACAAAATTGAATTATTCCTCTTGATTCCTCCGTAATTTTTTTGAAATTACACTCTGCTTGATAAGTATGTCTGACAATTTTAGTGAATTGTCGTAGATTTCAATCGCACGATGAATGTTTATATAGGGTGTTTCAAAATAACTTTTAAAGCGGTTACCGGGAGACAGATAAATATGCAAGGAATCCGGGAAAAATATTGAAAAAAATCAAAATTGACGATTGAAAGTGGCCAATAGCAACGATGGGTTATGGCGGGTGATCACGAGTGGGGATGGAGCGAGAATATGTGGCAACAGTGTAGAGGGAATTTTCAATGAGATGGCGCCGTGAAATTATCCGTCTGCATTCACGTCTGTCATTAACAGATCGGTGGATAAAGAAGGGATGACAGTCGCAAATGTAGATGGCGTTGTATTTTTGAAATTATCTTAATCAAACTGGGAATGTCGCTGTCTCTTGAAATTTACTGGGTTTGCCTTGATTTTTTACTCGAATCTCGACCTCAATGGACCTCGAAGGTCCTCCCAAAATTCCTGCTTGGAGTCCTGCTGAGACTCCTGCAGAGATTCCTTCTCAAGATCCTCGTCAAGATCCTGCTGGAAGTCCTGCTTGAAGTCTTGCTAAAGCTCCTGATCAAGATCCTGTTAAGGTTCCTCCGGAGACTCCTGGTGAGATTCCTTCTCAAGATCCTGATCTAAATCCTGCTGGAAGTTCTGATCCAGGTCCTGCAGAGATTCCTTCTCAAGATCCTGCTCAATTTCCTGCTGGAGGTCTTGCTAGAGGTTTTATGAAAAAGTAGCCTTGGGATTCCTTTGGTTCCGGGAACTAAAAGACAGTTGTGAGTACTGATTAGATGGCATGGGCCAGTGGGGGGAGAGGGGGGAGGGGGAGCTTCGCTCAGGATAACTTTCTGGTAAACTGATGAAGTGGTATCAACTCATCTTGTTCCACTACTTCACTCAGGATACATTTTCGATTATCGTAATAATGCCTTGTGTACCGGTTCACGGTCATCCACGATCTTTGGCATTATTATGGTCTGCGTCGAATTCTCGCAGCATTATGAATGAATCATTAATAATTTATTTTTACGGGATAGATAAATATTTCTGAGATGTGCTCTGGAACGGGAAGCAACCCCAGAGGCATTCCCAGAAGGTGAAATTGAGTTAGTTCCCCCCTCCCCCCAGTATGAATATAGTCTTAAAATTATTCAGATAATGTCTAATGACCCCCTCAATTATTAATAAATAATTAATCATCTATTCATGAAATAAATAAATATCTCTGAGATGTGCCCTGAGACGGGAAGCAATCACAGAGGCATTCCCAGCAAATGAAATTGAGTCAGATCCCCGAAACGTTCCAGATAAACGAAAAAGACCTCCAGCAGGAAATTGAGCAGGATCTTGATCAGAAGCTTCAGGAGAAGCTCCAGGAGGACCTCAAGCGGGACTCCCAGCAGGACCTTGACCAGGATCTTGAGAAAGAATCTCAGCAGGAGTCTGCGCGAGACTTCTAGCAAGAACTTCAGCAGGAGATTCAGCAGGACCTGGATCAGGACTTCCAGCAGGATTTAGATCAGGATCTTGAGAAGGAATTTCACCAGGAGTCTCAGGAGGAACCTTAACAGAATCTTGATCAGGAGCGTTAGCAGGACTTCCAGCAGGATCTTGACCAGGATCTTGAGAAGGAATCTCTGCAGGAGTCTCAGCAGGACTCCAAGCAGGAATTTTGGGAGGTCCTTCGAGGTCCATTGAGATTCGAGTAAAAAATCAAGGCGAACCCAGTAAATTTCAAGAGACAGCGACATTCCCAGTTTGATTAAGATGATTTCAAAAATACAACGCCATCTACATTTGCGACTGTCATCCCTTCTTTATCCACCGATCTGTTAATGACAGACGTGAATGCAGACGGATAATTTCACGGCGCCATCTCATTGAAAATTCCCTCTACACTGTTGCCACATATTCTCGCTCCATCCCCACTCGTGATCACCCGCCATAACCCATCGTTGCTATTGGCCACTTTCAATCGTCATTCATTTAAATTTCAGCCAATTTTGATTTTTTTCAATATTTTTCCCGGATTCCTTGCATTTTTATCTGTCTACCGGTAACCGCTTTAAAAGTTATTTTGAAACACCCAGTATTTCTATTAAATAATAAAACTTCCAATTCTAAACTTATTATTACAAAACGATAAATTATTGTTCAATTCATCTCTCCGAGAACTTAGTCTTTTACTTCAGTTGTTTCCGACTCGGAACTTGGAGTCGAAATGATTTCAGTTTCATTCATTCGTTCGTACGTTGGTGATCCCTACGGTTGGGCACGTGAGTTTACGTGGAATTTAGGACCTAAACTCTAAACCTACCTGGACTTAGCCCATCTAAACTTCAGGTGGACGGTAGATAAGGAAAGTAGTGGGGAGGGAGGGTTTGTACGCATTGATCAGTTCCAGGTACTACCGAGGGGCTAACAACTCTGAAATCATTGGTGTCACATGCCACTGAAATCAAATTTCAGTCACGTCTAAAATTAATGAAATCAGTGAAATCTCATGATTTTCTAACGGGAAGTCATTTCTTGAAGTCACAATGAAATTATTTGCAGTCAATGAAATCATTCGAAGTAGAAGGAATCACTATACGCATTTGACCGACAGTCAAATCTCACTTTACTTCTACAAAGCACAATTATCATTACGGGTATTAATTTGTTACCGTTCTTCGATATTTTTGAAGTGAAACTCCTTTACCGAGGGTATGAAAATTTTCAAGCGCTACGAGAATTGATATCGCTCGAGGGAAATACGTAGGCCGAAGGGAGTACGGTAAGACAGGGAAGTATGACTCAGCGGCCACATCACTCTGACGCACAACTGTAGTTGTTGGAAGGGGGCGCCAGGGGCGGGAAAGTGTACGGAGAAAAAAATACGGTAGGAATTCGTGTGCTAGTTGAAATATGTAATGAGGGCGTCGATCTGAAAACTAAAATCCACCCAGTATCGTTCACTCTAATTTCGCCATTACCATGGTATTATTCTTTTTCACGGCGATGACTATCCTATTTTAAAAAGGACAGAACGCCTTCAATCGGCTCGTAACTACAAACGTGTAAAAAAGCTCCCGGCAGTCTTTACATGCGTGTTTGTTTTTCGATATTTCATTTTTTTTTCTTTCTTATGAGGTCTCATATTCTTTATCTTGGTGTTTATTTTTGATTTTCGCATTGTCATGAAAAAAGTCTTTATTTCCGTAATACATTCTCAACAGTGTACTATACTTAAAGTGTAGGAAATTTCTAATAGTCATAAAATTTTCATGTTGAGATTCCTGGTAGTTGCTCGAGCTAAATTAAAGGGTTATTATAGTATTGATATATTCAACGAGTTTAATGACAATTAAATTAAGTGAAAATAAATTGAAAAGGCAATCAATTATTCCCCAGCACGTAATGCACTATTTATTATTTGACATTGTTGATTGTAAGCAGGAGGAAGCCCTTCAACGTTTGGGGGAATAGGAACTATATTTTTTATTCTTCTCTGGATTTTTAATTAATATTATGAATATTTGGTGCTGTGACGTTATGAGTTTTACCCGGAGGTAAAACTCAAGGTTAAAGGATTATCTCTCTTGGTAGGTGATAGGTATTGGATTGGGAACTCTAAAGCTCCCTTTCTACGTTGTTGTAATTATAACCCTTTATTCACTCCGCCTCGGCTAACTTCGGCGGTGAGCTCACGGGGGGTTCGCTCACTCGGCGGATGTCCAATGGAAGGATATGGGAAGGGTTCAGGTGTTCTCTCAATAAACGCTCGCGTGTTTATAGGTAAAAGCTGCTCGTATATTGTTCTTTTAGATGTCTGCCTCTGGGCAAATAAGGGCGTATGTCACATAAGATATGTTCATTGCAACAGAGGCTAGAAAAATCAGACACGTGACGGCGTGGGATGCTCTATTGGCACCTGCGTCGGGAACAGATTAATACGCTGGCATATATAGGCTGCGAAGCCCTCTTTGGAGGATATAGGGGATGAAGTTGCTGCCCCACGCAGGAAATCATAACTAAAGCTAGCATCACGGACACCAAACCGTGCAAAGTGGTACTATGAGGAAGGTCCTATAAGCCCGGCACAAGCCGAGGACCTTATTTGGGTTGGATTCGTAGGGGCAGTGGTTGGGTTTACCCGGCAAGCTGCGCTTGTACGGGTTGCAATGCCATTCCGGTGGACATGCTGGCCACATGTCCACTAAGGGATCGCGGGAAGTAGAGGCCTGCAGATGGCCTTAGTGCTAGGTGGCGTACACATTAGTTGTTCTTTTAGATGTTCAATTACACTCGGATGGTATGAGTGAGTTGGTATAACGCGTAATTACTGATGTTAATGCGAGCTCGGAACTTTGACTCGTCTCTATCTTGTATGGCTGAAGGCCTGAGCTCAGAGGTCTGCTCTGTTTCGCTCCCGTTCGTATTCTGGTCTCTGGTGAGTCCAGGAGACCCACCAAAGCTCGCCAAAGTTCCAAGTTGCTGAGCTAAGCAGTCTCACGGTTTTTTCCACTAATACTCTTTTATGCCATCATTGACACAAACTAAGACAGTCAAACAGTTCAGGCCACCTGAACTGGATTTGCAAAAATCGTGGGACTGCTTACCACGATGTCCAAATGACACCGTGGGACTGCTGACCAAAGTCTGGATGGCAGGAAAGAGAAATCACATTTCTCACTCCTCTCATCCAGCTATTGTTTAACTTTTCTATTAATTAATAACTAAATCGACGTATTGGTCGATCCCAATATGTCACAGGTGCATTTTGTGAATTTATTGGACCTGCAATGGAAAATTTATAATTTTAGAAAATAATAATCAATTAAGGGGAGACCATGGTGAAATTTAAAAGTCTCCGCTCAGCCTTGGGAGCCATTGGATGACTCCCAATGTTGGTATATGACGGGATATATAAAGAAGTAAAAAAAATTTGGACCGAACCCGTTTTGTCTCGTATATCCACCAAAAACTTTATTTTTCACGTTTTTAACTTGAAAATAATGTTCCTTGCATCACTGTTCTTAGTGATGCCGTCGATAATAGACGCCAAATATTTTGGAGAGATCATCACGGTCAGAAAAAACATAGAAAGTTTTGAATTCGTCGCAATCTCGAAAGACATTGGATTGGTGCATCTCATCACGATTTTAGGAGGACTTGTCTTACCTAGGTCTCGAGTTTTTCTGTATTTTCTGTTTTAGTATCGCCGATATATCGTCACGATATATCGACGATAATAAAACAGAAAAAGTCAAAACTCACTCACGATAAGTTCTTCCGGAATCGTAACGAGATGCACCGATCCAATGTCTTTCGAGATTGCGACGAATCCAAAACTTTTGATGTTTTTTCCGACCGTGATGATCTTTCCAAAATATTTAGCGTCTATTATCGACGGCATCACTAACTGTTCTTATCCAATTCGAATTTTTTATTTTTTTTAAAGTTCGTTATACTCCAACGAACAAATCTGTGCATCCGTTTTGCTTTATATGTATTGGATTATGAGGAAATGATTTTTCAAACTTTTGATTCTATTTCCTCTCTTGAGAAAATGCTAAAATTTGATATTTTTTGTTATTTCACATTGTAATCATACGTAATTGGAATCTTATGACAAAATAATGACAACACAATACAAGGTGATGAAATAACAAAAAATAACGATTTTAGCATTTTCTAAAGAGAGGAAATATAATCTAAAACTTGAAAAATCATTTCCTCATGATCTAATACATATAAAGCAAAACAGATGCACAGATTTGTTCGTTGGAATATAACGAACATTGAAATAAAAAAAAAGTTCAAATCGGATAAAAACTGTAGTGCAAGGAGCATTTTTGAGCTATAAACGTGAAAAATGACGTTTTTGGTGGATATACGGGGCAAAATGGATCGGGTCCAAATTTTTTTTCCTTTCTTATGTATCCCGTTTTATATACCAAAAGTAATCTAATGGCTCCTAAGACCGAACGGGGACTTTTAAATTTCACCACGGTCTCCCCTAAAATTGACCCCAAGCAATGAATTTCTTAGAAGTCAATTTTTGCAAAAAATAAAACAAGTATTGATAGAGGTAACTCACAAAATGTGATGTACAATTCGTGGAGAACGAAAATCACGTCCTGCTCTCTCAGGTGGTACTGAAGAGGGAAACTGCTGGAGTACGCAACCATCTTCCTGATGACATTGAGGACATGCGGAACCTGGGATCTTCCTCTTGCCGCTGATTAATGAATTTGCACATCGTTTCCACTGCCCGCCTCCATTCCATCGAGTTTTGATACTCGTGGTGATCCCTCCTTGCAACATTTAAGAGGGCATGAATAGAATAAACCAACGAATTCCTGATTTCTTCTGTGGTGTAGGTGTAGGATCTGAAATAAATATAATAAGAAACCTTGAGGTTGAACGATAAGTTAGTCAATTCGCATTCATTCTCATTGCATCGCCTTGAGGTTTTCTTGTTCCCAATACTAATTTTGAACCATTCGTTGAAACTCATTTGAGAAAATTTATTCCGTGAAAAATTCATCCCTGGGCATTCCAATCGTAACTGGATCAGATCGTTGCTGCATCTGATAGATGCTGAATCTAGTGAATAGATTAATACAGTTTCCAAATGAATCGTTTCGTTCAAATTTCCCTGAATACAAATTATCACGTCAAGTTTTCTATGCAACAAAGTTATTTCGGAAATAATATAGTATTTTTCGTATTTTGAGTTATTACAACTGATTATTTTCGACCCCGGTTATTCGAAAATTCTCTGAGTGTCTATTAATGTGAAACTAATCTGGGGAAATTTAATGTCAAGAGACTCCAAGCCGATGATGATTCCTGTATTCCTTCAATAAAATCATGTTTCCTTCTCCTATATACAAATTACGTTAATGTTGTGACAATTGTCTCAGAACATTTAAATTTCCAGCAAAATCAAAACAAAGAGGTCAAACGACCCAAATGCCATCGAAACTGATGTTCTCACTAAACTCCCATACCCTGCCTCTCGAAGGCGACAATTCTGGCCCAAGGCTAAGTTACAAATCAATTTTTTTTCTTCATGACGACGATGCCAAAGAAGTCGTAGAACTGAAGTGAACCCAGAGTTTCTGAATCTCTGAATATAATGGTTGGCGGAAAAATGAGCTTACGAAAAAAGAGCCCCAGAAAAAACATCCCGGAAAGAACAGCCCTGGAAAAAACATCCCACGGAAAAAAAGTCCGCGGAAAAAACATCCCACGCCAAAATAGTTCCACACACCCAAAACGTGTTACAAGGCCCCCAAATTGATGGGCCGTCTTTTCCGTGGGATCTTTTTTCCGTGGGAGGTTTTTTCCGGGGCTGTTTTTTCCGAGATGTTTTCTCCAGGTCTTTTTTTTCCTAGATTCGAATATAATAAACTAATGATTGAAAATCGGCTTACCTCATCTTGGAATCCATCACTATTACGATATCACGTTTATTTCACAGTAGATTTATTTGTATACTGATCATGAACCGATGAATTTCAGGTATATATACCTAATTGTGTATATACCCAATTGTGATGGGTTTGGAGAGGTAAATTCATTGGAAAATGGAAAAGGTAGAAGGACACTAATGGTAATAGCATGTGACGAAAATAGGGGGTTTTGCGGGTGCGAGTGAGAGGTAGAGAAGAAAGCGTTGAGACAAAGTGAATATAATAAGACCCAATATTATTATGGCCGAAAATTTGAATAATAATAATGACAACCATCGGTTATCGGATTTATTCTATTTATAAAATCAATATTCTTCTGTTCATAGCGAACTTTTATTCTGGGTTAATTTGGGGGTCAGTGCTGTGTATAGGAGATCAATCTCCTTGATGTTTGTACTGTGATACCATCTGTCTTCAGTTTTCTTCTTTGAAGAAGTATAGTTTCACCTTCGAGAACCACGGAAATAACATCACCGATCAATTAACAAATTAATGCAATCAGTCAACTCAACTTGACAATAAGTTTTCATGAATATTTTCAAATCGGAGACAGATAGAGATATTTTCGTAAGGATCATTTTTGTAGAGTGACATCAGAGCTACAAAAAAAGACTTGTCAAAAATTTTGCTATCTCCCTTCAGTTCCATATATGCTAGCATTATGTATGCATTTTTCTCAACAAAAAAATTTCGTTATTCAATCAAAATTTTGGCACCGTTTATTGAATCAAAGTCTTTTCACTGCACACGTCTGCAGTAATATCCCAGAGTCCTACATTTTTCACAGAGATGCTGGGGATGAACTTTACTTTGGTCGGAGACGTCTAAGCCATCGGGTTTCTCTAGAGGTCTCTGAAATCATTTTTTTTTTAAATCATCACTGTTGAATGTTTTATAGGATATTTCAGATTTTTTTTTTTTTACACATATTAGTCTGTATGAGTTAGATGATTCATGGATTTCGCTAGAAATGCACGTGTAGTAGTCTTCATAGGATATCTCCGAATCGGATGGTATTATTTTTACGAGGACGTTTAGCTCTTATTTTCTCGACAAAAAGAGGTTTTTTTTGAAAATTCCGCTCTTCCTCTTAGCCTTGGAGATATTTTCCGAAAAATGATTGTGAATTAAAATTGAGATTGGAGAACGTCATAAAGTGAGACAAGTCCACTCAACTTTATTTTATGTTTTTGGTAAAAATATCTTTCAATTAAAGAAAACTAGAGAAATTTTTATTGGACCTTTTGTGCAGAGCAAAATGAGAGCTATAAAAAATGGCAAAAAATACAGCTATTTCGCCAAATTCTTTCAATGCCAAAATATTCATCAAAATCTGAATCCTGATTGAAACCAGTTAATTGAAGAAAATATTCCAGATCGTGAAATTCTAGATAAACCCAAAGGATTTTTCTCAATATTGATTTGCATTAAAGGACTTACGTAACGCAAAGAGGAGTTGAACGAGTGAGGCGGGGATGTTGATACTGATGCTGATGGCCCCAGACTCACCTGCTTGTGAGGATAAACGTTGATATGGCACTTGATGCACTCCTGACCCATGTTAGCCCAACTATTTCCAGACATCCATTTGCGTTTGCATTTTGAGCACTTGTACTCCCCGAAACAGCGTTTTTTACCCTGATAAGGTGTCAGTCCTTCACCTTTTGGTCTAGCCTGTTGATATTGAACATAAAAATTATCATTATCTTCATAGTTTAATTGGATATGATGTCATGCGCATGCTGGATGAAAGTTGTTAGCGGATGTTTTGTAGTACTTACTAATTATCACTCAATTGAGGGTACAGTCACGCGATGTCATTTTGTAAAGGCTATTCTCAGTCAGATTGATTGAAGAAAGTATTGTTAGGATAGTTGAAATGAAAAAGCATTTTTTTTTATTAGTCGATTTATGATTTTATAAATAAACGTCATGGAACTTTTTTTTAGCTGAAGAAATTTTTAACAAAATATTTTATCTGACATTTTTTTTTCATTATTGATTGAGTTTGTTACGATCAATAATAATAATGATTGATAAAAACGAAAAAGGTTAAAAAAAATTAGAACAACTGAAATATTCCATAAGATTCCTTGCCATAATGTTTATAAAAAGATACAGTACATTCTCTAAAAAGAAAATTTCATGCAGTTTTTCAATAGACCTCATATAAAACCCACACAGGAACAGGCAATGTTTGTTGTATCAATTAACGTTCAATTGAAGCGTCAGTCATGTATGCATTCCAAGGCACGCGTATCACTTGTTGTGAGGCCCCCACTGTCAATGTGCGTTTAAAGCCCAAGTGGAAGTTGAAATAAAAATGAAAAAGGAAAAGAGAAGAGGGGGGAAAAAAATTAGGGGAATTATATTGCGATGAGAGAAAGGGTGTATCTAACGCACATGTGTTGAATATGCTCGCGTTCTTCAGAGGCGTACGTCATTCTTCTGCCTACTAGCTACTCATCCCGTCTAATCGTTACGTTAAATCATTTATGTTTTCCAGAAACGTTTCTCGTTATCATATTTTTTTTTTATACTTGTGGAATTCACTTCAAGTAAATTTAATTCAGCAAATCAAAGATATTTCATTATGAATTGAAAAACGAACAAAGGATGAATATCACAAGAGTTATTTTCCACGGAAGTATACCATGACTGAAAATTCCTCGAACTTGTGAAAGCACACATCGGATAACACGTTCCACCTCAATGTTATTTAAAGCATCTCTCAACAATATCCAAAAATATCGGAATATTCAGGGCCACTAAATTCACTTATTAAACTTATAAAATGGAAAAATAAATATATCATTGAATATGGAATCACCTGCGGACAATCCCTGATGTAGTGGCCTTTCTTGAAGCACAAGTGACACAAATATGTTGATGGCGGTCTCTTTGTTGGCTTTCGATCCAATAGGCCAAGCTCATTAAAGTGTTCAGCCAGATCTCCAATACTGTCTACCAAACTGCCACCAATTGGTACTGATCCAGGAGATAGTGAGCCTTTTTGAAGATAGGACTGGTGATGGGCATTGGCAGTTGGAAAATTACCCCAGACGGTTGGTAATAGTTTACTCTAATTGTTTGAGGAAAACACAATGGAGAATGAGAGGACGAATGTGGAAACATTATTTTAGTCATTTTTTTTTCTCACGTGTAAACATCGTAACTTGCATTATCAAAATTTTCTGGTGTACCTACTGGAATTCTAGAAATGTTTGCCGTAAAGACAATTCGAACGGATGCGCAGGAAACTTGTATGCGATCCTCACAGTCAGTGTGCGTTTTATGTCTTACAATAAATTGAAATATCTTGAAAATTATTGAGAAATTATCACTTGGGGAATTTTATAACGAATAGAACTGCTACTGACTCACATATCTACGAATTATAGTTGTCAAAATATTTCAATTAACAGCTGGGAATTTTTTTGGATACAAACAGCACGATGTTTACACATATTTCGGGACGATTTCATGCAGTCCCACCAGTTTTTTCCGCAATTTGAGTCAAATGTTGAACGTAATTGTCGACGAAATTGATAACTGACCAAGCTACCCATCTATAAAAAGGCTTTGTATACAGTGAGCTCTTTAGAATCTTATACCTGCCAAATATTTTCCATGCAGAAAACTCACTTGGCACTGTAATTTTCAAATTCCTGAAGAAACTATATCTTTCAATATTTCAGTCTATTCTAGCACAGAATATTCATGAAAAATTATGAAGTATGAAAGCTTCGTGTCATCTAAAAACTTTGAAATTTATTCACTTTGTAATATCTATATTTTTTCCAGCTACCTGTTCATTATGTGGAGGTGGGTTTTGTTCCGTAATAGCCAGATACACCCAATTGAGTAAATGTGGGGGATAATTTGAATGGATCGTTTGTTGAATTGAATTCCGATGGTGATTCTGTGGACTATCCTGCATCTGAAGATGTTGAAGGGACGGGGGAGGTGGTCGTGGATGGCATGCCGCCATCCTCAGTAATCACAAATTTTCCACTCGAAATATGAAAAACTTCACTTTTAAGATGAAATATGAAATAAGATTCTGACGCACAAAATCAAATCACACAATTTTCCACTTTTTTCTGCACTATCAAATTTCTTCATCAGTTCGAATACAATTGTTCGAAGATCTTATGATTTATAAGAATTGGAAAATTAATATTTTTAAATTTGTAAAGTATCTTGGTAACATCCTCGATAGATCCGATGATCCCAGCTCGCTACGGCCGGGTGGTGGACCCGACGTGCGGCTACTGAAGCTGCGAGGAGAAACTGAGAGCCAAAGAGTCCGGAGTATTCAGTTTGATACACACCGTCACAACCAAATGATTTTATTTCTATGCGTATTCTCCGTGTGGGTAAAATCTGTAAACAGTTTAGGATAGATTTTCCGATGATTGTGGATATATATCTTTAAAGAATAAGTTATTGTCATAAGAGAAATATTTCCTTTCAGCATTATTTAAAACAAAGCATTATTATTTAAGCATTATTTAAATGACAATTTTATCAATTTCTGTACACAAAATTTTTCTCACCTCGCGCAAGTATATTCACATTTTTCGGTATTTCTAAGAAACTCATTGCAATTGCCTTACTTCGTGTGGAAAAAACTATATTTATTTTAGTTACCAAGACCCCCGCCATGTGTGACTTCTATTTTTGTGTTATTATGAAGCTCCCACACTCATTCACTCGAGTGCCTTTCTTGGACCTCACATGTGTTTTTTCCGTTCCAGTAAACATTAAAAATCTTGTACTACATTTCAAGAATTTTTCATCTCTTCCCTCTTTCCCCCGTTGAAATTTTATCATTTCCGGAGAATTTTTATCAAACATTGACCAACTATTTTTTTCTTATAGGGAAATCCCTCCTAACGATGGAAGAGAACGAATAATCGGTCATTACGTCAGAACACGATTCTGCGAATGACTTACAATGCGACGTTGTCCCATTCATACTTGAGAGCCAAGCACAGAGGTGACTGTATGTGGCAACAGCGCAGCTGAAAACCGGGTGATATGGCGCTGCTGACGTTAGTATTTTCTGTTAGAAATCCAAACATTCTTATTGGATAAAAATATTACAAGTCGATTCCAACGGATTTGAACTAGAAGATCTAATTTTTACAATCTTCCCAATTAAACGTTTAACAGTGAGCATTTCAGAAGAGTTGAATTGCATTTTATTGTACACATGCTATTCATGTATTCTGCAGGTACAGAAGAAATCATAATGCATTCATCATTTTCGCAGAATAATGAATGTGAATACACAATGATTTTCTCGAACCAGAAACAGACAGAGACTTCAATAAAATTCAAACTTTTCCAAATAGATAATTAACATTTAATGATGACACAAATAAGATTCAAATCTCGTAAGTCGTTGAACTCCGCTGCTATAAATATCCTTCGATCGATGGTTATCGACTAACCGTAGAAGAGGGCACCTTAAACAGCCTGACATAAAGACAATATGTACTTGTGTTTGTCACGGAAGGACGTATCCATATTTAGCATGTCACAAGAAAAGGGAAAAATGAACGACTGAAAGAAAAATTGGACAAGATATATCATAAAATTCAATGTCAGTTTATTGAAAAACTGATCTGGAGGAATTGTATTTACTTTAGCTTAAATCGGTCTGACCTCTTGGCATTTAAAGACAAGTTTAATTGAGTTTATTATGGTTGAACTTTGCGTGCACGTCCTTGACGCCCGAAACCTCTCAAAAAGGTCAGGATCAGGAAATTTGGGCATTTGTGTTTAGTCGCTACATAATTGAGTCTGACGAATTTCGATTTTTCTTTGTTGTTTTCAAGTCTATTTTTACAATATGAACGCGATATGCAATTTATAACGGGAAATTATATTAAGAATAAACTTTACATGATACACGTTTGGACAATTTTCAGTTTGATGAACGGAATAAATGTTATAGATTTCTCCAGACCTTTTTAAAGTTTTTCTCAGATACTTAAAAAGTTATAAAGAGGTAGATTTCCATTCTATTCCCGTTCTGTTTGAAAGTCTTTCGCTGGGGCCATTTGATGATAAAATTCAAGAAAAAAATAAAAACGATGAAGAATCAAGATATAGTAGTAGTATATACAATATTGAATAACACGTTTTACGTACAGAAGCCAAATGCTCCCGTGACTCCCAGTGTCAGGATATCGTTTGTATACTTCACCTGACAGCGGTATCCCAGTACAACCCCCTTACCATCCCCTTCCACTTTGCTTCCTTCTTTTACCCGTAGGAGAGCCAACCCAAAAACTAATTATTCACAAATCGATACACATCGATGAAAGGCACAGTATCTTCAAACTCTCAGCTCATTCCATGTTAGAAAGTCGTGCGTGTCTGATCTGAAGTAAACGTTCGAGGGAATAAACAAGAAGGATCTTCTATTTTGGAGAAAAAAAAGTGTAAAATTGTTAGTTAGGTTAATGTTTCTACTCAGTATAAATAGATGAATTTTGTGGAATCGAAAGTATGGACAAATATGAAAATATTGAAGTGGTGGGGGAAGGGAGTTATGGAATAGTTATGAAGTGTAAACACCGAGATACTGGACAAATAGTTGCGATTAAAAAGTTTCTGGAGACTGAAGAAGATGTACATGTGAGGAAAATGGCATATAGGGAGATTCGGATGTTGAAGGCAACTATTTTTGAAAATTTTTGTTCTATATTTTGATTCCTTTGATTGATTGAAAGACGGAGAAATTTCTGAGGATCGAAATTGTGATTTATTTTTGATTCTGCAGAAAAAAATGATATCAAGTCCTATCTTTTGTACACCAAAGTAAAAAATAAATTGAATATTTTTGCAATCGGAAATTCTCCAGTTTTTCAATGCGAGCTGAATTTTGATAGTTAACCAGAATATTAGAACATGATTCTCTGATTTTAGAAATTGCATCACGATAATTTGGTGAAAATGATAGAAGTATTCCGCCGGCGAAAACGTTTCTATTTGGTGTTCGAGTACTTGGATCATACAGTACTCGATGAACTGGAAGCAGCGTCTGGTGGCTTGGGGCCTCAGGTTTCCAAACGCCACATTTTCCAAGTCATAAGAGGACTGAACTTCTGCCACACGAATCACGTGAGTACTGAATTCCAGTTGGAGTATTAAAGACTCATTCGAGGGTTGTGATAAAACTCGTTTACTCGAATCATGAATGGGACGATTGTTGGAGTATGGGTGCTCATTCTGCAGTTGAAGAGCTTTAAAAATAGTATCTTGGTTGACTGAGGAAAAATATTCTTTAGTTTCTTAGTTGATTTTCACCTTGAATGTGTCGAGTGATAAATTAAAATAAAAATCAAAATAAAAATCAAAATGGAATAGTATCATTTGCCCCGTTGAGTTTAAATATCTCAGGAATATTCTATACAAAATTTGTTTCAGATAATGCACAGGGATATCAAGCCTGAAAATATCCTGGTTTCACCAAATGGTGTGATAAAACTCTGCGATTTTGGATTTGCTAGATTTGTATCAGGACCAAATGAATCTTGCACGGATTACGTGGCTACCAGATGGTACAGAGCTCCAGAATTATTAATTGGTGATTCGAGGTATGGACGAGCTGTTGATGTATGGGCTCTAGGGTGCCTCTATGCGGAGATGGTCACTGGGGATCCCCTGTTTCCTGGAGAGAGTGACGTCGATCAGCTGTTCCGAATTACAAAAGTTTTAGGTCAGTATTCAATGAGACTTTTTAAATTTTTAACAAGTCTATCAGCTTTTGAATTCACATAATTGAATTTGGGGGGCTTTTCTCTTGCACAGGAGGATTATGTTCGAAACACCAAGCAATGATAAACCGAGGTTTCAGTGGTTATCCAAATCGAGTCTCCAGAAGATCCAGCACTTCAGATGATTCATATTCATCGACAAATACCATGCGAACCCTTCGCAGTCTCTTCCCAAAGTGGTCGTCATTGGCCATCGATTTCTTGTCCCAATGTCTGAGAATGGACCCAGAAATTCGGCCCTCGTGTGCCACTCTTCTGCAAAATCAATTCTTCACTCATGACGGATTTGCAGAGAAATTTATCGTCGAATTAGAGAAATATATTGCCAAAGAGAGAGGAAAGAATCCACTGATCACGAGACGAATGGAGCGAAAAATTGCTTATACTGAAGAGACACCTAGAATTTGTTATGGTAGCGCTGGGAGGTAAGTTTGATCTTCGGTAAATGGAAACATACACCCAAAGTAATTCGTAATCATTCGCAAAATCGAAGAAAAAGAGTTGTACATTATTTCCAGATGGCGAATGCAATTAATTAAAGAAACAGGGAGTTTCTCAACTAAACCTGAATTTGAAGAATGTATTTCAGAAGTACAAAATCATCAATCATTTCCACAATCAGAAGTTCCGATACCAACAAGAAGAAAAAATCACCGAGAACCCCTGTACGTGGGTCCCGTCTCAGTCACCCCGAATACAACTTATATAAAAAGATTGGATATGAAAGGAATTCTTCCATCAGATTCAAAATGCTCTCTGCCTGCATTACCTGTACAGGAGAAAAGAGGTTTCAAACGGGAAAATAAGAGACTCAAAGACAGGTTATATTAGATTATTGGGATCTTCTTTATCAACTTCTGTTAATCCCTCGAGGCCCGGTCGATGCATTGCATTGACCCATGGGAAGATGAAAAGTTCCTCTCAAAATCTTAATCATACAGACATCATCAGAAAGAGGAAAACTGTACCTTCGATCACATATCGGTTTGACAATTTTCTATCAATTAGAAGTCATCAAATTTGGGTCGTATTGAGGTCACGCTACGCTCGGTGAGAGAAGGGCCCTGTGCGTGAGCGGTTAATCAAGAAATTCCTGATCAAATGTTGAAAATTGTATATTTAAACTGTTGTAAAAAGAATAAAAACTTCAATACGAATTGTTGTTTTTTTACGGGATTATGTGATTATCAATTTCCAATGTTACAGATATATCGCCAATTTATTCTATAAGATGAGTATAGAAACAATAGCATAAAAACTCACCATTAAAATCCTGCTTATTAATTGCATTTAAGGTATTTATACAATAGCCTTTTTTTAAATGTACATATAGCTGTCAAAGTGAACAGTTCAATCTACTTCTCCGATTGCAACTCAAGCTGATTTCAATCATGATGAGAGCCATGAATTGTTGTTTTCAGACCCTGGGCACGGCCTTCTTGTAACTATCCTTGATAATATAATCTGCAGACAAAGGAAATGATTCAAAATTCACACATTTTTGAGAATAAAGACAAACCTTTTAACAGCGTGAGGTGAGCATCCGAAAAATACATGTGATGTTCAAGAGTTATAGATTATATGTAGATTGAAAACTAAAACTAAATTGAATTCAGGATGTGAAGAAAGTATGAAGGAAGTAAATAAGCCTAGGCGAATACAAAATTTAACCTGGAATGAGTCCAATATTTCTGATGATCGCCCCATTGCAGTAGGTTAAAATATCGTACTTAATCTACTTTAAATTTTGCCTTCCCATAAACTCATTCCTCTATCTTTTCCAATCAGCTTTACCTCAGTCTGAATAAATGCAATTGTATGAACTTCATTTTTAGACACGCACTATCTTGGAACGAGCTAGACAATAAAATGAAAAGAATATTTAAGAGGGGAACATTGGTATAAAAGAAGTAATCAATATTAACGGTGAGGGGAGAACGTGAGAACGGAACAGGTGAAATTCGAAGAAAAGTTGGTAATGTATTATTCCTTTGATACAGAGGAAAAAGAAATTTCCACTCTCTGTCTGTCAGACTACACTGAAGAAATGGCACCTGAACGTAGGGAGGCTCTGTCAATCAAACTAACTTATTTTTTTTTACACGTTGTTGGCTTTGGTGTAGCAGACACTAAAAAAGAACGAAGAATACTGAATCTATGGTTAATGTACGCATTTACGGTGATAATGTCGGGTATCATCATTCTTTATTGCGACTTGTACTTTGTCTGGGGATCTTTCAATGTAATTATCCACTTTTATTCTCAAATGAGACGTCATTAGCACCAAATATTTCACTTATAATTGTTAATAAATTGTTGAATATTTTTTTATCAGGAGATGCTATATTCAATGATCAACATCTTTACTATTATGATCTTCGACATAAAATTCTTTGTCCTTCTGGCTCAACGAAATCACTATGAAATTCTTTTAAGAATGGCACGTGATTCATTGTGGGGAAATTCTAAGACAGAGTATGAAAGGGAAGTGATGAAAAAGTGTGAAAATCAGGCAACGTATTTTGTTATTTTTTTTGCAATTTTCGCCACTTCTACGTCACTCATATACATCTTTGAACCCATATTGTGTGAGTATATTTATATTGTTGATTGTTATTGTTATCCGTTAATCGCAATTAAAAATATACGGAAAATTTATTTTTCAGTTAATATACAAAATAATAGCACCGACGTTAAAGAACGTCAATTTCCTTTTAAAATTTGGTTCGATCTGCCTATTTATGAAACCCCAATTTTTCAAATGACATTCATCTCTCAGGTATTTAATGAATTTAATATTACATAATTGTTATTCATATTATGTGATCCAATCTGTCACAGGTGATAACGGCTTTTCACGGAGGTATTCTGTACTGTTGCTTCGACAATTATCTCGCGGTTGTGAATATTTTCATCGCAGGACAATTCACCATTCTTAAATATAGATTACAACTTCTGTACAATAGAAGTATGGTTGATCCGATGATATATCATGATGAAACTGACAAAAGTAAATCAGACGTTGAATTGAACGCTGACTTGGAGATTGTGGCTCGAGAATTTAAAAATTGTGTTGGACAGCATCAGCATTTAATTTGGTTCGTAAGCGAAGTCGAAAGTCTCTACACATTTATAAATTTAGCTTCAGTTCTTATATACAGTCTTCTCATCTGTCTGACTGGTTATCAGCTAATTATGGTATGTCATCCCTTATGAAAATGGATATATATGCGACACTTATACCTAGATTGATAATCATTTATTGTTTTTCAAGCCTGGAAATATTCGGATAAGACGTTTAAAATTCGCCGTTTACATGGCAGGATGTCTAGCTCAATTACTCTCTTTTGCATTTACGTGTCACAACGTTTCCTTGGCCAGTATTGACGTTGGTGAAGGGCCTTACAATGCCAAATGGTACGATAAAAATGATTCCCAAAAATGGCGATCATTGACAAGGGATTTCATTATAATGATTATGAGAGCTCAACGTCCATGTGGTCTAACAGCAGCTGGATTTTTTCCCGTCACTCTGGACACATTAAAATCGGTGAATAAAAACTATCACTTTCAATGTATTATCCATAACTCATCAATTCATTAATTTGCAGGTACTCACCACGGCCTTCTCATATTTTACTTTGATCAGACAAAGTTCTTCGACTTAATGTAGTCTATTGATGCTATTCAATTATTCAAGCACTGTGTAAGCAGAAGAATAATGGCAGAGCACTTAGTACATCAAATACATAGATTTCATCTCCTCAAATATTCTCTATACCGGAAGGGTATCGGCTTGGGAACTCACATGAGCTATGGAATACGTTGTGGATTTGTTAAAATTCAAATTTCTCAATGTATTGGAACTCCAGGAAATTTGATCTCTATGGTTTAATTATTATTAATTAATTTTTTGATTAAGTGGAGGTATATTGCTACCAACAGCTACTGATAAGGAAAATATTAGCTAACTCCTTACTTGCTTTACGAATGTCGATATTGACATTATTACTGTGCGAATCTAGGCTCTGCTGAAGAATCCTTAAAGATTCTGTAGATTTCCACTTTCTCGTAATCCTATTAATCAATTTATTGGAATGAAAAGTTAATTTTTGCTTGAGATATTTAATTTATAATTGGACACAAACCTTGACCTTCAATCGGATCTTGAGTGGCATGAAGCAATATAATACACATGTTATCATAGTAATCATACACCTCCTTAATAACATTCTCATAAATAAAATTAGGTCTGATTAATTGACAGTAAAAATTTCCACTGCTTAGAAAGATGTACATAAAAATGATAAATATCCTTATTTTTCTTTACCCACGAAAGTGCTGACACGAAGGAAACTCAGACAAATAAATTCTTTTGCACGTTTAAGCTAAATATACAACAAAATGACCAGAGAGAGTTGATGCGGAGGTGTGTAGCAAGCAGTTTGGATTTAAATAATCTGCGCACAATAATTTATACAAGTCTGAAAAAATGTCAATGCTGAGCTTGGAATTGAAGTTGGGGATGAATTGATAGTAATAACAAAACTCGAGCTTAAACTTGAGCTTCAAATCGAAACTGGGGGGGGGGGGGTGGGGGAAGGGAGGAGGATTGATGGTGAGACAGGGATGATGAAAATGCATACAAATTGTGGTTACGGGTCATGCTAAAGTACGGTCGACATGACAAATGACGTGATTGGGAAGTTTGTTTAAGAATGATAAAACTGCAAACTGCAAGCTCGAGATCCATGAGCTGTGAAGCTATTAATCCAGTGATCAAGATCTTTCTGGAATCCATCAACGCTATGCTCATCCGTAACAAAAGGGACTCAAGCTACCCTGTATCAGGAGATGCGGTAGTGTCTCGATAAGTACGTACAGAGCGAGAGTCTACCGCACTCCTATACAGCTAAATTGAGTGATGCGAATTTTAAAAAAGGATTTCACCCAAAATATTCCACATAGACCACTCTTTTTTTTTTAAGTACTCAATTAATTATAGTCTTTGATTTAACAATGGTAAAAAACCACTCCTGATATTATTTTAGTAATTAAAAATGAGTGGACAAAAATGTTCTTCATCACAAATTTTTAGTGGACATGGTAGTGGTGTTGGTGAGCTCACAGATGGTGACTTGGGAGTGTGCGTCATCACAGATACGGAATTGTGGACTCTGTACTTGTGTGACTGCACACGGATTCGTACGTATGGTAGTACATCTATGTGAGTGTAGCACGCACTGGAATAGATAGCGCTATCTCCCTAACACTTTGGCGCATGAATCAGAGGAATTTTGAAACTGAAACCACCTTTACATTCATTCTGTTATGAAATTTCAATCAGTTAACGATTGCACATCAAAAAACTAGTTCGGTGCTAAAAATTTTGTGATTCTACTCGACCTCAACTCATCGTTTCGTCGGTTATATCGTCGCCGTAGAGTGAAAGGGGCGTAAGTGCCAAAATTTATTAATTTTTTTTTTGTAATAACAAAGGGGCGTATGTTTTTTTTATCCTCGGAATTGGATGTACTACCTCTTAGGAATGATTTGAGTTGATTAATTTTTGTAGTAACAAATGGGCGTAATTCCATAAAGTTAATCACAAAGTGACGTATCTCCAGTACATACGCCCCTTTCATGCTATAATAAGCATCACATGTAATGTGAAAGGGGCGTAAGTGTTATTTTTTGAAAAAAATGAAAGGGGCGTAAGTGTTATTTTTCTTTACTTAAAGGGGCGTAAGTGTGGAGATACGTCCCTTTCATTTTATGATGAGCATAAACATAATGTAAAAGGGGCGTAAGTGCTGTTTTTTTTTTAAGTGAAAGGGGCGTAAGTGTGGAGATACACCCCTTTCTTATTACAAACTGGTCGTTACGCCTGTTTGTTAGAACTTTTTTTTTACGGATTTTCGATTAGAAATTCTATGAAAAGCCGAAAAACATTGATTTTGGACATACGCCCCTTTCACTTTAAAAAGGGAGTTTTTGGCACATACGCCCCTTTCACTCTATGGCGACGATATATTTTATACAATTCATTACGAAAGTGGAAGTTTCTTTTCTTGCCTATTTCCTCGTGGAAAAATAATATAACCTCAAAATTTCGGAATCGTCAGAAGCATGCTTTCCGGTTCTGGATATTACGGTTTCTATTCGTCAGATGAATGGATTTTTTTAGAAATTGATATCTGATACTGACAGAATGCTGTATTTTCTGTCCAATTTCTCTTAATCATGGTGAATTATTTCATTTCACTAATTCGCGGAAGGAATATTTAATTTTTAAATTACTCTGGAATATCTTGGAAGATCCTAAAAAATGATAAAATCTTCTGGATCATTTCAGAACATGAGTTCTACAATTTTCTGGAACATTCTAAACTGACATAATAAATATTTTGGGGAATTAAGGTGAATTTTCCAGACGATTCCCGACTTTTCCAGAAGGGTCTATACCGATCTAGAATTTTCTACAACTTTCTAGAACTGTCCATGATTTTCCGGAGAATCAAACATCTTAAATATTATATGTAGAGTGATTCCATAGACGTATCGACGTTGAAACCTATGACTGTATCAGCCGCGACAGCCTCTATCGCCCCCACTACAGCCGCCCCTCTTTTTGATATTGGTCGTACAAATCAAAAAGACGCAAGCAAAAGAGACGAAATGACAGAAAAAACAGGACCTGGTGGTCCAAAAAAAAATGCGACAAGTACGTACCTCTCGGGTTGATTTAACATAAACAATTTGAAGAAAGATGAAAAATAATCGAAATAAAAGAGATGCTACAAGTACTTCTATCTGCATGGGAAGGAAGAAAGAGTTGGAGAGGAAAATCAGCAACAAGTTCAGTGAGAACAAAAAAATAAGAAAAATAATCAAATCAAAATTTTAAGAAAAAAAACACGTACTTGGTGGGTGAGCTGGTATTACTTGAAGGCCCACCAAGTACGTTTTTTTTCTTAAAATTTTGATTTGATTATTTTTCTTATTTTTTTGTTCTCACTGAACTTGTTGCTGATTTTCCTCTCCAACTCTTTCTTCCTTCCCATGCAGATAGAAGTACTTGTAGCATCTCTTTTATTTCGATTATTTTTCATCTTTCTTTAAATTGTTTATGTTAAATCAACCCGAGAGGTACGTACTTGTCGCATTTTTTTTTGGACCGCCAGGTCCTGTTTTTTCTGTCATACACTCTACGATCCAATGAAACGGGACTGGGAGTGCACTAAAGTAGAGAATTGAATTTATCTTTATTTCTATTTATTGATATACCTATTATATTCAATAGAATTAGTTTTCTTTATAATACAAAACGCATCAATGACTCAGTTTTACGTAATTCAATTACCTATATTATTTTGATTATTCATGCATTTAATAAATACGTAATATGGTACAAATATTTGTTGATTTATATTTTTTTTATTCGTTCCAATCTATTTTACATTAATCCTATAATCAATCAATAACTAATGAAAATGATAATCTGAGGGAGATATCGAAATTCCTGTAATAGTACATTTCATACCCGAGTCTTGGAAAACAGATCATCCTCCCCCACGTGCAAGATTGCCTTCCGAGCCGAAGGCGAGGATGGCAAGCACGTGGGGGAGGGTGATATGTGTTCCATGACGAGGCGTGAACATTATTTTTCGTGTCGTCGGACCTGAAAAACCCCGTTTTCGTGGCGCTGCGCGCCACAAAAATAGCGTTTTCCCGGTCCCACGACACGAAAAATAATTTTTTGTGCAGAAAAGTGACATCTATAAAATTCTTCCAGAACCACCTCAGATAATTATGTATTGAAGTTTGCTAGTCTATTAATAAAAATTTTCACACAATAATTCCCATTTTTTTGGTCTACCTGTAGAATGTCTACGCCTCGCTGTCCAATCTCAATTGTAGAATGGTTGTACATGATTTTTTTGAGTCGACGGGAGTTTTATATTTTTCAAGAATTTTTTCACTATTTTCTTCTCCTTTCTTATTATTTTTTCATTTCTCTTCAAGAACTTTTCGATGCTGAGGATAATCAAACTCATGAATACACTAGCTAGGAGTAGTCCTAGTAAGGGGAGGATATTTTTTATTCCTACGGGCTCTAACCTTCGTCCACCTTTGCAAAAAAAAATACATGAGTGAAAATGAAGTTTTTTTTTTTAATTTTGTACTTACGTTGTCCCCAGTCGTCGTCATGTGGGAGTTTGATAGTCTCTGCATGATTCCACTCTCCCTCAACTTAAGAAGACTGGAAAAATCAAAGGTTTATTCAGCAGTTACTGAGGCAGAGATTAATATTTCTTACTGGCTGTTTATAATCCCTAAATAGGGACTCGACTTTCTCAGTCCAAAGGCCGCCGGCTCCTTTCCTATTTCGTCAAGAGGCACTACAGGACATCCACGATAAGCCTCATGTCGTAACACTGAAAGGTCTTCGACCATGGCCGCATACTTGGTCTCGTTACACACGAGGCGTAATCCATCTGAGTCACCATACGGCAAGTTTTTCTCTTTTAGCAGGAATTTATTGAATATTGCTCTATCGATTTCGTTTGTTGAGTCCTGTTGAAGATAGTTTTGCATAAATAAACGTTCAAGAAAAAAAAATCTACAAAAAAGATCTTTATGAAAATTTTTCTGTTCTAAGAAAAAAAGAATTACCTCATAATTTCGACAAATTGATTAATCATTTTTACCTCCAAATCATAGTACAGAAATTCTGTAATAGAATAGAGTTTCTAGGAACTATAAATCTGTATGTACCATCCTGCAAGAGTCCTTCCAGTGTTGTAAAAAGCATAGCAAATGTTGGAACTGTTAATGCACTTATCATATCTGCAGAATATGCTGTTAGAATAATAGCTCCTACTAGGTGTATCACAAAATGAATTATTCTGATTGGATCCAGAATCGAAGCTACCATTCCTGTAATTGAACTCAATTTCATTGATCAATTTAAATAATTAAACTGACTTTTTTGATTCAGAATGAAAAACTGTGGAAAAGGTAGGATCAACCTTGACCGCAAAAAATTCCAAAAACTGAAAAAAAAAATGTCAGGAACACCGGTTGGAATGTCTCCATTGTCCTTCCAATGACTAGCAAACAGGGAAATTGCAGAGTTTATTACTGACATCGTGATAGTTATGATGACAATCATTACAACAATTGCAATCCACACGTTTGGTTCAAAGGGTATGAAGTATGCACTCCAATTCGATGTTGGTGGTCCTGGCCTCTTGATGTATATCCGAAGCCTTCAGGAATAATTCATAATATCCAGTCATAAGCTTTTGTAAATATTGAGACAGATAAGTTAAAAAAACTAGGGGTGCGGCCGGTCTACGGGGTATTGTTGGTCGCTCGCAAGCTCGCTCCCGAGTTTGGGTGCGTTCAAATCGGAGCGAACCATTGAGGTTCACAACTAAAACTTCCCGGTTTTCATCACCCCATATATACATTAAAAACAAAAATAGTATATTACGACCCAAGGCCAGAAAGTTGGATTTCCTGGCGTACGTGATATGAAGGCCGAGGCGAAGCCGAGGCCTCATATCACGTACGGCAGGGCATCTAACTTTCTGGCCGTGTGTCGTATACTATTTTTCTTCATTCCCACCCGAAAGTACGTTCAACGATAAATGTATTAACATTTGATAAATGTTGATAAATTTAACGATAAATACTTTTGTGGCCTGCACGCGCACGCCCTCTCGGCCACCTCGCGAACTATATGTGAGTCGCCCGCCCGACTTTTGCAAAACCGAGGCGAAGCCGAGGTTTTTGCTGGTCGGGGCGGGCAAAAAGTAAAAAATGCGTTAAAAAAAAAGGAAAAGATAATAAAATCATTTTTTATAAGTATATTTTTTCTTTTTTATTTATTTTGCGGATAATTTTCCTTATTGCAATAATGTGAAGAAATATTAAAAGTGCAATTGATGAAAGTACAATTATCAAATTTTAAATCATGTTTTTTTAGTACTGAACTCGTATCACTGTGATGGGGATTGTCCAAGACTTCATTAATTCTTCTTTCTCCAAACGTCGAGGGCTGAATTGTTCCTCGTCATCAGAATCGTCAAAATCATCAAAATCGTCCATTTTTGAGGTTACGTCAGTCTCTTGATTCATAGGCAGTCAACAGTTTTGATTTATTCTATTTTTCCACTAACACGATTCGTGTTTAGGGCCACTTCTACTCAGAGTTGAACAATAACTTTTCGATGGAGAAAATTGACGCGTTCCACGAGAAATAATTATGGCATAATTGTAAAACTTTTGGGTACACAGCACAGCACTGACGACATGACACTTGTGTGTATACCCAGCACAGCGCTGATGACATCATATATACTTGTGTGTGTATGAATAACGCGAGCCACAAAAGTTTTGTGGCCAATCCCAGCGCTTCTTACTTCGAGCAGGCCACAAAAGCCGTTGTTCCCGGAGTAAAACGCGGCCGGAAAGACCGTACTTTCGGGTAGGGGATGAAGAAAAAATAAATTGTATAGAAATATTCAGTTCTATTGATTTTTCTTCTATTGAAATAAGTTTTATTGAATATTTCTATTGGAAAAGATCTCGAATAGAAATCGACGAAAAATTAATAGAATTTTCAGTATAAATCCAATAGAATTTCAATAGAATTCCTTAGCGAATTCGATAAGATTTTCTATTGCATTCTTTCATACGTGGAATGGAACGAAAAAAATTTATTTAGAATTAGAAAAAGAAAATTAGCAAAATTGTTTCATTTTCAAAATATTTTTCAGCATTTACCCCCCTTCAACCGCGTTAATTGATTCGGCTCCTGTGCGAAGGTCAGCGAAAGTAGAAAAAAAATAGAAAAAAAACATTTGAAGATTTGGAAAAACAACACCCACACATACATCATCTTGAAAATTATCGGGGATTGTTGTGGAGACCTTGAAACGTCGAGATATGATGAAAAATCGATTTTCGATTTTCGGGGTGATTACAATAACTTCCCTAGCCCGGGAAGTTAATTACTTCTTTGAGTAAACGGGAGTTGTATAACTGATGTATTCAAATAGTGTTGGGTCCATTTGGATCGCAGCTGCAACAATATCAGTTCTATTGTAGATGAGGTCATCAATAGCATCACTGTATGATCCATTCTCATGTAGACGTAGAAAGTCAGTTGCTACTTGGTGGAGGATTCTGGAAAAATGTTAATTAACTAGTTGTGCCCTGTTGGTCGCTCGCTGGCTCGCTCCCATGGTGGGTTTGACCCGTTTGGGCCACACACAAAACTTGCCGGTTGAAAGTCAAAAGAGGAAAAGAACTTACGTGAAATTCATACTCTCTTGAAGTAAATCCATTAAATCATCGAAAAATCCTCCGATCCCAATCATAGCTCCATTATGATCACGAATTATTGTAGATAGAGGGAAAACCTAATCAATAAAAATGATAATTAATCTCCAAACATTTTTTTGAAACAAAATTAATTAAAAAAAAATTATTATTTTTTTTAATTATCTCAATTAATAACAAAAAAAAATTACATCTACGGCTGTAACACGAAGAGTACGTCCTTGAAAATTATTCCTCCGGTCATAAAGACTCAATTGCGATAATTTAATTCCCATCTCTTGATTCCAGGTGCCGAGTAAATTACTTCTGAGTTTGTCTCCCTCATTAATCCGATAAACTTCAGTAATAATTTCCTCTGGACTCGATAAATTACCATCTGGCTGGGTGACCATCATTGTATGATCAATTGGAACATAAATATCCTCAAAAAACTGCTCAATCGAAGTTTCGTCTCTGAGAAAAATCAGCCAGGCGTGATCGGGATTAAACAACTGGGAAAATATCTGTAAATAAATGAATCATTTGAAATTCTTATTTTTGTAGATTATCAAAGAGAAAAATTCATTCAAATGTAGGGAAAAGTTCATTCATAAAATGAACAATATCTGATTAATTATGAATCATAAATATTTTTCCCTCGTTTGAATACATTTCTCCAACTGAATATAAAAAAAAAATCGTATTTACATGTACAAATCGCCTAACTTTTTCGTCGTCATTTAACAGGACAAACAACGGTCGTAGCATAGTGCGGTAGCTGTCACCAATCTTGAGAGTTATATTGATGAGTTAATGCATGCTACCAACAGCTATTGATAAGGAAAATATTACTTGCTTTATGAATGTAAGTAATGACATTATTGCTGTGAGGTTATAGGCTCTGCTGAACAATCCTTGAAGATTCTGTAGATTTCCACTTTCTTGTAATCCTATTAATCAATTTATTGAAATGAAAGATTAATTTTTGCTTAAGATATCTAATTTATAATTGAACACAAACTTTGACCTTCAATCGAATATTGATCGGGATGAAGCAATATAATAAACGTATTATTATAGTGATCACGCACCCCCTAAATAACATTCTCATAAATAAAATTAGGTCTGATTATTTGACAGTAGAAATTTCCACTGTTTAAAAAGATGCAAAGAAAAATGATAAATATCCTCATTTTTTTTTCTCACGAAAGTGCTGACACGAGGGTAACTCGTTTAAACTAAGTATGCAACAAAATTACCAGAGAGGATTGATGTAAAGGTGAATTTGAATAATCTGCGCACAATAATTTATACGAGTCTGTAAAAATGTCAATGCTGTGCTGAGCTTGGAATCGAAGTTGGGGATGAATTGATAGTCATAATAAAACTCGACCTTGAACTTGAGCTTCAAATTGAAATTGAGGGGGATTGATGGGGAGATAGGGATGATGAAAATGCATACAAATTGTGGTTACGGGTCATGCAAAAGTACGATCGATATGATTAATGACGTGATTGGGAAGTTTGTTTAAGAATGATAAAATTGCAACATTGCAATAGTTAATGAGTAACTTTAAAATAAAATAAAAATTATAAAACGATTTTTCGACCCTGAAGACATCAAGGGATGACCAATAGATCCGTAATATGAGTGTGAAAAAATGAAAATATCCATTTTTACTAGAATTTCTCTAATCAAGTTGTTAATTTTTTTTCTCAACAAAATTTTCCATATTTTCCATATTTTTCAGTAGGAAATGTACACTCATGCAATAGTATTTGCCAAGTTTATCACTGGAGATCTTGGGTAAAATAAAAACACGACCTCATCCAGGTGATCAGACTTATATGCAAATGGGGTATTTTCCTCCGATTGTTACAGATCAAGATCCATGAGCTGTGAAGCTATTAATCCAGTGACCAAAATCTTTTTGGAATACATCAACGCTATGCTCATCCGTAACAAGGGACTCAAGCTAATTAAGAAAAGAAAATTAAATTCATATTTATTTCTACTTATTAATATACCTATTATATTCAATAGAATTAGTTTTTGCTTCCGAACGGAAGCTTCGTTTTCACAAGATTTTCACATTCTCTAATTTTGTGTGGAAATGATGTATAATGTTATGAAACATGAAGATATGATGTTTTTACGAAATGGCTGTATGTGTGTGTGTATGTGTGTGCAAATTTTTCGTTTTCATTTTAAAAATCGTGACAATAAAAGGACAAAAGTTGTTGATAAAAATCTGAAATTTTGACTCATAATTGGTATCTCTTAGGTCAAACTTCAGGCCAAGTTTCAGCTTGATCGGTCCATTATTTCCAGAGATATCGCTATTTATCGAAAAATCAGTTTTCTTCAATATCTCGAGAACGATATGAGGTATCGAAAATATCTATCGATTCTATCAGTATAACTTTTTTGGGCCACGTAGAGGTGACATAGTTATTGCCCTTTTTCTATTTTTATTTATTTCTCTGTGCAAATCCTTGTACTTACGCATGATAACTTGAGAAATATTCGAGATGAAAAGTTCAAACTTGGTATGGTTTTAGGTCTTATGGTAATAAAGGTTGGTATTTTGTATGGGCGCAATCGGACCACTAGTTCCGGAGATATTCGACTTTATGTGTAAAAGTATTTTCTTCAAGAACTCGAAAACTACTGAACCGATCCAATTTTTTTTTTTTTTTGAAATGTTCATCGCGATGGCTCCTATCTATCGCAATCAAAATATATATACCCTCCCATTGAAGGTTTTCGAGATTTTACCGTTTTTCCGTTTTTTTCTTTCAAAACTCGTTCACATGTACTGTAATACGGCTAATAGTTGGAGTGGGGATCTGAAATTTGTGCTGGGACTTGATATTGCCGGGTTACACTTCTGTATGCAATGACAGATCGATGTGTCTACCAGTTTTCTTTTCTCTTATTTGCGCCGACCTTGACGCGTAAGCGGGTTCAATTGGTGAGGAAGGGGGGGGGGGGGAGGAGGGTTTGAATGTGAGGAAATATTAGAAAAACAAGCCGGGAAGTTTTTGTTGCGACTCGCTCAACGGGTCACATCCAGTCAAATCCACTAATACTAACGCGCCGACCAGGGGAGCGAGCTTACGAGCGACCAACAATATGAGTATAACTGCCGCACCACTAGTTTAAATTTTCGTTGAATACGATGGGACAGCTCTCGGAATAAATAATTATTATTTTATTCTATTTCCCTCTCAAATGGGATGAAAATGCTATTAAGTAGGAAATTTCAGCAGAACTCAACCATTTTGGATTTCCCTTCAAAACTGATTGAAGAGTAATTCACCAATTTTCTTTATTCCAGTGGGATTTTCTTTGAGGATATGTAATTTATAAAGTTTCTACATTTTTTTCTGGGCAGAATCAATTCTAGATCCGTTCGGAAGCTATAACTACCAATGAAATTGGTGGAATAAAAAAACAAGCATAATATAATACCGCATTTCTTTGACCGCCTACTTGTTTTTATGATATAAAACGCATTAATGACTCAGTTTTACGTAATTCAATTATATTATTTTGATTATTCATGTATTCAATATAAATAGGCAATAAGGTACAAATATTCGTTGATTCATGTTTTCTTTTCTTCCTTTCAATCCTTTTTACATTGATCTTTAATAAGAATTCTTTAGGTGCATCATGCAAGTTCAACATTGAGGAAAAACAGATAAAAACAATTGGTGAAACGATAACATATTTCCCCCACGACATTCGCTGGTATTGGTACACGTGCCTCAGAAATAATTGAGTGGAATTTAATTACAATGGCCTCATATGCTATCCACCAATACCAGTCCTCCACAAATTGTTCATCACGCAATAAATAATTATCCACTTGTTCTTACACGAGAGACAAATAATAATGCACATGACAACCCTACAAGTTCTCCATTACTCCATGAAATAATGTCTGAATAAAGGAAAAAAAATCAGGAATTTCATCCCGGAAATGAGAAAAATCCAAATGAATTGGGCCGTATTTTTTAATATCGATGACCAACTGTTAATGTAAATCCACAACGAGTTTTCCAGCACAAGTCGTATTCTTTATACGATAATAGGCGGCACGAGTAGTATATTGAGGAGAAGATTAAGGCTATGCAGGATGATAAATTGGAGCTTGCAAAGAATATACTCAGTGGCAGTGGAAAGAGCCAGTCTGTTAAGCTCACTATGGATGATTTCAGAAGCATCTTTGGACTCTAGAAAGTTTGCTAGGTTGGAAATTTATATTTTTAATAATCAATTTATTTTGTGTGTTTGATTTTTCTTATTTTAGTAACACCTTGAATATTTCGAAGGAACAGGTGTCCCAAACTTTGTAGAATTTTTTTAATTAAGGAGTCTCCTCAGTTAGTTTCCAAAAAATAAGGAAAGCTACCGCAGCTAATTAGATTTTTTAGGAGAAGTTCGTTAATGAATAAGAAAATTATGTGCAAAATAGTGACAACGTTGACCACATAATAACAACGAAAATAAATATCTCCTAAAAAAAAAAAAAAAGAAAAAATTAAACAGATATTCTCTGAGCGACTTTAGGAGCGCGCACCAGAGAATTTCAATATCCACCTTTAGCATATAATTTAATTAGAATTAATTAAACAGATATTCTATCTATAGCCGGGTATCGGCTTGGGAACTCACATGAGCTATGGAATACGTTGTGGATTTGTTAAAATTCAAATTTCTCAACGTATTGGAACTCCAGGAAGTTTAATCTCTATGGTTTAATTATTATCAATAATTTCTTTGATTTTGTGGGGGTAGAAACACGTTCAAATCAAGAGAAGACCAAAACACTGAGAATGCACTTTCACTGTTCATTACAGATTGATGGAATCTTTTCCGAACTTTTTGAGGCACTTTATCACTACTCAATCACTAATGTAGGCACTTATATTTATCCGTTATCATTATCAATATCCAGTTAAGCCTTTTCTGAGAACAGAAGCGCGAGAATAGGAGGAAGTTGAAAGGGAGAGTAGCGATAAGGGAGTAGAAATAGGAGGAGAGGAAGCATAAATGGGTAAAGTAGCTGGACGAAAAATGACAATGCCGAACACATTGAACAGGACGAGCTTGTAGGCTCTTCTTGAATTCCTGAAGAAGAATGTCTACCCTTCTGACCCACATATGTCGTTTTATAGGCCTATTGATTGTGTTATGTGGTATTGGGAAGAATGGGGGTCAGTGCTGCGAGAAGTGGAAGTATGGTATAACGGGTGCACAGAGGAGGAATTACTAAAAAGGTTCAGCCCCCATGTATTTTCTGTCCAGAAATTTTTTCCAATTTTTTGTGTTGCCCTCTACGTTCAATTTGAATCGGATTTAATATGCATTCAAATTCCTGTATTTTCCACTAATTGTTTCGCACAAAATTAATTATGCCTATTTTCGATATTGTTTTAATGACACAATCCACTGATATTTATTTGATGGCTTTCAGTAGGTGTTCTAACAGTTTTTAATACGAATATGAGTAATAATATTATAAAATGATAAATAAATAATGATATGATAAAATAACATAATTTTATCATATCTCTTATTTACGAAAAAAAAAAAAAAAATAGATGTCACAGCTCGGGATGGAACTCAAATTGTCTGCAAAATGCTTTCATTCGGAAGAAAAAATATAAATGACTCGAGGAAGAGAAAAGGAGGAATTTAAAAAGCAAATATTTACATACAGATGCTTAAAAAATGTTCTATCAAAATTTTTCTACGTTCAATTGTATTGAAAAGGTGCACTAAAGAGTAAGAGTAAGATTACATGCCCGTCACTGTTTTATCGACTGCTGCTAATGCCTTATAATTTGATGGTCAATGGTTTTTTTCATCCCAAACTAGTATGCGGTCTACAGTATCGACATTATCTATGTTAATATGTAAATACACTCGGGGAATGATTTAAAAGAAATGTACAATAAAAAAAAAGTTATCGTACAAGTTGATCAACTCTGGTCAATGTCAAAAATTTCTTTTGAATTTTACCAATGTGTCAGTGAATGCCATAGCCTCTCGTGATAAATTACATTTTTCTCTGAAGACATGGTATTCCGACAGAAACACAGATAACGCTACATCCGTGTTTGAATCATTACTTTGGCGCTCAATTTAACATTTCATGTTCTCAGATTATACCTTTTTAATAGGGACTTTTCCAGTTATCTTAATTCGTGGAATCTAGATACATTGAGGGCATTTAAACTCTAATGTACCGTTATAATGCAAGAAGCTGAAATCATCCGAACGTTGGAGTTGGAAAGAACTATTCAAGCGTATCCTGCACCGAATCTATAATTATCTTGACCCCAACTGGAATAATCCAACTTCCTAGATACTTTTGATACCAAGTTTCTGAATTAATTCATGCAATAAAGTAGGAGAAATTTGCATTTTAAAATAATTTAATAACGTCTACAAATGTTTCTAATCCATAATTAGAGAGAATCTCCTTGCGCACCGAATTGTGATACACGAAATTTACCGTAATTCGGACTTTGAAATAATAACATAATTGCAATTCACCTTAAGATCTTATGAATGAAACAATTAACGATTTTTATGATAAAAAATTGAATTCTCTACGCAATATGGAAGAGAGAAGAACGAAAAAATGTGTCATGAAAAGAAAAGCCCAGTGACGTACATTTAGAAAATTTAGGGTCTTTGGGTCTACCACCTCGTGGGCTGACTTTTATATCCGCTTACCTTATTCTTTAGGGAGAAGGAGGTTTCGACCATTTCTGCTAGTCTCTAGAATGACTGCTTGGCTCGTGGCACCTATGGATCTCCTAACTTTTTTGAGAAAAGTATTTCTTTATGAGAATATCGTCCCTTCAGGGAGGCTTAAAAGAGATTTACGAATATTGAGTTGAAACTTTTCGAGGGTGAAGAAGGAGAAAACTTTTTGCTACTGTATGGGCCACTTGCTTTTACAAAGTGATTTATGGGGGCTAAAGGTTTTCACTATTGTTAATGAGAGTATAAACACTCAGTTTACAGGTATAAATGAGCTCAATCCTTGTCACATTTTCTGGGCTGATAGAGATAAAAAAAAATTGAAAACTGATTCGAGGCTTCGCTGATCTTAAATATGCTAATGATGATGATTTCACTGGGTAAAAATTCAATTCTCAACGTAAAAAGTTGATATGAAAATCCACCGGAAGTCCCTTCACAAAAAACCCTGAACCGAAAAAAAGAGTAAAAAAAAAATGGAAGAAACAGTGCCGACCATATGTCGAGATAATTTGGAAGATTGACGGTGAATTTCATGGTCCATCTGACACCCGCATTATTGAGAATATGTATAGGTTTTATATTCAATAGAAATGAATGGAGTCAGTAGTGAGAAATTAATTGATGTCAAATTATGGATTAATAACAGAGGGAATACAAAGAGGTGACGATGTACTATGAAAGATCCAAAAACAATAAATTAAATCGTCTGAATCTTTAATCTATTTTCTGAAGTATTAAATATATCTTCTATTTCTATAAAAAGTAGAGAAATTAATATGGAGAAAACGAAATTAACGTATTAATTCAATATTGAGTTTCCGCATAACTCTGCATATTTTCTAAATTCTTGTCTCAATTTTTTTAAAGAATAACGGTGAAATTTTGGAAAGAGCCACGCGACTCCTGTCAACAATACATCCAAACATTTTGGAAACAGGACCTGTGGAGTGAAAATTTGTCATTTTTCGAAAAATGGACCACCGGCTGTGGGTCACTGTGCCAGGGGATATTTTTTGAAGGCGTAGGATCTGTTCTCATGTTATTTCATAAATTGCTTCCGTCTCTCGTTACCCCATGGGAGATATTTCGCTTTCAGGATCAACGGGAGACATAGAAAGTTGACAGCTCGCTCGCGCCTTCTGTCCCAGTGGCCCAGTAGCTGCATTTCACACCCTGAGGGGAGAGGGGGGTATTTTCAGGTGAATTATTGACTCACTGAGAAAAGTTTTCGTAATGGTTATCCTGAGAATACTGATGTTTCCATTTTTTTAATTTTTCGATTATCATGAATGCTCTAAAATCGGGAGAGATGATATTTTGATGGTGTCTTGATCGATTTGATCGAAATAACTACTTGGAAAGTAAGTGAGTTGAAATTATTTTTCATCTTAACCCTCTGACTTGAAATGCGTAAGTCATACTCAGCCCCCTGGAGTGGGGACAACACATTACAGTGCAAATGGCGCGTAGTGGGGAGAACGAATTTCGAGTCAGAGGGTTAAAGCCTGTGAAATAATCCTTTTTAATATTTTTTTGCTATATACTCCACCACACGGGAAAGAAAACTGAATTTGATTATATTTGATACTTGATTCAAGTTCAATTATATCCTATTTCAATGCAGGAATTGAATATGTTTTATGATTAATCATACATTTTGTATGAAAGAAGAAATATATTCACTCTATTATGCCTGGAAATGGAATATACTAGAATCAAGTATATTTTTTTTTCTATGCATACTAATACATAATAATCAGTCTTTACACAGATGAAATTCACAGGTATCAAATTCAGCTACCATTAGGTCACTTACCAGATACCCAGCAATTTTCTTTAAAAACCAAACTTTATATACTTTCAAAATATAAATTTTACGATTTTGTGGGCTTTCAGGTCATTCCCATTGGCCAGTGGTGGATAGTGCCAGTGAAATGGTAGAGATTGTCCCTGTGACCCAGTGTCATTCAAGGACGTTTAGAAATTTTCTTAGTGTTATTTTCAGCAAAAGGAGGAATCTATATCTTCTGTCCAGGTTAACCTTGAAGTTTGAATTTCACTTGCCAATGTGGGTTACCGGGACCATTTCATTTTTGGCTACTGAATTTGGAGGAATGTTATTTACTGCTAGTATATACTGGGTTCAAACTTTCTTCGGACGCCAAGAGTTTAAACTGTCGAATTTTTTCCTCTCATATCACGTGGAGTTCTTCAAGTTTTCACTTGAGAAAAAGAAAACGGAGAATAGATTTTATTCTCGATAGAGTGAATTATATGGAGAAGAATGAGATGTACACACAAAAAAACTTAGAGCTGTTTAACCTTTTGTTGGGGTTGATTTACCCCCATCTTTTAAAAGGTAAATTACCACTATCTAAAGAGTGATTCACCCTTGCTAACGTATATTTTGCCTCCGCCATGTAGTATTTTACCTCAACTCAAGGTTTGAATTGCCACCTTGAAGGGTTGAAATACTCTCTATTAGGTGGGTTAATTTACCACATATTTAGTGTCAAAAGAGGTCGAATTCGGAGGCACCCGTGTCAAAATGTGAGATCTTTCTGAGGACTATAGGGTGGATTCCGGTGCTTCCTTAAAATGCTCTGTTAATCCTCCTTAGGCTAGTACTTGGTATATTGTCAGGTTGCACTCCTGGAGAAAATTGAAGGTCAATGTGTCCATTATTTACCGAAATACAGACAATCAATTTTTTTCTATTTCAAATAGACTAAAGGTTGCTGTTGAGTACAAAATTTCAGAACAGGATGAATTACAGATCCATCTGGAAGCTCACTACTGATAGAATTGGTAGAAAGAAAAAGAAAAACAGAATATAATCATTGCATATAAAATTTTCCATCTCTGATTTACATCATTTGTCATTTTTTCATTTAATTAATTGAGAAACAAGGATCAAAACCGAATTCACAGGACTCCCTTCACTCAGGAAGAAACATAGATTTTTAAGTTTTCCGGTGCCATAAAAAAAAAAAATCAATTTTTTTTGGCTCTGTTGACTTTCTCTGCAATTTTTCAATTTCTTATTATCAAAATGCGACAATAGGAATGAAAAATAGAGGCATTACTTATAATTAAAAAAAAAAAAAATTAATTTGAAATTCAATTTTAGTGACATGGAAAAACGTTATTGATTGTAAAACTGAATTGTTAAAACCGTCCAGGTTTCCGCATATTTTCAACACAATATTTGCCACGTCTCTCACGGATTGCAAGCAATATTTAATATTCCACAGGAAACAGTCTGCATCTTCAGAGCTAATAGCTCCGATTCTGAGCTCCTCTGAAAAGGGGAAGTCCTTTTATGGCTCCCCATGATGGTGGGGGTAGAGGAGGATGGTGGGGGAAGTCAGCCAATCAACTGTTCTTAATTGATGAGCTGATCAATTAAAAAATCAATTGATCAGTCAAAGAACATCAACTGTGTTCCAAATACGGTCATCAGGAATAGTCTGCCCTGGCGGAACAGTATATGGACACTGGTCACACCATCAGGTTTGACCAGGCCAAAATGTTGGCTAGGTCTCAAGGATATTTTGAAAGAAAATTTCGGGAAGGCCTAGAGATCCACAAAAATCCCAACAACTTAAACAGGGATTCAGAATATCAGGTGAACCCTATTTGGAAGACTGTCCTCCCAATTTTTAATTGATCAGCTGATCAATTAAGAACAGTTGATTGGCTGACTTCCCCCACCACCCTCCTCTACCCTCACCATCATGAGGAGCCATAAAAGGACTTCCCCCTTTTAGAGGAGCTCAGAATCGGAGCTCCTAGCCCTGAAGATGCAGACTACAATGTTTGCAAAACGTCGGCACAACGCTGAAACTCAACGCGGCATCCATCCGGAAGCCAATAATAATATTTTAAATAACTATGGCCGCGAAAGCCTAAAACGATGAGATCATAATTTGGCTCTTAAAGATAATAAGATGTGTGTGTGTGTGTGCGCGCGATGACTGATCCAATTCTGTTGTTCTTAAAAATAATCTGAAACTGTAGCATGAATTGCTCATCATTGGAGTGACCAAATGAAACAGTTTCCAAAACTTCTTATCAATTTTCAATAAAATCTAGACGATTAACGTCTCGATGCTTCAATTTATTCACTTACATTCAAGTTTTAACAATAATCAGTAGCATTCATAGCCTTTAAAATGAAATCCAAATGATCGACGACTCGCGTAAAAATGATTACACCGGATTCTCCCCGGGAAGTGATACCATGCACGGCGTTTCCTTCGACTAGGGGACTGCCATCGTACACCTGGAAACCATGTAATAGATAATCATCGACTCATTCTTATAAAACTATTTCTCGATTTATACATATCGTTGGCCCAAAATTAAAGGAGCGTATGTTTCTTTTTTTCTTCGATTGGTTAGGGATATTTTCGTTGATAGGTTTTCGTTCAAAAATTAGATAGAAAATATCAAAATCCCCATTTTGGGACATACGCCTCTTTCACTTTTCGATACGCTGTTTCCTGGCACTTACGCCCCTTTAATTTTAGACCGGCGATATAATTAAAATACATACAAGGCTTTCATTATAGTTGTCAGTAAGAGATATCCCATAAAATTCATTCTCCCTGTATAGCCTGTCCAATTCACTGCAGTCTCCAAAGGGGAGAATCATCAACTCGATGTATTGTAATTTAGGCCTGTCTCGTTTTATAGTTAAATGCCAACTGGCATAATAAATCCGTCTATAAAACGGTAGGTAACCAGTCTGTGGCAAATTGACTTTCATTATTCTGTTTCCGAAAAGTAAAGGTCTCCTAAGCTGCAATCATATTCTTCAAAAACTTCTCCAACATATTTAAAGCCCAAACTTCTTGGTAATGATCATCGCAAAGGAGGATTAGATTCAGAATTGAACGAAGAATATGGGAATTGAGTTAGATACTTACCGTCAGAACTGCAATATCATTTTTCCATCTTATAATTCGCGGGCATGACATGAAGAAACGTCTGAAGATTGAAGCGATGCTGTTTAAACATCTATTTTTGTCTCGACGGTCAAAATTTGGATGTATGTATTTTTTTTCTATTTTTCTATAATAGATCTGCCTCCAGCACAATAACAGCTTGGCGTCCCCAGTTATAATACTAATGTCTTTATCTTTGATACCGTTAACGCAATGAGCAGCAGTGAGAATGTGGTTTTCATCTAGTATTGCACCTCCACACTCTTTTACAGGGGTTTGAATACATGCCATGTATCTGAACTGATCTACCGGTGCTATTATTTCGTGTTCTATCGCATCTCCATCTGATAATTATAAATATTTTCTTCATTCAAATGCTTAATAACTTAACCAAATCAAAAAGATTATACAACTCTCCTATGACTGTATGCTCACCATGAAGAATTCCAACTAATATCAGATGAAGATAAATCCAAAACATTCCAACCATGTTCTTTTCGTCTTTTCACGCTAAAAATTTTCACTCTCAGGATCTACAAGTATTTGCAAACAATCTGACAATAGCTCTTATAAAATATGATTTTTTATGGTGAAGTTCGAAAATGATGCTAAACTTATGCCTTTCCTGGTCACGAATTCTTTTATTTGGAATACAATTTCAGTGAAATAAAAAATCATTATTGATTGCAAAACTGAATTGTTAAAATCGTCCAGGTTTTTGCCTATCTTCACTGCAATATTTGCCACGTGTCTCACGGATTGCAAATAAAATTTAATATCTTACAGGAAACGTTTACAATTCTTCATCAATAGAATTTTTCAAAACTTCCAATAACCCTGAGATCTTTGTTTCCTGAAATGATGAGTTCTAACTCAAATATTTAAGCAGTGCAGTTTATTGATTCAATGTCCTCGACTGAAATTCCGGAATAAAGTTGCACATTTTTGTATTACATATAATTTTTCATAAAAATTAACAAAATGATGAAACAACTGAAAAAAGATAAAATGAATATTTAAGAAAGAGAGAAACGAGACGAGTAGGGGACCGATTTAACCATGTGACGGTTACTACTGCACGGAGAGAAGAGTTAAGTCTGTTTCGTAATCGTAGGGCGACCGTCAAGTTTGGGGAAAAATTGCTTGAGTTTCCGTAATTGTTACTTAAAATCACGGAAAAATTACTTTAATTTCAAGTAAAAAATTACGGAACATCACCTCAAGGCCGTCCCACGATTACGGAACATCAGACTCCTAATTTCTACTCAAGTTTTCTCTCCGTGTATTTTTTGAAACTTGCGACGAAAAATTTTGGTTTCCAAACTTTGGGAAAAATTGCATCAGAAAATACAGGATATCATATTTTACTGCTTTAAAATTCAAAAGAAAAACTGCACTCCAACTGCTTTGAAAAGTAATTTTAAAGCGGTCTCATACGATAAATTTTACGATTTTACATTCAAGTTCGCATGAAGGATACCGATGGTGTGAAATTTTTGAGTTATTTAAAGATCGCAGATAGAGAATTTCCACGGATTATTATTTATATATGTATATATACATACATAATAATAATCATATGAAATTTCATTTCGTTGTCCGAAGTTCTGTTGATTTCCAAGATTGTAATAGAGAATATTCGTCGGAGAATTCTGTCTAAGGGAAAAATCGTAATTTCTCACTTTTCCATATATAAATATCAATTGTCTTGAGAATCGTCTGCGGATAATAGTTTCCTGGTCCCTTTGATCTCTAATTTGGGCATGCATTAGCACCATGATTCAGGTAATTCATGCCCATGACAGAATGATGTTATCACCCCAACTTAGGGATAAATCACACCCACAAATATGAGATATTTCACAACTTAATAAAAAAAAAACCCAAGTCTCGGGTAAAAGTAAAACACCCTTAAGAAAAACTGAAATATGCCTACCAGGAGTTAAAACAGCTCTAAGGTTTTTTGTGTGTAGTGATGAAATGGAATTTATCAATACAATTCATCCATTTGGAGCATCGTGACCCCTACCCCCCTCCCCCCTTTATGAACTAGGAGAGTCAATAACGGAGTCACATAGAACACATGATCATAAAGTATTTCGTGATGCGGTTCAGGGGAGAATAGAAGAATATATTCTAATGTTCTAGCAGTAGGTATTACCCATCATAATGAAGATAATTAGTTCATCATGGAAATAATACTCCTGTACAACAGTTATTCAAAAAGTCATATATTGCATGTTACTATCAGTTTTCTTCGATAAAATAGAAAATATTAACCGTGAGATGAGACATGATTAGAGATTCCATCTGGAAAAAACGCTCTGGATCATCAGGTATATACCATACCCAAAGGTGACACCGGGAGATATCCTGTCTAGGGTCTGCGAAGGCCGGAGTTTCCAGCAATAAAATGGGTTGTAAAATCCCAACGTGGAATTTCATCCTGTCCCCCCTCTCTTATACCCTCTCTCTTCGTCTTGGCGGATTATTGCTTCGCTTCACCTACACTTGTTAATCGATTTTAATTCTTGTTGCACTGGAGTCGAAAATTCAATTATTTTTGTCTTCAACAAAAATCACAATTTTCATTACAATTTTCTCTGATGGCGAAAACTCATGGATTCTCTCACATATTCAGATATCTATTGCACTCTTACGAAATCATATATTATTTAATAAATAATAGAAATGATAATTAACTTCCCGGGTCGGGAAGTTATTGTAATCACTCCGAAAATCGAAAATCTAAAAGTTTTAAGGTCTCCAAAATCGTTTTGGACCATTTTCAAAAAAATGTCTGTATGTATGTGTGTGTGTGTGCATATGTATGTTCGCTGTATGTGACGAAATTTTTCGTCAACGATTTCTCGCAAATAAATAGCCCGATTCAATTTTTTTTTTTTTCAATCGATGCGTCTTCATGCAATTTAGCGCTGATTAGATTTTGGATCGAATTGATCTAATAGTTTTTCTAATTTTCGCAAAAAATATGAAAAACAGAACTCGTGAAAATGTTAGTCATTGATTTTTCATGAGCAAATGTTGTGATCGAGGGAATCCATCACCCAAATGGAATATCTACGGGTTGTTAAGATCTAATTAAATCTCCAGTGGAGTTTACGTTGTGATTTTCGAATTTTGTTGATTTGTTTTGAGTTCTAGATAAATAAAGTGAAAAAAGTACTATTTTATCACAATTTTTTCATTTCTTCATAACGGATCTCATCGAATTGTTGGCGCGAGTAGCCAAACCGGGAAGTTTTTTGTGTGGCCCGATCGGGTCACACATACCATGGGACCGAGCTTGCGAGCGACCAACAACGCTCACCTAGTTTTGTGTCTTTTTGACATTCTCGTAGTCCTCCAGGTGTCTCCATACAAATAAAATGTTTTCTTATAAAAATTTCCAACTCCCCAGCACCTTCAAACCCCCTCAAAACCCATCATAAATCATAATAAATATCCGGAGGTCGTACGAGGAACATTTTCAAGGCACACGAAGGTTCTCAAAATGTCAGGCATCGAAACATCATGAGAAAAAAAATTTTTACTACAATTTCTTATGGTCGAACGACGGCCACACGCCGGCCACCATGAACCTACCATAAAGTCATTGACTCGGAAAATTTTTTTTGTTCAAAATTATTGCCCTCCGAAGATTCGTAAATCATCTTAAAGACTAATGGAAAGTTGAGAAGAAAGTGAGCACGCAATATTGGTATTATGAAATTACGTGTGGCAAAACGCGTGCCTGTTGAATCTCGTTAAGGGTCAAGAAAATTCATTGATTAAAGAAGGGTACAGTAATTCCTATCCTACCAGTTAGGGTGATTTTTATCCAGATGAATAGTAAAATTTAGTAACCAAATCTAGAATTTTTATTCAACTCTAGATAAAAATTACTGTGCTGGAAGGGTAAAATTTAACACAACTTGGACATAATTTATTCTCATCAGGACAATATTTCTCAAACGGAACATAAAATTTGATTTTTTTATATGAAATTTTATTGTTTAAAATTTTAAATTTTACTAATTTTGAGTTAGAAAAGAAGAAAAAAATTCTGGAAAAACACATTTATTAAACGGAATGGTAATTTTTACTAAAAATTTCTCTCCGTGTAACAAAGGCAATTGATATTTCCCTTTGTTCCAAATTTTTCTACAAAATCCTGAGAATTTAGAGAGTTGAATTGATCTGGTGAGGAAACACTGAAGTCGGCTATCCACCGTCGAATTTTCTCGAGGGTCGTCCGTCTATCATAAAAATTTCAGAAAAGAAAAGAGAGGACGACAGGTAAAGACACGATTGTTCACTTGGGTTGACCCTTCCCGGCATTCTCCCCCCTTTTTTTTTCTTGTTTTACAACTCTCCTCCAGATTCTTCTCCACCTGAAATCCGAAACATGATGAAAATTCCTCCGATGTTCATTATGAGTAGTTCTCCAAAATGTTTAATAACAAAAAAAAATGGTGGTAAGCGTCACCAGAGGTGACAGTGCCTTACCATTTATATGTGTATTCCGTCCTTGTCTAGGGGAGTGCTAAACGTCTCTTTTTTTTTTTTTTTTGTAACAAAATTTGTTTATTTCTCTATATACAGTATTTTGGTTTTGGACATAAACAAATTTATATAAAAACTAATCCTATCTTAAGTGTACCTAGGTACTAATGGCGAAATGTCACTAAAAATGAGTCTCTAGCGCCAAAGTTATCAAATTTGTGTAATAAAATTATTAGTTGAGAGACTGAGAGTTGAGAATTTAAGCAGTCTTGACCGATTAATTGTTTAATGATTGGTAAAAATGTGAGAAAATTAATAAAAACCCAATCAGTTTCTTGATATATATGTAAAAAAAAAATAAAAAAAAAAAGAATGAGAGTCACTTGGACCTTAAGAATCCTGGAGGGATTTGTTTATCAATCTGAATGCTGATTAGAGCTTGAAAAACTATAGAGTACAGATTAAAATTAATAATAGTACACCTTTATACATATATACAATGTGGAGGATGCAATATGATTTTTTTTTTTTTTTTTTGTTATGAATTATTTCAGTTATTTTGAGAGTTTAAAGAGTTTTTTCTCAATAATAGCTGCGGTGCGTGAATCGCTGAGTCATCAAGCCACCAGTATTTGTTGGTGATTCTGATGAAATTTTGATGATCAATGATGGGAATCGCTGTGGAGTATCTCAGGGTTCCAACATCGTCAATGTTCAATGGCAACCTTTTATCAGTTTTATGTCTACTCCTGTGGTAGATTGTAGGTATATTGTTGGCATCTTGGATGATGCCAATTTTATCGAAATATGTGAACGATTGGGGTGGCAGATACCCAGTCGAGGCAGCATTAATTATGTCAGTCGAATCAGCCTCTGATATTGATTGAATGACATCGTTTTTGATGGATTTCATCCCTTGATAATAATCCCTGGTTAATTGTATGATGAAATTATCGATTCTAGGAATCTCTGCTTCATTGTATAAGATTTTGTTGCTCACTCTGTGCTTGTATTCAGATTCTTTTGTTCTGTGTAGTTTCAAGGCTGCTCGGAGGCACTGCCGTTCAAAACGTCTGAATTTTTCCATCTGGGCGGCACCTGTGTTCCACCAAACTGGTGCTGCATAAGTGAGCAAGGGTCTTACTAGGATGAGGTAGCAAATGACTCTTGCTCTTTTAGTGATGTGAGAGTTATGAAAAAGCCTCCCCAGGCTTTTGAATCTCTGCTTAGCTTTGACCAGTTGGGTGTCTGGGTGATTGGCACATCTTATTCGACAGTCCAGAATCATGCCAAGATACCTGACTGTTGTACAGGTGGGAATATCAATTTTTTCTCTGGTGTCTGGCTGGTGAGTTGATATAGCGAAGTCCTTCACTCCTTTTCTGCTTGCACCACTGAGCAGTCTGTATGGGCGTCTAATGAGGATTGTTTCACATTTTGTGGGGTTCAACCTGAGGTTCCAGGTGGCAAAACGTCTCTCCTTTCATACTACACAACTCGACTGAGCGCGCCTTGCTATTATATAGGGTTCGACGTACAACAGAACCGCATGCGAGAAACAACGTATACATGTTTCTATGGACGTAATTTGAAATCTACTTGAATGATCAGGATTAATCAATTTCAAAAATATTCAAACATGTGGTGTTCAAATTTTTAGCATATTCAATGTTTATTGGATAATTTTTACTGATTCATTGCCCACTCGAATTTTCAACACATTATGCACGGAGAGAAATTTTTGGTAAAAATTACTATCCCATTTAAAAATTTATTAAAATTCAATTTCAAATAATAAAATTTGATATATAAAAATGAAATTTTATTTTTCGTTTGAGAAATATTGTCCTGATGAGAATAAATAATAATTTTACCCTTCCAGCGTAGTAATTTTTGTCTAGATTTCAATAAAAATTCTAGGTTTGGTTAGTAAATTTTACCATTCTGTCTGGATAAAAATTACCCTGACGGTACAGTAATCCCTATCCTACCGGTAGGATGATTTTTATCCGAACGAATAGTAAAATTTACTAACCAAACCTAGAATTTTCATTCAACTCTAGACAAAAATTACTGTGCTGAAAGGGTAAAATTTACCACAACTTGGACATTATTTATTCTCATCAGGACAATATTTCTCAAACGGAAAATAAAATTTAATTTTTATATATCAAATTTTATTGTTTACAATTTTAAATTTCACTCATTTCCAGTCAGAAAAGAAGAAAATATTTATGGAAGAACACATTTATCAAACGGAATGGTAATTTTCTTATGAGTACAACAAAAATTATCTTTTAAGCTAAAAAATTATATCAAAACAATTACTCGATGGAATATGGTTGTCCATGCTCTTGCAGTTGTAACCAATTTGATTTGTTGGAGCAACAAATTGGTATTATTGGAATAACAACTGAAATTTTCTGGTGCAACAGTAATATTGATGTATGTCCATCATATGAATATTCGGATATTATCCGAATGAAGAAGTGGCTTGTTTGTCATTAATGAAATCGTCGCTCTAGGAGCATTTTGATTCAAAGGAGTGATGTGAGCAATGGAGAACGGTGAAGACGACAAGAGATACATGTATACTATGTGGTAGGGAATGTGGTGGGAGACAAAGTTTTAGCCCGCCTTCATGGACACGCCCAGAATTTATTATGTGTCAGACTATGAAGGTGTTTTTTACACATTTTAGCTCACATAAAATACCATTAGCAATACACAAAGAGTGCACGAGCATTTTGGAGAAATCATCATGTTTATTCACCTCTAATAACTAGAAAGGTGAGTGTTTAATTTCAAAATACAGTAATCAATCATTTCTTGCTAATCATGTATAATTTGAAGGACTGAATAAATAATAAATGGCGACGATTTTCTCGATATTGAAGAATATAACATTTCAAACACTAAACATGACTTATAACGAAATCACATTCACACTCTATCGTTTCCAAAAATTATTTATCTTTCCATTATGCTCATTGTTAACCCCTATGACGGCAATGTTATCCCTACAAATGTCTCTCGCATAACAAAGAAAAAGAGGTAACCCCCAAGCATTCAAAACTGTACCAAAATTCCCATGAAATAATGGAAAACCTTACGTTCGAGGTTTATGGCCACTGTCATTTAAAATGTTTATTTCTTCTCTTCCTTTCTGAAAAATATTTCAGAGGTTGTGTATACCCTTGGTGTCGTAATTCATAAGCGAGGTGAGCCGACCTCTACAACAGTCATTTGCCAAAATGTACCCTCTTTTGAGGGAAATCTCATCTCATGGTCGTATTTGGCCATTAGCTTATAAATGATTTTATTACCACTAAAAATCGTTTATTGCACTTTTAGCTAACGCCTCAATGCCACCTTGAGCATCAGAATTTATACTTTACAGTTTAGTTAAAGACTTGTATTGTCTACAAGACTCAACTTTTGGGTATTCATGGGCATTGTTGCGCTTTGTAAGTGTAAATACATAAATATTAAATTTATTACGATGAAATTTAAATATGTATTATGCACTCATTACACGTGCGGGCGCGTGGCTGTTGTGAATTTATTTTCAATCCATTGAGATATTTTTGAGTCATACAAAATTTTATTTTTCATAAAAAAACATCTTCATCGGGTGGAATTTTGCAATTAGGCGGGATAATTTCACTCAAAATCATAAGAAAACGCAACCCGTTTTGCCCCAATAGTTTTGGAAACCGCACAAGTATCGATGCAATTTCTTTGCTCAAGAGAATGCAACAATTTTTTTGCACTTTTATTTCGTTATTCTTATCAAGTCCAGTAATTTCAACAGTGAATGATAAAATTGGAATAAAATAAGAGATCCCGCAGTTCATATGGGAAGGTATAGTGGAGTGAAGATGGGGGAAGCCGATCTCATTTCGAAACTTGAATGAGTCGGCGGCTACCTCAAACGAGGATCACCGTCTGTGTCCCGCGGCGTTCTTTTTCTCAACAATTTTTTTTATTTCTATATTTTTTCCCTCTACTTAATTTTTTTCCCCGTGCCGTCACTCCACAGCGCATTCCCTGATGTGCCACACAGTGATCTGTGCACTCTTTGGTATAGAGAGTGTATATATTATGTACCCTCTCTTGAGTTTTTCCTCGTGCGCGCAACAATGGCCGCCATCCGCCGTACGTCATCGCGCTGTGAAAGATGAAATGAGGAGGAGGAGGATGGTGATGAAAAAAAAAAGAGAGGAAGAGAATGAGTTGAGGGGGGGCGCAGTCGGTGGCGGTAACACAGGGAGCCAAACCGGGTCCACAATGATGTGCCATATCTGGGGGTAATGAGTAATCAAGTCAGTTCTCTCCGTGAGTGAAAATATTTTAAACTCATTTGGTGGTTCAGAAGATGAATCAAACTCGGAATCGAAAGCGTCATTATTTAATTTTGTGGAGAAGGAGAATTTTTTCTCATTGAAAACCGCTGAGGGTGAGAGATGGTACAGTATAGTGGCAATAACTGGTATACATTGACAGTACAGTCGACTCTCTCTAACTCATCGCATTTGGGGGTTTGAATTCCACGAACTATGAGCTAGAGGTTACCCTTTCCATAGGCACAAGAGGCGGGGCTGACGAGAGAGATAATGCGACGATCGGAGTGAGAATGCGATAGCCACTGTCGCACGACAGAAACGTCCCTAACCTCTCAATGAACTGTCAGAACAGTTTGATATTTTTCATTCTCGTTATTATTTTATGACAGGCTTTATGAATGAAAAATACTTGTAATTTAATCAATAATTTATTTATTTATTTTTCAAGCATGCAAACAAAGACAATCGCCATTTAAATGGACATTACAATTAAAATATTATAAAAAAAACTCCGAGACTATTAAGTGAAAATTACCCAATGAAGGATCCTTTGTCTCGCGCTCGCCATTACCCGAGTTTCTCCTCCGCTCAACGACGGCTGACGAGCTAGAGGGAGTGAGAGTTACAGGGAGTCGACTGTACTTAAATTTGGAGTAAAATGAATGATTAAACTGAAAACAATGAAAATGCAATCAAAATTCAATTATCACTGAAAAGAGAATGATTAAACCATACAAGGTGGTCCTTTTATTCCTCTCTCCTCACTCTTCGATAGCGGGTAATGACGTCATTTTCACGTCAGGAGTTTCCGGTGCAAATTAATTTATCAGCCGGCGGACACACTCCAGCCAGCAATATAACACTGCTTCTCTCTCTTCTCCCGTTGAGCTTTATCCCTGACATTGTCTCGTCTCTCGCACACGTTTTGCAGTATCAAAATTACCTCTGGAGACTTTTTGTTCCCCAATCCGACCCCATTTGGCCTCTTACAAATTAGGGACCGCCGCCGATCTTTGCCAGAGACTCACTTCCACCACCACTTCCCTTCGCACCTTTTCGCGTGAGTTTATCATGTGCTTCGTATCTTTTTTTTTCATCAATTCCCCCCTCTCTCAGTTGGTCGTTCTTCACCAAAAGAATATTGCATGTTTTTGTTGTTACTATTTTCGTGCGAATGATTCGACAGAATTTAATGTAATTTACAAAGGGGAGTGTGATGGGAGGATTTATTGATCCGAATTATTTTCGCTGTTCGAAGATTTTCACTATAATTCATCGGATTTGTTGAATTATTGCCATCAAGATTCTCCACACATTTTAGAAACAAAATTATACGATTTTGTGAAAATTTTTGAAAAAATGTGATATTAAAATTTTGAAAATAATTTAATATCACAAGAACTCATCATAAGTCAAAGGACATGAGCTGAAGACCCTTTTATTCACTATAAAATTTTCAATAGTATGCGAAATATTTCAATATTAACAGTGTGGCATTTTTTAAAAATAAAACATGATATTTACTCATATTCTGAGATTACCGTAGGATATACCAGTTTCTATATGATTGAATAATAAACTAGTCTAAATAACACACGTAAATCTCAACATTTCTCAACTCAGCACAGAGACTTAACACACACAAACTCGACACATCCAAAATTACAGCGAAGGGGATGATTTAATGGATTATCTTCCAGATCAGTCCCACAATATGAAATTCGTCGTATAAATGGGTCTTAATGCGGTGAATAAACCGATTGTAGGTGAGAAGTGGATATGACTTTTGAGAAGATGATACATTTATTTATTTTGTTAAGAACACTTTCGAATTGATGTTTAAATTAACGTTTAATTGATGTTGATTTACTGTGAAATATGGTGATGGTATGAGTGAAGAGAAAATGTTGGTGTTAATATGGATTTTGTATTTTCTGGAGATATAGAAAACAAAAAAATAAAATAAATCATAATTGCAATGAGGATGGAATGTATTGGAATTATTTGTGTTGAGTTTGTGTGATGAGTTTGTGTTGTTTAGACATGTAATCTGATAACTTGTTTGCAATTTTTTTAGTTTTAAATTTTGCTTCCCTCGATAGGTTATAAAATCCATGGTGGTCCCAACCGAAAGGATTAGCAATTCATTTGAGGACTTACCTCGAAAATTTGGGCGTGGTAAGTCACGATGAATAGTTGAGTATAGACAAATTTTTGACGTTTTTATTGTCCAAGGGACGATCATTATGTCGTGGCAACCAAAGTGTTATTATTCACGTGGTCATACATTTTGTCATGCTTACAACAGCTCTTCCCCCAGCCCCCTCCACCATTACCCCACCCCATTTGCTATTTACCGCAGTCATATTCTCCCCATTGCATTGTCCCAGAATTTGGCATCTTTGACTGGTGCATTAATCCCCATGGTCTCCAGAGAACCCCTCGGGAGCCCTCGGACCTTCAAAAAAGTGGGCGGGATAAGGTGAAAACCCTTCGGGATTTACTTCAGAATCGTTTTTCGGTCCGACTTCGTTTTTCGGTCCGACAGTATTAACGGCAGATTAGGCGGACTGTTGGTACTAACTGAATGCTTGGAATTGGCAAAACTTTCGGATAATCCCTGACGTTACCATTGGGATTGTAGAGTCAAAAGATTACGATATGTATACATAAACTCGGGGATTGAATGTTTCGATATTTAAGAATTATAATGACATATTATATTTTGATCCTGAAAATCGGAACAAAAAAATTTAGATGAATGAATCGATTTGATTTTTTTTTCTTTTCGACTTGACTCAGGTCGAGAATTTACTTGATTCGCATAGAAAGTGGCCAGATCGAAAAATTTTACCTGAATCAGAACTTTTTTCTTTTAGGTGGAGAGAGAAAAAGTTTTAAAATTCTTTCTTATACCCATCAGTGTAACGAGGAAGTTTCGATCAAGATAATTTGAACTAGACTGGGAATAGATTATAGAAAAAATTGACTTACGAATTGACAGAATCGGAAAGAAGTTACATGAGGAATATAATTACGTGTCAACTCGCTGAGAACATCATACCCCGATCGATATGGATCATTCGATCGTGATTCAGATGGTTTATTGAGCGATTGTGCGCGTTAGGTTTGTCATGCCGTCACTCACTCTGGTGAGGGATCTCCGAGGCGTATCGGATTGCAATCAGCTACTGAAATCACCTTCAGAAACTCTCAGAAGGGCGAAAAGACGTGAAGGAAAGATGCTAAATGCGTCAATAAGTGGTTAAAGAGAAATACCTCGTCAGACTGTAACGAAGAACCTTCTAAAAAAATTAATCTCAATAAAATGAAATGAATTCTCTCCGCTCGTGGGATTCATAAGTTGGGATCGCTTACAACCGATAACGTTTTTACTCGAGATTTGTTTCAGTTGTCTCTCTGCTATAATTTTACATGGGAAATTTCCAGGGGATTTTATTCACTTCAAGATTAATAAAAACTTGACCTTCATATTAGAAAAATTTCATTGACAATGAAAATTTCAATGTCAAATGAATGCATTACAAAATCAGATTAATAATAACATATTTTATCGAATCATGATCAATCTCTTCTCCTGTGGTTAAGAAACAATCCGCAAATTTTAAAAATTAGTTTATCAATAAAATAAGAGAAAATATTTCATCTATCCTCTAAAAAATACTCAGTCTGTAGCACTAAACGCACCATGTTTCAAGTTAACTAAGAGCCGACGGAATATTCTCATCCATCAACGTGGAAACGTGTCGAGTCACTCTGGTGGGGATCGCTCCAACGAAACCGTTGACACGGATATACACATATAAATTCGCTCTTTCTCTCAAATATAATCCCCATCAGAGAGAATTATCGACTTCGTGATACATGTAGTCAAACGATCTCAAGCATAAGGTGAATTGGGAAAAAAAGGACTGTAATTATCACTTTTTACGGCTATTTACGATTTCAATTAATCTAAAATGATTCTAATTACATGTTATTAACTTCTTGATTCAGAGGAAAGTTACTGCAATAATTTTGAAGAATGACAGTGAAATTTTTATGATATCTTCATGTTTCATGACTTCTCAGACTCTTTCCAAAATTCTGTTGAAGATGAGGCTTAATTTTTTAAATTGGATTTTTCCTTCTCATGTATATATTTCGTCTCATTCAATCAAGCAAATTAATAATCTGCTCATATGGAAGAAATTATTAAAATTGGAAAAAAATCCAAATGTGAACAGAATATACTTTTCAGTATGATTTTATTCCATTTGACTTTGTTTTAATTTTCTCATTGTATTTAATGTGTACGTATGGCCTACCGCATTTACACTTGAGACCAATTTAAAGGATCGTTTCACATTTTCGCTATACTTCACGGCGGAAAGCGTCGCGATGGTAAAGCGAGCGAGAAGTGAGGCGAACAGCGAATGATAAATAGAAGACCACACGCGTCAACTTCTTTCATATAAATGTATGAAAATAATGCCAATGAGTAATAAAAATGTTTGTGCGGTTTTTTTTAAATTCAAGGGTTATTAATTTCTGTAGTCTTTCATCCCACCGATTTATACAGAAAGTTATTGTAATGACACGGAAAAAAATACCCGAATCTGGCATATTAAATGCCTGATTTGAACATAAACCATATTCCCAAATCACTTATATTATATACCAGAATTTAATATGACAGATTCAGGTTTTTTCCGTGTATTTTTTTTCGATATTATTTGAAAAACAAACTAGGAAAACGAGCACCATTCGCGATTTATTGTCACGATACAATTGTATGGCATTTGGAGTGTCAGTCGTGATTTTTCAGAGAGTGTGGACGTTCACAGCAACGAAAAAAAATCTGCGTGGAAGAAATAAACTCAAAGAGAATTTGGAAAGTTTTAGAGATATAACCATGAATTTACCATCCACAATTTTCCTATTAAATATATTTATTGGAACCTTTAAAAGTACGTATTCATTTCTAAATGATACCAATACTTGTTTTCATGACCAATTTTGTTGTTTTCCATTGTCAAGTTTCAATCCAAATGAGTGGAGGAGTAAGAACTCCGGCACGTTTCCTCTCAAATCAGATATCGATCATGCGTTCGGGAAAGATAATCTGTAATGGAGGGCTTATTGATAAAACTCATGTACTCACAGCAGCGAGCTGTGTGAGTGGTTTTCAAGAATCTGCGTTTGCGGTTATTGGTGGCAGGATGGATGTGCTCGACTCAATTCCAGATAGTGATGCCGTCGAGACTTAGACGAGAATTTGTTTGAGAGATTATCACGATTTGAAAAAACATCGGAAGTTTTGGAATTGTTGCAATCTCGAAAGACATTGGATGGTTGCATCTCGTCGCGATTTTGTAAGAATCCATCACCTCTGAGTCTCCGTATGTTCCATTTTTTCAAATGTTAGTCTCGATATTGTCTCGTCTCGTCTCGTGTACATAAAAGGCTGAAAAAGTCGAGATGCGGACAAGATAAATCCTCCCAGAATCGTGACGAGATGCGACGACCCAATGTCTTTCGAGATTGCAACAATTCCAAAACTTCCGATGTTTTTTCGAACCGTGATGATCTCTCAAACAAATTCTCGTCTAAGTCTCGACAGCATCACTAATTCCAGAGTGGAGAGGTGTTAAAAAAATCCATTTGCATCCAAATTTCAGTACTCATTGTAATGACTATGATATTTGGGAAAACATTCCGCATGTCTCTCAAGAAAATGACATTGCAGTACTTACAGTATGTTTTGAATATCAATTGCAAATCTTTCACTGGATAAGGAGTTCACTTTGACTCAAAGGTTTGAATTTTTCAGCTCTTCTATCCTTTCCTAGAGACCACAAGGATTGTACCCAGAGTATTGGGATTCAACAATCCTGAAAACGTAGACTCCGTTCGAAGATGTCTGATTACTGGATGGGAACAGGTAGAAGAATCATCTCCTATAGGTGCACATTTGAAGCATGTTGACGTATTCCCTATATACCCTAGAGAAACTAGATCACAAGGTATAATACTAGGAAGAAATCAATTCGTAGTTGAAGCTCGTGGGAATCAAATGGTTTTATCTCCGGTAAGAATTGGTGATTAATATGACTGTATATCGAAGTTCTTTGTGGCCATTTTCTCAATTCGAAATCTTGTGATTTTTCGCAGGAAGACTATGGCACACCACTTGTATATGATAACATTATTATGGGTATTTTGATCTCCACAATGGGCGATCCGTTTTATCCAAGTATTTTTCTTGCGGTTTCCCCTTATCCGGAATTTATCAATCAAACAATCAACAATTGATCACTTTTTATCTGATTGTTCTATGAATAATGAGCTTCATTTGTTGTTCAGACTAGCACTAAAATGAGTATATCCACACCTTCATCAGATATACCTCCCACTTCCACTTCCTTCCTTCCTTCCTCTCACTTTATCCATTGACGTTGAAATGTCCTTCAACTCAAGAATGTGTTTTCAGTGAAATATCAAATTTTCACGTTTATTTTCCATTTCCAAAATTATATGATTTTAAATATCATGAATATTCAATATCATGAATATTCAATATGAGCAAATGTGTAACTGAAACTTGTAAATTTCATTTGTATCGAAGCAATGAATCTGGACAGCTATTCGTTTTTCAAAATAAAGACAAAAGTTTTATTAGGAGCATATTGTCAAGGTCATGATAGCTTATAAGATAGGTAAAGAAGGAAAACAAGAAAAGACAATGCAGAAATATCAATTTTATTGACTCAACAACAAATTCCAAACAATTTTTATTTAATAACAGATCATTTTTGCTTCTTGTCGAGCATTAAAATCATATAATTTTGGAAATGGAAAATAAACGTGAAAATTTGATATTTCACTGAAAACACATTCTTGAGTTGAAGGACATTTCAACGTCAATAGATAAAGTGAGAGAAGAGAATACTTGATATCTGATGAAGGTGTGGATATACTCATTTTAGTGCTAGTCTGGATGTCGATCATGAAAAAGAAATTTCCTCGTGAGCTCATTTAGACATGCGATCCTATGCGAATCATAATAATTGATTGATTGTTAAGAACAACTGTATCTTCATTTGTGATCGCATACCCACGTGAGCCCACGAGAAAATTTCTTCTTCATGATCGACGTTCTGAACAACAAATAAAGCTCATTATTCATAGAACAATCAGATAAAAAGTGATCAATTGTTGATTGTTTGATTGATAAATTCCGAATAAGGGGAAACCGCAAGAAAAATACTTGGATAAAACGGATCGCCCATTGTGGAGATCAAAATACCCATAATAATGCCATCACATATAAGTGGTGTGCCATAGTCTTCCTGCGAAAAATCACAAGATTTCGAATTGAGAAAATGGCCACAAAGAACTTCGATATACAGTCATATTAATCACCAATTCTTACCGGAGATAAAACCATTTGATTCCCACGAGCTTCAACTACGAATTGATTTCTTCCTAGTATTATACCTTGTGATCTAGTTTCTCTAGGGTATATAGGGAATACGTCAACAAGCTTCAAATGTGCGCCTATAGGACATGATTCTTCTACCTGTTCCCATCCAGTAATCAGACATCTTCGAACGGAGTCTACGTTTTCAGGATTGTTGAATCCCAATACTCTGGGTACAATCCTTGTGGTCTCTAGGAAAGGATAGAAGAGCTGAAAAATTCAAACCTTTGAGTCAAAGTGAACTCCTTATCCAGTGAAAGATTTGCAATTGATATTCAAAACATACTGTAAGTACTGCAATGTCATTTTCTTGAGAGACATGCGGAATGTCTTCCCAAATATCATAGTCATTACAATGAGTACTGAAATTTGGATGCAAATGGATTTTTTTAACACCTCTCCACTCTGGAATTGAGTCGAGCACATCCATCCTGCCACCAATAACCGCAAACGCAGATTCTTGAAAACCACTCACACAGCCCGCTGCTGTGAGTACATGAGTTTCATCAATAACTCCTCCATTACAGATTATCTTTCCCGAACGCATAATCGATATCTGACTTGAGAAAAAACGTGCCGGAATTCTTACTCCTCCACTCATTTGGATTGAAACTTAACAATGGAAAACAACAAAATTGGTCATGAAAATAAGTATTGGTATCATTTAGAAATGAATACGTACTTTTAAAGGTTCCAATAAATATATTTAATAGGAAAATTGTGGATGGTAAATTCATGGTTATATCTCTAAAACTTTCCAAATTCTCTTTGAGTTTATTTCTTCCACGTAGATTTTTTTTCGTTGCTGTGAACGTCCACACTCTCTGAAAAATCACGACTGACACTCCAAATGCCATACAATTGTATCGTGACAATAAATCGCGAATGGTGCTCGTTTTCCTGGTTTGTTTTTCAAATAATATCGAAAAAAAATACACGGAAAAAAACCTGAATCTGTCATATTAAATTCTGGTATATAATATAAGTGATTTGGGAATATGGTTTATGCCCAAATCAGGCATGTGATATGCCAGATTCAAGTTTTTTTTCCGTATCATTACATTAATTTGCTGTATAAATCGGTAGGATGAAAGACTACAGGAATTAATAACCCTCGAATTTAAAAAAAAACCCACGAACATTTTTATCACTCATTGGCATTATTTTCATACATTTTCATGAAAGAAGTTGACGCGTTTTTGCCGTGATGTGAAGAACGAAAAGAGATTATTTTTCACGATTCCTTGGAATCTTTTCGTTTCTTCATTTATTGAAATTCCTTGCGCAGGAGAAGAAAAGTTGGCCAAAAAACTTCTTTGTTATTATTTTATATTTGATAGAGAAAGGCTGAAAATTATACTCTTTTCTCTCCAGAAAAATTAGCGTACCAAATACATAGACTCATAAAAAAAAATTCACAAACTTTATCGTCTCCTTGTTATTTACTGAATCAACCGGAAGATGTTAAATTAATTGTAATTAACACATAATCAACTCAAAAATGAAAAAAAAAATTATAAAAAGAGCCAAGTCATGCTTCCTTGATGATGTTAGTTTCGGTCAATACATGCGTTTCTCGCAATTGAAAAATTTCCCTGTCATGCTCATTGTATTTCGTACATGATGTATTAAGAGGTGTAGAGGAGGAAAAAATGTTAAATATAATTACGATTGCCCTTATTATATAGTTCCTCTCTCATAATTTCAAATGAAAAATAATCTCTCTTTTTATAAAATTGAATGATTCAAAAGAACATTCACAATTCACGAAATCACAAATCCAAAAAAATATTTAATACTTTGAATTCTGCAGTACGTACTTGCACTAAATTTTTTACCACCAAATACCACCGAGATTACTGATTTACCACGCATCAGGGCATCCGTCATCTCCCGGTACCAACACCATCATTCCTTCTCTCCATCCTCTTACACAGCATGTTTATTTCTACTAGGTGTCTTACAGTAGTTGCTGATAAAACACATAAAGTCGACAAGAAAAGTGGCAAATGCATGAATCCCCCTCCGTCAACTACTTTAACACTTGTCTCAACAGAGTCCCTGAGTATAGACGTCCTCGAGAAGACCCTGAAGTCATTAATTTTTTTTTCTCATTGTTATTGTCGTTTTTCAGTGTTTCCTCGGGATACGAACTGTGTACAATGCATTGGTAATTTTTTCTCCACATTTTTCTCCTTTTCATCTTCCAGGTTTTTTTTCGTTGAAATTATTTTTTGTTAATTCCACGCTTGAGCTATGCAGTTTCTGTCAATCAGGAATTATAAAATTCTGGAGGCTTAAAAAAATTATATTATTACAAAACTTATTTACAGTTGACTCGAAAATTCTCGAAATTTTTTCGTAATGGCTCTTCTCAGACTCAATGCATAACCTCAAAAATTTATTATTTTGAATTTTAACGATTCTTGATATCATGGTCATTCTTTCAATGAATTAGGAATGAGTTTGACGGATTTCGAGATATTTCGAGGTACTCATGTTCGACTTGTATATGAAACATTCGAGAAACCGATCGGAGCGCTCTTTGCGTGCTTTTGTGAAGTTATGACATAACCTGAACAATTCCATTATTTTTAATTTAATAAATACCTGACGATGTGCTCTTCACTGGTGACCAATCAAGAGTAGACCTGACAGATTTCGAGATATTCGAAAAAAAAAAAAGAAATAATTTTCACTGATTTCAGGGTTCGCCTCATATTTTCACGGCGATTGCCCCAAAGAAAAATCAGGTAATAGTCAAGTCTGCAAGAGGCGAGTTTTCTCAAACGAAAAATCCAATTTTACAAAAATATTGGCTCCGTAATGAGAAAATACATGCTGCGTCACCCTGTCGGTTTGGATAAAAAGATTCAGGGGGCCGCAGTGGCGGCACCCGGTGACTCCTGAGACAATGTCCCACGCCCTCGTGAGGCGAACGGGTGAATACAAAAAAACTTGAGCTATCGAAATGAAAAAGGAGGAAGGAGAGGAACTGGTCAAGGGGAAAAGTAATAGAAAAAAAAAACTGAAACAATTTAAACTGTTCTTCATCACCTTAGTCCTCTACTTTTGCCGCTAGAAGGAGCTCTAAATCCCTCTAACATTAATTAAAATTAAAAGAAACCTATATACATGTTGTGAAATTAAAAAAAAATATAGGCTCAGCATAAATTAGGAAGTTAATAATTTAGTTACCTGTCTAATTTTTTTCGAGCAGAAAATTTGAAAGTTTTCGATATGACTCTGTGCTTTTTTTTTGTTAATTTTTTTTTCTTTTTTAAATATATTTTTCAGATCACGAGAGGAAGAAAGGTGTGCGGCAATTCAAACGATCAAAGGACGAAGGATAATATCCTCTCTTGGACTGACGCTTCGTCATCGTTTAATTTAAAAAGCTACCGGTCTATACGATGGTACTTCTGCATCGCCGCCTCACATGCAGGTGTGAAATACGCGCATTTTTCGGTTCATCGTATCAACACCCAATAAATATACACACTGAATAAAAGTATATGAACCTTGTAAATACATGAAAGAACGAACATCATCATTTCCTCAATAATTAATTTTTTTTGTTGATTAACACATGACTGAAATGAAGAGACAAAATCATTCTTTTTTTTGAATAAAAAAATTGCGGAACAGTTGATAGATATAAATTTTATAATTGAAGATTCAATCAAGTTTGTAAATCGTATTTCTTTATTTTCTTCAATTCCATACAAATATTTATGACAATGTGTCACTCTGCTCCACATAAAATTTGATCCTGAAAAAGAAAAAAATTGAGAATCAACATGAGAGTAGGATTCAAAGGCGGTAAAAGTGAGTCCAGTTTATTATTACAACCTCTCTGTATACATACAAACCTTGTTGATGATCGAAGGTAAATTGCAGTAGACGGTAGCGGTTTATTCGTTTGTAAGCATTAAAAGTAGCCACGTGGTTGTGTTGGTGGTAAAAGGGCGCGATTTGATCTAACCTATACCTTTACCTGAAAAAAAAACAAAGGAGAAAGAGAGAAAGAGGACAGAAATGAGAAGCCAATTGAGAGGAATGAAGTGGCGTTTACATCAAGAGTTAAAGAAGGATAGAATGATTAATCTCACTTGGAGACCTACCGCGGTGAGGTAAAGGGATATATTATTCCTCTCTTCTAACTCACTTGACTCCTGTGTATATGGGGAGACGCACGGTGTGATTGACCGACGGAAATACAGGAGGAGATTACTCACTTCTCCCAATCCGTTTCTCAATTTTTTTTTATAACCACTTCATTGTTCTCGTTTCATTCAGTTTTTGAGAGACTTTTTTTTTATGATTCTTCAATCATGACAATCATCAATTTTTATTGATTTTTATCGTTTTCATGCGGTTAGTGGGGGAAATGAATTGATTCAATTTGATAATTCGTTCATTTTTAATTATCAAATTCTGCAAGTCAATGATTTTGAGAGAAATTTTGAAAATTTTAATTGATAAAACATGTCGATTTGTACATAACCTATAAAGCTCACAGTTAAGAGTTTATTATCATGAAACAAACAATATAATAATATGATATCAATTCTTTTTAAAGGAAAATTTTGAGAATCTAAACATAATTCGCTGCAAAACAAATGGGATTAAAAAAATATACGCTTTTGCAATCTCAGCCAACATTTCGCTTGATCGATTGTTCCACAAAAACAACAATCTATATAATACTATCTCAACTCAACTCGTACGCAGCCTAAAAGATCATTAACGAGAGTATGACTTGTTGAAGTTGATATATAACAGAAAATGAGGGAAATTTTATTTTTCGTTTGAGAAATATTGTCTAGCGTAGTAATTTTTGTCTAGATTTCAATAAAAATTCTAGGTTTGGTTAGTAAATTTTACCATTCTGTCTGGATAAAAATTACCCTGACGGTACAGTAATTCCTATCCTACCGGTAGGATGATTTTTATCCAGACGAATAGTAAAGTTTACTAACCAAACCTAGAAGGGTAAAATTTAATACAACTTGAACATTGTTTATTATCATCAGGATAATATTTCTAAAACGGAAAATAAAATTTAATTTTTATATATCAAATATTATTGTTTAAAATTTAAAATTTTACTAATTTCCAGTTAGGAAAGAAGAAAAAATTTATGGAAGAACACATTTAACAAACGGAATGGTAATTTTTACTAAAAATTTCTCTCCGTGCATAACAGTTGATTTTTAATTTTTATTGAATTAATTTATTCTCAACGCTTGATAGAGAAATTCATCTAACAAAATGTATTTCCATTTTTAAAAAATAAAATTAACAAAAATTGAATTACATGAAATTTTCCCATTTCTGAATGAGTTCTGCTCCCTTTTTTCTCCAAAGAGCAATAAATTCTTCTCGTAGTCCCAAGAACTCAAAGAAAAAAAAAAAGTGTATTTCAAGATATTTCTGAAAGGGTGACAAATCTTTCTGCAACGGAGGGCACAATTTTTTTTTGCCTCAGTCCCGATTTTTTTTTTTGTAAGGAATTTGGGAAGTGTCTGTCCATATTTCCTCGGACCCGAGAGAAGAAGGGAAAAAGGGGTGGACGATATTGTCCTTCTTCTATTCTGACTCGGGTCCTGGACAATGTGGATTATGGACGATAATGAGGAATATTTATGATTTTATGTGTTTATGAGTTTATGACGCTCAGCTCACTGTCTTCAGGCAAGAGGATTGGCTTTATGGGGTCGAGGAACGAAGAAAAGACATACCTCTTGCATTTCCGATGCGTTTTACTTTAGCAAGAATTCCAGAGTGATGCAAGGAAATATTTTTTCTATTTTTCTCATTCAGATTAGTCGTTATATGAGGAAAATGTCAACGTCGATCATTTACTTTTTCTTCGAGAAGAATACAAAAAATTGGATTGGCTGATCAGATTTCTTTCTTACAACGTTGCCACCATACCCGCCGAGTTACCTACTCTCTAGTCCGCACGTATCTGCCGTATGGCAACGTTGCCACCGGAATAGCATTGCGGAGAATCTTTTGCGAGGTGACAAGTCCTTCAGTTGCGTTAAGTGACCAATCGATATTTGGATCAAAGATGTTCTCCATCGATCATTTTGATATTACTTTCCTTCAGATGTGATTGCTCACCGCAAGTCAAGGCTGATCACTAACCTCAAAATGAGTTATGATCCATAATTTAATTAAAACCTTATCCATGGTTCAGAATTAGCGAAAATAATGAAATGATTAGATTCATAATAACGACCAGTAAAACAAGCCTTTGGCCTTCCGTCGCTGAGTGAGAATATCATCACCTCCACAGTAACAGTCCCTGACCATTACTCCAAAATTGCATAGAGTTTAAAAATTTTAACGCACTCCTGGTCTTCATGAGGAGCACTACCTTCAGAAAAAAAAAGTCATATATCAAGAATGATGACTTTACAACTGTTCTCGTATAGCCATCATACTCGTCTTCGTCCCTTCGTCCAAGTCCAACAATGCAATGCCCAAGAAGGAATTGAGATTTACAACAACCGAGTGAGACAAAACTATTTTGTTCGGTATTTCGTGAAATTTCAGGTATCTTCTCCACCAATACATCCACCAAAGTCGAGGAGGCAAACAACGAAGTGGTGGGAGTGAGAGAAAAATAGCCATTTGAAACCTCGAGGACACAACTAGGGGTCACCGTAACGACCAGATGAGACTTTTTCATGGTGGCCAAAATTCGGGCTTGAGGAACTACCTTTTTGCCATCTTCCTCTTGCTTCTTCCGTTTATGTACACCACTGACACTTCCTCTTCCTTTTTTTTTTCAGTTCACATTTGCTTCGTCGATATTACCAAAGTGTATACGCTTGTATGACGTGAATGGAGGACCGAAACAGAGGACCCCATGTGGATTTTTTACGGTGAGGCACGTCAACACGTTCTTCAGTATTGACACCTTGCTTAGACATCTATTTTAGGATTAAGTGAGATGTTTTTTTAAACGTTTTTTTTAAAGGAATTTCGTATTTGGGAGTCTTTTCATGATTTTGGAATTGTGTGAAATAGAAAAAAATGAGAGAATCTTCTCGAGGTTTGTCAATATGCACTGGACTCTGGAATCCTTTCTCTCATCTCTAGCCAACGAAGCAACCGAAAAGTATTTGATAATTCTTCAGGTCTTGTTATACTAATTATTGTGATGTTTCTCACTTGGATTTCAGGTAATTAAAGTATTATCTCGCATGTTTTCTCCTAGATCCTGGAAATGGTTGGGTTATCTTCTTCTTAATTTCCAGAGAAATATTCCTCAAACAAATGAAGTTGTAAAATTATATTTCCAGAGGAAAATCGACATCATCACATTGTAAACAGCTGAAGTAAAAGATCACCTGAAGATATTGACTGCGACCACCGGAACAGAAGAGTAATAGCTACAAATACAAAGAGCCCTCCCAACCACGAGGGTAACCACAGGAGCCACCATCAGCCCACTCGAAATTCTTATACACTTATACCATTTCTCATGGCACCCATTGGTGAACTACTCAACGCTTTCAAACCACAATATTGCGGCCGACCACACAGAATTACCCGAAAACTCCTGAAGTCGGAGAATCCAATGGAAAAACCAGTGGAGATTTACGATGCCGACGAATCCAACCACAAGAGAAAATATATTTATGACACTTCTACATTTTTTCCTATTCTGGAAGGGACAGAACTTCGTGAAGTTGTCACACCAACTCCTCATTGGTCCAAAAATACGCGGCAGATTCAAAATCCTATAGTTTGACAAATCGCCGTGTATTTAAATCTACAAATTTGGTAAAAAAATCACAATAATACCAAAGAATTTATCGACTGAATTATTCTGAAAATAATAAAAATTATTCCAAATATTTATTAACTCACGTACCACCGAGTCAATCATATGCTTAGCTAAAGTATCTCCATTTTTCCCACCATAAATCCATAATTCACCTTGTTCGTTCCAAAACGAATCAAGCCACCTTACTCTTCTCCTGCCTCAAACTTCTTTCAAAAATCTGACAAAAGAATCGAATGGAGCGATTTTTGTTGGAAAAAAAAAAATGAAAACCCCATACCTGAGATTTTCACTCACTGATGCCATTCCATCAATGTTTACTATCGTCTCTGTTTGTGAATTTTCATGAAGTCGAGCTGTGCGTGTCGCTCCGTGAAAAATTCGTCAAAACAGCGCAATTTAGTTTAGTGAAAAGTATTTCGTGACCCTCTGTGGGGCTATTGGAAGAGCGAGAAGAAAAATAAAAATAAAAATCGAGAGGACCAACTGTAACATAAGACTGAAAGCAATGAACCCAAATTATTCCGTGCAAGAGTTTCCGGTGGACCTGTTGATGGTACCAGAAGACGTGAAACGGAAGGTGCCCTCCGACGGTGTGGGCTAACGTGGCGTTACTTTTACCCGAGATAGGAGCCACCCCAGTGGTGCACACCCGCCGCGAGAGAGGATACCCAAACAAACTGAGTTTAATGTCTTCATGCTACTTTTTCCATTCTGTTGGTGGAGATATTTCTGCTTGCATTGATTTTGGATAGTCTTTTCTATTATCTCTGGGGAGGATACTCAATACAGCAGATTTTTGACCACCCTCAAGGTATGGTCAATTGACCTTCACATTTCAGTAGCTTTTAGCACGGTTAATTGGAGGTGATTGATGTTTTTCAGTTTTCTCAATGGTATTTTTGTGGAATACCTCTCGCAATACAGCTACTGTATATGATTAACTTAGTCAATGTACAATTGCATCTGGAAAAAAATTGTATTTTAAAGTTTTTATAATTTAAAAACTGAATTATCGGTTGTAAGACTCCATGATCCTCAAAATTATCGGATATAATTTCATGATTGTTTTGTTGTGTAACAACGAGAGGGATGGAGCTTTGCATATTAAAATTGCGAGCGTGATTTCGACCAGTCAGGATGCAGTGTTTAGGGTCGATATTCTTTCTATATCATTCGGAAAGCCGAAGGAACTCCCAAATAAGTGAAAAGGCTGATGAATAATGCTAAGAGCTCTTCAATCATCCTCATTACGATCTTCAAATGTTTTTTGGGAGTCATTTCAAGATTTTGTTCAAGAAATGGACTTTCTCATTCTTGTAGACATTCAATTGTATTGATTAGGTATTGAAATATGCAATCTTTCACCCAAAAAAAAAGTAGATAATTTCGGATAAGAGATCCTGCCCCGATCAATCCGATTTCCTCACTCATCGTTAGTAGAAAATTGGATTAATTCAAGATGAAAGACATCATTTCCGCTTTCTCCGACTTGGATCAAGTTGGAAAATACTTAACTCGAGTCACACGAGGTGGTTATTTGATTCAGATATTTTTCCACTTTTGACGATTCGAGTTGGAAAACGGAATGTCGTTTTTCAGTTTGAATCCATCCAATTTCCTAACTAATGGTGCGAGTCCGAGGATCATTGATCGGGGCAGAATTATCTTACTTGAATGAAGCAAATTATCCACTTGAATCAGAGCTTTTTTTAAATTTCAGATGTCAATTACCAGTTCTCTCCATTATGGCTCACTATACCTACAGGTTCCAAAAATTCTGCAATATTCAATTCCTTCATATTTGCATATAATCACCGTCAAAAACTCATCACCTTTATCTTTTTTGTCACCCTAAAAATTCAGGTGTCGCTGTCCCAATACCTAGAGCCTTTTCTCTAATCGTTTCATCCCATCAGATTTTTCCAAAAGCAAAAGGTAAAATTCATCTTAACAAGCGCGGAAAAAGAATGGTGTTGCGCAGGTAAGATCATGTACGACGCAAGAAGCAAGAAATGATAGAGTCAATGCATAAAGTGGACAACTTACGGAACTCACTGGGCGTGTAGTTTCACTCTGAAAAACAGCAGCGATTGGTCAACAGCTTGCGGAGGTAGAGGCGCATTATGGCTTTATCCCCACTACCTGCCACTTGTTCTGAATGAGAAGAAGGTAGATCTAGTGTTGGTGTACAGCATCCTGATGGTTGGACTTTTGCTGGAAGGCGGGGCTTCAAAGTTGGCTAGGTCTCACAAGCGAAGGGTGAGGAACGTCAGTCGGGATCAATGCGTCTCAACATCATCATCCTTGGTCCTGAGAATATTTAGTTCTTCATGGAGATTCCGGTGGAACAGTACTGAAGTTCATTTTCTTAATAATTATTTTGTGAAGTTTTTTTATTTTTCATTGCCACCAGTGATCAAAGTGGGATTTCACGAAGTGATTGTTGGGGTAATATTGATATTGATGGGGCTTCGTTGGGGTGGTATGTGAAGTGATTCGTGGGGATTTTGGACTATGTGACATGACGATCACCAATAATTTTCCGATGATGCGACCTTACGCCGGATATCCTTTTCAGGGTGAGTATTTGATGATTTTATTTTTTTTTTGTTCCCCTTTTTATTTAGAAGTATGTAACGAGGAAATTGATAACGAGAAGTTATTTTCTCGAGTAAAAATTGATTCGTTGTTGTGGAGATTGTTTGATTTATGGATTATTATCTACGGTTTCGGGGGTTGGTAGGAAAAGGGTTGGGGCAATTGACCTGGAGGGGCTGGAAAATTTATATTAACGAGACCGACCATAAATTTCAAGGTTGTATATCATCTAAGGCTCTTTCACTACTTAAAATTTCTTCAGAAAAATTGTCGGGAGTATTTTTAGTCTTTGTATTTCTTCAGAAGGGGATGACATTTTTTTTTATCTCTGTAGCTTTAAATTATTGTTTATTTGTTTCATAGAGATTGAGTCAAATAATTTTTTCGTGTAGCTGATAATAAAAAATGTATTTTAGGAATTCTAGGATGAAATACATATTTTTAATTTGATAAAAATTAATTTTGAAAATTAAAAAATTCAGATATTTCACTAAATTTTGAAAGTTGAAGATCAATTGGAAAAATTTCACAACATTTTCACATTTTTATCATAATTTTTCGAGATTATAAACTAAAATTTTCCAAAGTAGCAAAACCAGACTAGTATTGAGTCGTCAAATTTTTTTTCAAGGGTCACCCTCTCGAAAAAAAAACGTACACTTTAACGTAAATGCACCGTTAAATCAGCACCTCCGGAGTTGAATTGTTCACTGAGAGGCGTAAAATGTCCTCTGGGCCCTTCGGTAACCGAGGTAAAGTTTTCCTTAGGAAAATTCGGGCTTACCTGAGGCCAGGCGTGCGGCCAGAATAACGGACTCAAGTTTACCAGGGGGTACATATTTTATTGCACCTCATAATTCAATATTTTTCGTTGAGTTTCCCATTATGGAGGAGTAGAAAATCCCTCTACTTCTCAAATTTTTGGATATTTTTATTGCCACTTTATTTTCAAAATTCTTATCAATAATTTTGAAGGTATATTTAATGAATATTTAAAAAATGTAATGAAAATTGGAGTGAAATTAATAGCCCGTGAAGAAGTATAGAAGTGAAATTGGCTTGGTAGGCTATAATCATAATTGGCCAGTCGTTAAACCGTCGGATAACCGTCGACTTTATCACATACCAGTTATAACTGTTTCACCTTTATTCAAGATCATAAAATAGCAAAACCCAATGGCAATCAATGACATTGTATTTTTTTATTTATTCATTCGTTTGTTTCAATATTTTCTTTGATTTCTTTTTTTCTAGATCTTTCATCGATACCAGGTCAAGGACGGGTCAATCAGCTGGGAGGAATCTTCATCAATGGCCGTCCATTGCCGCATAGTATTCGAACTGAGATTATTATGATGTCCGCTCGAAATATCCGGCCTTGTGAAATCTCAAGGTTAAAAAGAAATATCACCTTCGAGATTTAAAAATATAATAATTTATTCAACAACAATTGGAGAGAAAAATTTTATTATAAATTCTTGAAAAACTGCCCATTTTGCCCCGATAGTTGTTGAGATTTGGGAAAAATTAATTTTCATCTTCTCAGGAAACTACTGGGGTATAATGGGTCAATTTCCTATCTTGGAAGGGAGTTGGTACAATTTTTATGAAGACTTTTTTTTCTAAATCCTATCCTATTGCTCTAGACAAAAGGTTTTCACAAAAATCTCGCCATTTCTCTGTAATATCTGTCAAATAATATTATCATCTTGGATAATTTCCAGGAAACTAAGAGTATCTCATGGCTGTGTATCAAAAATCCTCAACCGTTATCAAGAAACTGGAAGCATTCGTCCTGGTGTTATCGGTGGTAGTAAACCCCGTACAGCAACTCCAGAAATAATAAATTATATTGAAGGACTCAAACGTGAGAATCCTAGAATATTTCATTGGGATGTACGAGACAGACTCATAAAAGAAGGTATGTGCGACCGTACAACTTTGCCAAGTGCATCTGTAATATCGAGACTGATTAGAGGAAAGGACTGCGAGGACGATGCTACTGCAAAACTTGCCGACGGTGAGTCGCATATCAGTTTGAAGTCTCAGTCCTTTTCTTTTTATTTCTTCTCATTTTTCAATTCTCATTTCATTTTCGATAGTTTCGGAATTACGTGAATTAAACGATTGCGGGGGGAAATTGTTGGGTTGTGAGCAAGAGAGCATAAGGAATGGGGGATGGGCATGTTCAACGGTAGCTCTTGATCAAGTCTGTAATTTTCTTCGCCGCTTCACCATGGGGAGCCCTATAAGTATCACACGAAACGTGATGATTAATTCAGAATTGTGTATTCATTTTGTTTCCCTTTGGAAATATGAAAAAAATTGATTATTCAAAAAAAAATATTTTCTTTTTGTTCTATTGACATGATTTCATTATTTTTTATTGATTAATTTTTTTTTCATTCTTGTAATTTTTTTTTTTGCAATTTAAGAAAAAATTGGGTTTTATTTTTATTTTTTAACTATATCAGGAGACACGTAATATGTCAACATTTGTGTCAATTTTTTTTTTTTTTCTTAAAGTTGATGTATTTTTTTCTCATAAATTTTTTTGTTTCCTCCGTTGTGAATGAGAAGTCGGCGTGAGATCAAAGAGCCTCACGGGTTCACTGTAAGTTGATAGGCAGCAACGGGGGTCGATTGCGGCGGTATTTTTGTTTTTCTTTGACGTACGATATATTGTTTCACTCTGACACCTTGTGGTCATTCTGTGAATGAGAGAAAAAAAAAACAAGAAATGATGTAAAATTATCATTATGAATGCAAAGCAATTTTCTGAGTCAAAAGCTATGAAGAATGGAGAAAGAAAAATGGAAAATTCATTTGAATGATGATGAATTTGGGAGGAAATTTTACAAAATTTTAGGAATAAATCTCAAGGGAGAGAGAGAGAGAGAATTAATTATTGAATGGTCACTAGGAAATATTTGTACAATTAGAAATTGCGCGTTGCCCCATTGAAACGTAAACGAGGCGGAAATGGACCAAAAAAACCATGAAGTTCAGATGCAAACATAACCCTAGAGAAGAAAAAAAGTGAAAATGCCGGGAATAGGCGCGTGTCGAATGAGCATTTAGTAACGGAGAAAACGCATCCCGACGTCGAGGCGTCGTCGCCCGATTATCCGCGCATTCTATCGCGACTTATTTCTATAAAAAATCCCCTTTCATCGCGACCAAAATTCCATCACCTAATTACCCCATATAAACTCTATAACATAACCTAGAAAAATGATCTGTGAAAACTGGTTCTCTTTGTTTCACCTGTTCGGGCGTTTCATAATAAAAAGAGTAGTAGAGTAGTGTAGAATGGGATGGAGTCGGGAGAAATGGTCAAAGAGCCCCCGGGGCGCATACGAGTTGATCGTAGTCAGAGTGTGAAATGAGCAAAAAATATCAGCAGAAAGGGGAACCCCAAATATCGTCGGCGGCGCTTTGAAACAACTGCATTGTTGTCGAATTAATGAAAAAGTTTTTCGTTGAGATTTCTATGAATGTAAGAGAGATATCGCAATTTTTCATAAATCATTTTCGGAGCTTTCACTTTTTTCTTTAAACATAAACATTAATGATATTGAATTCTCACAAATATCTCCATTAATTCCAGGAAAAAGTTCTGAATCAGATGTAGAGAGTGAGCCAGGTGTTGTTCTAAAACGGAAACAAAGAAGAAGTCGTACAACCTTTACTGCTCAACAACTCGAAGAACTGGAGCGAGCATTCGAAAGAACTCACTATCCGGATATTTACACACGTGAAGAGTTGGCCCAGAGAACAAAATTGACTGAGAACAGGATTCAAGTGTGGTTCAGCAATCGCCGAGCACGACTAAGAAAGCAGAGTTCCTCGGCCTCATCAACAGGCTACTACGGTTCGGTTCCTTATCCATCGGCTGCAGCGGCTACTTCTTACGTACTGCATTCATCAGCCAGTGGACACTCGCATGTAGCTACTGCTGCTGCAGCTGCTGCAAGTTTGCCAGCACCTAGTCATCCGATGCATCTACAAACTTTGGGACAATCTCTACCAGAGACTGCTTTTAGTTCTGGCCAAGGTATGTACTTCTCAATTCTAGATAATTGGAATCGTGGAAGTCAAATCATTGAGTGAATTTGTATATTCATACGATTTGGCCCACATGGTTTAACTCATATGTCTAGATCACATTCAGTGGTAATTTATTCATGAAAATAATTATTATCTATTTACTGGAAAAACTGTTTTTTCTTTTCAGATCTTTATGGATCATCACATCACACCAGTGTACCCCACCAATTAGCAGCAGCAATGGCAGAGTCAAATCGTCTCCCCTCAACAGTTGCCCCCAGTGCTCCGTATGAGCCCAAATACGAGTCCAAATATGAGCCAAAATTTGAGCCAAAATTCGAGCCAAAATATGAACTGCCTGCCTCCTATCCACCCACATCACTTTTCGCCCCAGTTTCAAGCGTTCCGATAAGCCACCACGTGACTCATCATCAAGTATCACCACCAGTTACAGCGGCGTCATCGACTTATCAACAGCCTGGCCATCATCAACTTCCCCCAACTCCAAATTCACTCGTCACGATGATGGGACCAAATTCGGGAAATTCTAATCCACCAACTGATCAACTGACTCTCAGTGAATTATCCATTGGCTCTGTATCACCAATTCATCCTGTACAACATATTCATGGTCAGGGACAGCAACAGCAGTCACTCCAAGAGTCTAATCAGGGTAATGAATCACCCCCATCTTGGAATTTACCGGTTCCAGGTGGATCGAGAGTTGGTTTACCACCCACTCCACCCACAAGTTTGCCACAAACGCAAACTCATACTTCTGTGAATCATCATCAGGCCTTTGCTGCTCCCTATACCACCAGTGGCTTTCAACAGTCGGTTAGACCGACACCCACGCATCAAACGTTCTACGGCTGGTACTGAAGAACATTATCAGACTGAATGAAGATATTTCAACTGGATTGAGGTTTTCAAATTGATGACAATCACTTGAATACTAAATTATGGGATAATTTTTTGAAATATAGTTTATGAAAATTGTGTAGGCAACAATTTCTTTAACAAATTGGGGTAATGACTGGAAGAAAATTAGAAAATTGTTTATATTAACCGCAAGGCCGAACGAAAGAAATTATTTTACTATGTCTTTAACACGGTTGACAAACACTTCTTCTACTATTGTTTATATTATTGACAATTATGTCTTTGATTCTGTTTTTTAAAGTCGATGAGAGATGAAAAAATTCTCACCGATATTTCATTTTTAGGGATTAAATTAGATGATAATTGTAATATGTAGTATCACTTTTCCATCAAATCTTAATCAATTTTCTTTGTCCATGTGATGATAACCCAATGATAACTCTTCTCCTATTGTATAGAATATTTATTCGCTGTATTTTTTCAGGGATGATAATGATACATGTACATAGAGATTTTATTTTGTATATAGTGATTTTATTTTCTTTCAATTTGAACTTTAATTTTCAAACTAAAATGCTGGTATGTTGGATAAATTTGATATTTATCAATCAGGTGAATTCATCATTTGGGGGATCAAGATTTAAATAGAATATTAAGTTGTGTACATATGAGCATTGGTACTGGGTTTGTTTCTGAAATTTACCTCGAATGAAAATTTAACCAAAAACTAAGAAGGAGAATTTTTTTTATCTTATTATAATTTGCAAATCAATTTAGTATATCGTAATATTACTCGTTTATAATTAAATGATCATTTAGTATTACGTTGGTATTCAATTTAAATATGTACAGTGAAACTATCTTAATCATAAAAAATAAAATATTATGATATAGTTAATTTACTTACCCTCTAAATAATTTATTTTTCATCTCAAATTCCACTCATTTTTTTAATATTTTTTTTTTCTAACGAATGATAAGGTACATAGAAATAAATGAGTCATCAATTATTCCACTTTCGTCATCTATTGACATTTTTCTTTTTTCTTTAATATTAATTTATGTGTTACAAATCAGTGCGCTCGTCGTGTAATCATACAATCCAATATTAACATGCATATGTATATACAATACTATACACGTTCAAGCCATATAGTCCATATCCATATATACATATGTATATAAATATACAGTCGAAGGAGAATAAATGGCGGAATTGAGGGATAAAATGAGGAGAAAAATGAGGGCCAGGGAGGAGGGAGCAATAGCGAAATATATGAGGGGGAAGGGAAATGACCTGCTCATATTATATACAAGAATCTCGGTCTTAACGTGATAATTTGCGAAAAAACGCGAATAATTCGTTATTAATTTTTTCATGTTTATTTGAATAGTTTTCTCCTTACTTTAATCATTAAAATTATTTATTATACATTGAAACGTGCATTCACCGTGACTTTTTGCATAATTTTTGCCTCTTTGTTTCAAATTAAAATTCTTTAATTTTTTTTTTTTTAATTTAGAAAAAGTTGGAAAATTTGCCATTTTTATTTCAATCTTTTGGAAGGAGAGCAATTTTCACGGTGAATTTCCGTGACACAGCCTCGGCAAAGACGAACAAAATACGTTCGCATGAATGCGTCCAGCTCTGGACTTTCATTAATTTTTTTTATTCATTTAATGACTTTGTTTTTGGTTTTTTCTTAAAATTCAACTTTTATCACATGTGTTTTCATGAATATTTTCCAGTTTTTTTTTCCTCACACATGATTGAGTAAAGTTGTAATATTCAGAGTGACTACTGCGAATTCTTCTCTCGAAGAGAAAAAAAAAAATGCTTTTCCATTTTTTCATTGTGTCACTTGATATTTATGAATGAGGACGAGATTCGATACATAACAAGATTTTTAAAACTATCTTTCTATTCTGTCTACTATAGCAACGATAAGAAGAGGGAGAATTGATATTTCATCATTTAAATGTCTTCCCTCAATCATTAGAGGGAACTAAAGCGTTGTGATAAATTAGAAATTTCTAATATTTTCTTTAGGACATTAAGAGTGAGAACAAAATTTATAGAGGTTTTCAAACTCTTCATAAATGAAAACTTCACCATCCTTCTAATTAATCAATCCAGACTACATGAGCATCTACGGAATAACAGTGTGATGTTAATTAAAATTATTTCATATAGGTTCATCTAGTTTTTCCATTTCAAATTCTACTTATTACAGTAGTGTATTCGTGATTGTGATACTTGTCAATTTTCACATTACATTCATTCATTTAAAAGCTTTCTGTCATCAGCGCACATGATTATTTAATGGTTTTCATTCTCATTCATAACAAAAAAAAAAAAAAAAAAAAACAAAAAAAAACAAAGATAAACCGACGTATTATGAAGCCTAATTATTATCGAATGTTCGTGCAGATAAAAACGTCCTCTAATGGAAATACTGAGCAAATTATTCAAATTGAAACAACACGTAGTAAACGTACTGGCAATGTTCTTTCACTCTCTCTCTCTCTCTCTAAATTTCTCCTCAACTATCTCTCCCGTGTTATAATCAACGTTTATAACATAATCCTAAGAATTTTTCACTATTCTGTGACTCAAAGAAGCATGAAGAGAAAGAAGAATAATTCGGGAGACGAAATAGTGAGATTTCTCGTATAAGCGTAGATTATATGATATTACTTCATATCATTAATATTAATATATAATCTGTTTGTTTTTCCTTCATGTAGCCGCGATCGGTATAAAATTTGATAACACGTTAATTTGATTTTTCTTTCAAATGTTAACCACTGAGATGCATATGAGATTCATGTGTAATTCAACCATTCAATTCTTCATTGACTTTATACCATCGCTTTTTTTATAATCTCACCTCCTCTACACTCGCATTACCATCTTCATTTTACGATATGTCGTCTTGTCATATTCTTGTTCTGTTTCAATCATATTTCTCATCAAAGTTAATAAAAAAAAAATGAGTTTATGATCAACTTGAAATTCTTAAATCATCGACTTGCATTGTTTTTGAACTGGTCTCAACACTCGTCAGATCTTCCGCTTTAAGCCCTTAAGATTCTTTCACTCTTCATAAGACATTTTCTTTGTTGTACTTTGCGTGCACAATAGTGAAAGCTTTCTTCAATATAGAATCTTACTCTTTGTTGAGATATGAATGCTCAATCAAAGGCACCCAGTTTTCATTTTGTCAATCGAAATTGCACCATTCCGCCATCTCCCTCCATGATATTATACTTTCATATATATTAATCTCTTCAGGGTCTCATTAAGTTTTGTAAAATCACTAACAATGGTATCTATATTATAGACGTTCCATTCTTTTGCAAGTAAAAATGTGGACGTGTGATGAAGTTTATTCGCAGTTGCAATAGTATTAACATATGGATGATGGAGAGCCCGAAGAGGCTAATTACAAGCACAGCCAAAATATTACATTAAGTGGTAACTTTATAGTCTGTTGATGACCGTTATCATCAATTCTGAGTTTCGCAGACTCTCTTGAAATTATTTGATCATAGATGAATGACTCATTTGTTTTAACTACCGTGATCTTGATCGAGTTCGTCTAATGATTCCAATCGCGCTATTGGCGCCTCGGTTAAGGTAAATTCCCACGATATTTCTTCGCTAGTTTGTCTAGATGCTTCTGGTCGTTGTTGCTGTTGTTGTTGTTGTTGTTGCTGCTGTTGTTGTTGAATGTCTGAAGCCTGCTGGGTCCTACTGTCTGGCTTGTGTATTGTACCACTGCCACCGTAATCTAAATTTGTGCTGCGATGAGATTGAGAAGGACTGAGCTCTTTCTTCTGCTCACTACTGCGGGGACGTTGAATTGATGCTGTAGGACGTGTCTCAATTGTTGATACAGCATATGTACTCCAGGGATCGTCTGACTCTGGTTCCGAACGTTTGTTGAACGAACTGTAACTAGAACATACCCAGTGATGAGGATGTCAATTGTACAAAATTACAGACCGCACTAATATTGAATCAGGAAAAACATTGTACAGAAGTGGTCGGCATTGGTTCTAATCCCTGTACCAATAACAGATATTTCTAATATTTGTTCAATCTATAATAACTCGAGTTTCGTATTTTCGATAACAAATGTTCATGGAATTATTGAATGGGGTAACTATGTTTGAGCGCATCTGACAAAGTATTGAGTCAATTGATAAAAGCCCATCATGTTGATTAGAGAATGCTTTCCATAATCAATTTCTCTTTGATGAAGATTTTGATAATGAAGACAGTTCGCTGGAAAAATCGACCTGAACAAACGCATAACCTACAATGATAATCGAATCTTACCCAGTTCTAAATTCACCACGTCTCATAGCAGCTGGTTGGCTATGCCATCCATACAATTGCGGTTGATGATGATGATGATGATGATGATGATGTGATTGTGAAGTCGTTGGTGGTCCCGCAAGATCAACCGGCTGACTTTGTGAACGGGTTGGTGCTATTCTACTAGCAGCACCATTCAGGGCACTCTGCAGGGCAGTGGCGAGGGCTGATGTATCCGATGTCACTGTTAATCGTGATGTGCCAGATGATGTTGATGATGGATCTCTGCTCGATGGTGGCCTAATTTTCACCATATATTATGATTCTCTGAGCATAATTCTAGTATCATAAATTGATCATATGTACTAATTGATAGTAATTTAATCGGCTCAACCGATGCTAGTTTTGTTCATTAAGTAGTTTGTTCATATTTCAGTCAATAAATGTACGAAGCTCCGCATAGCCAGTTACTCGAGCAAGCCGGTGACTTTATTTACAGTGATAGTGGATGCTTCGCTAAGTTAGTTTAACATTTCTCTATTAAATTGATTAAAACCATGATTCTTCGATGGCGTCATGTGTTATTCATTTTACTATACTTTGGTTCATGCTTCGGAAATCATTGCTAATTGTATATCGAAATTCCATTCAATTATCAACAACATCATGATTTCTTTTAGAACAAGATTTTTTAGTATTTCCGTTAGTATTCTATGATTTCCAGTGCATGAATCATTTCGGTCTTCGCCTGAGGAGATTCAACGATTACGAGCATTTGAGTTGAAATCATCTTTCAATTTATAAAATGACGAGAAACTGTAATATTTTGCAAAAAATAATCATACATTGATATAATCTCCTCAAAGAAGATGTCATTCCAATTGATTGTGCGAAAAAGAATAGTGAGAAATAGCTCTTCAGAATTGCACAAGAATCTGAAGAACACCACTAGGAGAGAGCAGAAAAAACTCAAGCAGTGGAAGGAGTCGAGAGATCTATAAGGATTCATTGAACAAGATGCTTCATTTTCTTTTACCCCTAAAGAACAGTGTAAGTGTGATAAAGGAAATATACATAACGCCATCGTAAAATAAAAAGCCCCAAACAAAATTCCATAACAATGTATCTTTCATTTTTCTGAAATTTCTTTTACTCTCTTCATTTTCTTTTATTTAATCGTCACCTTCGATATTTGTCCAACTTTTCCAAAACAAAACGCGCCGAAATCAAATGCAACTGATCCAGGGATTTGGAAAGAAAGCTATTTTCGTCGAATAACGATGGTGGAGAAAAGAAAGAATAAACATTGATTACTTTGGGTCACTGTGTTTTTAGGTTTGCAGAATAATATGCAAATATAAATTAATCTTAGGTATTAAACATTGAGATCACATCAACATTGAATTACTCATAGCCCAGGAAATAACATAAGCACTCACCGAAAAAGACTGTGAGACGCACTTGACTGTATTTTTGTGCCATTTCCATTGGTAGATGATGTAGCTGGTACTGATGATGATTGTGGCTCACTGGCTGATCTTTGGGCGAGTGCTGGTGCACGATTTGACCTTGATCCTGTTGTTGCAGCTGGCGCAGTGCCAGGCAGCATTTCGGTACTGGAACTTTCCTTTGACGTGTCTAATGTTTGTTGTAGTAATGCCAAAATAAGTCTTATGTCACTCGCCATTGTACGCTCTAACGATGACACTTGTTTTGATAAATCGTCTATCCTAGTGTTGAGTTCATCCAGTGGTCGGCCGGGTCCACTTTGAAAATCTGGTGGAATTTAAATCATTTCATTTCATATCATTGACTGTCGTCTTTGATCTGATTGAGGGTAACCAGTCTAAATATTACGGGGAAAAAATATCACGCTGAAATGTTACGGTAAAAAATATTACTGTTAAAAATGTTATTTGGTGTGAATATTATTGGTTTTTTAAATCGTAAGATATAGTAATACAAGGTGAAAATATTATATTTTTTTTTTATTTTTCCACAATTTTTTTAAGTCAATGTGATATAATATTACAAGAAAAGATTTCATATTATTATTTATTTGTCTAACTATCGTCATATTTTTAATATCTCCCATATAGGTATATTAATATTTATATTAACATTTTGTTTTCGTGTTTTTTCCCCTCGTAATATTTTGACCCATAATATTTTTTGCCGTAATATTTTGGGATCGTAATATTTTTGCGTAATATTTTTTACCGTAATATTATGGTATCGTAATATTTAGACCTGTAATCCCGATTAAGCATTGATAACGGTTTATTCAAGTGGTGCTTCTTATATTTCAAACGAGATCAACAACCTGATCATTAAATAAATTGCTAGTAATTTCAACAATCTATCTGACAGTAACGAACTAAATGAGAGTAATGACTAAAAAATTGACCATTGCAATCTTTTTCAATAATTTATGTTCTATGATTAAAGTACGTTAATAGAGGTGATTAAGCATTGAAATGTCAAGAGAACAATTGGATTCTAATGAAAATGTTCAACAGTAGAATAATAATTGAATAATTGACGTCAAGCAGAGAAGTCAGCCTCAATCAACTATAATTAATCTACTCTTGAATTCTGAAGATGTCATACATGCATGATATTTACCGTTGGATGGTGGGTGCAACAGTTGGTGCTGCTGTTGCGATGGTGATGGTATTGTATAATGACTGGATGAAATTGATGCTGGTTGAATCATACCATGACTAGCCATACTACTCTCAACCACCGCGGAACTACGTCTTGCTGGTCTCACCAAAGTCGTCGTGGCTTGAAAAACAAATTATTTCCCCTTTAATACCCCAAAAAGTTCTATGAACCAACAAAATTTTCCTACATCCTACCAAAATGCCGCATATTTTTTTCATTTTCATTAATATTTCGTAAAATTGTTGTTAGTCACTATTCCTCTAAGCGAGTACACATTCCAGGTGGACATCATGCAGCAAAACCATGTGCAATGGTGAATGATGGCAGAGAAATTCCGCTTTGTTAGTGCTGATATAATACAGGAGGTGATACAGTGCATATTCTCATTTCTTCAATTGTTGTCTCCAGTTTTTGTTTTTTTTTTTTTTTTTTTTTTGGTTTTTATAACTATTGTTTATTTCAAATACTCACCCTGTTTAGCAAGATAGTCGTGACTCGTCAGCGGCTGTAGGTGAATCTTCTGCTGACGTAGATCCGGTATACTGCGCTTGAGATGGGTTAGCATGCCTGAACAACCAGGTGTGAATAAGGCGTTAAACTTACGTTTATGAAGATGATATCCAAAAACGATTTCGATTCTTTTTTCATCTTTTAATTTTTAATGGTCATGAATATGGAAAAGGGAGGAATGAAGATTGAAAAAAAAAGTAATTGGAACAAAGAGAAATAGAACGCCACACATTTAAAGCGTAAGAATTTCCCAAGCAATGATATAATTTCATGGAATGGATTTTTTTTTCATGGTCACAACCCATTAGAATTTGTAAATAATAAAAAACAATTCATAAAATTCATAAAACAATTGGATAAAAACAATTCATTTGTAAATAATATTTTAACGAGATTAAATCCATCTAAAGATCCTAAGAGGGTTGTGTAATTTTTATTTATTCGAAAAATTGTCTCGTCATTAATGTTCAGTATTGAAAAATATATCATTCGTTCAAATTGTTGAATAACACAAAATGAATTGCATGCATTTTTATAAATTTGTTTATTAAAAAATCAGAACTCATTCAGAATATGTCAAACTTATTAAAAATTCAATATTAAAAATTTCGAAACGTCAAGTTTCAACTCGTAATCATCAAGATAAAAATCATAGAACAAATTCTCTGATTCCGTTTGGTGATGAACTTTCTAAAGCAAAGGAGAAAATTATAAAGATGCAGATTATAAGGGTGCAGATTCCCTCTTTTTTATCAAAGCACTCTCGTCTCATCCTTGCAGGATATAGAGAGACGCTCATTATTTTTTATCATCAAAGTGTAGAAAAGATTGAAAGTCAATCTAGGGGAATTCAAAAGTCAAACGAAGCTGTTCACATTGAAGAAAAACATGACAAATAAAAAGAAACGATAGGAAAATATGCTCTCAGGAATGCACTACCGTTATCGTGCAAGGAGCCGCATTCAGATTTAGATTCTGTGGCATCATACTGAATTAATGACTGTTTTATTATTATGGAGGAAAGTTTCGAACCTGTCCAAAACATTCAGAACGAAATTTCATATGACATCACAGAGTTTAAACATAAATTAACACTGCAACTTTCGATCCCAACTTTTAGACACTATAGTCTCAACTGAGACGAACGAAATACTGGAGTAAAGAACGGGTTTCAATTATAGGAAAAGGGAAGAACATAATTGATTAGTTTTGTTCTAAGTTTAACTCACCGGTTATTGAATTTAATGTGGAGCTCCTTTGTTTTGGTTCCTCGAATTCGAGATTGAGCGGTGTGACATCTTGACCCGCTTTGTCTGTGCTGAACTCGAGAATACCGTGGCCACTTGCTTTATCACTAATATGAGAAACCATGGTTGAGGTCATTATTATTTTGCAATGTTCCACTTCACTTAGAGCTTGAAAAATATTTTATGAGGGGTTTTTAGGGGGTGACTTTGATTGATTTTCTTTCAGTTAACTATATTTCAACTGGGGATAAACATTGGGAGCGTGTGCTCTGATACTGTCCAATTCATAATGAACACCGTCTGAAACTCATCACTCGTCTTCAAGGGGAGGGCTTGTCTCCATCTTGTGAGATCAATAAATTCTTGGAATTACTGAATGAAAAAAAGTCTCCCAATAATTGATTATTTTCTGAAATCCTCTGCACTATCCATACAAGATCTTAATGTAACGGATCTAATACAAAGGTCACAGAAGAATCTGCATATCCTTATAAGAGCTTTCTCTTAAAATTGTAAGAATTGGATAATCTTCATGGATAATCTCAGAGTTAAACTACCAATATTATGCAAGGATTGTGTAACAGAGTGGTAGTCTTACGGTATGCAAGACGCAAATGAAGATAAGAGATAGTAGATTCGAGTAAAACTGTTTCGTTTCTCAGAATCCTTTTGAGGATTGATTGAAAAATAAATAATCTGATTTTTAATTTATGAAGAAGAATTAAAACACTTACAATTCATCAGCATCATCCTGAAGAGAATCTTGTCTGCCAGTCGGTAATAAATGTGCACTTGTTAAACTTTGGCCACCAGGTCCATATCGATATCTAGGTGGACGGAAAGCGAATCTTCTTGTATCAGTATCGATATCCGTCGGTGTGCTCACTGGGAATCGTGCAGAAATTGGATCAACACCAGCTTGTTCTTCCTGAAAACACATTTTCGAGGTTTTTGATCAGATTAGTAATAATGGAATTTTTCCAAGGTTGTTAGGGAGGAAATTGCATTGAGAGATAACTTTTCAGAAAGTAGTGGAAGAATCTGTGAAAGTAAACTTCCTGTATTCTGCAATTGGGGCGAATGGTTTGGGACAATACTTTCGGAACTTCGTAGACTAAAAGCAAACAGACTCATTATAGGATTCCTCAAATCCTTTGGGGATTCTCATAGAACCTCTTCGTTGCCTGGAAAGCATGAAAAAGAATGGTGAAAAGGGTATTATTCCAAAAGCGTCAATATCAGATTCAAATTGAGTAGGTGATGTCTTAGTCAAATAGAGGTTGTATACATTCAAAAGCTCTACATGATTATTGCTTGTAAGGGTCGAACTCTTATGGAAATCCTACGACAGTTCCATGGATGCTCAGGGTTTCTCATCTGAATTCCCACTCCACGTGCTATCATATGCTTTACGAATCGCCCTTATTTTCTGGAATCAACTCTCAACTTGGAAAGCAATTTATTATTCTCTGCATAGAATGGAAAATATATGAAAGCTCATTCCCTGTCTTCACTCAGCCTTGAACGACAAAACTCAGAAAATTGTTACATGGTATTCTACTCACATCTCTCATATTAAAAGTTATCTCCAAATTCTCGATGAAATGCTGATGAAATTCTGGATAAAGTGCAAGTACGTCTAAGAGATCATCACGATGTATTTTATGAAGATCACAATATGTCAACGCTCGTACATTGCAGGAAGACTTTCCAACAGTTGCATGCTCACATGGATTCTCTCCAAAAATATCAGGTGGATTTAATATAGCCATCACAATATCATTCTTTAGTATCTCAATGCTACCACGTGATATGAAATATAGTGACGTTAAGACGTCACCACGATGAACTAGTGTGTCTCCAGGTGGTGCATGAGTGGTTTTGAATTTGAGGGAGAGAGCTCTGAAAGTAATAACATTTTTTTTTTTTTTTTATTAGCATGACAATTCAATCGTATATGTCCTCGAGGAATGAACCACTTGTATAATAAGCTATGGAATTTCGTAGCTTTATAAATGGGGCAATTGCGCATTTATTCTTAAGAGAAAAAAAAAAGTAATGAAATTGGCTCTTTTGAACTGAATAATCTCGTGTGGTTGTTTTTCTGTTGAGAATGCAATAAAACGGAAACTTTTTTTGAAATATAAAGATGTCTATCATAGAATGATTCTACTATCCTCTATGAAAATATTCAAATCCTATAAACCACTTCTTCTCGAAACAAAAAGAAAGCTCATGCATGTATAAAATATTGCAAAAACTTTACCTCAAACATCCGGGACTGGCTTTCTCAAAGGCTTTGCAGTTGTTAAGGAGTTGTCTGTTTAAATGAAGACAAATGTCCGCTTGGAGGCATTCAGGAAAGCCTTTGAGAACGCTATTCATGTCAATGCCATTCGTATAAGTCCAGGCATGCTGAAAGTACTCTTCTAAACGTTGACGAAGAGGATTTGGTATTTGATGAAATCTTATGAATTCCCTTACGCGAAGCATCTGCGTATGATATCGGGCAGTGCCACTGTACAGCCGTTGAATTATTGCTGATACATTACCAAATATGCTGGCATACATGAGAGCTGAAAAAATAAATCAAACAATTTTTTCCAAGCACAGAAGATCACAATTTTATTTTATTCTGCAGTGAGAAATAAAGTATTCTGAGTAATCGTCTTCCGGTGAGAAAATAAGTAATCATTATAATTGAAAAATTATATAACTAACGATCCAATTATTTCCTGAAGGATACTTCTAAATGACTCTGAATACTCAAGAGGCTCCTTCAAACGTCTATGATCATTAAATGTTCAGAGTTATATGATAAATCTGGAAATTATCTGTTATAATTCACAGGAGAACCACTCATCAACTTCTGGTTGAGTACTTCCAAGTTATAAATTGACTGTTATCTTGGGAATGCCGAACACTGCAAGATCCTCAAAGGAAAGTATTTGTCTTTGAGATCCAAGTTTTTCACAAACTCCAACATATCTCACAGTTTTTTTTTCGAAATCTTGGAATTCTTTGGAACTCGCATGAGTACTTTCATATTATTTTCAGCTTCAAAAGAACGTACAACAAAAGGAACAATGAATAACTCCTGATTCTTCCAGTTATTGATAACAAAATTTACCCATAATGGCTCGGCCCTTTTCACAACGTTATAAATATATTAAGAATATTGAGATACTCACAGCCAATCAACATAACGACGATTGTAAATATCTTCTCGGTGTCTGTGTTGGGGGCTACATTACCAAAACCTACGGATGTTAAGCTGCTGAAGGTGAAGTACAGAGCTGTTATATAACGACTCTGAAACAAGAAAAATTTAATTTTCGAGATTAGCATGATGCATTGTTGTGAAGCGTAGAATTGAGAGATTGGTATCGTAGCATTATAATTGCATCTTCATAGAAAAAATCAGGTTATTGCATGTTCTAACAAAATTATTTTCCATTTTCAGCGAATTAGAAATTATCTGATGTTATCATATTTCTCATTATGTGTTTACGTATGGAAATTTCTCCCTGAAAAAATCAATAATAATTCTACCTCGGATTCTAATACCGTACAGTTTGCACTCATCGTTGGTGCTAGCATCACCTTATAAAATTCTAACGTATTATCATGTATAGTATAAAAGGGCAAAGGATAGTAACGATAAATCAATATTGACACCATCCATATATACCTTTATACTGGGTCCACCAGTATTATTATTGAAATAGAATTGATGAGTATCGTTGGCAAGAATATCCAACCATCCAACTTTACTTTTGAGGGACGGTCGCTCAGCATTGCCAATAGCATACCTATGTAAAATGAATTTCCAAAATCAGTGATATACGATTAAATTCATCGAAGCGATGGAAAATGAATTATTCGTTAATGAATTTCAATCAACGTAAAGTGGTTCAAGTGTTAACGGATATATTCACTTACCAAATGCAAGCCATCCAGTGAGCGATGAGGGCAAATGTTGCCATTAGTAGTAGTAGGACTGCTGCTCCATATTCACTGTAACGGTCAATCTTACGTGCAACCCTTACTAGCCTCAATAGACGTGCAGTCTTCAGTAGTCCCATCAGGGTCGTTGTCTGAAAATAACCAATTATTCATTCTCATTTTGTTTATCGTAATGCCATTTATTCATTAATAAATCCCTCATTATTTTGCATGTCTAATGATTACCTGCAAGATAAAGTCAGTGTTCTGTATAAAAAATCATGTTCACGAGTTTCTTTCGATGTCACGCACTCATGACTCTCATAATCGGAATAATCTCTTGATGACAATGAAATAGCAATGACAATAATACTACATTTTGTTCTGCCCGTAAATTATTAGATAACTCAAGTATTCAGTATTATGTAATTAGTAATTCTATCTAAAAGTTAAAACGTAAACTCAATACTGAACAACGCGTGGGGCTGTTAAACGCTTCAAGCGATGCATTCAAATCACCATCACAACAATAGAAGCCCTATCTCGTGGCTGGTAATTTGATAATGCTGAATCGAGGAATTTCCTACTCGGTTTCCTAGGGTCTACAAATAGAATCTGAGAGGATAGAGCCAAGGGAGTTTAGTAGAACGTTTGTTGAAAATCCTATATAGGTGGAAATCGAATCAAACAATTGACTAGGTGGGAAATCGATGTTTATATTTTCAATTGAGTTGTTGAGACTAAGATTGACACATTATTGCGAGACCATGTGTTTCGATTTTGATGAGAAAATTATCTAAATCAATCTATTCGAAATTACGTGTAGTGTAATTTTTACGTCCCTTCCACTCTACGGTGACAATATTTGACGTCATGAGGGTAAATATCTTCATCGTGTTCTTCATAAAATACCACAGCACAGATGTGGGATGACAGTGAATTTTTATTTATTGAATGAAAAGTTTGCTTAATCAAACAAACTCTATCAACAGAACCAGTTTTTTTTCAGTTTTAACTGAATTTATTCAGGGATTTGTTGATCAGGATTGATATCAAATAGAAATGCTTCATTTCTCGGTAGTCTCCAACGTTTGATTGGATAAACCACGTTGTGCAAGTATATAGATTACTCTGGAAAAACATGAAGCTAACCACTTTGATTTCGGAATTTCCTCCCAATTAATAGTTTGAATCATTCTGATCTTGTCAGAGGTAATTGGATGGTTTTATTTGGAGAAATGATTACAAATGCCGAATTGATTCAGGTATTCTCCTATTTGATTTGGCTCGAAAAGGGTAATTTCTTTCGGGTTTTGTAGGGAATTTCCATTATGCATTGGTAATAAGTCATGGAGAATTATTGAAATAGAGAGAAAAAGCAGAAAAAGCATTATATAAATATAAAAATCATCACAAGCAGATACTTAAGATGACTATCTAATATTGATCAAAATGTACATGGAATACTCCACATAGAACATATCAATCCCTTATTCTGCATTCTATCGGAGGAAATAAGCTCGCAACTGAAATATAAAGGGCAACAAAAACGTTTTATGATATTATGAACCTTTTCCGATCATGTTAATCATAATCCTCGATGGAATAATGTTTTTCAAACCAGAACGTGTCACACGAAAATCAATGTGAAGAAAAATTCAAATCGAAAACCAATCTTCCTTTGTTTGTGATGAAATTCCGTGCAAACACATCTCTCTACACTTATGTTTCTATGTAATATTGAAGTGGAGGTGATAAATGTTGAGACAAAGTGGAATATTTTGATAAATAGAACTTTTTCTATAATTTCTTTTGGATAATTAAAAATGGAAAATATTTAATAAAAGAAGAATGGAACTGAAATTTCATATTCATTACTTTATTTCTCTGAGGCAATTTTCAAATTATTTATTTTAATTTACTCTTGGATTAAGGAATGCTTCGAGAAAATCAATTCAAGTTCATGACAATATCACGCTACCCCAAAAAATGGAGAAAGAAGATTTTTTAAAAAATATGTTAATATCTAAGGAAATAAATTGTTTATCTATTAATTATTAAAGATTAAGTGTATATTTGGATATTTCAATGTGAGTTAAAAGCAAATGCGAATGAAAATTGTGTGAGTAAAAACCGTGGTTGATTTTCAATGATTTATTATCAAAATTGAAACAAATTTTAGCGTAAAATAATAGAGAGATCATTTCTGATGTTTCTCTGGACTCTCTAAAATTAAAAAAAAAAAAATCATAATTTGCACTTGAAAAATTGGCAATTATTTCTTCCTTTCAATGTGACTAACCTCATCCTTGTCCAAGCCAAGCTACGTAGAAACGTTGAAAAGACTTTCGTTATAAATTTTGATTATTCTACTTTTATCTCACACATGATGTCAACACAATATCTTTATGATAATGATTGTGCATTATTTACTCCAATCAATGATTATTTCACAAAATTCAAGGAATCGTGTTTATGAGATCAAAACAATCTAGCATGTTTAGGACTGAGGATGATCCGAAGGAATCTGAAGCCAAGATGGTGAAATTTGGGAAAATTCGAAATTGTAAATGCATAAGATTAATAGTTTTCATTGTCATGAATATTTCATTATTCTAGCTTTAGTACTTCCGTAATGAAACGCCCGACCACTCTATGCTCTACAAGTCTGCTTACACAATCGACTAAGTTATTGCGTTCAGAGTAACTGACGCTGCCGACACCATCGATTGCATCAAGGTCAGAGTTAGAGCCATCACGTATTTACGCTTTCTGAATATATGCTCGGGTAGGTCTTTCAATTTTCCGTATGATGAGAATATACATTCAGACTTTGAGTGAATATCAGATTTATTTGGAAAAGAGATGAATATAATTTCCACAATAGGAACTAGATGTAGGATAAAGTATTCTCATGTGATCAATGATATGACTCAAAATCTTCAATCTCCCCAATTTCCTCTGTAATTACTGATATTTAGGAACAGTACCGAAAGAGGTTGTTATCAGATGCTCGGACGTTGTTATCGATAATTTGAATGTTCGATCCGTCTTGAATATCATGGCACGTGTAGTTAATAGGGTATGAATATTCCAATATATTTGACTTCAATTATCTGGTTGCTATGTGGCGTGGAATATCAGCCACGTGGGTCCCCTTGGGGCTTCTCGTGAATCTACCTACTCTTGCAGCTTTAGCTATAGTGTTATATTTTTATAGATTGCATATAATTAGATGAAATATTCAAATCTTGAACTTGGACTGCAATTTAAATTCATCTCTTGACGGACATTTTGTAAGATTTGAAGATGATTCATAATAGCACTTGATAGTAGTTCTTTGAGTAGTCTCATACCATCAGAGTCAAACTTTCAAATCAATTTTTTTTTTCAAAGTGAAACGATTATTCTCCTGAAATGAAATTGATTTCTTTTCACCTTGGAAAAAAATTGATTAAAAAATTTGACTCTGATGGTAAGTTCCATATCTTTCAGCGATTACAGTCGACTCCCTGTAACTCTCACTCCCTCTAGCTCGTCAGCCGTCGTTGAGCGGAGGAGAATGTTTCCCCCACTACTCGGGTAACGGCGAGCGCGAGACAAAGGATCCTTCATTGGGTAATTTTCACTTAATAGTCTCGGAGTTTTTTTTATAATATTTCAATTGTAATGTCCACTTAAATGGCGATTGTCTTTGTTTGCATGCTTGAAAAATAAATAAATAAATTATTGATTAAATTACAAGTATTTTTCATTCATAAAGCCTGTCATAAAATAATAACGAGAATGAAAAATATCAAACTGTTCTGACAGTTCATTGAGAGGTTAGGGACGTTTCTGTCGTGCGACAGTGGCTATCGCGTTCTCACTCCGATCGTCGCATTATCTCTCTCGTCAGCCCCGCCTCTTGTGCCTATGGAAAGGGTAACCTCTAGCTCATAGTTCGTGGAATTCAAACCCCCAAATGCGATGAGTTAGAGGGAGTCGACTGTATAAATAGGATTCATCCATGAACAAAGCTCATTCAGCCCTGTAAATTGTCGAATCAAATTTGTCCCTGTGGAGATCAGTTATTATTATTTATGATTCGTTCCCGAGGTATTTGTAGTGAATTATTTATCTAGATATTAAAGGTTGCAGGACCAAAAACAAAAATAACCAATTCTGTATTAATTACCAATCTATTTGTTTTCTGCGTCGAATAACCACCCAGTGAATCGAATCAAAATCAACAGTTGATTATGATCATGACCGTTACTCTGACCTTGGACTCAATCGAACAATGGTGGAGAATAACTCCTATATTTCGCAGAACTGTCGATTTTTCTAGTCTCGAAAGTTTCAAATTTAGGAGCAAAGTAATAAAATATGAAAAATCCATTATTTGCGTCTTCTTCAATATTAATTTATCTCAATGAGGAGTGATTGCAGAAGAGAATATCAGAACACATTTTTCGTTGGTAATTTCCTCAGCTACCAAGAGATTCTTTCGATTTTTCCTTCTAAAGTCACTCTTCTTCTATACGTGAAATGCAAAATTAACATCACTGTCGAATTTTCATTATTATGGCCTAGAACTTTCCTACTGGAATGCTTCATAACATCACTTTTGGTTCTTGGAATAGTTATTTTCATCATTATAGGCTGTAAACAGTGCATTTTGTCACTAGTACGGAAAGTGTAATTCCTTCGTATGCACGCGTTACACATACAATTTTTTTGGGAATACCCGGCAAATCGACTTTGAGGAGGGTTGGGAGGGCCGCGTGTGCAGAAACCAAACACTTTGCACACACAGAATTGCCCTGAAAAATGAACTTTTTCAGCAGGAAATATTTTGGCTGAGACTTGAATAACATTTTTCTTCATATACTGTCCTTACAGCCGAAAAAAAACATTCTGATTCAAGTATATTCTTGACTTATTCAAGATCAATGCAGCTGGCCTGAATCAAGTCGAAAAAAAATCAGATAGAGTTTGACTTGAATCAGAACTTTTTTTTGTGTCGACAGCGTTTGACGATCGTAAAGTCTTCCTGATTGGTAGTGGTACACCGAAAAGAAAAAGGTTTAAGTTGATCTGTTTTCTAGAAATACGTGAAAGTGCGTTTATCAAAAGTTTCAAGGCCAAAAAATCCTACAATATTTAATGATTAATATATCTGTTCTGGAAAATGCGCCAATGACGAATAAAAAATTGGAATAAGACTGAACATTTTCCACTCACTTCATCAGTATTGTAGCCGTATAATAGGAGATCAAAGGGAATGGCGGCTACCAAGTCGATGACGAACCATCCCCTCAAGTAGTGGACGGCTATCTTCCATGGTCCAGAAACAACTTCGTCATTTGGATTGACAAAGGTCGTACGAAAATTAATGAGGATGTCCACGACAAAAGTCACATCGACTGCAAACATAAGGAAAGTATTTTTTATTTATTTTCATTGTCCTGTAGATCATAAGGAGACAAGTATTTTAGTCTTATCACATCTCGAGAAATTCTCATTTGTAAAGAGCTTCAATTTGTCAATTATTCTAACTGATTAATAATTGGTTAATTTTATCGATAATAATTGATTTGATTCATTGAACAAATTGAATGACTGAACACGTAGATTTTTCCAGTCCATTGCCCACGTTAATTGACCATAATATCCTTTTTTTCCGTCTCATTATTTTAATTTCTGTCAAGCGGAGTAAATCAGTAATTATTCAAGGACTTTCTTTTCAGTTGGAGAATCACTTAGTTCTAATCAAAAGTTTCTTACACTTCTCTCCTTTCATGAAGTAACTACACTCCAGATCCTTCATTATTTTCAAAGGCGAAGAAGTTTCAGTTAGACTATGAGACTATGAGATTTTTTATTTATTTATTTAAATCAAACAGGATGATTTCTTCATTCTTAATAAATGGATTTATTGAATTCGAATGAAGATGTTTATTCATTCATGATAAATCAGTTATTTGAATTGAATGAACAATGTGTTAGATTCAAATAAATTTTATTTGATTTTAATGAACCTTTTTTCTGGATATAGGAATGAAAAGAGAAATATTTCTTGGAAATGTTCCATGTCTAAAAAAATTTAATCACGTTCTTAATTCTTGTAAAAACTGATTCGAACTCAAGATCACTCTGATTTTAGCTTACATGAAAAATTCAAACTAATCCAATTACTAATCTTCTTATTCCTCTCAATTGAACATGAAAATGGTAAATACTCACCAATCAAATCAATAATGACAATTGGATCTTCACTGTACTTAGTTGCCTTTTTTTTACTACCGTAATCAGGTTCACCAAGGAGGAATGCAGCAACGTATGGGGTAAAAATAGCAGTGTACATAACGAGAATGAGAATAATCCAATCCCAGACAGCTTTGAATGGTGAATAGTGGAGAATTGTCCATTTGTGTACACGTGGTGATTGTAGTTTGTACTCTGGTAGAACATCTGCACCGAGAGACAGTACCTGAAAAAAAATAAAACAAACTGGATTAAATACATGTTCAATCCTACCAAGAATCTATTGACGATGATAGAAATGATTTATGAAATGATACTTCGCAGTATCACAAACCCTGGAATTTTCTCGTTAAAATATACTAAGAATAATATCGAGAATACAATATTTCATTCTCTCATATCCACACTAAACACCAAATATATGATATGTGAATTGAAATGTACCACGGATGAATCCCTAGAAAATTGGAGACTTCCACAAGATGAATTGACACATAGGAATGCAATTTTAAACGTTCACGTGATTGCTCCTCTAGCATTCAACATACATTACCTTCTGGTTATTCTCAACCATCTCGTATCGACAATGAATTGAGTTGGAAAGAGTCGAAATATATATGCAGACCCCACTCAATCTTTTCCATGAATGTCATGCGTGGGAATATGAGGGGTGTATCACTGAGCAGGGCGCAAGACCCAATGGACCACCCCCTAGACGTATTGTATAATAAAAGTAGTTGTTGAGCAAATGCACAGAATTTAGTGAAACGAAATGATTCAACTACACGTGGACTGTAGTTTCTGCATATTTCAAAATCCAAGGGAGATGGCTCTATTTTAATAAAAAAAAAATTCCTGAGAAAAATTCTTCAATTTGATACAATTTCAGTACAGCATAAGTGAAAAATATAGTATACCCATGGATTTTAAATAAATGGCAAACAAAAAAAAAATTCAGCTCAACAGCATAATATATTTATTTCACATCGATGAATGATACGTGAAACAGTAGCACGCGAAATTGATCCGAGAAACAGACCAGAATATCGAGGTCACCTCGCGTACGGGTACACGACCCTATTTATTTTTTCTCTCTCATGGGTTCATCGATTTCTCTCGCTACAACTTTGGTAATCCACATCGATTGATCGTTTCACCACCGACTTGTTTTATCGTGTTTCTCATGACTAGACTGGATATTGCATACTGGATTGTTTGAATATTTGATCGAAACTTCAATATTTGTATTTAAGAGAACTGCAACAAAAGTGTGTGTTAGTGTATTTCTGATAAGAAATGTTTATTGAATTTCCTATGTTCTCATGAGTTCGCCTTGGCAAGAATATTGTGCTGAATTTGTCCTACAAGGGTAAATAAAGGAAAGAATCTGAGAGAAGGACGAATCTATTGAACTAGACATATATGATGTGTTTTTTCGTTCGGTTGAATATATATGTCTATCATATTTCTGTTGGATGAAGCGAACAAAACAAATTCTTACCGTCGATAAAGTTGATCTGAATTTTCTTATTTTATTTTTCGCTAGAAAAACGCGCAATATTCTCGATGGCATTTTAATTACAATCGTATACTGCATCCTCGAGTGATACAAAAATAATAAAAATACGATAGGTATGATTTTTCATCCGTTCACTGGTTCCTGAGAGGCACAACAATATATTCAACAATTCATGATTCTGTTACACTGATAATCCTGACAAACTTTCGGAAAAAGTTGTGATAAAAAAGGGGGAAATTTTAAGTTTTTCAACTTAATGAAATGCAAATTTTTACTATGTTAATATGCAAGACAAAAATGCCCTGACGCTACGACGCGCGCGGCTCGACTAGTTCCCAGGCCTTACAGACGCCTTCATCGTCGTGTGTTCCGCTGGTAATAATACCTCGGGAGAATAAAAAGAACGAGAGGAGGAGAAACGAAAAAACGCATTCGGAATATATCAAGATGAATTTACGGAGAGGGGAGGTTTGATGCTTTCATGTGAGTATGAAAATAGAGAGGCCTCATGGCTGTCTCTTTTCTTCCATGGCTCACAGTATAGAAATTGTTATTTTTTCCTTTCAATGGATTTTTTGTCTTTCTATACGGAGAGTAATTTTAACGATTCGTTACTCACGCTGTGAATATACGTTATGATTTTAGCTATTTTCATAATGAAATCAGATGACTATATTCATGAAAGTGAGTAGAAAATTCAGGAAAATTCAAAACGTGAGGGAAAAGTTAGTTGGAAAGTAGATGAACGTAATTTGGTAGTCAACCCTTAGTTTGTTACTCTAGGAGCGCCCCAGCGGGTTTCTCCGTGTTTATTTTTTCTCCACTAACTCGTTACGTGAAAAATTATAGAAAAAATTTGATTCTGTTCGTCAATGTATCTCAAAAATTATTGTACTTTTTTTCATAACATTTCCTATCAAATTGACAGAGATATATGAATAATTTTCAAGAGTGAAACGGATTTTCCTATATATGTTAGATGAGATTGCTCAGCGATCGCGGTTGCCGAAAACTCACTAAACTCGTCAGGGCGGTGTAGAGTGAATTCGGCAACGTTGCGTCTCAAATAATACACGGCAGCTGCCTCACAAGTTGACCAAAGTCGTTGGAGCGCATTTGATGACCAACCAAGGGTCAAGTGGTGGAGGGTAACAAGTTGATTTTTTACATCACGTTAACTGTTAAATTACTTTGGAAATTGATGATTTTGAGAAAAAATATCAGAGCAGATTTTTGTTGTTGGAAATTTTTTAAGTGAAGAAGAAGTCGTTTTACATTTTCTTAAGGGAATCACGGCCTTTCGAGATGTATATACAATTTAAAAAAATATCTGATTTGATTTATTAAGTTGACAAGTCCATTCCTCACATCTTCTCAAATATTTGATTACCCGGAGATTCAGGTATTCGTATCAAGTTAAGCATGCAAATGATGCCTTGACATTGCATCATACTCCATCTTATTCATTACCAATTAACAAAAGTTAATATCCATCAGCTTGAGTTGATACGCTTACGTATTAAGTTAGTGGATTGTGACTGCAAAGCCGAAAAACCCTCCCTTTTATTGAAAAATCAGGGTCGTAAAATATTCAATTTCTCTTGATAGGAGTGTTTGGGTGTCTCTGGGGAAACATTTGTCACAGTTCCAGTAGCTCCATGGCACCGTAGGGGGTGACGCCGAACTATATACTATCCTCTCTCTTTAAGAGAAAACTGAGGTATTTTCCTTTCCGGTTATGCACATCGTTGATTTCATGACAAATATTATTGGAGAAATTAAATCTTCGCTTTGAAACACACTAAAGTGAATAAATACATATTTGTGTTTTTAGTTTCAATGACACATAACTGAAATATGACAGACGTACAGCCACAAATACCCAACCCATGAAAAACTCTCTCCCAAAAACATCATGAAGATTCTACGGGGGATTTTCAATTTCCAGGTTCAGGAAAATCTCTTCAACTTCAAGATGAATTTGAGAGTTGATATCGTCGGTCTAAAATTAAAGGGGCGTAAGTGCCAGAAAACAGCGTTTCCAAAGTGAAAGGGGCGTATGTCCCAAAATGATGATTTTTATGTTTTTCATCCAATTTCTGAACAAAAACCTTTCAAAAAAATATCTCTGATAAACAGGCGTAATTACCAGCTTTTAATGTGACAGGGACGTATCTCCACACTTACGCCTCTTTCATTTTAATCAATAAAACGCACTTACGCCCCTTTAGTGTTATATATTGGGACTTCAGATGATGTATTTTTCTTTAATATAACATGAAAGGGGCGTACGTGCTCGAGTTACGCCCCTTTATTATTAATTTTTCTCCATATTAATTAGAATATTACCAGCAAGAATAAAAGTAAAGGGGCGTATGTACTGGATATACGCCCTTGTAGTATTTATTAATTGGACTTACGCCTATTTGGTATTTTAAAACGAAGTTGACGAAAAAATCTCCTACGGAGGTAGAAAACTCCAATTTCAAAGAAAAAAAAACACGCCCCTTTAGTTTAAAAAAAAACCGAAAAATAATGGCACTTACGCCCCTTTAATTTTAGACCGACGATATGAATCAGGAAAAATAGAATTCCAATGTAATTTGTCTCTGGTTCGAGTTTGAGAGGGTGGAGAGATACACGAATTCCAGAAATAGCCGAAGCTGAACCAGTGATGCGGCAAGCTCAGAAAGAAAAAAAAAAATACACAAGCATTCTCGACCATTTTTGCATGTGGAGCAGCCACTGTTTGGGAGATCTCCGATAGCGCAATCGGATGTGTGCTGTGTGTGATAATGAAGTTGATACAGCGTTCACTGTGCACAGACACAGCGCGTGTGGGGAAGTTAATCCATGCAGAGAGGTAAATAAAAAAAAACCTCTGAGACCTGTACTCTGGATTATTAAGGAGAATCATTAGGTACTCGTTTATTTTCTCTCCTTTGATATTTCATTGAAGAACATAAATATGAAGGTATCAAATATTATAAACGTAATTCCCCTCTATTTCTAGTAAAATATCACATTAGAATGAGGTTATTTCATGGAAATTTCGATTAATAGCCTCAGGGAATATTAAATCCCTGTTCATATCAACCCTTGACGGATAACAGGAACTCATCCCGGTCCCTGTAGGCTTTATCAAAGACATGAAGGATAACTCCAACCTCATATTCACTGTAGTCAATTTATGCTTGATGCCCTCTGTTTTACAAGCATTTAATGTTACTGCAGCAGAAAATTTCAGTTGATGAAAATTTTGTATTAAAAGTTAACATTATGATGAGCTGTCCATCAGCAATATCTCTTATTGACAGATGATATTAAAAAATGATGGCATTAATTGAGCGTCAACTTTCAAAGGAATTATTCGTGAACCAAAAGTGATAGGAAATCGACTCTGTTTGGTCAACTGATTTTGAGAAAAGATTGCATATTTAGCGTGAACATGGCCTTTGATTGCAACCAAAAGAGAAATCTCACCCATTTTCGACTAATGGAGAATGAAGGACGTGTCATCTAAACTTCGACAAATGGAATCGGACCAATCTTTACACAGCATTTGTTTACCAAGCCTTGGTATGCCTAGGTTGGACCTTATCCGAACAGTGGTAATACTAATCCACGCCCAAGGTTGTCCATGCAGACCACATTGGAACCTAGCAAATTATTGGACCAAACTGTATTCTGAACTGCCAAAGATTTGATACCTTACCTTAAAAGAGTAACAATGTGCGTTAGGTATATGTCCTTCAATAAAGCCAGAAGCATTCAATCGTATGAATTCAAGGCATCGGAATTGTCGACTCCCACTCCAAGGCCAAGTGAGAGGTATTAATAACACAGGGTAATTCGGAATAAATTAGAGAGATCCGGCAGGAGCCATATCTTGGATTATTTGCAGACCTTCCTTGAATCCACAGTAAATTCAGTCACTCGAAGAGCTATAGAATTGGTAATTACTTTTCCCGTAATTGAAACATCAGAATTGGAAATCGTATCGATTACTTCCTACATGTGCAGTATTCTAAGGTTATCTCATGTTTCTAATAGTAACAGAACCATCAAATCCCTTCAAGATCCACTCCCCTAGTCATACTATACTATTATCATCTATCCGAAGATGATAAGAAGAAGAATATTGATTATCTTGAATGCGATACAAATAGCGAAGAAATGAGACCTCAATTTTTGAATAGTCGTCTGAGTTTCGACTTAAACGTCACATTTATTCAAACTGAGAATGATTACATCATTCATCATCCAGACTGGTTTTGAAGAAATTACACCTCAAACCAGTCTCCCACCCCACATCAATGATCAATTACGCATTAAAGCACATAATGGCTTCTATTATCCACAGCTTCTAAGAATTCTCTCCAGAATACTGTAGAAGCCTTATTCTCCCTTGACAATTCTCGGAATATCCCATCTCTCCCAGAATCCATCGCTACACTCAATATTGAATTCTCCACCCACACCCTGTAGTATGATTTTGAGAACAATACCTCTTTGTTGAGTGCTTCTTTGATCTGCACCTGAGGTTTTCCATTTTCCAGCAACAAACTCTTTGTACTGTCTCCCTTGACCCTCACACTGCTCCAACGTTGTCCAGCCTGTTGTTGTGGTACTTCAAGTACAATCGACGTTGTAAGTCTATCATCCTTCAATGATCCACCTTTCTTTGTGTGATGTCCCACTGATTGAGATGTTGACATTCTAGTGTTTGGATATTCATCAGCATCAGTTCGTCCCAGTAGGTTCTCCGACATTGCCCTCGGGGACTTGATACATGTCATTGTCGTTGGTACAAACGTGTTGGCGGATGATACAGATTTAACCAATAAGTTCTTACCCTCCCGTCCCCACGCAGCTAATTTTCGGCCGATTGGCAGTGTTAATGAGCGTTTTGGCCAAATGCCAAATATCGTATCTCTTGATTCCTCCTCATGCTCATTATCGATTTCATCCTCATTAATATCATTAGCGTTCAGAGGTACTGAAGATTCTTCATTGTGAGGCTGATTATTCCTCAAACACCAGTTCTTTGCTAATGAACATGATGCTGATGCTACTGATGAGCTAGATGATGATATTGAGGCTGATGATTTTGAAAAGCTCTTCTTGACTGGTCGATTACTCGTTCTGTTAAAATGATTCTCATTATCATACAAACGCTGCTTCTTCCATGATCTTCTTATACTCGATGAATGACTTGAGAATGTTGAGGAACTGATAGCTTGATCTATATTATCTTCATCATTGCATGAAGATGTGCAGCGTAAAGCAGGATACAGATACAAGTGATCGTCTTTTTCAGTTATTTTGGCTAAATCAGAACTAGCTGAATCACTCGTTGTGTCTGACGCTGGACGACGGGAATTGTATGATTTTGATGCAATATGTTTACGACGGATTATCACTGGTGGTGGTGCACGATCAATTTTGTTGATTAAATATGCTGATGAGACACACACGTCGAGACTATTTTGTTTGAGTACGTTTGGATCATCTCCTCTCACCGTCCAACTGCTTTGTCTCCATGTTCTACTGCCCACAATATTGCTCCGCTTCCCTTCGACCGTGTGAATTCTCTCGTGCAGCTCAATTTTGGATAGTTTTAGGATTACTCCATTAAAATACTCAAATGTGCGTTTAGAGCTTATATTTTCCAATTACTCTTGTCCTAATTTTTCATCTCCATGAGTGTCTTTCAATTTCCCAATGAAGCAATCCATTTTTAAAAGCTTCTGTTCCGATTAACATGCTATCTCTGAATGCAAGATTTGTTTTATTGATTTCAATGTTGTAAAAAAATTTCACATTTTGTATCACTTTCAGTGAATATACGATACCACAAGGTTTAGTTTGTTTTCGTTACTATTCAATAAAATGCTTTTTCATTTGATATCCAATAAGTTGATTGTTGTTCCAATATTTCTCCATCTCTGGATTCAATTTCAATTTTCCATATCAAATACCTTTTTTCATAACGATAATGGTAAACAAGGAGCTGTTTGGACACAATTGAGATTGGTCGAATACAGTTTTTTGTCCCTTTTGTGTAGAAAAATCAGTGTAAATTTGGAGTTACAAATAACATTTCAACTTTATTTTAATCATAATTCTCTTTCAATTTATAAGGTAATAATTAATAAATGGATGGAACAAGTAAACAACAGTCTCGTGGGTTATTTTTCTGACTCGGCTGTGCAATCAATAGATGAAACAATCAACTTTATCATTAATGAAGGAAAATTGACGTTAATCAATCGATGATGTCAGTCTCGTTTATCAAAAAACGATAGACTTATTCTATTATTATCCAATAAGAATTGATTTATTTTGTGTGGCTTATGTGCGGATATGTTTCATAATTATCAGTACAAATTTTATCCAAAAACAAAATCATATTATTTTCGATTAATATTGAAAGACAAAATTCTTCACAGTGTTTATTTGATCATTGATTTTTTTTGGCACAAATCAACAATGTCTCACTTTTTTATCACTCAATTCAGAAATTCCACAAATTTTCACATTTTTTTTTCCTTTCACATTATCATAACAATTATTCAGAATAATAAAATTTCCGGGGTTGAATTGAAACGTGACTCTAGCATAATCTCTCTCTCTCAAATGTTCCCATTTCCGTGAAAAGAGTATTGACACCTGACCCAGAAAAATAGTCTCTCTGAAAAGTCCCCTTAACTCGACAACAATTGCACAATCAAGACTCGGAATAATTTGTTATAAAAAACATATAAAAAAATGGAAACAATTTTCTGTAAATCAAGTTATTAGCTGAGAACAAAGGGTTCTCGCCCCACCCGGACGCCACCAATTTCCATACTTTTTATTCAAGAAAATGAACACCAATTAACAGAAGAGAATCAATTGTAAAATATTAACATCACAGACAGAAGAATTATTCACTTTTCCTAATTTTCTGCCAATCAAAACAATTGAATCTACGTTGAGCACATCACGTTCTACACTCGCGCGAATCTTGTACTGCGCCGTCACAGTTTTGTTAGATATCCTGTACCAGCGCTACCGCCACCTGTACACAAGAGAGGTAGCCTATTGATTCGTTCGCAGCGAGAGTAGGCTAAGAGGAGTGAGACAGATGTGACTGTTTGAGGGAGATGGAGAATTCCCCTCACTCATGGAAAATACGTTGCGCAGGCGTTTTCTACTTGGTAGTATTCAGACTGTACGGTGCATTTCCCATTTAGAACTTTGCTTCTACTGTACTCTAGGCGGTTGAGCGTGGCAAGGAGTAATTGATTTTTTTTATTGCTGTTCCAACTTTTTATTTAATCATATGGCGGACGACAATTATGACCTATTTTAACCTGCTATTACTTGGAATTGCTTGACATGTCGGAAAATCGTTGGTATATCCAATTTCTTTCGTGTAACACGTGTTCTTTCTTTTTAAACTATCTAATGTAATTGTCCTATCGGAAAGAGCAAAGCAGAACAAAGAATTGAGGATGTACGGTGGTGGTTCTGGAAGAAAGTGGAGATGGTACTTCAAGGTTCAGGCACGTTTAAACGTTCAATCAGACGATACGATGTATGTAATACAAAAATGTGCAACTTTATTTCAGAATTTCAGTCAAGGATGTTAAATAAACTGCACTACTTAACTATTTGGGTTAGAACTCATCATTTCAGGAAACAAAGACCTCAGGGTTATTAGAAGTTTTGAAAAAGTCTATTGATAAAGAATTGTAATCATTTCCTGTAAGATATTAAATTTTGTTTGCAATCCGTGAGACACGTGGCAAATATTGCATTCAAGATATGCAAAAACCTGGAAGATTTTAACAATTCAGTTTTGCAATCAATAATAATTTTTTATGTCACTGAAATTGTATTTCAAATAAAAGAATTCGTGACCAGGAAAGGCACAAGTTTCGTATCATTTTCGAACTTCACCATAAAAAATAATATTTTAAGAGCTAGATTAGTCAGATTTTTTGCAAATACTTGTAGATCCTGAGAGTGAAAATATTTAGCGTGAAAAGACGAAAAGAACATGGTTGGAATATTTTGGATTTATGTTCATGTCATATTAGTTGCAATTCTTCATGGTGAGCATACAGTCACAGGAATGCTGTATAATCTTTTTGATTGCGGTTAAGGCTCTTTTCGGTTATGTAATTAAGCATTTGAATGGAAAGAATATTTATAATTATCAGATGGAGATGCAATAGAAAAGGAGATAATAGCACGGAAAGGTCAGTTCAGGTACATGGTATATATTGAAACCCTTGAAAATGAGTGTGGAGGTGCAATACTAGATAACTACCACATTCTCACTGCTGCTCATTGCATCAACGGTATCGAAGTTGAGGACATGAAAATTATAGCTGGGGTTACCGAATTGTCATTGGTATGGTCGGAGACCCGTTATGTAAAAATAAAAAAAATATACATACATCCACATTTTGACCGTCAAAGCAAAAACAGAAGTTCAAACTGCTTCGCTTCAATCTTCAGATGTTTCTCCATGTCATCTCCGCGAATTATAGAATGGAAAAATGATATTGCAGTTCTGACGGTAAGTATCTGATTTAATTCCCATATTCTTCGTTCAATTCTGGGTCCAATCCTTCTTTGCGATGATCATTACCAAGAAGTTTGGGCTGCAAATATGTTGGAGAAGTTTTTGAAGAATATGATTGCAGCTTACAGAACCTTTACTTTTCGGAAACAGGATAATGAAAGTCAATTTGCCACGAACTGATTTCATACCGTCTTATATACGGATTCATTATGCCGGTTGGAGTGTAGCTACGAAACTAAAGAGAGCTAAATTACATTACATCGAATTGATTATTTTCCCTTCTGGGGCATGCCGCAAATTGGACAAGCTATACAGGGAGAATGAATTTTATGGGACATCTTCTAGTGGTAACTGTGATAAAAGCCTTGTATGTATTGTAATTGTATCGTCTATTATATTGTAACATTGTATCGTCGGTCTAAAATTAAAGGGGCGTAAGTGTCAAGAAACAGCGTTTCCACAGTGAAGAAAAAAAAACATACGCTCCTTTAATTTTGGGTCAACGATATGTATAAATCGAGAAATAGTTTCATAAGAATGAGTCGATGATTATCTATTATATGGTTTCCAGGTGTACGATGGCAGTCCCCTAGTCGAAGGAAACACCGTGTATGGCGTCGCTTCCCGGGGAGAATCCGGTGTAATCATTTTTATGCAAGTCTTTCCTCATTTGGATTTTATTTTAAAGGCTATGAATGACGAAAATACTACTGATGATTGTTAAAACTTGAATATAACTGAATAAATTGAAGCATCAAGACCTTTATCGTCTAGATTTTATTGACAATTGATAAAAAGTTTCGGAAACCGTTTCATTTGGTCACCCCATTGATGAGCAATTCATGCTATAGTTTCAGGTTATTTTTAAGAACAACGGAATTAGATCAGTTATCACGCGCATACACACACACATCTTATTATCTTTAAGAGCCGAATTATGTATGATCTCATCGTTTGTAAAATATTTGGTTGATTGTGATTGAAAGAAAGAGAAAATAAAATTGAAAACTGCGAGGAAATTATTATCAACTGAAGAATAAAATGGGAACATTAAAATAGTGAATATTATCAAAAGAGAAATGACATCGACCACATCAACACATCATTTGAGGTAACCTGCGATGCGTAACGAAAGAGGAATTAATTAAACAAGACGAAGAAGCGACAATAGACTGATGAAAAGATACCTATTCCTCTCTGGATCGACTCTCGACATCCTTCGGAAGAGCAAAGCAGAACCAAGAATTGAGGATGTACGGTGGGTGGTTCTGGAAGAAAGTGGAGATGGTACTTCAAGGTTCAGACACGTTTAAACGTTCAATCAGACGATACTCAGGATTGTATCATCCAATATTCACCTATTTTGGTATTTTCGTAACACCCTCACAATTTCACTGGATTACAGTAAACTATGATATCCTGTATTTTTTCATGCAATTTTTTCCAAAGTTTGGAACTCGAAATTTTTTGCCACAAGTCTCAAATAATGATAACGCATTTGTTAATTTCGATGAAAAATTATATGTATGTAATACAAAAATGTGCAATTTTATCTCAGAATTTCAGTCAAGGATATTGAACCAATAAACTGTACTGCTTAACTATTTGGGTTAGAACTCATCATTTCAGGAAACAAAAACCTCAGGGTTATTGGAAGTTTTGAAAAATTCTATTGATAAAGAATTGTAATCGTTTCCTGTAAGATATTAAATTTTATTTGCAATCCGTGAGACACGTGGCAAATATTGCATTGAAGATATGCAAAAACCTGGACGATTTTAACAATTCAGTATTGCAATTAATAATGATTTTTTATTTCACTGAAATTGTATTTCAAATAAAAGAATTCGTGACCAGGAAAGGCACATATTTCGCATCATTTTCGAACTTCACCATAAAAAATCATATTTTATAAAAGCTATTGTCAGATTGTTCGCAAATACTTGTAGATCCTGAGAGTGAGAACATTTAGCGTAAAAATACGAAAAGAACATGGTTGGAATGTTTTGGATTTGTGTTCATCTGATATTAGTTGGAATCCTTCATGGTGAGCATACAGTCACAGGAGAGCTGTATAATCTTTTTGATTTGGTTATGGTATTAAGCATTTGAATGAAGAAAATATTTATAATTATCAGATGGAGATGCGATAGAACACGAAATAATAGCATGGGAAGATCAGTTCAGATACATGGTATTTATTGAAACCCCTGGAAAAGAGTGTGGAGGTGCAATACTAGATAAGTACCACATTCTCACTGCTGCTCATTGCGTTAATGGTATCGAAGTTGAAGACATTAAAATTGTAGCTGGGGTTACCGAATTGTCATTGTCATGGTGGGAGACCCATTATGTAAAAATAAAAAAAATATACATACATCCAAATTTTGACTGTCAAGGCAAAAATAGATGTTCAAACTGCTTCGCTTCAATCTTCAGACGTTTCTTCATGTCATGCCCGCGAATTATAAGATGGAAAAATGATATTGCAGTTCTGACGGTAAGTATCTGACTCAATTCCTATATTCTTCATTCAATTCTGCGTCCAATCCTTCTTTGCGATGATCATTACCAAGAAGTTTGGACTGCAAATATGTTGGAGAAGTTTTTGAAGAATATGATTGTAGCTTAGGAGACCTCTACTTTTCGGAAACAGGATAATGAAAGTCAATTTGCCACAGACTGATTTCATACCATCTTCTACATGGATTTATTATGCCGGTTGGAATGTAACTACGAAACTAGAGACGGCTAAATTACATTACATCGAGTTGATAATTTTCCCCTTTGGAGCATGCAGCGAATTGGAGAAGCTATGTAGGGAGAATGAATTTTATGGGTCACTTTTTAATGATAACTGTGATGAAAGCCTTGTATGTATTGTAATTATATCGTCGGTCTAAAATTAAAGGGGCATAAGTGCCAGGAAACAGCGTTTCCAAAGTGAAAGGGCGTATGTCCCAAAATGGTGATTTTGATATTTTCTATCTAATTTTTGAACGAAAACCTATCAACGAAAATATCCCTAACCAATCGAAGAAAAAAAAACATACGCTCCTTTAATTTTGGGCCAACGATATGTATAAATCAAGAAATAGTTTTATAAGAATGAGACGATGATTATCTATGGTTTCCAGGTGTACGATGGCAGTCCACTAGTCGAAGGAAACACCGTGTATGGTATCACTTCCCGGGAAGAATCCGATGTAATAATTTTTACGCAAGTCTTTTCTCATTTGGATTTCATTTTAGAGGCTATGAGTGACGTATATACTACTGATGATTGTTAAAACTTGAGTGTAACTGAATAAATTGAAGCATCAAGACCTTTGTCGTCTAGATTTTATTGAAAATTAATAAGAAGTTTTGGAAACCGTTTCATTCGGTCACACACACACACACACACACACACACACACACACACACACACACACACACACACACACACACACACACACACACACACACACACACACACACACACACACACACACACACACGCACGCACACACACGCACGCACGCACACACACACACACACCTCATTATTTACCGTAAGGAGGACGGTGGAGATATTATCATGAAATTATAATGTTCATGAAATGGTAAAATTGACGATTAAATTGGAATATAGTGATGAAAGTAATTAAGTAAATACGTATTTAAATCATCCAAAATAATAATATTCGGGACATATTTGTGGAAATGGTTAATATGCACAAATCTGATTCCGATTTTACATTTCGTTATATGGATGTCCGTTATGAGTTTAATATGTCTGAGGGTGCGTTATTACAAATAGCAAAAATTGGTGGAAAACATTAGAATTTCCAATATGTACAAAATGTGAACTACTTTCGTTATCTGTTGAATCTCGATGACAATGGAGTATTTGGGACATTCGTTGATAACTCTAGTCTTCCACGAAATCGAATGACTGAGAGAGTTAGAAAAAAAACATCAATGGCTTTATAAAACTGTATTGGAGAATTATGGAAAGTCGAGGAATTTTTCCTCGCGAAATGGCAATAGATAATCGCACTGTCATGTGCAATTACAAATCTATGACCGAAATGATAGTGGATGCTTCTGGAACTTTTAAATGCATATTAGAAGGACCTGATCCCCAGACTTCCCTCATGGAAAGAACATATATGCGAACATATATCTCAGTTATATCACTTATATGTTCGGCGAAAAATGACATATGCCAGATATATATTAGATATAAGCGTGCACATATATCTCGATGAAAATATTTATATGAAAATATGCCAGATATATGCGAGATATATGTCCGAGATATATGTTCTTTCCATGAGGGTTCGTTCAAAGGATATTCTGAATGACTTTGTAAAATTAATTTTCGAAATCCAGAATATGAAGAAAGCAGAATGATCTCAGGAGTATGTATACTACCAGAATTTCAATAGGAATCATTATAATAATATTACTCTGAACGGGCATCATTGGACGACAAAAACATTTGGTTGGAAACTAGGAAATCATGATAGAAAAATCGTCAATTGAACGATGCAAAATAAAATTGAAACATTGAAACAATAAAAACTGTGAAATTGAAAATGACGTTAACTGTACATTAACTCATCCCTCCACATAATCTTAACGTCTAACGAAGAAAATCAATAAAACGAGACAAAGAACCGACAATATAATGATGAGAAATTACCTGTTCCTCTTTGGGTCGACTCTCGTCATCCTGTTCTTTCTCAATATCCTCTACCAGTTCATGCAGTAGACGAATGTCCTGGGGGCTGGGGGTGCCATTAGACCTACCAGCCCCCGCATTCATTGCACTATGTGGCGCCACTTCACAATTACCACCTCGATTTCCCTCACCAACAATCACAACAACATCCTCGATAACTTCACCACTCACTATCAATTCAACTTCCTCTTCCTCCTCTGCTTCAATATCACTGCAATCTTCGTCCTTTCGTTTCCAAATCAATGACCAATCTGACCAACTGTGTCCCAGTATTTCATCACCCGTCAAACGTCTATTCTCTTCCTCAGCATCGCTCATTTAATTGTCCATTTAGGAGGTGCACTCCGGCTTTACTCCCATCATTGATGACTATTGTATACAGTTTTATCAATATGGGCTCCTAGATTCCATAAATACTCTGGAGATTTAACGAAAATTGTAAAAGGAACCTTCAGAAGCATTGGATGAGGACAGGGAAATTGAAAATGTGCATTGTAGGATTTCAATCATGATGATTTTCCCAGGAGGGTTTTCGGATTTAGAAAACCCGGAGAGTGTTTATGTCTGTTGGAAGTTCACTTGAATTTTCGGAGCTTGAGTGCCTTTTACACAATCCGTCTCTATAAAGGTCTGTTTTTATCGTTTTAATAATGGCGGTGGCTATTTGCCCTACAGCGTGAATAACTCTGGTACACTCCGTACACTCTAAATTCAACTTACAATGGGAGGGCATTTTTCTACTTAAATTGTAGAAAAATGCCCTCAAAATCTTTAAAACGCCACATCTCCTAAACTGTTGGTCCTAGAGATTTGATTCTTTTTTCATTGGAAAGCCAGGGAAATTTCCCATTCAAAACTCTATAAAGAAAGGGTTGTAAGTGCTCTGGGAGAAACGCGGAAGGTGAAATTGTGGAAAAAGGACCTCCAAATCTTTAAACCGCCATATCTCCTAAACTATTGGTCCTAAAGGGCTGATTTTTTTTTCATTGGAAAGCCAGGGAAATTTCCCATCCAAAACCCTATAGAGAAAGGGTTGTAAGTGCTCTGGGAGAGACGCGGGAGGTGAAATTGTGGAAAAAGGACCTCCAAATCTTTAAACCGCCATATCTCCTAAACTATTGGTCCTAAAGGGCTGATTTTTTTTTCATTGGAAAGCCAGGGAAGTTTCCCATCGAAAACCCTATAAATGAAGAGTTATAGATGCCCTGGGAGGGACGTGGGAGGTAAAATTGTAGAAGAATGAATTCTACGCCTGCGTGAATCACTCCCATTTTAAGTTAAAGTTGGAGTGTACGGAGTGTACCAGAGTTATTCACGCTGTAGGGCAAATAGCCACCGCCTTTAATAATTTATCCAATTCAAAATTATAAATAGGAATTAATAAAATATGGAAGAATGAAGGAAATTGTAAATGTCCAAAATCTGTTGAAATGCAGCCCTTGATATACAACACTAGAATACCAGAGAGCATATTTCCATGAAAGAGAGCGTGTGACCCAGGTGGCTCACGTAGGACAGGTAGAGTAATAGTTATATTATACATTAGCGTATGAGTCGTAGTACTAGAAGGGGAGAGAGTCGGAAGGGGTGTTTAATGGAATAGCTGTTGAATGGTTGAGAGCTGGTATATGTCAAGTACCTCCGTGATACTGATGGGCTACATTTAACAAAGGTCACGATAAATTGGGAACGACCATACTCTACATGTGTAGAATCTCTTCAGTGGAAATCACGTGTCTTCTAGCACTGAGGGATCAAATTATCATATTCTACGGAGTTGTCCTGTTCGTTCCCTTGAAAGAGGATGGTTAGTTAATTATCACACGCGGAAGGAATTTTCAACTTCTCAAATATTATTGAAAGATTCTTGATATCTAGATTCAAATGATATCACACAGCAAGGTCAAAAACTTCAGTCTGATAATGTACATTAACCGCAAAATTACCACAAAAGGGTACGTTCCAAATTCAAATGATGAATATCTATTATTATTCAACTGTTCACTCAATCTCATCCTCCAACTCTGGCCCACCGCAATATTGAACCACCACTGCTCCGTATCTCTCCCGGAATTTCCGTCACCAAAGAGGATATGCCAGCGCATTTTTGGTAACATTGCCCCTACAGCCACAAACGAAATTGGTCAATATCGCTAGGAAAATACTGCATTTCCGATACCACTTTGTTGGATATTTTCATTTTGAGTCTTTTTTTATAGATTGACTGACCGATAGATGTTTATTCTCTTATGCGGGTGAGTCAACCGTCATCTTTAATGTCATGATGGGCGTTACAGTGTATGTGGTGACTGAGACAGGTTTGAGAGGAGGGTTGAGTAAAATGAGACAGCGGGGTAAACTGAGGTAACAGGGCAAGTGGATCGAATCATATGGATCAAAATCGTATATGATTGCATGATTTAATCCTCACGATTTCACCCACCATCTCCCCTTTTCTCCTATTTTATAATACAGAAAATGAATTTGACATCAACAAAATCTTTTGATTTAACAAATAGAGTATAAAATGAAAATCTTGATCTGTTAATATATTAAAATATCAACATTCCCTTTCAATTTTGAAAACATTAAATTCCATGAACCTTGAAATGGTTCCATTTTTAAAATGATTCCCTTGCTAACGAATCACGTAATAGGGTTTTTTGAATTAAGAGAGAGCCGAGTGAAACAGGAGTATCTACTGTTGACATGCATTTTTCAATCCGATTTCAACGTCGCTTAGCTCTATAAGAAAAACTGTCTGTAATTATTCACAATCGTAGTGAAATCCTCTTATTCCATTCGTTACGTAAATCATTAGCCGGTAAAAATTGCAATCGCTTTATCTCAAAATAATTGGCTATAATCCCTCTTGTTAAAAGTATAGCCCATCATTATCTCTAAAAAAATATAGATAACTCTGTCAATTTACGAAAAATCTTCAGTTTTATTTGAAAATATATTCAGGTTCTCATGTATTCGCTACACTTATGACGAATTTAGTAAATTATGATCATCGAAATGCCTCACGTTTTCGATATTAATCGACGATAATCGAGTATCGTCAAAGTAATTAAATCACGTGCAATTTTGGTAATTTAGACCACAACCCTTGATAATTCCACCCTTCGAAAATTTTATAATCAATAAACTCTACATACGGCGTATACTATAAATTCAAATGATGGGATGAACCAGTCACTGGAAATTAGATAATAGCCGCAGAAATCGATGAATCCAAATTGAAAATTACTTGAAACTACTTCAGTTGGGAAGTGATGATATACGCGCTTGTCAAGACCTCAAATGAATGTTTGTAGGTTGTAAATTGTCGGCCTGTCGAGACAAGGACACTTCATTGATCAACTGCATATACACAAGGCTGCTAATACCTTTTGAATATTTATTTTGTATTTATAACTGGAAAGCACGGAATTTGAAAAAAATGGGGTGCCATTGACGAGTAAACGGATTAATGTAAACAAATACAATGTTACTAGGACATTTTTTGTGATATTTATCCGTAAAGTGTCATCAATCGGTTGATGATATGCGGAAAAAGAACGGTATTAACTATTATACTCTAGTGCGATAAGTAGTCGGTTCGCGTATGCACGGAAGAGGCTAATCACCCTGATACATAAGCTAGCCTTCAATAACTGCACCTTTGCCAATCGATCGCCAAATACAATGAATATAATGATTCCGATTGATCCGTAAACATAAGTTATTAATTATAAGTATCAATAACAATTTTCATTGTCAACAGAAAATTTAAAAAATTTCTTATTTCTCATTTTATAAAATGGAAAATCCACAAAAGTTTATCTCCGGGATTTTGGCTTCTTGGAATCCGCACTTACGGTGTGATCCCTCGCCGTCAGCGAATGAGCGAGAGCACCGAGAGTCAGAAAAAGAGAGCAAAGGTGGGAGAAGGAGCCACCAGGCGGTGGGCATGGAGGTGAACGTTATGGTGAGGGAACGATTCCCCTCCTGCGGTGAGACAGTGAGCACTTATGGAGTTTCGACTGTAGTAGTATATTGAGAAGTGCCGAGGATTGATCACCAATTGTTGGGTTAATGAGGAGTGACGAATATAGCATATAGCATCCCATACTCTGGTAAATTTACAACCATATAACACCTGTGGTTGATGACCAGATTATCGTCCAGGATTAATATACTAATTGAAAACCTGAAAACGGTGCGTAGAGTTCTCAAAGTTGAATATCTATTCAGGTTGAACTATTTTCCGTGCACGGAGAAAAATTTTTCGTAAAATTTTTGGAAGATTGAAAACATCTCATAGATATGGTGCTGCACGGAGAGAAATTTTCGATAAAAATTATAGGGAAATCCAAGTAAAAATTACCCAGACGAATAGTAATTCTGGATTAATTTATTTTTGGAGCAATAAATATCTTTCGTGTGGATAAATTTTAATGAACGTTTCCGGATAATATTTATTATTATCTGTGTAAAAAATACCAGTTTGTACTGATAAAAACTATAAAATATCTTGGTAGTTTTTATAAATATCTGTTTGAATTTTACTGTTCCAGAATAGTAAAAATTACTAACCTTACCTATATAGATCTTGAATGTGGTATACACAAAAGTTATCACGCAGAGGTTATATGAAATTTATTAACCTCGCGACTCAGATGTGCGCGCCACTTTTTACTATTCGAAATTTATTGTTTCGAATGGTAAAAAGTGTCACAAATCTGGGTAATTGTTGATGCGCGAGATGGATATAATTTGATTGAATTGGGCAAGTAAGAATTATTCCATGAATTCTATAATAATAACCGGGATGATTATAATTTTTATCCTCCACATAGATATTTTTTGTCTTTGACAAATGTATAGACAATTTTTGGTTTATTCTGTGAAAATTACCATACCGAATAGTAAAATTTATTTTACTTTTTATAAATTTTATTATTTAAAATCAATTATCGTTAAACATCAATTATTTTTAACAGACGATCAATTTATTTCGAAAAGATTATTATATGAGTCCGACTAAATCTGGTTTTCTCTACTGAAATGTTCTGGCGGATTAGTAGGGTAACCATACCCTGGGAGAGCGGGAAAAAATTGCGGGAGGAATGCGTTCCAGCTGAACAATGGACTCCTTGGAAAAATAGCATGACTTCTCAGTAAAATTTTATAATAATGAAATAAAAACTTGCTCTTTATTTTCTTGCTGTTAATTCTGACGAATGAGGCAAATTCACAATAACTTTTAAAATAATCTCAAAGTAACATTTTCATCAAAAAACTTTTCAACGATTCAATGAGACCGATTCCATCTGTTTCGATTTCACCCCTGAATAAATTATGAGAAAAATTTTGCTCATGTTTTTATATCTATTTCAATAATTTACAAAAAATATGGGAAAATGGATCTTTCCAAATCTTTAACGTCTACTGAACGAACAAATGGAAGAATTTTCCCCCCCGAATGTTGAAATATTCAAAATATGTCATCGCTTGAAACTCTCGTGCGAAAAATCATATCAAATAAATTCTACAGCTTTTACGGAATAAACCCAGAGATAAAATAATTAATAATTTCGACACGTAGTGCCATTGTGACTTATCATAATGTGCCATCATGAATGTGTATAAAGTCGAGGGGAAAATAGCTTCGAGGAATGTTGAGCCCACGGACATAGTAAGAAAATCGGTCGATTTGCGGAGTTTATCGGGTCACGGTCAAAATGTCCTAAGGTTTTTCTATTAAAGAACTTTCTACTTCTCTGTTAATTCCTTTGGATATCAATTATTTCACATTAAAAAAGCCTTTTATTATAATCGAAGAAACGGAAATTGGTGATCAATTCAATCGTCATCACTATTTTTTTATTCATCGATTTCTTTCATTTTGTCAACATGACTTGAGGTTGATATGAATATTTCAAAATCTGAGGGAGATGGTGAGATAGATTTAAGAACCTTTTTTTTGAAAATGGTTTTCATGAAAATTCCATCATATCCCTTGAATTTCGAGATATTCAAGAAAAACTAAACTCTTACGAAGTCTATTAATTCGATGAAATGAAAAATAGAAAAAAGTAGAGGAAATGAGTGATTTCAGAGATGTTCAAGTGAACAAATGATCCATCAAATCCCGGAAAGTTGGGTAAACCAAGGTTCCCGTGAACCATACCCTCGAGGCTATACTCGAGTGAAGTCAAAGATTGAGAGTAAATACAGAGAAGGGAGAAAAATCTGACATCAACTGCTGACTGAGTGGAGTTATAAAAATGATGTTTATGTAACCTTTACCACAAAAAAGGTAAGTAAAACAGTCGTTTTTATATTCTATCATCGAAGAAACACAGAACATATGTAGGTCACTTATTCCATGTACACACATTTTATTTTCTGACGTTAATATTTGTATAATTGCACGAGCAATTCGATATTCAACTTTTTTTTTTTTCAATCGAAAAATGTTTAAAAATCAACTGAATATTCAATTGTGATCATTATGTTTTGTTTATTGTCATTGATTACTGTTATCCTGGAGGAGTAATGAGTTTCTCGTGCTTTCAATCGGAATTTAAAAAAAAAAAATCAATAATCAAAAACTCGATACACTGGCCGGAATTATTACCGCAATTATCGAGTAAAAGAAATCGAAAAATTGTAATAAAAAAATTTCACGTTTTCATTGAAAAAGTTTGAGTAAACGTGGCAACGTGAGGTACCAAACCGTACGGTAGACTATGCGGTACTGACTAAAACGCTGTCTGGTGGAGTTTCTATGAAATACCCCTCTGAGTGCCCCATTTCACCCCTAGTCTTCACCCCGCACACGATAGCACAAACGAAGGCGCACAGAAGGGGCGGAATTTCAAGTGACGGATAACAGAAAACGATAGAGTTTATAAAAAATATATTCAAGGGTGGGAGAGATAGAATGGACCTTTTTCCATCTCCAGTTACTTTGGTATGAATTATTCGAGCAGAATAAATTTATTGGCATGGAGTTATCTTGGTAATTAGTGAGATAGAGAAAAAATGAGAAAATACATTTTTGTTGCAAATTTCCTCGCCTACAAAACATGTCTCTTGACATTATTCCCTAGAATCACTCGATACCGAGTTATTGACGATTTAAGACAGTCAGAGATTCTGAAATTCACACCGAAATATCATTCTAGCGTAACACATGTTGTTACATATGAATTAATCTCGTTAACGATCGATTTGAGAAAAAAATGTCAAAAGATATTTGTTCTAGCAAATTTTATCCTCTACAAAAACACTATTTTCACATTTTCTCCTGAAATCACTCATTCTCAAGATAAATGCACAATTATAAATTCAAACCATTCGTTCTTTTGAAATTCAAAAAATTCCGCAAGTTTGAAGAAACGCTCAACATTCGTTAACTCAGTTAATGAATAAATTAGAACTCTGAGGGAAGAAGAAGCCAATAAATGTAAGGATGAATGAAACTATGAAGAAGTAAATGAAATGATTTATTCATTTCCAACAAGTAAAAATTAATTGCTTACCTGAGCGACTTTTTCTCCCATGTTTGGTGTATGCATGACCCCCTGGAAGTACTTGGCGGAGCCGTTATCCTGCAGAGAAAACTGTGTCACGACAAAGTGTCAGGTAGGTAGGTCATTTTTACAAATGTAATAAAGAAGAAAAAAAAGCACGGCCTTTTGCCAACTCCAGAAAAATCTCAAAATTGTGTCTTTCCTCTAACTTCCAGAGTGGATAATGCCAGTATGTAATCAGCAGTGAATTTAACCCTAGATTGGTCACCCTATGAGGGATTCGCCGCGTCGCGCCGTTTTTATTTTTTTTCTGCTGACTGTTTAAGTGGAAAATTCTGAAAAAATTTGTATTTGTCAATTGGAACCTTTAACATATTATCACATTTTTTTAAACTCATATTTTACGCAATTCGTGGAGTAATATAATTAATTTCAGGAGCTAAGAAGATTTTTCCCATGTTAAATGAAATCGCTCCTCTTGCGACGTTGCCGAAACTCATTCAACGCGCCCGACCAGTGTAGAGTGAATTCGGCAACGTTTTGGCCTAAATAGCACAGCCGGCGAATCGCTCATGAGGCGACCAAAGTCGTATAAGGTCGCAAAGCATGACCAATCTAGGGTTAAATGAGAGAAGTATCTCAAACTAAAAATATGGTATGGTTAACCTCGAATGGCTTAACCATTATTAGATACATTAGGTTCATCAACAGTTGTATATCACCTTTCTTTAAAAAAAATGATATTCAAGACTGAATTGAGTTGTTCATGTATGAAATTTAAAAGAGTTTCAATCAAATATTTCCTCTTCAACTTTCAAGCTGTTTATCCCACCTGTAGAGCAGGAATTTAATAATCCATTTGACAGTAGTCGTAGGAGATGTTCAAATCATATCATATACTAAGCTTCGTACATTCTTGATCCTTTCTTCTCCAAATCATATCTAATAAAATTTTATCCAGTCGAGCTCGATATATTTTACGGATTCTTGCCATTGAAGGACATGTTACAATGGAACACGTCAACAATGAACAGCTTGAGCAGCTGAATGGAGATGAAAAGATTTCTATTGAAGCTTATCGATAAAGAATTGTATTATAAACTATCAGCGAAGCTCTGAAACTCTTCTGGATCATGAATTTATGAAAAACTGTATGATGGCCTTGATATATGTATCTGAATAAGAATAATGTCAACTCATCAATCAATTGTCAATCAATTTAAATTTCATTGATTTTACATTTTTAAAAATTCTGTTTCGTTTGATCAATTTATGGTCAACACGCATTTGTGAAAAGGTATCACTAATAGGTTTTCATACTCGAGTAGTCTGAAATATCCTACGGCTAGCCAAGTGGCAAAGTGGATTTAAAAAAAGCTTCAGTAACCAGTAGAACAAACTTACCTTATGTTTGACAGAGTCTGATCCCATTTGACTGAGTGAAGGAGATTTTCTCTCTCTCGATGTTCGCCATCTCTGCAAATCGCTCTCCGATGCAACACCAGGAAATATCTTCGAGTGTTTTGTCGCTTAAAAGGAAAATAAAACATTGCGTTAGAAGATGGTGGAAAGAAATAATTGAATTAGAGATGTTGTGTTTCTACACTATTCTGCTATTTTCCGGGTTAGAAATTTAAATGCAACATCACAGATTAAATGATACATTAAAGCAATATCTTTGTTTGAGGTTGTTGAAGAGTTTTTTCGAATATTCGAATGAACTTATAATAATGTCATAATTTGTGGATGTCCACATGAAAAGGGCCCACTTTATCGCATTCAGTTTCCGAGATATTCACGTTTTTGTGTTCACATCTCCCATTTAAGCCCGTGTTAAATTATTTCTTTGATATTCGATAGAGACGTCATTTTCTACGATTTTGGGGTCATTCCTGGCTTGAAACGAGGGGAATCATATCAAGAAAAGGGTAGTATGCATAAATCCAATAACGCCAAAGTGGGCCCTTTTCATGCGGACGTCCACATTTATGCTCCAAGAATAAGCTGATGAAATAAACAAAATAAAAAAAAAAAGAATAAGCTGACAATACAGTAGAGTCTCTCTAACTTTTTCCGGTCAGGGCTGTCAAGACTCCAGAAGATTAGCGACTCAATCTCTGAGCGCCATCTCTGGAGGAATCTTTGATCTGAGACTGGTCAATTGATGCGGCCCAGCAACCTTGATTATGTTCAGACCGATTCATCGCCATGTTTTCTAGGCTACAACGTTGCCAAATTCACTCTACAATGCCCGAGCGTATTCATCGAATTTTCGGCAACGTCGCCCAACAAGTAATGTTATCCAGCAGCGGTTTTTATTCGTTCCAGCTATGAGAATTAATTCTAGTCCTTTGTTATCTACATCAATGAACAAATTCAAATCTTCAAAGAAGTTTTCGCTCGACCAGTTGATCGGGAAAAAAATAAAAATATAGTTAACTAGATATAGATCTGGTCACTAGAGCGCATAATTTCTTCTCTCACTTTTCGAGAATTGGTGGGAGAAAATGAAAAAAAAAATTGGAGTTTATTGTCTTTTTTTTTTCTCTTGCAACGTTGCCAAATACTCAAGCCAAATACCTCATCACTCTTCAGATTACATATACGTATAACAGCCCAAAATCGTTAACTCGAGTTAGGTAACCAATGGTAGGGTTGAGGCAATGGAAAATATATAAGATTGTCTGAATCCATAACAGAAAGTTTGAAAAAGCTCTGAATGCTCCAACAACCTCAACTATGTTAATTAGATTGTGAATTAATTAATTGTTGCTTATTATTTCTGAAATCGGCATCTAAAAAGCTGCATTCATGTGAGTAATAGACAATTTCATATTTATTAGTATTATTACGTGTATCTGAAAGGACCCTATGTTCGTTCAATGATCGATGAGGCATATATAGATGGTTATTCAGTGATGAGGAATTAGTTTAAGGATTCGTCGATTTATTTATAAACGGTGTGAATAATAATTCGTATAAAAATATTATCAAGGGGAATTTTTAACAAAAAAATGTTCCAGTGGTGCGATAATTTCATGTTTTTTCATTACAAAAAAAATAGAATATGAGAGGAATCATGAATTGAAGAAAAATAATTCCCATTGAAAAAACATATTTTTGTAAAGATGAAATGGTGGAGATATCGAGTTTATGCAATAGTTTTGAGCAAAGTTTAGATATCATAGTGGGAGTTTCCAGAAAATTTGATAGAGAGAAGAAGAAAGATAGAAAAGCCTAAAAAAGCGCATTCAAAATGAAAATATATTTTTTGTTTTCAAATGGAAAAACGCGTTTTTTTCCTATTCAGTGATTTTGTTGAAAAAAAAAATGCATCAAATTAAAATTGAAGAGATGATAACACCCGCGCCCTCGTGAATAAGCCGTAAGAGGTGAATTCTCTGTTCTCATGTCAGTAAGACAGAAATTGTGCAAGCGGCGGTCGGTAATGCCGATCGTCCATTTACCAACGGTTGTTAATAGAGAATAAAAGTGAATAGTATGATGAAAAAAAATTCTCCTCAAGCTTATTTTTACAATTAGATTTCATCTCAATTCTTGCATAGTATTATTATCATTGTTTGTTTGTTTTTGTAATTTTTTTTTTCTAATTTTTTCTCTTTTGAATTTTTTACCTTCCATGATATTATCGACCGTCGCTGGCCATCGCTCAAGGCCGGTCACGTATTCACTCCCTCGACCCGCTACTAAAATATTTTATATCTCAGCTTTTTTTTTTTCACACTGCTCAGTATTATTAATTTATAAATAATTTTATCACAGTATCGAATAAAATTTTTGATAATTCAATTATTCATCGATTCGAAGTCACCTAAAAATTTGAATTTTCTCGAGCTTCTAAAATTCGTTATTGAGCTGTCGTAAATTCCCCTGTTTCAAGTTTTATCATTTCTATTCTCTTGATGTATTACCCGGATATAGTATGAAAGTTTGAAATACCTCTCGAGAGCTTTTTCATCCCACAAATTATGAATATAAAAATATATTAAACTCATCAAGGAGATCTTGGGGTTGGAAAAATTATTGAATTGATTATAATGTAAATGTAGAAATTTTTCGAATGAGGGAAGATTATATTTATTATAATGAAACAAATATTTATTCGTAAAAAGAGAAGAAAAAATCTGTATCAAGAATTTCTTAACTATCAATTCCCATCTCAATGAGGGACTCAAATTTTACCAATGACTCGACAAATATTGGAAATGATATTCATGTTTCTAATTTTATTTTTGCTTCTCACAATGGCCAAATCATCAGATAATTACAAAACTCCCAATGGATCTCCTTAATAGCGTACACCACCCATAGAACTACTAATGCAAAAGAAATACACCTGAATTATAACAGACACTGGACAATGTCCAAGGGATTCAGCCAAAATATTGTTTTGCGAAAGAAGGGGAATAGTACACTTTCACATAAATTGAAAATATCAATAACAGTCATGAATAGATACTCAAGGATCAAACAAGACAGGTGACATCGAATACGACACCTAAAAAAACAAAGAAAAATAATTTATTTAAATATAAATAGTGGATGTAGGTGGGAGTGTGACGACCAGGAAAAACATCACTGAACGATCACAAACCCATTATTGTCAGACATGTTAGAAAGTGGTAGACAAGTTGATCACTAAGACATCAAACCAAGTTGAGAGAAGGGTGAAGGAACAAAATGATTAACTTACAGACACTGCACGTTAGACTTCTACATGGTATTTTGGACATGTCAGATTTGACCATTCGCTTTGATATTGCATCTAAACTCGCTGCATGTGAAACACTTCTCGATGGTTCTTCATTACCGTTTCCTGGTGATGTTTGTTGACCCTCCCAAATCCCTGATTTTGGAGATACCTAAAATTGAAAAAATAGAAGAATTGTCATGTCGTGGAATAAACCATGGACAATCACAGATTGGGTCAATTATCAGCAGCGACAGCGTGATACTTGCGTGTATAACTAGAGTATGCAGACCAAGTGACGAAATTTGAGCATAAACGATTGATGTATTGGTTGAAGCATGTGATTGAAAAAACAAAAGTTCAGGCCCAGATCAGGTCAAATTGTAAATCAATAATTTCTCCATCATATATTTCATTCGGAAGAGATCCGACGAGATTTTCAACTATGGAATGTATCAAACAACAAATATTCACGGGCTGAAAACCCCTGGGCAATTGATGCATGAGCAAATAGATCCGGTTGTGAATCAATCATTATTCAATTTGTGATTTTAATAAAAATGAGGGGAAATATTGTTACGGAATGAAAATTAATCCACTGTTTTCCTGCCTGTGAATGTGTATGGAGTGTCTATTGTCTTTTGAGATGCTTGTTATGTTGCATTTGAGTGTAGCTAGAACTCATTACGACTCAAAGCTAACAAGATTTTTTTCCCCTTGTATTCTTTGATGAATTAGTCCCTCTTATTCAGACCTAGGTCACGACTTATGTGTTACCTCGAGATTACTACCATACATACTAGCGAATAAGATACTGTTGGAGGCGAGGGTACAATCATGATGGACAAGCTAAAGCTATATGGTAACCTTCAAGCGAAGATGAATGACCACTGAGGGAACAACATAATTAAATCGAGAACGTGCTGTGAAAATCTGGAAAGAATATAAGGAAATAGACATGATGAAAGGTATACAAAAGGTATATCAATATCTATCCCAATGGTACTGCCACCCGAAAAATGTGGAAGGAATAGAAATACACCGCAAGTTTGAAGATAAAACAAACATAAATGGACAACTTTTAATAACATTTCAATGTAAATGTCAGCAGAACGTTTCACAATTCTACATTGAAGAAACTCCTCGGAATTATCAGGAAAGCACCTCCGGAAATTGAAAGTTTTGAGGTTTCATCTTCGTGGAAGGAAAAAAAATGGGATAAAAAATAATTAAAAGTTACAGGAATGTCAAAAAAAAAAAAAGGATTCCTGAATGAAAAAAAAGCAGATTGAAGAAAAGAAAGGAAATTTCAAATACGTTGGGATGATGGATGAAGAAGAATTGGAGCAGGAGTCTGCAGAGACCCATTAAGATATATGTTAGTGGAGATGGAATTGACTAGAGGATGATCATATCCTATCTACAGCGTTTACTCTCATTACATGGGTGGCTTGTATGACCTACTGAATTCACATGGACGACCATTAGGCTATCATGTTGATCGTGTTAAATCGGATATTAAGCGGTTGATCAAGAAGCCCGTGGATTATGACGGGAAGGAAATGGAAAATAATGGCTCAGGGCTTCAGGATATCCAATTGATTTCCACTGAATTTTCTTCAATTTACGGGGTAATATCAGATCGATAGAATGAACTAATTATCCACTCTCTGCCCAACGGATTTATTTGAATTATTGAACGATTAATTTAAGCACCGAGTGGTATATCGTAATCTCTGCCAAATTCTACATTTATGATAATAGTGCATTTATCTCGGAAACTAATGATTCTAGAAAGAAATATGAAGAAACTATTTTTATAGAAGAGAAAATTTCCTACAAAAAAGGTATTTTTACATATTTCATTAATTTCACGCATTATTGACATAATTCTGTATTTGAACAAGTCAATAACGAATACAATCATCATTTGGAATTTAAGCAGTGGAAAAAGTTTCATACAATGAAAATAAATGGCCAAATTCGAATAAGCAGCTCATTGAATCAAACTTGAGCATCAATTGTAGTACTAACGTCGCTTACGCCTTCAGGACTTGCTATAGGGGCAGCTGTTGGTACGCACGTTGGACTAGGTCTTGCAGGAGTCATCGAAACAAGACCCGCAGATACTCCACAGGTACTTGTACTTATCGGCAGAGGTGGTCCTGAGGGTATACCCGGTGGTGGTGTACCAATCCTCGCTGGTCCCCAGGATTCCACCATTGTGGGTGATCCCGATGTCAGTGGGCTAAAAAAAAAGGTATCATTATATTTTGAGCTGCTATTTACATTATACAGTTACCCAGATTAGGATAATGCATCAAAGGGACTGGAAAATTCAGTTTTTAGAGGATTAAATGCTTGTCCCAAATTTTAACGGTAAAAATGTGATAACAGGAAAAAAAAATCAACACGATATGGACAAAAAAGTTCATAATTGGAAAAATTCCTCCACAGAAATTGAATATTTCACAGTTTGTAACGAGTTTAATTATTGATTCTGAAGTGGGGTTCTGGGAAAAAGTAATGATGAAATTTTTTTATAATGCAAAAAAAGTGTTGCGATCCAATAGTCTCGGGGGATACGAGTAAACATCGGGCTTTTCGTTAACAGGAAGAATATACTGTGAATACTATATGCAAAAGACGCGATGAGTATCAACAGAATCCGATAATTTTTTATGCATCAATGATTGTAGAATATTCTGATGAATATTTTGATGAATATTCCTTTTTAGAAAGAATTGTGTGTTGGCCAACAGGTCCATATGTCTGGTATGAACGCTGGACATAAGGGATCAATCAAAATATGTTGAAGACCATTGGGAAGTTATTGGAACATTTAGCGTAAAAAAAATTGGAGAAACTTTATAACTCATAAAATGTTTTAACTCATAAAATCTGAGCTTATGTTTCAATATCCAGAACTCATTCTAAATGATATGAACCAGAATTTATACAAAAAACAATTATCAGAATCACTTGAATTCCCTCAACTGTTAAATCGATTGAAATAAAGAGCTGTCACAGTTGTGGATAGTGTAATGGTAAATCAACGGTGAACTATAAATTGATCGATAGACGGACGACAGGCAGTCGGAGGGTCAGTTGGCCTCGAAATCCTCCAAGTATGTCAGTGTTAGGTCAGACTTTGCTACCAATCGATATATAACGATATGACGTGTTATACGGACATGGATTTAACAACTGCAGTGGTAAAATAATTTCTTTGTTCCCTCTCCCTTCTTGTACCCCTCTTCATTTCACTATTTTCTATAACCCTGAAACACAGAACAATTTAATGAAACTTTTAAATGTTTTCTCAGCTTTGTTCACTTCTCCTTCATTATTGTTGTCATACAATTGTGGAATTTTCTAAGAATGAAGGGAAATTTTTACCATTTGATTTGTGGTTACTACAATCGCGTGCATGTTTTTAAGACCTTGAGAAGGCCCCGCATTATGTGGTATATACTATTAAAATGGTGGATATGTTTGTGTCATCCAATCCTTTGAACTGTCCTCCCCCCTTTCCCTCACATCCGGCGTGTTACTCTTCAGGGTCCCCCATATATTGGCTGATGTCGCGTGATTTCCCCTGGTGAAATGTTTTCTAGCGTTTGTCATCAGTGTCTTGGAACCATAACCTAACCCAGTTGGCAGCTCGTTGAATTTAACTCAATGCTATGACCATATCATAGTAATTTTTTTTTGTGGTATTCAACACTATTGGAGAATAGTTTTTAATCATGTGATGTGATCATCGGGGGTTAATTTCCCTAGAGGTTTTTCGTACTTGTTCCGGTGCCATTGGGTAGACGGAGGGTGCCGAAAGGACTGGAAAGTTTTTGAGAAATTGGGTATAAGGATGGTGATTAATTTAATTTTGCAGTTGATTAAATAGATGGAGCATTAACTTTTGTGTTAGTCATGAGATATGAAAAACTTGATTTGGATAGTTTTCATTTGGGTCAAGTCGAATGCGTTCCACTCGATATTTCAGGTTGAACTTTGCAGATAATGAAGTTAACTGTTTAAGTGGGTCAACAAGAATTTGGAGATGCTTTTTTTGCTGAGAGCACGTTCCGACTAGTGGAATTTCGACAAGTGTGCTGGGAGAGTTATGGTTGTTAGGTTCTCTTCACGGTCATGCGGGACAAATTCGTGAGTATAGTTAATATAGCCAATGTTGGTGATGTTTTATTGGTGTTCTGAGAATTCTGTGTTAACGAGAGTGGAAATAATGAAGGAAAAACAGGGGAATCAGATGTTTCGATGCAGTTTGACCTTTATTTTGACATATCCACAATTTCCGCCAAGAATATATTCTCGTTTAATGGTTTTCAATTTGAGATGCATGACAATATTTGTCCTTGACCATTTCCGAATTTCATTCTGCTGTTTCACCATTTTCTTTCTAACGAAGACTTACGACTCTGGATTTTTCCTAGGACATCATGATTGCAATATTCATTTAAAGCTTTCACTGCGAATTTTTGAGCAATACAGATTTCTCAGAGTCTTCAAAAATTTACAAACTCCCAAATACTACATTTTCTATGAACCCACCATCATCTCTGAGCGAGTTTCATTCTAATTATTATTGTCATTCGAGAAAAACGTGCTATTACAGTCAATTATAGTTTAAAACATTTCTTTGATATTCGATATTCTTCTGGAACTTTCTATCCCGGCATAAATTTGTGAAGTTCAATGGTCCCGACCTACAACTTTCTGCACCACAAACTTCAGGCATATCGTAAAATACCAGCTGAACATATATCAACTGAGAAATGCGTTATAACAGGTATTTTCATTTAGTCCCCGACAGCGCCCTTCAGAGAAGGCAGAACAGAGCGTCGATTGATCGGAGTATAAATGAGGTGGGGATTGCGCAAAATGTAGTATAAATAAAAAAATAAATCACATGGTATTTCCACACTGAGGAAAAATGCGTTCCTCATATATATTCTGAATGACCCCATGTTTCCTTCGGTGTTTCGTTCTTTATTCCCCTGGAACAGCAGAAACAGTTTATTACGACCTGGAACGAGACTGCTTGGCACGATATAACGTCAATTTCCAACATCTATATACCCTCTCACATCGACACGAAGGGCTTACGACGATTCAAGAGTCACGGAGACAAGCACGAGGTCTTCTTTATAATATTTTCTTTCATCGTTATTTTCATATCAAATCAATATATCGGCATTTAAAGTCTATTATTTACTGACATGATTTAAAAATTCATTTCAGAGAATAAAAAATCGAAACTGTAAAGTAGGTGATTGCGGATGTTTGAAGATAACTTACCAGTTTTCTGACGCATCTTCATCTAAAATGGTCCCGTCGCCAAGGTGACGTGGCGGAGGCACTGTTGATGGCGCACGTGGTCGGTTCCTCACCCTTGGTGGTCCAACGACTCCGGTTCTTGATAGACCAGCACGGAATGATGCCCTCGCTCGATCAACTGCATTGACAAAACAGAAGAGACATTTCAATTGCATATAAAAATTGGATGAATAAAATTTCAAGAAGTTTCACTGGTGAATGACTGGAAATGTGCGAACCAGAGCTTCAAAGGGTTCTTCACATAAACTCTGCAGAGTGAAGAGCTTTGCAGCTGCAGTAAATATCGGTAAGTCTTGCTGCACAGAGTAAATTTGTGATATGATGAAGTTCCAAAGGGCCAGGGTACAAACAGAGCTTGAAAAAGTGCGGTAGCACTATCAAAAATAGAACTTTGCAACATCGAAAAGTCTTCATTATACACAACTCTTCAGTAACAATGAAGCTCCGGAGAGCTCAACAGCGTCAATGAATGTCAGACAGACTTGCAGCATAAACTAATCTTGACAAGGCTTTGAAGTATAACAAAACCTTGAAGATCTTTTGTACGAACTGAGTTTGCAAGAATAGTGTAGTATCAGCGAAACTTCAATGAGCTCGTCCAAAGACAACTCTTTCACAAGCTTAGCAGCACAATTAAAACTTGGAAAAATGTTGCAAACACAGACTTTGTAACAGTTGGAAAGGTTTGATTGATTTAACCACGGGAAACTCTAGAGTCATGAAGGCCAAACGAAAACTCAATGTCACATATAATCCATGGTAATGCCCATTTTTTCTCAATGTTTGTATGAAAATTGTCATATAAGAACCATCAATGAACTAATCGATGCACTTATCGTCATGAAGTGAACAATTGTATACTGACCACTCTGAGAAATCAGACCTCGGCCCGTAACTAATCTTTCTTTAGACCCATGTCTCTTATTCTGCTTGGGATAAAAAAAGACGTGCGTTGTATTTGGCATTCACTGACAATGTTCAAATCGAGAATCACTGTACAGCACCCGATGAGGATCGATAATCGTAGTTCAAAAGGAAAATTCATAAATGCACCCCAGCAAAAGTATGTATTATCCCTTGGGAATAACCGCTCTCTACGAATTCACTCAAAAATTAACTTATCCCCAAGTTTTCAGCAAGCGTCGAGCTCTTTGTCCGCGATAATAGATCAGCGTGGGTTTGACAACATCTCAGCTGCGCGTGAGGAAATCACCGTGTAAAGTGTGTGATAGAAATTTTATGAAGGAAAATAGCTGTTCATAACCTCAAACAAGAAGATTAACCCAGAAATATTATGTCCGAGAAGATTGACGATGCTCCAATGATACTACAGCAGAAAAGTAATAGCATTTGTACTTAGACCTGACAAGAAAAAATGTCCAGAGTCTGTGATGTAGTAGGTGTTATGATGCTGTTAGTTTGGATAAAAACTGACATGAAATTGTCGTCCATTAAATGGACTTAATGGGCGCCCAGTAGTCGCCCGATTTCCCATAGTTCTCGAAACGTGGGTAAACGTTTATTACCAGGTCAGGGTTAACAGTTGAGACGCTTTTCAAGCCGGCTGGTCCGACGTTGTGGCGCGCAAGCCAATCTAAAAATAGAAATTAATGTTGTATATCTATGTGTTAAGTGTACGAATATATATTCCAGATACAAAACGATGTGCATGGATGTTGACGTGGCGAGTTTCTCCACCCACCTGGCCACCTACCCAACCCTGTTTGAATTGCCGTAAGCTTCCTACCTTCCTCAAGCTTCAATAGATTCCATCAGTAGGTAGGGTGCAGTAAAGTGGAACAGAAAGAGAAGTATCGTTGCTGCAATAGGCACCCACCACATTATGCGGCCAAGTCTAACCTCAATTGTCAGGGGATTCGGATATTATGACGATTGCCCTAACCTAGTTCACTCATCAAGGGCTTGTATATATGGTATTTGACGACGGGGTCGAGTGGTGATGAATTCCTTCTTTGTTACCCATTGGCTCAAGTATACGTGTCTATTTGGTATAGGTTAAGGTCACTATCTCAAAATTATTTTACGAAAATAAATGGATAGCTGGTGCAAAACCAAGAGTTTTGTCATTCTTTTTATTTTCTGACATGGAGATTTTGGGTGAAACTTGAAAGTTGGCTCCACTTTTAGCTTAAAGTCTAAATTTTGTAGCAACTTTTTTTGGAGAAAATGCGATGATTCTTTTCTAGTCCTATAACCTCTCATCTCTGATCCTTTTCCTTAGAAACATTCATCCTCCCCGATCTCAAAGATCCATTAATCATCGTCTGTGGTTTAAATTTCCGTGAAAAATGACTGAATCACGTCAGGTGTATCAATCGAGAAAATGGGATGGAGAGGATTGAGAGAAGATAGAGTAGAATTCGCTGTAATTGATGATAGAGTACCAAGGAGGGATAGAATTTCACACCGTATAGTGAAAAATGAAATAATTATTTGATGCAAATATTTTTAGAATGAAATTGAGAGAATGATAAACATACATCGAGTTACTAGTCTGTTGTTGGCAGGGCTGGGAGCTGGTACGGCTGGTGGTGTGGCTGGCTGTGCACTGAGATCTTCAAAGTTGATGATTTGCAGACAAATGTCGTCTACCTCGCTCCTTATCGGTGCGATGACCTCGCTGCACAAGAATTTAGTGCCTGGGAAAAATCATAAAAAACAAACGTCAAACTACAATTCATTAATACAGGATGAATGCTAGCACAAGTTGACCTTTTGTTTAAAAAAGGTTATATTTTATTGATAGAAGAAAGCTTCTCAGAGCAGGAGCCCCTACTATCATTATCATATCATCAGATCATATTCATAATTTCATTTTCTTCATTAATCGCAAAGATTTGGAGTGAAGATCAAAGGCAACTTGACTTCTTTCAACTGATGTTCTCTCCCATCACTTGTATCTGCTTCATTCAAATGTCCATTAATTTATGGTTTGATTATAATATCATTCTCTGCCACACGATTATAATCCCAGAATAATAATCATAAAAATCAACTACCGGGTTTCTCTTTCAAAATGTGTCTGTTTGACGAGCTTCTATTGCTTCTGGCAACCTGAAGGTTATCATAATAATTCATCTTTAGTGCCAATATTATATGTTTACTAAAAAAACAATCACAACTGAACGTATGATTTCTTTTTCTGGAGCATGCTAAATTCAAAGAAATTTGTCTTTGATGGATCTTTCTATGGAAATATTCCCATCAAAATTGCCGAAGTTTGTCTCCAATATTGAAGTGCAATTGTCTGCATGACCCAATCTTACCTCTGGATACACAAGGGAAGAAAAAAGACAGGACAGAAAAAAAAAATCGAGGTCAAGATTTGGCGATTAGTAGTAAATGGAAGAATAGACACGTACGACAGAACATGGATTTATTGGTTATAGTGCGGTTCTATTGTTGCCAAGTTAACATTGTCTGGTCCTTCCGAGCAAGCAATCATTTTTCGGAAGTAATCATCAACAGACAATAAACAAAAGGGGATAAAAATAGGGTATGAAATGCCGGACATTAGCTGAGTGAGGATAAAGAGACTCACAACAATGTACGTTGTATGGATAAATTTCCGATCGATTGACATTTCACAGCAATATATCATATAGATAAATTCCATGTGCATAAGCAGATGGATGTATATGCTGAATGACGACCTTTATTCTCCGGTAAATAGACTGGCCAAGTTGACTTTTTTATCGATCTAAACTCGATTTGCCGTTGGGATTATTTACGTTAGTGAAACACGCATGCCTCTCTAGCCATTAGAATAGTTGGCCCTTTTTTTTTCGGCTAAGTCCATTCAATCTACCTTGAGAATGTGCCAAGATGGTTAAATTAATGTTACCAAGAACCGTACAAGGCTCACATTTTTCATTTATTCAGCTAAAAATAATTGAAATTATTCGCATAATTGTTTTGAACCAGAAACTATTATTGAAATTTAATTATCAATTTTGTAATTATATGCCCACTTTACGGCTTGGAATGAGGATCAAATTTAGCTGATGACGCGCGTAAGGGATACCATCTTGGTGAAGGTCAAAATCTTATATATTCTCTCAAGGAAGTACCAATATTTACATAATCAGAGGGTTCTCAGACAGAACAAAGGCCTCTCTTTAGCACCACTTTCTTTATGAAAAAATCTTGAGACATAATCGATTATTATCGAGTTGAAGCACATGCTCAGACCCCTTGAAAAAAATTCCTCCTCCCACTTATGGGTATCACTACCCAGATCCCAGAATTTATTCACCAAAATTTCCAACAAGGTCATATCAAGGTCATTCAAGCTTTCAACAATGAATTCATTGTTTGTGTTTAAAGTTCCTCCGAGAGGAGAGCGTTAGATACAATGAGAATTATAAATAGATTTGCATGAAAGACATCGTAAAGTGGTGGAGGGGTTGAGAAGGGGAAGAGGATCAAGGGTGAATGTACCTGGTGAGGGTGCAGTGGATTGTAGGCGGAGCGAAATAGTCGTTGGCAAAGGGAGGCTGCGGTATGGAAAAGCTAGGTGCAGCGTTCATCGATCCGAAAATGGTAGTCGGACTAGTGACAAGGGGAGGTAGGGGTGGTAAGGGAAGACAGAAAGAGAGAGAGAGGGTAGATAAAAGCTATAGAACATTGGGTTGTTGAGCTAGCTGTGTCGACGCCCAAGAAACTCTTGGCCGATGCTCTCTTTTCCCTTCCGGGAAACAGTAACATACAGAGACTACCGAAAACAAAAAAAAAAAAAAGGAATGAAACAAAAGAATAGAAGAAAGACAGAAGGTATGATACAAAGCAATTTAACATGGCGAAATATTTTTTCATTTTCAGTATTATACATTTCCCGTTAAGGTGCAACTATATGAGGCTTCCAATTTTCACACTTATTTGTCATTCTGACAGCTTTATTACGTATTTATCTCGGACACATTGTTTCAAAAATGGAAAATATTTATCCAGTCGGTTATTTCAACATTGTCATATTCAACTTTTTCCTCAACTCATGAATAATAAACTCAGAGGATTCATTTTTTATTATGACCTTGATTATTCTCTACCAACTGCTAAGAAATTCTATTTGACTTATCATTTTTTATCACATGTTTCGATAATGACTGTCCGTATACCGTCTTTTCTATACTTAATAATCTGCTTATGTGCAAACCGATCGGCTTAAACGTTTGTTGAGTAACTGGAAGTGAAAAAATTAAAACCAATAGGTGAAAAAAAAAAAATGTTGAAGCGGCTTATCGATATAACCAGTCTGTACTCCCCCTCTCTTTCCACCCCCTCCGTCGGAAGAGAGTATTCTACAATATACATGTGTATAAACGTACAAAATGATACTTCTACCATTTTGGCTACTATCCAAAAAGTCTCTGCGTGGTTTTTCATATAAAAATACACCACGTAGTAGGCGAATTGAAGAGTGCGTGGGATTTTTGCCAGGTACATAATACATGATGATTTGGATTAAGAAAATGAGGGGGAGGGAGAGAGAGAGAGAGGGGTAAATAGTGAAAAAGAAATGAGACCCTGAATTTGTAGATGATAGAATAAAGTAGTGGTAGAGGTGCAGCAACAACTGTACGAGGTCACCGAGTACACCGGGTCGGCTTTGGTTGCTTTAGTAGTATAGGTCAACGGCTGCGACTTCACCCACCCAATTGGTCGATGACGCTCTGCTCCTCTCCTTCGGTCTCGTGACGTCACTACCACGTGAGTGCATTGCCCCAGTGACGTGTCGGGCTATGCTACCAAGCTTTTCTCCACTCGTGTGTGTGTGTGTGTGTGTGTGTGTGTGTGTGTGTGTGTGTGTGTGTGTGTGTATGTGTGTGTATGTGAACGAGGCTCAGAAGTGAGAGACAGAGAGTGTGTGAGAGAAGGGACGAGAGGGAGGTGGAAGGCGTGAAGCTCCGAAATAGGCAGCCAGAGCGCGTGTTGCCCTCTTTTCCAATTGTGACTGCTTGCAAGCTCTATTCTACGCGCACATTTATCCCCCTTCTCTCCCCTCCACTTCACTCTATCCTCTCTCTCCCCCCCCCTTCCCACGCCTTCATAATTTTTTTTCTTGTCTCTTTGGTGTGAGCTTTCCGACAAAGTTGAATAGACCGAGTTTCACATTCAAATGCAGTATTTTTTGGATTTTTTTTTTTTTTTTCAAAACATTATGCTGTGGTGTTGAGCTTTAACAAAATTGTCACTTCGTATTTCGGAGTAGAGATCAATATTCAGATCGGTAGATATATTTGGAATATCATTTTGAGCTTATGACCTTTATGAATAATGACATTGGAGCTTAATGAATATATTTATATCAAAGCTTCATTATCTATCTACGCCATCTCTTCTGCGGCTTTTGTCCCGTTGGTACGAGCCTTCATATACGAGAATATACAATTATTTGAATCATTTTGTTGGATATTATGCATTTTATACTCATGATACTAACGAATAATTATATTAAAGCACAACAAAGATTGATATAAAAGCTGTTTCCGGCCCCCTCCACCCTTCCCACTCCCTGCTGATTTTTTCCCCCGCCATTTTTTTGTCTATCTGGGGTGAGCTTTCTGCTGGAGTTACGTAGACTGAGTCTCACAGTCCGGTTCATCATTTCTATAATGATTTTTTGTAATATGATGCTGTAGCTCTTTGAGGATATTGACCCTTGAGCTTTTTTTTAAAATTTGCTTCATATTTGAAACGAGACCTCAATATTTGAATCTATAGCTCTGTAGCAATTTTGTCCACCATCTTGTGCTGTTCATCATTATAAATAATGATATTGATACTTGATGAATATTGTTATCTGAGCTTTATTCGATATTCATTTGTACTCCTTCTTATCCGCAAATTGAATCAAACAATGTGAGAAACGCGATTGAGAATTATCCAACTTATTTCATTACATGCTGATAACAGGATGTACCCATGAGCTTTAAAATTTCGTTCCAACTTTTCCGTAAGCACATGTGATATTAACTTTTTTTGCAATTTCTCCTACGTCTGATGGCACCAATTCGATTGAGATTCTAGAGAGTTTCTCAGAACTGACAACCCTTCAATTTGAGCTTTTGCATTCACTGAATATCAAATATATGCAGAAAAAGTTTTATCGTTGAAATTTTTCCACAGAAAAATTTATGAAAAATTGATCAAATTTATGCGAAATTTCTCCAACGTTTGATATTCATTTTTTCATTATGACGGATACATAGAGTACTGAGCTTTTAGAGCTTTTATAATACACTCCTACAGATATATTATGATCACTAATCTTTCGATGAATTGTGATGATCCCCCGCGGGGTACGAAGGAATGATTGATGGAGATGTTTGAAAAGCTCCAGTTGGTAAAGCTTGAATGTATATTCTGAAATACGAACAAAATAATTTTCGAGCTTCATGAGCTTTTCTTGTTCCATAATGCTCCAGGCACACCAAACCCTCATTCAGTCCTGTCGGAGACGAATAATTGTCAAAGACTTGAAGCTTTTTAATGAGCTTTGTGGAATTTTCAATGAGCTTTTGAGTGTTTCAAGCAGCTTTTTATTTACAATGACCTAGATAATGTTGTAGCATGTCCCGCAAGTGTTCGAATCCGTTCTCAATCGGTTTAACAAGTTGTAAGCTTTTTAAGAGCTCAGCAAGAGCTTTCCAGTTCGTGAATTGTCAGTGTGACAATCAATCGTCATAAATTTTTAATTACAAACTATCTGCAGATGTAGCATGAACATTCCATAAACTCCAACTGACTGAATATTGATTTTATGTTTACTCATGGGATAGATCTAATTATTTGCTTCATTTTTTACAATGAGTATCATGGGAGTCAGTGTAATTGCAAGTTTGAAGATAAATATGGTACAGCCTAGGAAGAAATATACAGCGAGTGGGCTGCGCCAGTGTTTTCAATGTAAACGAGAATTCTGTTGCATCGTTTAGAGTTACAGGTGGTCGTTGGGTCTCGTTACACTCAGATGCAACGGTACAAGGGATCTTTTGCGTAATCAACTCGGGAAATGGAATGTGCTTGATTAGTTCTGGATACGTGCATTTGCCTCATTGTTTCAGAATTTCCGTCGGTTATTGATAGGTTTATCTACTTCATAAAGACCAATTTCTTTGAAATGAGGATTCTCATTCAATATTTCATTATTAATCATATGAACAACCCAAAAAAGGGAAAATACAGTGGGGGGAAAAGACCTAATAGAATAGTAATCTGGGAGGTTCAGAGACGAAAGAAACTAAAAATAAATGGATCACCAAGTCACGGTGCGCAATAATGGACATACCTATCAGGAAAAGGTAGGAGGCCTCGGTACCTCTATGACTGTGATAAATTTTACAGTAGTGGCTATCGATCTTAACGTGCCTAAGGTCAGCCATCGTTGATACCACCTACATACTATATAGACTACGAATATCAGTAAACCACTGGGTTTTGGTGTCACTACTGGTGAAATATTAAATATTGGTATCGGTAAACAATGTGAAAACTCATAAATTTTTTATTGGTTTGTTATCTCTCTAATCAATGCACTACAAGCCACATATAGTCCCAGAAGTATAGGAGTGTGTTCAAGAATTTTTTCAATTAAAAATCTACGCAGTATTGTAAATGAAGACTTCCTAAGGAAATCTCTCCCCTCGAACAAGAAAAAAAAAAGTTTATTCAACACGAAATAAGTGGAGTTCATTCCGACTCCATGAATAAAATATGAATGTTAATTTCTATGCAGATTTCTTCATTATTTTTCTCTAATTATTTACGTTTTTAAAATCATGAATAAATGTAGATTGAGTAGGTACAATATGCCAGCTGACAAATGGAAAATTATATCATTATTCAGATAGACTCACCATCTTTTCTGTAGTACAATATTTCAAAATGTTTCTCGGCTCCAGCAACTAGTGCATCCCTCAATGCAGCAATGGCGTGGGGTGAGGTCATTGGACCATGGAGAAAATCGCATACTGCTGGCCTCTGCATTACCTCTGCTCTTGAATATCCAGTGAGACGGCAAAAGCCATCGGAACAGTAGATTATGTGACATAAACCCTGTTGAGCATTTGCAACGACAAAACTTCGGTCTGTAAAATTGAACAATGGAATAATTTGTTAAATGTTATTTATCATTGTGGAATGCCTATTTTTTTGCAACCGAAAGTATCAAAAATTTTTCCAATTATTTAGAGGAAGAGAACCCTTATAATTGTGATCAGATCTTCAGAAATATATTTATATAATCACAGTGGAACAGCAATAACAAGACAGGATTTATTTCTATGATTAACATCTGTTTCAATTGTTTATTATTGCAAATTTTTTATATGCTGTGTTCACATATTCAATGTCAACTGATTTTCAGTCTTAAAAATTTTCTTAACATCCAGAATCTTTGGCCTTCATTCCTAAATGTAGCAGCGTATATGAATTATGCAATATATCGTCGGTCTAAAATTAAAGGGGCATAAGTGCCATCATTTTTCGTTTTTTTTTTTTTTCAAAGTAAAGGGGCGTATGTTTTTTTTTCTTTGAAATTGGCGTTTTCTACCTCCGTAGGAGATTTTTTCGTCAACTTCGTTTTAAAATGCCAAATTGGCGTAAGTCCAATTCATAAACACTATAAGGGCGTATGTCCAGTACATACGCCCCTTTACTTTTATTCTTGCTGGTAATATTCTAATTAATGTGAAGAAAAATTAATAATAAAGGGGCGTAACTCGAGCACTTACGCCCCTTTCATGTTAATTAAAAAAAAAATACATCATCTGAAGTCCCAATATATAACACTAAAGAAGCGTAAGTGCGTTTTATTGATTAAAATGAAAGAGGCGTAAGTGTGAAGATACGTCCCTGTCCCATTAATAACTGGTAATTACGCCTGTTTATCAGAGATATTTTTTTGAAAGGTTTTTGTTCAGAAATTGGATAAAAAACATAAAAATCATGATTTTGGGACATACGCACCTTTCACTTCGAAAACGTTGTTTTCTGACACTTACGCCCCTTTAATTTTAGACCAACGATATATATATTGCACACACTCAATATACCATAAGCTAACGCCGTCTCGAACGCCGTAAACATTTCATTCAGCTTCACCGACAATTTTACCCTTCACGTCAATTTTTTTGAAGAGGAAAACGCACTGATTTACGACATGTTGAACAACACGAAATATTTGACGTGGTTTATGTTAGAAGATGACTCAACTGAAATTTCTGGCGTTGAGTGTCATTCGGATATGGAAAGAAAACTAGTGAATTTCATCCAAAACTCTCTCGCTGAATGGGATAATTTTTTTTCAAATGAAAAATTAAAAACATAAAAGAAGTTTATTTCAATATTCAAACAGAACTAAAAGCATTAAAACGATAGATACATATTTAGAAGAAAGTGCGATGCAACATGAGTAATTGAAATTGGACGGAAATAAATCACGCAGTTGCCCGGCATACACCTAATACACACATCGATGACTAAAAGCTGGAAACATATTACTCCTCGTGACCTTGAGGAATGGCATCCGTAGTGTCCTCGTATGCGAGTGAATACAAAAAATATGTGATTCGTTAACATATTTTCGCCCTTCTGAGTATTCTATATTTACGTTAAAAGCACGTTATATATATAGATATTGTAGAGTTTGAATCACAAAAATTTTGAAAAATTTTGGATAACCGGAAGGTACAACGAGCCGTGCCCACAAAATTTCAAGTGTTGAATCCAACAGTTTTGCCAAATAGTTTGAAACATTCTGTTGACAGACAAAAATTTTTCCATTCATTTCGGTTTTAATGAAATAATATTTTTAAAATAGCAGTCAGTTGGTACACGTGGATGTTTTTCAATTTGTGGGATGAGTTAAAGCTGAATAACGATAAATCGTTGAAATGGATAAAAATAACTTTCTCAGTTAATTTCTTTCATCGGTGTCTCAAGTGTCGAATGAAAGGTGCAGGAGTGCCATTTTCGTGACGATAATTATCCTTCATCCATCATCACAGAGGGTCTCGTTAGGGTGACGATATTAGAAAATAACGGAATTGTTAATTTAAAAACAGATAAACATTAGAATTTTGGTGCATTCGACATAATATTTTTTTTAAATTTTCTATCGTAATTTTTTGAATTATTGTGAAAAAGTACAACAGTAGGTGAAATTGGTTATTATTTCTCCTTTTTCGGGAATTTTGCTGATTTACAAATAAGTCAAATAATTCAAACCAATATCCTAACGATATCAATCAACGTAATTATAATTATCCCAAAAACTTTTCTAAAAATAGAGACCCTGAGAAAGCCAGTCAAAGCCACTTTGCTAGCCTGTTATTTTAACCACAGAAACAGAGAGAAATAGCAACAGGCAAGAAAGAAATTATGAAAACTGAAAAAAAAAAATTGGAGCAAAAAGTGGGTCACACCAATCTCGAGGTCACGTGCTATCCGATATTGTGCTGAGTTGCGGAGGAAATCATACAAAATTGTTTGGATTGGACGTAAGTGCCACCTGAATGCCACAGCCGGAAGTCCTAAACGGGGATATTCATGCAAAACATTCATGAAATCCAGATTGGTATCTATATGTTTATCTATCTTCAGGGAATTCAATGAAAATTCACAATGAGGTGTTGATGGTAATTGGCATATCACGTGGTTCATTGAGGATGACTTTGATTAAAAATGATACTGACAAAAAATACATAAAATTATGAATATGCAGATGAAGAGAAATGACACCCAATAAATTTACATGAAATGAGGTATTAGAACACTCTCGATTTTAGATATCTCAAAGCGATTGAAAATCCATCAAAATTGTAGGGAGAAATATCCAGGATTTCCCCAGGGATAGCATAGAAAGAAAATTGAGCCGATTGGACTTGGTTGGGGTGAATTGGGAATCCCTTGGATATCTATAATGTAAGCATTGCAGGTGGTTTTTTTTTTATGTCCACATTGATGCACTATAATATGCTGGATATTTATTCTTCTAGATCCAATAAAGAATCCTGAACCGAGCTACTGTCAGATTAGGGAAGCCAAAAGAATAGAACGCCCTCACCAGCCAAAATCAAGGTATGAAGCTACTGAAGAGCGACATAAGGAGGACAAATAATAAAAGAAACAGTCACACATGGAGACGCAAATTGAGAATAGGAGATAAAGATACGATTAGGTTACTAATCTTCCTCGTAATTTGCCCTTCTCATGCTTGCTTATTTTATTACAGAGAATATCCCACTAAGGATTCACCAGAGAATCATTTATTTGAATGTCTTTTTAGATTATATTTCAACTACAGTAGGGTCTCCCTATGATTCGTACTCCCTATGATTTCAGTAGGGGAAGATGCCTTCCCTCACCCCTCGGACCGTTAGCGTGTAGTGGTAAGTGTACGTGTTTCTCTGCACGACGGAAACGCGCAGTGGAAGAGTGGAATAGTTTTTGATCGAAATAACCATTATTTTTCCATAAAATAGAATATTCGAGAGATTATGGTTTGAAGGAATAGGATGTTATTAAAAAAGTGCAATATTTTTCATCAAAAATATAGAAAATTTTTTAGTTGGTGGACGTTTGACTCTCTAACACTTGATGAAAAATTTAATCATTAGTTAATCGAACTAAAAATTCAGTTGGAAGACATTCATGATGTATGCATCAATTTAAAAGAAAAATTTCACAATAAAAGTAATAAACCATGTGAAATAGTGCAGTTTTTGGTAGAATTTATTTGACAGGTTGAGGTTATGTTCGTTACCACACAAGAAAAGTGAAACAGACAGATTCCATTTTCTCTCTGTTTCTCTCTTCTCAAGTCACATCCTCCACGAAAGAGTGGGGGGTCTCAGGACGTTTCAGTACGTAGAATTTGTAGCCCCGAAGCCGAAATCATAGGGAGACCCTACTGTACTGCTGTGAATCAGTCCGAATGGGATTTTATTATGTATATTCAGGCTTATGAATCCTCATACGAGGGAAGTCTACCTATAGTTTTGACTCCCTATCATTGGAGTTGAACAAGCGCAGCCCTCCCACCATTGACAGTTGAAGACTGAAGCGTATGGTGCGTGATGCCCCCTCTGCGCAACGTGAGTGCGCAGTAACGCATTTCTTGGCTCGGCGACCTCGGAGGGGAGCTCCCAATGAACGAGATACGTACAATCTGTAGCTCCGGAGCATGAATTACAGAGAAAGACTGTATTATAAGTTTTTTTTCATACATCAATGATTGGAATTAACTTGACAAATGTGTCCATCACAACTTGAGATGATACAACATAACTCATAAAAAAATATGGAACTCTATTAAAAAAACGGGGAAATGGAGAACAATTTGTTACACAAATAATCATTGATTATATTATAAATATTCTCTGCAATAATTTAACTCTGCTTCATTGCTCTATACCCGCATATTAATATTAATATCGATTACCAATAATTTGCTCACAAACTATCACACACCGAACACATCAATGTCATTAAGTATAATTGCTCAGTCACTGGTGGCATTTGACTGCCCTCCGAGGCGATGCAAACTAACAGCAAATGGTGGGAGCCAGAGGAAGTCGAAATATCACGCGACATACACAAACGGGTTAATGTTACCCCTTTGGGAATTATAGCATTGGTGAAGGGGAGGAATGAGGGGGGGCTTTGATGTCAAGTGTTCAGCAACATTGACCGATATGAGCCGACAACAAGTGGTCATTAGGCACTTATCAAAAACTTGCTACATTTTTTTTTTAAGGTTAGGAAATCCCCTTTCTGCGATACTTAGGTTGAAGGTCAATGATGATAACCTATATTATTTTCAATCTAGTTTGCAAGATTAAGTATGATTGCTCCGAATTATTCGGCCATTTTTTTCCTATCATTTCCATAATATTTTCTCCAGGTATTGTATTGCTTCATCGGTAATTGTTTGTTTAACATTTTATAATTCTCCTATTTCTGTACCAAAAATCGCAATTATTCAAAATAATTTAATACAAATTTGGCAACTCTCCTTGATTTTACCTCTGGAAACCATCGGTGACTCTAAATGAAATCATTCGTGGAATCAATCACAATTGATGAATTATCAAATGGCAAATATATTAACGAGCACTGAAAGACACTTGTGTGTACTTTAATGAATAATTCATCGACAGTGAATAATCTATTTCCAAGTTTCACTGTTGAGCTAATTGCATATTTATTAACAGGTAACAAACGGTCTCTGTTTCGAGTTAACACACGATTCAGGGGTCTGAATCAATCTTGAATCGTCTTACTAAATATTCGATTATAAATTATTTCAACTCCACATCATTCTAGGAGGGGGGGGGGGGGAGCTGAAGGGGATTATGTACCCTATAACTACTTGATTAATGTTTTATTAAACGACTTTTTTTCAGTTCAATATTCTGGGATTATTTTAGACACTGATACCTTCTCAACAAGTTCACAGATAGACGAAGCTGGATATTCTAGAGTTTAAGCTATTTCCTGTGCAGGGAAGTAGAAGATATTTCGATCTAAATTGAAAGTTGCTCAGTAGATAGTTCCGAGAAGTTAGTAAAGCTCTCACGTATACGTATCAAACAACTATTATACATGGTCAGTCTCTCCTTTACAAAACTTTCTCGAAATTCTTTTTGATGGGTAATTATCTCACTGGTGGGTATAATAAATATTATCCATTGCTTCAAAAAATAAATTATTACAGAATTAACATTCGTCTGGGTAATTTTTACCTACATTTTACTATAATTTTTACCGAAAATTTCTCTTCGTGTAGGGTAAGTTTTCAAAAACTGGTACATAAGACCATTAATTTGCTCAATTACTCCTATTTCGATCTGAACAATAGAAAATAAAAGTGAAAATTCATTCAATCATGTATAGGATACTTTAATCAATGTCTGCAATCCTTCAAATATAACATTTATGCCAAAAGCATTCCATTGAATAGGCGCCAATACTGTGGCAAGGTTCATTCCTAATCTCCTACCAAGGGATCTAGCATAATTTCTACTAAAAACACTACAACTTTCATCTTATTCCAATCTCCTACAAAGTTCTCAGAGATTATATCATCCTTCCATTTATTCAAACATATTCAGCATCAGAAAATACTTTCTAAGCGGATTTGAATAAATTTCTTTAATGTCATTTCGGCTGGAGATTTTCTACTAGAAACACATGAAGTGAGATTCTATCGGGAGTTGGTAAGGTCATTTTTCACCCAAAATGCGGAAAAATGTAAGAAAAAAATCAATTTTCCAGTTCTTTCCGTAATTTTTCTGCTTTTTCAGGCAAACATTTACATGTTTAAATCCATATGAATTCCATAAAAATTCACGAAAATTTTTACGACAATTTTCTCTCGGTGTGTGTGACCTATCAAGTTCTGACGGTCGCGTGCAACTTTATTGTGTTGGAGAATTTTTGATTACATTCGCCTATGCAATTAAGTGTCAACCACTTTATTTCTCGATTATCGAGTCATTTATACTGGAAATGATTAATTTTTATGGAGATTATTCATGTAATCAATCTTTTTCCCTTTCAGCTAATTTTTTTTGATGAAAGTGCGAAATTTTTTCCCTCTAAAATTGAAATACTATTCTCTTTGAAGACTGAGGAATTTTTTAATGAGGAAACTCCCCCTACGAGACGAGAAGAATCAGTTCGAGACCTTGGATATATTCTTGATTAAGTACCCAACATATTTTTGTCTTGACAGAAAAGAGAGAATGGGCTTTTTTCGTCCAACTGATTCATTAATCTCAACTGCTCCACAGGACAGTGAACTGGAGATCCGAGTAATGTAACAAGAATTATCGAATTTTATTGTTTAATATCAATTATTAATAAATTTCAAAATAAAAATGAGAAATAAAATTGGAAATACACATTTATCAAACGGAAGGGTAATTTTTACCAAAAATTTCTCACTATGTAGGGTTCCACTAATTTTATCAAATACATTGTGGAAATTTGTGCAATTTTGTGAAAATTTTCACGTAAAACTGGAGAAATTAACGCCAAACACGATTCGTATATTGAGCACTATTGAGCAGGTTTACGTGGTATCTATAGCACAGTATAATTGCCTACACTCCTAATTCATACTAATTTCAACAATTTTCTGATTTGTCCAACATGGAAATTAGAGGAGTCAACACAAACTCTATTTATTTATAAATTTACAAGTGAGTGTCAGAGACTTGATCATGTGAATCAGGAGGAGAAATCTTTTACGGAATAAATATGTTAAATTTCTCCATTGACCACGAAATATTCGGTAAATCTAAAAGTTCGTAAAAATATTTTCTACAATTAATAAATCCATTTTGTATATTTTTCATCCAATTTGTGTACGTAAAATTGGCCTTGTGTCTCAATAAATAAATAAATGAATAGATGAATGTATGAATCATTTGAGGAAAGGTACATCTTATGAAAATTAAAATAAAAGTTCAATGCAAAATCAAAAGGGAGTCATCATTTTTTAGTATCAGCGGATGTAGAGACATATTTGGTCTAGTGGTTAGCGTGCTGGTCCCATGAACAAAGCGTCTCATGAGCGAGGGTTCGAATCCCGGTGATGGAAAAAATTTTTCATCGTCGGAAAATGAACTAATAGCTTGTGGAGTTAGTTACAAGTTAGCTAGAGTAAAAGTGCGGATAGGGAATTAGGCTGGGGTACCGCGTAGGTACTGGGACGGGTCGGCAAAAGACCGCTAAGATCGTACCATCTGGCACCACCCAACTAACTAGTATTAGCGGATGAGTATATCCTAGAACTAGAGGTTAGTCGAATGAATCTTTAGCAAAAATACCTCCATATGATACAGAGGAATTGAGCTGGCATACTTATAAGAATTTATCTTGAATTTACTGCGCGACATATCTCACTATAACCTTGCAGAATACGACACAGTCCATGTGAATATCCTGAGTCAGCACAATTTTTCTCGATATTTCAGTGGAAAATCATGCTATTGCTGATCCAGATTCCTGATGCACTGTAATATGTGACTAGCGGAAGAACGACATAAAGTTTTAATTATATCCAAAGATTTTTTGATCAATTATCTTCTTGTAATTTTCTAATTTCTCCGATATTCAGGTAGTCTTGAAAACTTGGGGACATTGGAGGTTTTAAGTAGTATGTGCGATACCTATTGAAAACATGAAGTTTACCAAATGGAGATTTAATCATTTGTGTCCATCATCACTGATCATTGACCCACCTGAAAGATTTCCAAATAACCTGGAGGCAGTGGAATATCAGTGTCTTAAATTCTGAAATCCCCAGGGTGCCACACGAGTTCTGGGGCTGGTTTACGAGCGCATATACATACCAGCAAAATTACAATTCTTAAAAATATCTGAGTGAGCCAATTACATAAGACAAATACTTGAGTCGTTGACTCTGTCCCGGTTATCAACCTCTTTTATATTTTCAGTTTAATGAAAATTTTAATTGACAATCGGTAACAGGAATCGGGGTCATGGGGCAAAATGGAACACTTGGTTAAATTTGAGTGAGAAAAATCAGTTCTATATGATTTTATCCCAGTCTAGAGTCCCATTTTGCCCCATCTACCTTTATTCAATACCTCTCATTAAAAATCGAATAAAATGGAATTAATTTTCAAACAAGAATAATAACCCCATCAATAACCAAGTCCCTCAATAATAAGTTGCGATAGAAAAATAAAATATTTATCTTACCATGTGTATCAAACTTCCTGATGATAGTCTCAATTATAGTGGTCCTTGGTGCAACGTGGCCCCGTCTGACAGGCATCTCTCCTTAATCACAATTCAATCCAACTAGATAATGACCTCTACACTAATTATCACTTTGCCTTCCACAAACACTTTAATCACTCTATCAGATTCTCACTGAACTCTCTTTCTCTCTATTAAATTTAATTAAACAAAAGTGATAAACCAAGAGTTCAATCAACAAGAAGCCTTTTATCGTTTCTCCACAAAACAACTTATCGATCTAATCACTGCGTACTAATCGGCTAATATTAATTACTTAATAAAATTTTTTTATGTAAAAAAGCACAGCACGAATTGAGCATAATTATTATCATTAATAATTTCAAGTGAATGCACACTTTTAAATTGTAATTATTATTATTATTATTATTATTTTTTTTTTTATTATGAAAAAAGCCTTGTATATTTTTTTAAAATGGGAAATCATCAATTCTCCCACTCATTATCAATTTTATTTATTATTATTACTTTATATACTTAAGTGCGCTGAAGGCCAGTGTGATATTTTAAATGTTTATTGAATTTTTAATATTTATTTTATGTAGTAAAATGCAAAGTGAAATTTTAATAATTTACTATTTATTAAATTTTTGAATATTTTTTTTTTTCAACTTTATTTTGTTTATGTTTTTATTTTTATATCTTGAATATAAAGCGTAATGATGAATTTCGTATGCAGTGTTTACAGACTTTGTCAAGATTTTTACTAATGTGATTTTTTTTAACTTAAAAAAAAAAATGAATTTAAGACACTTTTTTTTAACTGTCAAATACTCCTGATTATCGATGAATTTGTTTGGTTATTTTTTTATAAATATTCCTCCACGAGATATTTTTCATTCTTATAAATTGCGTTATATTTTGTAAACTCCACGTTTTTTTCAATGAAAATTCTCCAATTATTTAATTAATTCGTCATGGTACTTATCATGGTGGGGGTCATGAGTTCATCAGGTCTTTGTGATTGTCAGAAAATGAAGGATGTTGGGAGGGAAAAAAAAGGATTATATTTTGATTAAAAAAATTGAGATTTAATTTTGGGAAATTTTAGAAATTTTGTGGATATCGAAGGGATCTTCGTTGTCAATGGTCTTATTGCTCATTGTTGAATCATTGGTGCGCAGCGATAAACCCTCGTAATGCATTATGCGCCGGTGGACGATTGTCAAAAGGTCATTGTTGATTGTTGGATGTAATAACCACTCGTTGAAACTCGACATTGTGTTTTCTTCTCTCATTAATAATTATCGCTACCAACTTTTAACTCTTTTTCTTTATCAATTCTTTTGTTTGAAGAGTTAATTTCTCTGTTACTAAAGAACATTTTTTTTATTTTTTCCAATGATATTCATTTTTCATTAAAATGAGAATTTCTCATGTGTCACAAGGCACGTGCAGGTAATTATTTAACATCTGATATCAATTTTCAGTTTGAATTTTTGTTTTTTTTTTCAATATAATCTCATTCTTGTCGATATTTTCAATTCTTCTCATTGATTCGAGTTAATGAAGAATTATTAATAAAATAATTTTTTAGTCAGCTGTGCATTATCGGCCAGTATTTTTCAGCTCAGGGACAGGGGGTTTATTTCAGTACACTTTATCTTTGTCATCACATGAGTGTTATTTTAATAAAATAAAAATTGTGATAATATTGTTGAACTCATCACATATTTCAATCACTATTTCAAGTCCTCCACTTTGTTTCAAAAATAAACAGATTCAATTATATATATTAATTAATTTTTTTAATTACCACAGTGTCACTAATTTGATTGTCATCAAATCTGCTATTATTACCATCACTCAAAGAAATAATATTAAAATTCAATGTTTATCAATTTTTTATACAATTTTCACCGTCACTTGAATTTTTTCCATTCGATGTTTATCATTATTATTATCCGTGAATATTTAAATATTTCAAATAAAAAAATAAATCATTTTTTTTTCAAGTTGGCATTGTGCCTCCAACCATTAATGCGTCTGAGAAAATACCGAAAATTCCGTTGATTATTTTTTTTTATATTCTTAAGTTTTTTTTTTTTCTTATTTTTCCTCCCCGAGAATAACGACGCGATTGAGACGAGGGAACTTCCCTCACTCGACGACGAGCAACAACGGCAGAGCTGAGCTAAACCAAGTGTCTAACATCACAGATACGTATTCTACTGAAATCATCCACGCGCATGCGTCAATTTTACTCCCCCTCCACTGTCACTCGTGGTTTCTCCTCCGCCCCCGTTCTGGGTTATTCGGACATCAGCTGCATTAAAAAAAAAAAAAAAATCATTGAAAATAATAATAATGTAAAATCTTCTGCGATAATGTTGATAAAACTTTGACCATTTCAATGTTTACGATTATTTCACAATTTTTTATTGATGCTTACGTACCTCATTTTTCGAGGTTATTTGTTTTAACCCCACCCTTCGTTGACGAAAGTGCGGAAAAACAGAATTTTTTGGGTCAACCGAGATAAGCTGATTTTTTTTTTTTTTATATTGAAGTGAAAAAGATAAAAAAAAAAATGGGAGGAGTTGTGAGAGGTGAAAATTTTTTGGTAATTTTTTTTCTGGATAGCGGGGCAGGAGGGGCAGGGTGAATTGGAGTGATAAGAAACAGACGCTAGGTAGTACCGGAAAGCGATGCATATAAACTTTAACTGGAATTTTTATGATGCCGGGTATGGGATTTGGGATATCACGTGGTTATGAGGGAGAACGAGGATTTAGATAAATCCAGAAATCTCTGGGTGGTTGTTTTGGAATAAATGTCGAGGGGGGGGGGGGGAGGGGGAATGAAAGTTTGTGGTTTTGATAGCAATTACGCGGTCGAAGGAACATTACGAAATTGAGTGAATGGAAAACAATTTATTTTTAAAAAAATGTTCAAAATCAATTTTTTATTTTTGCAATAAATTTCTTCGATAATAAACTGGGTCAATATCATTATTGATTGTTAAAAAATTCAGTGATCAATATTTTACTTTTTGATTTGAATATTCAAAATAAAAAATTAAATAATTGTTCAAATTTCTTTGAAAAAAAAAAGAAATTTAAAAATTCTCAAATGCAAAATAAAAGTATTGATAACGCAATAAATTGTGTAAATCTACAATCCTACAAATGTAGATAAATAATTCCTGTCATGAACAAATACATCAACAATAGAATGACGAGAATTTGATAACTAATTTTTGGCACGTGACAGTGCTTTTGCACGAAATTGGCTCTGAATTTAATTCCAGATTAACAAAACATTTTGATTGATTAATTGTTAATTTTCCAGTTGACCTCATACCCCCTCCCATTCACCAACATTTCAACCACTGACACATTCACCTCTTTCTTCCAATAATGTAGAAACTAGAACTATAATCGTGATGGCTTTACTCTATAGTTAAAATTCCAAGTTTTGAATTTACAATGACGAATGCATAATGCGTTGGCACTGTCATGGGATAATATCGCGTGAGTGTGTCGTCAAACACGAAATTTTACTGCATTTTTCTATTAATTCAGTATATGTTGTAGATGTAGTGTAGAATTTAATTGCACCATACTATATACTATTATATTAAGGAGATCCTAGTTACGTAAATTATTGGGAATATGTAGATTTTTCTTTTTAGTTCTTGTCAGGAGGAATTTATTTCATTCAGCCATTAGTCCGTGACCCAATTTATTGAGGAATCGTTGACCTATTCGTTTGAGGAGGAAAAAATAGTTTTCATGGAGGAAATTTATTGTGAAACTTTAGAACGAGAAGAAACTGAGGGAGGAATTGATGATGAGATTGCATATAGTATAGATGTTTATAAAAATGGTGCCTTCGATTACAAAATACAAGTCTCACTGGTCAATTAAAATATCTCGAAAACTATGAAGAAATTATCATAACATGCAGCATGAAAAATGGTTTTTTAGTCCTATTTTAGTCCTCTTTTTTTTTCCTTTTGTGTTGTTAAAGATTTGAAGGTCATCTGGGGAGAGATTTTGCGCGTCATAACAAACGTAACAAACAAACAATTTGGACTAGAGGGCAGTCTCAAACTGTATGAAATACACTTCCTCTACCGCCCTCTAGTCCAAATTGTTTGTTTGTTATGACGCGCAAAATCTCTCCCCTGGTTTAGTAAAATTGGCTGAAAAAACTGGATTTTTAGAGAGAATCAAGCTTTGTCCAATTTTTTAAATCGACTGTGCCTCAATCAGTCATAATAATTGATATGAATCATTTTCAGTTCATAGTGTTGATGACTTGCGGATTTGCAATACATTGGAGAACAAAGAATAATGGCTCAATGCCCCGAGTGCACAAATGCTCTTTGCTATTCAAAGAGCAAACGAATCTACAGAGTGGGAACTGGGAGGAAGATTGGTTTACGGATGGGAGGACATGATCAGTATACGAGATGAAGCTGACTTTATCATGACACAACTGGACTCAATCACGTGGATAACATATGTGGAAGTGAGAATGTAATTCTCATTGGGAATATTGATAACCTAGTAAATACCCTCAAATACCTTTGTTGTGTTTAATAATAATGGGATCAGGGCGAATGGTATAAGTCTGTGAGTGGCTGACGTTTTCAATTTACACGGTTCATAAATTTCAACTATTGAAACAACTTCACAGACAGGGTGACGTCAAAATTCACCATATGAATTTCAGGCATATATATAAACAGTGGAAAATTACAATTTTAATGTCGCAAAAATTAATGAAATCGGATAATAAACATTTGAATGCTGACTGCAAGAGTGTTCGAATCGCCGGAATGACTGTCCCCAAAATTTTTCCTGCATCCGATGTTGACACAACCACTGCAGTGACTTGCCACAGTGGTCGCATTCAGTATCGCCTCGATTCCATACTAAAGTTTGATATATGAAATTTCAACTTCTTCATGACACTATCCAACTTTAGGGCATCATGGACAGGGATGTGGGAAATATGATCTGTCACGTCACTGACCGGTCATGTGACAGGTCAGTGACGATCACTTTACCGACGAATCCATGACGATTGGTTGTCACCTGACAAAAATGTGACCACTTTACCCTGTGACGGTCAAATTACATCTAGTTAGTGGAATCACAGATATCACCACATTGAAATTTGAAAAATTCCATGTTCACATCAGAAACAAACGTGAAATTATTGATCATCCGAAAACTGTGACAACAATTTATGACAGAACAATTTATGACTGTCAGATTTACATCTAACTAGTTGATTGTCACATGGCAGTTGGCATCATGACCGAAATTCTGACACCAGAAAAAATGACGTCACATGACTGTCATAATTTTGTGACCTGACCGATTTCAAACCGTGACGGTTCCCCACATCCCTGATCATGGCGGCGGTCTTCATGATATTATTGGTTAAAAAAGGAAAAATTCTTGCACAGTCTCCATTTAAATGTTTATTATCCGATTTCATTAATTTTTGCATCATTCAAAATGTAATTTTTTACTCTCCATACCCCTAAAATTCTATAAAGTGGATGCTGACGTCATCCTGGATATGAAATATAATATTATTTACAATATGTATTAACGATGTAAGAGATTAACATAATACAGCGATAATAATTTTTGTATTCGCCTTATTAGGGATTAATGAGTTAAATAATTGCCATGTGTCTTAGTTGTTCTTGAATTCTCGATATATAACGCGATTGTGCTATAACATATATCGAATAACCTCATTCAATACATAACAATAGATGACTTTGGTGCATAGAACATTTTTATTGACTCTTCATTTTCTTTAAAAAACTTTCAAGAACTTTGGTCTAATCGGTGGAAAAATCTAATTTAGCTGTTCCAATGTTTTTTTAACTTTTACTTATCGAACATTGACCATGTGTATAGTCAAATCGTTATGTACGTATACAATTTTTACTCTTCACCTGCTGTCTAAACTGACTCGGGAAACATATACCTGAAAACCGCGAGAAGTTTTCATAATAAAATTTTCCATTTTCCACGATATTATCAACAAATGGTACGAAGAAATATTACATGAGTGATGAATGGACATAATTTTTTCTGCTCTATCCTCAGTCGGTAAAAAAATCTATTAAAAAAACTACTTTTTCCCGATGAAGAAAACTCTTTTATGAGTGATTGAACAATAGTGATTCATTGAATAAATTGAATAAAAAAACATTTGTAAAAAATATAAATTTTCAAATATTCTCGACACAACTCGTCAACCCTCGTTGATCTTCGCCCCTGCCGACTTCACCCGACACTCACCGAACACCACTATCCCCCGGGGTCTACGTGCCAAACCCCAGGGAGCCCCGCCCTGCGCTCCCAACTTATACCAGTCGTCGCCACCGTCAACGTTCTCGTGAAAGCCAGCTTCCCTTACCCTCCATCCATCCCTTCCCCTTCGCCGACAGATGAGACGTCAAAAACCTCTGAAGATGTTGCCAAAATTTTCATCAGATAAAAACAATGACATTTCTTTAAAAAAATTGCAAAAAATTCCCTTTTTCCTTCATTTTTCAGGTTTTGACAAGAGAACCGGCATATCTACATTAATCTATATCGTCCAATGTTGCTCACCCGGCATCACATCTCATTTTCTCTCACACATTGGCAATCATCCCCACCCCAATACATACCACACAATTTGTACAGTTTAGTTCGTAGTTGCGCGCGCCTATAATTCCTGCGTGTTGGTAATACCGTTTTTCCTCCCAGTGTGCCCTGGTGTATCCCGGGTTGTAGCGAGAGTACAGTGGAGGCCAGAAAAAGGCGAGTGAAAAAAAGGTTGTAAAGACGGTGGAAAATCCTCAAATACGTACCAAAAATATTGCTAAAAGTACGTGAATTTAAGAAAAAAAAAAAAATTCACAATAATAGAATTGAACAAAAGTAATTTTTCATTTCAATTCTCGTTGAATTTGAATAATATAAGAACCAATTTTTTGTGCTCGTTTGAAGTAATAAAACGGAATTTCAACGCCTGCGGTGGATATTTTCGTGTTATTTTTTTTTTTTTTATTAAAACGTTTGAATGAAAAGAAAAAAAAATACAACGTTTAGCGGCACTGGTAATTGGTTTCTGTGTTGAATTGTTTTCTTTTGGTATTTCTGGAGGTGTTTATTGGAGTGAATAGTGGATATATTAATTCATGTGAGTGGAATTAAACGTGCGAGGGTGAATTATTTGGTGGGCCAATTGAGAAGGAGACGCTGTGATCGGTTTTTGGTGTGCAAAGGGTGCTAGTGGAGGTGAATATTTGGGTGTCAATTTGGGAGAGGCACGGCTCCGTACAGGAGCTTATCTAGGTAATTAATCATCTATGTGTTAAATTTTTTTTGTTTAGTAATTCGTATGGAAAAATTGGAAATTCTGTCCACGAGTGACAGAGAGTGTTGGGTTGACATATTTTCGAACAGAGCTGTCATTTAAATTCAATTGTTGTAATTTTTTTCTTTCAATTTGTTCTGAATAATTGAGTGGATTTATTTTTATTGTGGAAATTTATATTTTTTTAAATCAGAAATGAAATTGCAGGAAATTTGGAGCTTAAATTTTCAACACCAATAGTAGATTGTACCTGCAAACATGGCCGCCACCTAGTCACGAATGTCTCTGTCAAATAATCCGGGAGAAATATTGAGATATCTAGCGTTCCATGAGTTTTAGTTAGTCATAACATTTTTAAAGTTTTTTTAGGGATTCCCTTCGAGAAAAATTGACGTTTTAGTTTGATTATTTTAGGGAGAAAAGGGGGGCATTATTCATTTTTTTAAAGGAATTTTTCTTACAACATTTGGAGGAAAAACACTGTAATTTTAACTTTTGCTATTTTTGAATTTTTATTAATATTTCATTTGGTAGGAAAAAAATTATTTTAAATGAATATTATACATTTCTCTAGCCAATGTTTTTTGTTTTGAGATATGATGGAAATCAATATTTCCATGATTTCGCATATTTTTGAGATCATTAAATTAAAAAATTAATTGTGGAGTTGCAAAACTAGATGAATCAATTTCGTTCAGGGTTCAATCTTTGTTGAATATTTCGAAAATTATGAGGGATATCAAAATATTGTAGGGAACCTTTTTTGTAGCTCTCATTCCACTCTACAAAAAAGGTCTTTATAAAAATTCCTCCATCTTCCCTAGATTCTTCTCTCATAATTCTCATGATCCTTCAATTTACAAGAAATTCTTTAATTTACACTGTCCAAATATTTTGCTCCAATGTTCCACGAATTGTTTATGCTATCTTCTTCATACTCAAGAAAAAATCAGACTTCATCTTATTTCCATAGTTAATCCTCACAGACCTCTCAAAGACACCGGTAAATATTTTCATTTTCCTCAATGTAATTCCTACAATACTGCAAGAATAAAAAAATGTACAACAGCATCAATTCTCTCTCTTGCATAATGCGTGAACGCGTGTTTAATGTGTGTGGGAGTCAATGCGCATGCGAAAAAAAGAAGATTTTAAAACGCAGGAAATAAGAGTAAAAAGAGAAACGAAACAGAGTTCACATTAAAGTCATAATTTTCGTTTATTTTGATATGAAAAACTTATTTCTCACACCAATAATTTCTCGGTTTTTCCTATTTTTATGTTCACCAATTAAAAAACTAATTTGAGTAATTAATGTTTTGGTGCTCTTTTTTTCTTTAAATAAGAAAAAAATTGTCGGAATCGTTGAGAATAATTCAAACTTCTGTAAACAGTAGAAAATAATTTTGTTTGACATACATGCAGACATGAATATTGGGTTAATGTTGAAGTTATGTGTAATACGAACGGGTGTCTCCCATTGGTCCGTCAATTGATATGATGACGCTCCAAGTACAGTTTAAATGACTTTAATTGCCAGCGGAATATCGTGATGAGTACCGTCAGGAATAAACTCTAATTTCTAAAAAATTGATATTAAAATATTTTATGAGATGATAATTATTCATTCCCCTCTTTTTGTCATCTATCTTTGTCCATAAAGATAGATGACAGCATTAATGAAAACACGCTTATGAGTCATTCAACAGAAACGATTCAGTTCTGAAGTGATGAAGGAAAATAAATCAATTTCAGTTTTAAAGAGATATTTTTTGGCAGAGAAAATTGAGATCTACAAAAGAAGGTTCTAATATTCATCGAAAATTCTTTATGAGTATTTTTTAATTTTCTCAAGGAATTGATGATTAGTTCATTTCATTGATCTTCGCAATTGAACAAATTTTCACTTTTTATCGAACCAATAAATTATGAATTGTCGATATTATATCAAGTATGTTGTTTACAAAAATACTCAATGACAATGGAACAAAGAATTTCAATTATGAAGTTGTAAACTGTAATCATCAGAATTTGTCATTTTCGTTAACTGCGGAGATATCTCGTAAATCGCGTGATTTTAGAGAATAAACGCAAAGAACCTCTTTTGAAGCTGGGAAAATTTCCATTAAAAAATGTCTTTAGACATTTTCCTCGAAAATAACTCGTTATGGAGATAATTCGAAAAAATTGACAGTGAAAAATTGAGTTATTTTATTTTCAAGAATTGACAACTAAAATAATTTTTATTAATTGTCAATTTATTTCGAAAACGCTTGATTCTAGAGTAAAACGTCAAGATACCTTTATTGTAGCTAATAAAATTTTCAACAAAAAATATTTTCTCACATTTTCCCCTAGAATCGCTAATTGTCAAGATAATTCAATATTCATTGTAACAAAACATAAAAAAAAAATAAAATACTATTTTTTCCTCGTGACTCTGACGTAAAAAACAACTAAACAAAGATGTAACCGGAAAAATAAAAAACCTGATTTCGTGAGACGGTTAGTAAGGTAGCTCTCGGCTAACCTCAAAGTGTTTAGGGTCAACGTATTTGATATGGCTTGTACAAAATGATGAACCTATCGTCAACTCTCCTTCACCCATTGCTCTCCTCTCGTGACGTACAAAACGCTCTTCCACATCCCCTCACTTCCCTTCTCTCCCCCTTGTACTGTAACTACATCTATAAAACCGGATGAACTGTCGCTTTCTGCGTCTGTTCTCATTTTTTTTTAATGCCTCTATTTCATTTGGGTTATCACGGACCGGTTGAACATTGCGGGGTCATTACCTTTTTTTTTTTTATCTCCCATCCAGAATTTTTCTACGAGAAACTGAATTTTTTCTTCTTAAATTTCGGAAATTATTTTTGATTTGCGGATGATTATCTCTATAATGCGTGATTTTGAGAGAAAATTTCAAGAGATGTTTTTTGTAGATGAGAAATGTCTGTATAAAAAAGGTTTTCTGATATTACTACTTAAAATGGCGCATTTTGCAGATAATGTAGTGAATTGGTAAAACAAGATGATCAGGAAATTGAATCCAGAGTTTAGTGCATATCTCTGAAACTAGTAGGTTTAGCAGAAATAAACAGGAGACCTTCTTTTTATAGGAAATCTTCTTAGCTACAAAAAAGGGTCTTCTAGCATTTTTTTTTCAGAGCCATTAGTCTTCGAGATATTATCATTCTCACCACTTTGCCTACGGATTTGTCATAAATCACATCTTTGATTTATGAGAAAAGTTAAATGATTTTTGGTAATTGTTCATTGATATCAAATTTTTTTGATTATTTTGGATGATGCACTAATTTTATATTTCGCAACACGAATCCGTTGTAAAATAAGACAAATCAGTTCCACTCAGACATCAATTTTTGCTGCATAGCTGTTGACGATTCTCTATTGAGAATCATAAGAGATCACTTTATTATTCTAATTCTAATTTTATATCTTCCAAGTTGGCTTGGCGCTACGTTCGACACAGTTTTTACGATATTGCCGATGGCAACAGTTTCTATGTTGTATGAGACTCACGTTATCAATAAATATCCATATGCACGATCCCAACAATCTTGGAATGCAATGCAGTTAGTTGTGGATTGTGTTTTTATAGCTGTTACTTCGTTCTATGAAAAAAGTTCTTGAAGAAGAATTTTTACTCTCAATTGGATTCAGAAATATTAATTAATATTGATTATTCTTTAAAATCAATTGAGCAATTATGAGCTGAGATGTAACATAGATAAAAAAAATTTATAGTTCATGCTCCTATGAATCTATATTCACATTTGAGTTCAGAGTTTAATCATGTGGAAAAATTTTCTTCGAAATCTAAACCAAGAGGATGTGACTAAGCCTATGACGTATACGATAGAATATCGCATTCAATTTTTTTTCCGCTGAACATTCTTACGCTTTATTTTATCATATTTCGACTTCTCCTGCCTTTTCTACGCCCATTGTAATAGAAAATACTAAAACAAAAAATTTTATTCTCATTTGAGAAATTGACGAGATTTTAAGTTGTTATTAATGAATTACTGTTGAATTTATTCGCGAGGTGGTAAAATCAGACGAGTCCACTCAATTCAGAGTTGAGTTTTTGATGAATATCTGTGAATCTAATGGAGATAGACAAATTTTCATAAGGGCCTCTTTTGTAGCCAATGACGAGATCTGCAAGAAAAGTCCTTACAAAAATATCAATATCTCCTTCCAATCCTGAGATATTGTTGAAAAATAATTTACTTCTACTTTCATTCATAGAGAAGATTAAAAACTTTTCAATAAATAATTTCAAATAATTAATTTCATTTACGGGAAATATGAAAAATAGCAAACTGAACTTATGCATGATTGAATTATTTATTGAAAAAAAAAAAAATTTCCCACGATTTCCTCATTCTAATGCAATATTGAATATTTAAAGAACTGATTGCATTGGTTTCGATCATTAAATCCACATGAACGTACCTGAAAATACTCTTTCCTCAGCTATTTTTGACAAATATCCACCTCTTTCCGCAACATTTCCTCACTTTAACACAAAGTTGGATGATTTTCGCGTCGACGCGATGCATTCGGCAACACCACCTACGTCACATCGTGACTGACGTCATTCACCTGCCCTCCTGTGTTTATCTCTCTTGCTCTCATGTACACTTAAAAATCTCTCTCCTTCGACCTCATACACAAGTGAACCAAGGGGTCGATATACTCCGCTAGAGAATCACTGGTAATTTTTCCCTAAATTTTATTTTTCCTCTCTCAACATTAATAATTTCGAATAATAATCATGAATTCGGCGACACGTGTGCATGTACTCATGACAGGTGTATTTTCTGGACGGATAAAGGCCTTTAGCCGTTGGTTAAGTTGAGCCAACTGTCGTTTCCTTCAAGGTTGGCCGGAGCTGAGTGAAAATTATACTTGAAGAGAAAATTATAAAAATAAAAAATTACGAGTTAAAGATTTAGTTTCTAAACATTAATATGGCCCGGTGCTGTGAAAATGATGACACGATCCGCTTGACAATCTGTTTTTTCCCTTTCCATATTTCGCCACAATCATCAATTTCAATCTTCAGTGCAAAAAATCATTAATCCATTGGAACCACAATCTCCACTTTTCCCAAAAAAATCATTCACCACTCAATAAAAAGAATTAAAATGAATGATAATCCCTCTATCATTGATACATGCTTCAAAAAACCTCCCCCCTCAAAAACCCCTTCTTCATCAATTAAAAACTCTATTTTTATCAGGCAAACGACCCTCTCCATCGTCTCTTATCAATCGAACCGTTAACAATTACTAAATGACTATAGACTAACCTCCTACCCCTACCCCTACTCGCGCCGGTTGATGTCTAATCGAACGTGACTCGAGTTCTGCTCAATAAAATCGTGTTAAAAAAACAAGCGCAGAAAAGATGGAAAAAAAAAAAAGTAGAAAAAACTAGAAGATGAAACAGCCTGTCACTGTAAATAATGGCGGTAATTTTGATTGAAGGGCCGGCCACCACGTGGCGCTGAATTCCCTCTCCTCCCTCCCCCCTTCGTCACCACTCAACCGTAACCATTTTTTTTGCACGTGGGTGTGGTCTACCCCTATTCCCATTTTCTCCATAAAAAGCTTCTCCGTAAATCCGCACGGCGTCGCCACCCAATTGCAAAAGCTCTCGATGCAAATGATAGTAGGGGTGATAGGGGCGTAAGGGAGAAAGGGAAGGGGAGGGAAGTTGGTTGAGAACTCGACAGTCACGAGTGGGGCGTCGTGCTTCTCTCATCGATTTCACTCTCAACACGAGGAAGGGAGAGAAAAAAAAAATAGGGAATTAGAAGCAACACGAGCGCCTCACCACTTTTACTACCCCTTTGAGCCAGTGAATAAAGCTCGACACTTTTTTTTAAGGTTTATTGCGTATGAATATTGATATAATTCGGTGAATTTTGATGTCATGTGGGGGATTTTGACTCGTCGTTGTCACCGATTGGAATACCTCAAATGTTATGAGAATTTAAAGTGAATTCGGAGAAATCCTCAGTCAGAGGTCATACCAAGGGTGGGAAATTGTTCACTCGAGCGGAAGTAAGAGGTTATGAGGAAGTGGGAATAATGTCGTGACGACACGAGTCAGTGATACCGTAAGTTTAATGATTTTATTGATTGAAATCATTGTTTTTCTGAGTGCGAAATTTAGAATCGATGGATAGACTGGTGTGATTGATTTGCAAGTACCGGGTTTGCCCTTTGTTTCCAGGGGGTTAGGGTGAGAGAGGGGTGAATTCTCCTCATTTATAAAGTGTAATACGCATGCGTGGAAGGAAGTAAAGCCAGTAGCCAGATCCCAGTCACATTAATTTCGATTAAATCATATACTGTATCGAGAAAAATTTTTCGAGTCACTTTTATGACTTTTTCAATTATTATTTTTTGTTACAGAACGACTTGATAATATTGAGTTGTTGATTAATACAATAGAAACTTTAATTATTTGTTTATTATTGGAAATTATTTACAGAAATATTGAGTCATTGACAGAATTATTTGACAATTTTCATTTATGTCTTCATTAATTTTCTCACTGGAGTAATGGAGAATTGCTAGAGACAGTGGAAAAAAGGAGAGTTAGTGGGCGTGGACCCTTAGCAAAGATTCGGACCGGGTCATGAACGTAGGCTCGTGGTGATTCACCATATAATTCAAACGAATCAACAGGTACCGAATGAATAGTACTGCAAGAGTTATAATCGATTGTCGTTAATGGCTATGTTCCAAAAAATATAAATTTCATTATCTTTTCTTTCAAGGTGAAAATTTTGCTTGAAACTTGGTGTAATATATCACTTTGGAAGCTCCACAATTGGTTTGCGAAGCTTAAAAAAGTGGAATTTTCCGTCACATTAGGATGTAGTAGATATTTTATGGAATCTATGAGTAAAATGCAGTGAAAAACCAGGCATAGGGCTCCATCAGGAACCTCATAAAATGGTCTTCTCACGCGAAAGTGTAAAGAAATATCTACATTTGAGAGTGCAATTCATAATTAATTCGAAAGATTGAAATATAGTCAAACTTTTGTGTCTTTATGACCCTAATTTCAGGGAAGGGACCCTTATTTGATATCTAGGACATACTAGGTATTTTACACAGCTCACGATCAGTCCGTAAAATGTGATTTTAGGGTTTAAAAACAGAATCGGTGAAATAGTATTACAGTGCTGAGTGTAGCAAAATAACTAATTGCAGCATGTGTTTGATTAATTTCAGGGGTGGCAACGACCGCGCTAAAAGGTGCCGAAGAAGGTGGTGGTGCGTGGGTCGTCTGGAGGAAGAAAAAACGCAAGAGGATTGGTTGTATTATCACAATTACCACCAAAGTATTCTCATAAAACACTCATAGTGTTATTTGTATCACGTATATACAATAATCAAGTGTTTTCGTGTCATTATAAGCGACGAAAAGATACAGGAAAGTGGAGAAGACGGTGGAGATAAGTGGCGGACGTTGCTGCTCCGTATTGATTATTATTTTTTTTTTTTTCACTTAATATATAAATAAATCGACTCATAATCCGGACAAAAATTTTCATGTCATTTTGAATTATTACGTAAGGAAGAGGATTGAGTGATTGGAGTACACTAGAAAAAAGCTCCTCCAGCAAAACGTTGGACTGAAATTATTAAGTAAGAACGAGTTAACAGAGATTATTCAATCATGAATGAATTGGATAGTCTACGTACAGAGGCGGAAACCCTCAAAAATGCCATTCGGGTGAGTTATTGAAGGTTTTAATGCAATTATGATTTTATGTTATTTTCTTAAAAAGCTCATCTACAACAAGTTTATGGAAATGTGTTAAAAATCTTCAACAGCCATATGAAGCTGAAATTCCACCAGTTTTCCGTGAAAAGTCATTATTCTGGAATCAGAATAATAGAACAGCTTTTAAAATTTCAACTCACAGTTTGAGCTTAAGCGTTTATTCGATGGAAAGCTCAATCTTGAATTTAGTAAATTCCAGTAGTCGAGTGATAACGCATGAATCCCGCTGATAATTGAATTTTCTATTCGATATTTTTTTAACTGACAAAAGCTTTTTCAACTTATTTTTTAGGTAATTATAGAATACACAGGAATGTTATGTCTGACCTTTTACGTTTCATAGATTTTCCATTGAATATTTTCTTTAAAGAGACAGTAAAGATTGAAAGCTTTGATTGAGCTTTCATTGATTTTCGCGACCTTTTGATGGAGAAACTACGAAGATTTCTGTTTTGCACTCAAAGACTTACGGTTCATTTTCCAATTAAGTAAAAGCTCTGGTTACAATTAAACCTTAGAGTCTGCGTGAGCTTTCGTGGAAAACTGGTGGATTGATTATTGGAGAGATGAAAATTTTATTTTTATTATTTTATTATTTTCAAAATAGTTTTTGGAGATTTGATGAAAGTGAAAATGGAAATATCTCTCGAAAGCTCTGCCAAATTGTTATTTATGAACTCTAATTGGCACAATTTTTGACACATGATTGCCAGCAGATAATTTCCATAAGATCCATTCGATTGATTCATCCACAAATGCCCCCTAATTCCTCCAAATTCACCCAAAAGAATCATTCCCATATAAAATAATTTGATATATTCATCTAGTGCTTCCCTTGAATTCACATATTATCCCGTATTTCCAGTTCCATAAAAGTTTGATTGAGCTCTCGAAATAGCTTAAAAATGGCGCAAAAGAAAAGCTAGTTATCTGCGAAAAGCTCTGTATTCTTGTTAATTAATAAATCCCATGGATGAATGGAAAATTGGAAAGAGAATTTATGATTAAAAGCAACAGTTGATGACACTAATACACGTATACCATCAAAGATGACTCATAGAAGCTCAAGTCAATGAGCAAAAAAAATTACGTCATTGTTTTTTTTTTTTTAATTCAATATTCACCATCCCAATCATTGCAGAATTATTCAGAGAAAAAATATATTTTTTTGTTTCTTCTTTGAAAAGTATAAATAAGAGTTATTGATTATATAATATCGAGCTTTTTCTATCAACGATGTGATGAGAATTTTAGTGAATTGTAGTCGATGGTTCATGATGGTTGTCAGTATTGGTGTTGGCATGCCGTAAAAACCACTGGTAGTAGTGGTAGTAGGGCGCGGCATAACGGTCGCTTCTCTCCTCTGATCAATACACCACCATCCCTCTTTCTCACGCTTATACTCGTGCTTTCTCTGTTACACTTGAAGCACCGACAAAAAAAAAAAGCAATGCTCTTATTTTTTCACTCCTCGTCTTTTTCTTGTACTATACAAGTGTCTGTATTCTCAATGTCGAAGCACTTTATACATTTTTTAACACGTTTTTTATTTTTATTTTTTCATTCTCACTTCTGACTCTCAAGGGAAGTCAAAAATATCTTGGAAAATAAATATTGAGTGAGGAAAAAGCTCTTGGAAGTTTATGGAATTCTTTTATTATCTCAGAGGAGGCATTTTTTGGTGGAGGAATGATTTTTTTAACTGATGATTTTATTTTTTATACATAGATTAGGAAATTGATCAATTGCAAATGCACAAGAATGTCTCGAATTTCGTTTGAAATGTTTGATAATTCACTAATTAAGAAATTTGATTTTAGGATGCAAGAAAAGTTGCATGTGATACCAGCCTTGTACAGGCAACAGCGGGTATGGAACCCATTGGGCGGATACAAATGCGAACGAGACGCACGTTACGTGGTCACTTGGCGAAAATTTATGCGATGCATTGGGGTAGTGATTCCAGGTAATTCTCACATCTGTTGTTGTTGAATATCTAATTATCTTGATGGTAAGTTGGTTGAGAGGATAATGTCAAGAGAAATTTTTTGTTGAAAATCTTGACAGCTACAAAGAAAGTCATTTGATATTTTCTCCTAAAATCATTCATTTTCGAGATAACGATACAATTAAAAAAAAAGTGATTTGCGTAGTGAAATTTTAAATGGTCAAAAGTCAATTTTCTCTTGAGTTTCTTCATTGATATTAATTATTGATAAAGTACTTGATGAATGAATAGAAATAAATTATTTCTTCTTCTTTTTATAGAAATTTGGTATCAGCCTCTCAAGATGGTAAACTCATTGTGTGGGACAGTTATACCACAAACAAGGTACACGCAATCCCATTGCGATCATCGTGGGTAATGACTTGTGCCTATGCACCATCGGGTAGTTACGTTGCCTGCGGTGGCCTCGACAACATATGCTCTATCTACAGTCTCAAAACACGAGAAGGCAATGTACGAGTTAGCCGTGAATTGCCAGGACACACTGGTTATTTATCCTGCTGTCGATTTATTGATGACAATCAGATTGTCACTAGCTCTGGTGATATGTCATGGTAAGACATTTTTACTTTAAATACTGATTCAGCAGAAAAATTGTAAAATCTTTCACCTATTGTTAAAAGACATTTTTTGTAGAAAATTTCATAGGCTACAAAAAAGGTCTCTTGACATTTTCTTATAAAATCACTAGTTTTTGAGACAAATGATAAAAAATGAAAATTTTATAATTTGTGAAAAAAAAAATGATTAATTAAAAAAAATTTGATTACAGTGCCCTGTGGGACATTGAGACTGGCCAACAGTGCACCTCATTTATCGGTCATACCGGCGACGTTATGTCGCTGTCATTGGCACCAGACATGCGCACATTTGTTTCTGGTGCATGTGACGCTAGTGCTAAATTATGGGACATTCGTGAGGGCTCGTGCAAGCAAACCTTCCCTGGCCATGAGAGCGATATCAATGCCGTTACGGTAAATATAATTTATTATTCGACCTATTCATTTGCAATCCTTCACCTCCATTACTAGAAATATTGAACAATATGAATTGTTAATCGAGGACTTTAACTTTAATCTTTGATTGAATATCTCTGAATCTAATGCAGATTGCGAATTTTTTCGAAAGCCTTTTTTTTGTAAAGCAGAATGAGAGTAGATGTGGATTGTGTGAAGGAAATTTTAGGATTTGCGAGCCAATTATTGATAAAATTTGTTGAAATCACTAGCACTGGATTTATTAACGGGATTAAACTGTTGAAAGACCTTTTTCGTATTTTGACATTTTTTACTTCAAATCACTCATTATCAAGATAATTTGATAATTAACAAATTATAAAAAATTAATTTGTTGTTTTCTTGATAATTAATTCATTTATTCTTAATTTCTGTCAACAACAGTTCTTCCCCAACGGATGGGCATTTGCGACGGGGTCAGACGATGCCACATGTCGATTGTTTGACATACGCGCTGATCAAGAATTGGCAATGTACAGTCACGATAACATTATTTGTGGTATTACAAGTGTTGCATTCAGTAAGAGTGGAAGACTCCTCTTAGCTGGTTACGATGACTTCAATTGTAATGTTTGGGATTCGATGAAGAGTGAACGTGCAGGTATGAATAAATTCCAATTTACTAGTTCAAATTTTCTTCTCATATTCTATTTTTTCACATGAGAGAAGAGAAGTATTCCATATTGTCCTTCTCAATTGCATTCAAAAATAATATTTTTTTTTGCATAAATTATTCTGTAGACTATTTAAAATATATTTTTAATGCTAAATGTATTGCAAAACTAATTCAATTCAATGAAAAGTAATGAATAAAAAATAATCTGTTTGTTAATTTTGTAATTATCTCGAAACAGAGTCAATTGAGAGCAAAATGTCAAGAAATATTTATTGTAGCTGATGAAATTTTGAATAAAAAGTTTTTCTTGACATTATTGTTTAAAAACAGTCATTAGCAAGATAATAGAATTTTTCTTTTTATTGTGTTCTATCATCTTTTACTACTTTACTAATGAATTTAATTAATAATAAGTTAATTAATTACCCGTAATTTATCTACCAGGAATTCTTGCTGGACACGATAATCGTGTATCATGTCTGGGTGTGACTGAGGATGGAATGGCAGTAGCGACAGGCTCATGGGACTCGTTCCTTCGTATTTGGAACTAAATCATAAAATTATCATTTTATCAACCATGAAAATTGTCTCCATTTATTTACCATTTCTCTTCATTATTATTTCTACGAGTTAGTCCCATTGGCACATACCTCCAAAGAACCAAAAGAAAAAGGGGATAATGTATACCACAATCTCCAATATAACAAAAATTACCTGAAATTCCCTAATTACATAATTAGAAGAAGATAAACAAAAAATCATGAATAAATGACCACCAAGAGTTCGTCATATGCCAGAAGGAGAATAAATAAATGAAAAAATTTTAATTAAGTTATTGTTGGCTCCAATTTCCATTGAGCAGTTGATCAAACTGTGGATTAACACTGGGGAAAAAAAGTGAAAGACAATTTCTTTGAAAAAATCGCCAAAGAGATGATTACAACACGAAAAAAGAAAATTAATGAAAAACATTTTTTATGATTTTTACTCTTAATTTCCTTTTCTTTATTCGAAATTAATAATCTTGATTAATCTTTTGTGGTCAATAAGAAAAAATGAAAATGGTGACTTAAAGAAATGAAAAAAAAAACCAAAACATTTGAATGAAACAACAAACGAAATGAAGAAAATCCAACGCACGATCTCGAGTGATTTTTTTTTACATGCACACAATTTATAATGAATCCATACAATCGATGAAATTATTTTTAATTTAGGGGCACAATGAATGAATGAATGAATAATGTCGAAAGGGTTTAAAATATTAATTAAAAGAACTAAACAATTTTTATCAATGATTTACGTTGATTTTTTATCGCATTGTCATTGAATTAAAACTTCAATTTATAAAAAAATTCTATTGAAAATTCTGTCAGTTATTCGCCAATTGTTATTGGAGATTTATTTCAATTGAAATATTCACTAGAACATATTTTTTTTATATAAACATCAAAAATTTTTTTCTTCTGTGAAAACATATTCTCTTAAATATTTACATTGAAAAAAATATCCTATAGAATTTCCGATTGAAGTTTTTTATACGTGATCACGCTGAAAAAAGATATAATTATATACACTTATTAAATTAATAATTTGGTCGCACATGATAGCACAAATAAAAGAGCATAATATGAATTACAAAATAAGGAAATACGAGAGAAAGGAATAAAAAAATTCCAAAGGAACTTTTTTCTTTTCTATCAATTATTCTGTTATTTATTTTGTATAGAAAAACTCTTGTTTGCCATTAAAAAAAATCCTATTTGGGAAGGGAAAAATAGTTTTTCTTTCAATTTAATTGAATAATATGATAATCCACTTATTATTAAATGATGTTAGATAAACAAAAATGATTATTGCACATATTTATAATTTTTACTTCCCATTTTTTTTTATTTGAGACGTGATTATTGGGGGAAAATATTTGAAATAGGACCCAAAGACGATGTGAAGAAATTTTATGATTCTCCATCGTCTATTCAATCGTTTCAGTGAATTTCATTTTTCATTATTATTATTTTTTTTCATTTCTAAATTGAGGAAAAAATTGATAGATAAAATTCCACGTTCTTGTCGGAAAAAAGAAATGAAAAGAAAAAAAAAAAACCCTAGATGTTACTGATGAATTTTAAAGAAATGGAAACAATTGTGTATGCATTTAAAATTGAAAAAAAAATTGTAATAATATTAATGATAATGATTGTAATTTATAAATATTAATATTTAATATGTAAGTATTTTAAGGTGTCGAATTATCAAGGTTTCGTTGAGATAAACAAAAACAATAGTTCAACAAAAAATCGCACTTAAAAATCGAGAAAAATTCTGTGAAAGAATGAAAAACAAATTCATTGAATTTTTGAAAAAAATTGATTTTTTTCCTCCATTTTTAGAAAAGATGAAACTGCGATTAAAAAACCTTTAACAAACAGATTAATTACACGTTCATGTGGATATTTGTAATCATTTTTTGATAACTATCTTCTAAACTCCATGATCGCTTTTACTGCTGAATAAATAAATAAAAAAATGACTTCAATATGTGTTAAAAATGAAATGAAACGAATGAATAAATAAATTCGAGTGAAAAATTATTTGGTTAATGAAGAATTAATTAATGTTGAAGAGTAATTTATGAATGTGATCCAGACAAATCCCTTTGCAACAAAAAAATTAATAATAAAAAACCCTGAAAATTGAAGTAAAGTAGAAAAGAGAATGAAAAAATGAGAGATCTGTAATTTTTTGTATCTCGTAGTAACTCGTGGCCAGAAAATAATTAAAAGCAATAAAAATCATCAATTTCTTTTTGTACTTTATAATGTGCATTTCATTCACATTTTTTTTCCATAGTTTCTGACGTAATTTCTAAATAAACAAAATCGAAAAAAAAAATGATAATGAAGTAGTTTTGAAATTTAGATAAACAAAATCATTCGAACAAAAGAAAAAAAATGATAAAGTAATAAATCATTATGTATCTAGTCATAGGCACACGCAAACGAGACAAAATGATTTGAAAAAAATAACAATAAATCATTAAAATCAATATTGACATAAACAATGATTTTTTAGGATTAATTGTATGCATTGAGAGATGATCGTAACTTTATTATGATTATTATAATTATAATATAATCATTCATTATCTCGTTTTATTTTAAATTCATTTCTCATCCCAATTGCAAAAAAAAAAAATTCGAAAAAATCAGGATTTTTTGTTCATGAAAAATTGAAAAAAAAATGTATGATTTTTTATTTCCTCGTTAAACGCATGAAAAAGGTGGGAAAAATAAAAGAAATGTTTTAATCACAAAATACAAAAATAATTTTTTTTAATAATTATCAAATAAATTATTAAATATATGGGAATAATAATTTTGGGTCCTATTTCAATATCAGGGACTATTATTAAAAATAGTTGGGATGATAAAAAATTTCCAGTGGATTGAAAATTCTTTAAAAAAACATCTTTTTTCCAATTTTCTATTTCGTTTCGATTGATAAACGACGTCATAAACAGGTCTGAGAGGTGGATGGATGATAGAAATTATCAAATAAATGACGTCGTCTAAAACTGCCTCTTTCGAGTTACGAAAAGATCTCAAGAGACGAAATAATTGAAGAGTGCACTGCATATTTCTTACTCATAGTATATTTCACGTATGAAGAAATTCAATAGAAAATTCTATGTAATTTCAATAAAAAATTCTATCAGTTTTTCGCCCATTACTATTGCAGATTTTTTCCAATAGAAGATATTTTTATAGAAAAAAATAAATTGATTTTGTTTAATAAAAATATTTTCTATCCAAGCCCCGATAGAAATTGATGGGGAACTGATAGAATTTTCAATAGAATTTACTATTTAATTTTTTCACACGTGTTCAAATTAATTGTGGGATTAATTGAATCAATGTGAAGAAAAAAATAATAAATAAATAAAATATCTGTGGATTAAGATGAAAAAAATAAACAGGGGTATAAGCCAAGCATGAGTAAAATTAACTAATAATATTAAATAATATTGATAATGTATAAATTAACTGAAGGAATGATAAATTTGAAAAAATCTAATGATTGAATAATAATAAATATGGAGGGCACGTGTCTTTACTGTTAAACGGTAGATAGACAAGATGGTTTCATCAATTTTTTATATAACAATTAAAAATTAACAAACGAAAATACAACACATGAATACATTGACGTAATGTATTCATAATGACGTAATATAATTGGGGAAAAATGAGAAATATTTAATCGATGGTTTTTAGTCAAAAAGAAAGGTGGAAAAAAGGGCTAATAAAGGAGATAATCGAGCGAATTATGAATATTAAAATTAATTTTCATTTTTCCTTTGTCATCATAAGGAGTTCAAGAGAAGAAGAGAAATGGAAAAATTTAATTAAGAAATTTTTTTTTTCTTTCCACCAATTTTCGAATACTTGGGATCAAAGAATGAGGAGATTCTTGATGAGAGAAAAGGGAAAAATGAAAGTTTAAATCCTCGAAAAAATTCATATGAAATAGATAAAACTATGTAGACAACAAATTTCTCTATGAACCGTTTACAAGTAAATATATGAATTAAACACTAACTAGATTTCAATCATCTTGATATTGAATGATTTTAGAAGGAAATCTCAAGGGCCATTTTTTTCTGTGAATTTTCTCAGCTACAAAAAAATTCTTTTGACATTTTCGGATAAAATCACTCGTTTCTGAGATAAATGGACATTTATCAAAAATATCGGAATGGACTTTCATAGTTTACGTACCACTCTCTGTTTATAAATTCAGACAACAATTCCTTTACCCTCCTGATATACTCAACAGTTTTGACTTTAAGTTCGAGAGTAGCATTGTCCTTGGATGCTGCTGGAATGCTGATAAAGTGTGATTATTAGGACCGATGCCACAAATATGAGAAAAATTATTTGATCAATCATTCGATTGAATGTTGATCGGGGAAAAAACCGAGTCAACGGAGCCTTACAATAAACCGTGGGATTTTGATTATATATCGTGACCCAATAATTCATATCATTATAACATATCTGAAGATTCCATCAACAAAAATAAGTCTTTTGCAAATTTTCCTCGACTTCGACTAGCCACGTGCTTATGAACTCATACAACAGGTTCAAATTTGAGATTCATTCCATTTTTAGCTGATAGGAGAAACTCTGCTGATGTATCAACTTCGAATGTAATAAGAGAAAGACTGGTTGGTTCAATATGATAATTAATGAGTATCTTGATGATGCCAACTTTTATTACATAAAGAGCGAATCTCTCCCCTAGAAGTAGATAATGAAAAATTTATATTCGTATTTCCTGAAATGATTATAAAATACTGTTACCTATGCAATACTTTCGATAATCGCCAAAGGGAAAATGAGCTATTTTGGTACTTTCTTGTTTGGCTGTTTCAGTGAATCATTCAGGATTAAATACCTCTCGATCTGGGAAATATTTGAGAATGTCTACAGAGTCATCTTTGACAATTGTATTTTTCTTTCTGAACGTAATTGTGTCTCTAATTACAGAGATAAAAAAATCTTCAACTTGTTCATTGGTCAAAGTCGTTGACCAACGCATCCTTTATCAGGACCAAGTTATTGATAACTAGCATCAGTTGGAAATCCTTGAAATCACCCACATAACATATGTTCTCTATAATCTTTGTACATTTCAGCAAATAATGGAAAAAATGCTTGTGTCTTCCTGATAACACAATCAAAGTTTTCAACCAATAGTGATGGACTGGCTCCTGCAACATCTCTCTTCTTCCAGTAAGCCAATTGTGATTTCATGCAGTAAAACAGGAATCCGAAGAATAGAAAAATTCCCAGAACAACTTTCCATCATCCGTACTCCATCATGAATTATTCACCACTGAATTGAGAAAGAAGAAAGTTTCCTTCCTTTAATTTTATTTGCATCTACAATATTATATTGCAGAATTTTATTTTAACCCAAATTTAACGTTTCTCCATGTGACGTGGCATGAGTAACGGCCGGTTGAGGCTTAAATTGAGGAGAAGAAACGCAGAAAATGATTGAATAGAATTGAACACAAGTTTATTTTACTTACGAAATAACAAATTCAATAAGAATATAGATGATGAATATTATGATAATTCAATAGACCGTTATAATTCTTCTAAACACAGGACAATTGGAAGATAATTGAGCAAGATGCAAAAACCATGCCAGGAAGTGGTTTAATACGCCGGCTCGTGTGCTTGAAACCTGTTGAGTGTTACGTCATGATTTCGTAGACTTACCTTTTGATAATCTCCACAAAATATGATGTATTTGATTGTTACCTTTTTAAGTCTATCTTTCGACAATAGCTTGGGACAGGTGAGGTAATTTTTCGATATTATTTTAGGAATAAAACTCCGAGATTTCCCAGTAGAATAGATAATTTTTCTTTAATTATTCCCGTTAATTGAATTTGATTGACAGTATTCTCTTATAAATTGATATTTTTTCCGTACAATATTTAATTATTGAATAAATTCTCTATTCTTGAATTGATCATTGAATTTATCAGTTGAATAAATTTTATCCTTACTTGGATTTTTGAACAAATTGATAAGAAATCTAATTTTTATTTATTAATCCTCTCATCTTATTGAGCATTACTTACTAAAGATAGGCTTAAAAAGGTAACAATCAAATACATCATATTTTGTGGAGATTATCAAAAGGTAAGTCTACGAAATCATGACGTAACAAAAGTGGGGACTCGTCCGGGATTTGAACTCGAGACCTCTCGCGTTTAATAAAATTCAACTCGATCGCATTTTTCTGATCGAATTAAATATCCCCATTGTTTAACAACTCTAAAAACGAGAATCCATCATTTGATTCCATTGGAATTCGTTATTCGATACATTTATTTAAACATTCCAAATTTTCATATTTTTAATTTTCCCTAAAATTCATAAATTCTATGTGTTCATCAGGACGTAACATGAGTATATCCGAAAATCAATATTCTATAATACTTCGACAATCTTTTAACTCTAGAAATTCTTAGAATTTGATCATTAGAAAAAATGAAGAACATTCCGAATTTTACAAAAAAAAAATTCAAGATTTTTGGGGAACTTTATTTACACTTCGCCAATTGCATTTCCAGAGACAATTCAATATTTTTCTTAATCTCATTCTCAATCAGTTTTTCATTTAACGTGGAATTTTCCAGGAGAATCATCTCACTTTCTTTCGTTATTACTGAAGAATTATTTTCCTCACAATCGAGTGTTTCTTGATTTTCTCGTAGGTCTGGAATTATTTCTATTAATCTTGATGGAATTGAATTTTCTTTTGAGTTTTCAGTCTCTCCAGGAGTACTATCTTGAGATGAAATCTCTAGAATTAATTTATGTGAAGTTGATGTTTTAATATCTTTGTTAATTTTTTCTTCATACACGTGAGCATTATTTTCAAGAGCTGGAGAAGAAATAATATTAGAGGAAGATGATAAATCTACATCAGAAGTTTCGATTTTTCCTGCCATTTTTCCATTAGTTTTCTGAACCGTTTTCGTCATTTTCATTTCATCAGGAAAATTTTTATCTTCAATCATTTTTGTCATTCCTACTTCTTCACTGTTTACTTCAATATTCAGTCGATCGATTGATTGAATCGAAGTGATACAATTTCCCATGATTTTTTCATCGTTGAATGATTCTTTTTCGTTATTGATATTTTCCTCGTTTTCCTCATCTTCTTCGCATTTTGGATTTTCATTGACTAATGATATTTCTTTGACTAATCTTCTAGGATTCCATGGATATTCGGGATTGAGTGGATCGTCGACTTCTTCTTCAGTGTCATCTTCGTCATCAGAAGAAGAAGAGAAAATGTTTGAAGACAATTTGGAGATTGGTGATTTATCAATTTTTATGTTTCTTGTATTTTCTTGATCCTCAGGTTTTTCATCAGTGTAGTCAGGCTCAATGCGTCTTGGTTTCTTCATTAATTCTAAAAAAAAAATTGATGATGATGATCATTTGATTTAGTAAAAAAGTCAATTTTAATATCTGGTAAAGATCGAATAATCCTCATCGAGAGCAGTTTAACAAAAAAATATCAGAGACTTTTTTTGTGGAAAACTGAATAGTTTTGATTATTGACTTCATTAGTATTTTTTATCAATTAAATTTTACCAATTATACTCTTAGATATTTTTCTCTGTTCGTCTGCAAACCATCGGTCTCTTTCTACCATTTCTTCTTTAGGACCTCCTCTCTCCCTATTCAAGAAAAAATAATAATAATGAATATCACAAATCGTAAAAATAAGATAAATAGACTCGATTTCGTTATTATTTGTCGAAAAGAAATTATCTCGTATGACTTCAACTTTGAATATTTTGTATAAATATATTTACCAAGCTTCAGCACAGGCCCTATCCTTCGGAAAAACAGGACGATCATCGAGATAAGTCAATGCTCTGCACTTGAGTATCAAAGTTTTTCTATACATGTTCATGTTTTTTATGACTGGATTTCCTGTCAATGTTAAAACTCTCAGTGATTTCATTCCTCCAAAAACCTATTCGAAAATTGAATTATAAGATTCATCACTCTACTTTTGAAAATATCTAAATTAATATATGGTAATATGAGTGACATAAAACTTACCTCAAGTATTTCCACTGATTCTAATCGATTATGAGAGACATCCAGAATTGATAAATTCTCGAGAAGTTTCAAATGTTCGATGTCTTCAACAGTATGAAGATAATTATGGGATAAATTCAGGGTATTTAGTAATCTCAGTCCCTCTGGAAAATTTATAATTGCATTATTCCATCAGTTCATTCACTCAATCAAGTCATTATAATAATATTCAATTTACCAAGATTTTGAATTTTTTTGATGATATTGTGAGACAAATTCAACGAGTCGAGTTTTTTCAAATGATCCAAATTCTCAATTATTTCAATCACATTGTTATGGAGAAAGAGACATTTTAATTCTGATTGATTCTCCAAATTAGCAATTTCTGTTATTCCATTGTTCTCCAGCCAGAGGCACTTCAATCCTGTGTAATTTTCTAAATTTTCGATGAATGAAAAACCTTAAAAAAATTATTTATCAAATTTTTCTCAATTCAGTATCGAAACACTTTAATCAATTAATTACGAGATGAAATTAAAACATTTAATTATCTTGATAAATAGGAATTTGAGACCAAAATGTCAGACGACATCTTTTGTTTGAAATTTTATTCAAGTCTCACGTACAAAAAGATAGTCATCAAACATAATACCGATTTAAAAAATACCTTTGTAATGCAGGTAGAGTACATCGTTCAAATATGGCGTTTCATATAGTTTATTTTCTTTGCAGTGTACTTTCAAAAATGCTTCAGTCATCCTAAATATAAAAAAAAAAAATAATTTTATTTCTACTTTTCTTCTTCAATCAACTGAATATCATTCAGAATATTCACCTGACGCCATGTTTTTTCTCGTCAAAATCATAAACTTTCCCAGGAATTGGCACTTTCCTCACAATATCTTCAAAAAGTGACAAACAATCATCCGAACTTTCTTCCGAAGAATTGCCAATATCAATACTTGAATTTTCCTCGTTATCTTGAATCGATGAGTCCTAAAAAAATGTTTTCCATTCAAATAAATAACTCCTCCAAAATTTTTCTAATGTTTTTTTCGTTCCGTCAGAACTAAACGTTTTTTCAGGACCTTCTGTTCAATGATCTCGCAAAGTTTTTGAAAGTCTTCTGGTAAATCCTGATTTTCAACAAATTTTTCTGTTTCTGAATGCTAAAGAAGAATCAATAGTCCAATCTATCATTCCAGATATCAATTTAATATTCATGTAAATAATTATGCAAACCTTCCCCTCAATTTTTTCATTCAAATCTGTCAAAAGAGATCCAGTAATTTCAGTTATTGTACATCCTGAAAGTTTTTCAGCATCTTCTGATTCCTGGAAGAAGTCGAGTCATAATATTTTTGTTAATCGGACAATTAATCTCGAGAATGAGTGATTTCAGAGCAAAAGTGCAAAAGACCATTTTTGTAGATGACAAAGTTTCCAACAAAGAATATCTTTTGACATTTTTTTCGTCAAATCACTCATTATGAAAATAATTGCATATTTAGTAACATCTAAGGAATCGACTTGTTATGAGAAATTATTCAGTTCAGTCTTCGAATCGAGTTTTCGATAAATATCGCTCAATCTTGAGGAAATAGCGAAATTTTTATTAAAATATGTTTTCTAGCTCTTATCTCTCTTTACCAAAAAGATCCCGATAAAAATTCTGCAATCTCCTCCATAAATTCATAAAAACTGTCCCACTTTGCTCCTTAATTCATTTTAATATTTAAATTACTCTATAAATAATTTAAAAAATTATTACGTTATTCTCAGCATCAGAATCCACTTCCACATCTTCAATTTTTCCTGTTTTCTCTAAAAACTGAACATCATGAACATTTCCCTTTTCAATTGACTCCATGATTTCTTCTCTCGTCAGTGGCAGGTGAATGGTTCCAGAATCTGAACAACTCGAAGTATTTCCAATATCATTCAACACTTGCTCGAATTTCTCGTCGAGTTTCTTGAGTGCGAGATTTTTCTCAAAATCAATCCTCAATTTCTCCTCTTTAATGAACTCCTTCATGCGTCTTTGTCGGTTTTCATCGTGAATGCATGGTTCATTAACGTCCATTTTGAGTCATTAATAAACTCTGTTAATTAATAAAAAATTATTAAATTCAATGAAAATCTCGTAAACTATCAAATTATTTAGACAACGAGTTCGAAAATATTTTTCGTTGAATATTTTTTTAGGTACAAAATATATTTATCTCACTAAAGGATGAGGACGACTAGAATATTGGGAATACATTACCTTAAAATCGTTTAAGCGGTTTAAACCGTCGGTTAGACGATATGCCAAATGTAGAAGTCACACAAATTCACAACCAAAGATGGCTGAATAATTGACAATTCACAGAGACTAGACGTTGTATAAGAAATGCAGAAATTCTGATTATTTTCTTTTGTTTATTCCAATATCGATTGTCTGCCGCAGTCTCATGGAAACAGATGTTGCTTGTTTGATCGATAGAGATACATTCGAAGTATGAAAAACTGATATCAGAGGTAACGGCCCTTTTTTTCAAATTGTTTTGGTTTTTTCGAAAAAAAAAAAAACAAGTTTGGATGTGAATATTTTTATTGAACAATTATATCAGTTTAAATAAATTTTGGAGGTCTCTTCTAATTGAATTAATCCGGAATAACAAGTACTAGATAATGAATATCCTCAGAAAATTATTGCATCACCAGGAACAACCGAAGAAGTTCGACGACTGCAAAATTTTCCATAATTAAGCTCCACTGAATGTTCATCATGATTCCACCATTGAGTCTCACCACTTCCAAACAATATGAATATCAAATTCGCCAGAAAATAAATTCCTGCCGACATGTAGAAAACAATTTTCCATTGGACTGTATTCGTCTACAAAAAGCAAACATTGTTGATTTTTTTAAATAGATATAGATATCGAATGTGAAGAATTTCTTCTTACCGAATCCGTTACGATTTTTCCAACAATCAGAGGCGCCAGCAGAGCAACAACTGACGCAGCAAAATTTGTAATCGATGCGAGTAGTCCAGCATACTTGAGACTCAAATCCATATGATTGATTTGGAATCCGCAGAAAGCCCCTGTGTTCAATGCAACAGCGAGGACCAACAATACAACTGAGAGTGTAGCGTCACCAGGTGACACAAAGCAGATGGCAACGAGTGCAAGTGCTGGTCCCCAATGACCAATTGTATTGCATACCTTGCGTAACACTCCACGTGGTACTCCTTTCTTCTCACTCCAGTCTGACAACCAACTCACTGGAAACGTCACAATCAACAGGGCTAGATATGGAAGAGCTGAATTGACTCCATTCTGGCATTGAAAAAATTAATTGTGAGTTCATTAATAATTATCTAGCAAGAAGGTAAAATGATTCTTTTCGATTGTCAAGGTCACAGGATAGAGTTTTTAATTGATTATTAGATTTAATGATCAGCCTGAGTCTCGGGGGAGTTTAAACTTCCTTTACTCATCAAGAAAAAAGCCAGAGGAATAGGATAAAACGTATTAGAACATTGAAACAATTCCGTATAATTTTTTCTGGGAACAAGGCTCGAGAAAGAAGAGGGAGACTCTGAGAAAAATCTCTTGCTGTTGCATGGAGAGAGCCTGGATGAACATTAGAGGACATCATCCCCGAAGGTTAATTACTGCTAAATAATTAAGAAATTGTAAAAAAAAATCTGTGAAGCTCAAGATCTAGGGTCATTGGTCATAGAATTGAGGTGGCCCATGATTCTGAGGGGGGGATTAACCCCGCCCCTTCTCATTATACGAATTTTTAGAAATTGAGGGCTACGTGACAAATTGAAGGTTCCTCAGTTCGGTCCGAGACATAGTTCAGGCAAGAACTGATGTAATAGAGTAACAGATTAACAGAGTAACAGATTGATGAAGTTATAATTGTTGAGAATAACAAAATTTGAGCTGTTAATAGTGATAGTTTTGGGTCGATTATTGAGATTTGTGGGAGTTTAATTCATAGAAGAAAGTCATCTGGATGAACCACAAAGAGCTTGGACTATCAGTACGAGCTGAGTGAGATAAGTACCTATAATAGTGGTTAAAATCTCGGTTTTCCTTGGTCTCAATCCAGTTATGAGGGACTTTCTCCTCTTTGATTATTTGTGAACGTCTGCATGAAAAGGGCCCACTTTGGCGATACCGGACTTATGCATACTACCCTATTCTTGATCTGATTCCCCTCGTTTCAAGCCAGAAATAAGCTCAAAATAGTGGAAAATGACGCCTCTATCAAATATCAAAGAAATAATTTAACATGGGTGTTATGACGCAAAATTAATCATTTCTTAAAAATCAACGATTGTTTAGAAAAAGTATTTTATTTCATGATATTCTTTTTTTAATAATTTATATTTTCATATAGTTCTAGATATTTCACTGTCTGAGAGAAATTTCGAATGAAAAACTATCAAATGATGTTATTCAATAGAATATTTTTGAGGAGATTTTCCAACAACGCCTCTATTTAGTATGATAGAACACAAAGACATTCTTCACTGACGTCAGGTTCTTCAGACCCGTGTCCACGGGAGATGTGAACATAAAATCGTGAATATCTCGGAAACTAAATACGACAAAGTCGGTCCTTTTCATGCGAACGTCCACATTTAAAGAATCACTCTTGAGAAATTATTATCGTTGAGGTTATTGTTGGTGACTCTAGTGTGATAATTATCAGTTTCTTTGGGGCAGGCAGGAATATGGATATTATAGTGGGATTCATCCTAACTTTTTTTGTGATTGAGACAACTTTCTACAAAATAGTACATTGTGTAACTAGTGCGTAAAGTGAAACTTTTTTGTACGTACGCGTAACACATACTTTTTTTTGCAATACCTGCCAAAATTCGCTCTGGGTGGACTATTCTCAACGTTACGTGAATGATTCCCGTGCACGGAAGTGGCTCCATTCACCAATCGCCTATGCGTTTCCTATATAAAATTTTACGCAATCCGTGAACGAGCTCTTATCTGTCTACAAATTTCTCTCACGCATCGTTGAGAACAGGCGGGATACCCCCAAGCTGAGTTTGGAGGACAAAGTATTTGTTTTGTGCATCAAGTTCAAGGTCGAGCGGAAAACAAACACTTTACGCACGTAAAACGGTGCCGAAAAGTGAACTTTTTCAGTAGATGTTAAAAAAAAATCTTTTGATGTTTTTTTAAATCTTATTAGCTTACGAAATATCAACCAGAGAGTTTGGATTCAATGTTCCGATCAATATCGTATTACTGAGATACCATCATAGATCAATGAATTAAATTAATTGATAAATTTCGATGCCAGTGACCATAATCGCATTTCTCTGAAAGTTATCCACAAATTTATTGAATCTTATAAAATTCGAATCCAAAAGACAAACTGAAAGTCCACCTGAATTTGTATTCCACTGAAGATAGGCTAGCGAATTTGAGGTGTCTAAATATAATATACAGAGGGAACTTGTGCACAGTCTCGTATATAAATGACTCATTTAGAGGTAATACTTGAAAAAAAAAACTCGCTTTACTACTTCTGTACTGAATTGATTATTAAAGAATTTTTGATTTTTAATGATTGAATTTTATTCGGTCATTACGCAAATAAAAAATTGTTGAGATCAATTAATATTGACATCATGCGCATTTTTTAGATATCGATTGATGTGATGATCAGTAAAAAATGCGAGATTTTGTTTTCTTGTTGATAGAAAAAAAAAAGCATAGGTTCAGTGAACAGTTATCAATTGATAACGCTTCGAGTTGGATCAACTGTAGATATTAATGAATTCTCCCTACTAATATTAGTTAAAACTCAAATGAGAAAATTTACACACTTTTTTAATGTCGAATCCAAGTACTCCAGCCATGTAATTCGGCATTTCAGTGAGCAGCATAAAAAATCCCCAATTCTGTCCACAATGAGCTATGAGGAGTGCCCAGAATGGTAGACTCGTTAATATCGCTCTCCAAGGTGTCTTCGGACCCTTCAAATGATAACATATTTCAATTGAATTATCTCGATAAATGTCAAAATATATTTTTCATTGGAAACTCCATCAGATACAAAAGAAGATAATTGGAAATTTTTCCTCAAATTCACCTCCTTGTTATCAGTGATTGATGCTCCTTCATCTAGAACTCCGAGACCACTTTCAATATATCTCTTTTCCGCCTCACTGATTCTGCAGCAAGTCTTCTCAAATGATGCAGCTGGTGAGTCTGACCCGACGAAGAAGAAAACAAGTGACCAAAGGACAGCAGCAGCACCGAAGATGTAGAAGACACTTCTCCAACCAGCTGCATTAATCAAAACACCTGATATTGGGTATGTTACAACTGTGCCAAATTGTCCTCCGACGTATGTCAAGGCACCTTGAAAATATTCCAAGAGCATTTCAGTAAAATTCATTGAAGAAGTGATATATCTTATGAACGTGTGATTTCATAAAAAAAAATATTTTCCTGTAGCTCTAAAAATTTACAAATAAAGGTTTTCGAGATTTAAGAAAATTCGGAAAATTGACTTGACACATACTTTAATCACTTTACTACTAAAAAGATTACCCAGTCGGCCACGTTCATTTGGAGGTACCCATCTAGATAGCAGAGTATTGGTACAAGTTAAAAGTCCAGCCTGACAGACTCCTATGACAACTCTGCATGCAACGAGATAAATCCAACCACCATTATCAAAGATAATTGGACATAGAATACTAGCTATTCCACTGATAAATATACCAATTCCTAAAATCATTTTGGCACTCCATATTCTTGTCATGTGACCCAGTGGTATCTGTACCAACGCAAAACCCCAGAAAAATGAGCTCAGAATTATGCCGATGTTGTCGGAGGTCAATTCACCTTTCTGAAATTAATTTTCATCATTCAATCGAAAGGAGGATAAATTCATCATAAAAAAAAAAGATCGGTAATAAAATTATTTGGGTCAACATAACTCATCTCATTAATTGTTAAATTATCTCACTGATAAGTGATGATAAAAATAAATATCAAAAAAAATTTTTTAATAGATAATTTTATCCTCTGCAAAAAAAAGTTTTTTTAATATTTTTACCTGAAATCACTAGTTTTTGGGATTAATCCACAATTTGATTTGATTGATTGGATTGATCTGAATTGTGTAATTTTTTCAGTGATGATCAATCAATTTTTCAAGGTGAATGATGGGTTACGTACATTCTTCTGCTCATTTCCAATCGCAACGACTGCTAGGGACATGCAAACTCTATTTGCATAGCCTATCGCAAAGCCCAGGAAACACATTAAGCACTGCCAGTGTCTAACGCCAAATGTTCCAGTTGCATGAACCACTTCAGTCATAGGCTTCATCACGACTGATTGTATATATGATTCGTGATGACATTAATTGAGCACCGAGGCGATAAGTCGGTGTCAAGTATGTATTTTCTCCAGATTTTGTGGCAAAACATCAAAATCATTTTTTAAAAAAATCGAAAGATTTTTCATAGTAATGTTCTTTATTTCTCTTGTTCATCACTCTTCTATCCTAGACCAGAAGGAAATTTATCACTGATGGTAATAGACAGGCTCCACTAGATTTATTAACTCAATCGCATTATGCACAAATTGCTTCGGAATGAATAGTCCGATTGACTTTCCCTGACTTATTATACTTCTCCCACTCTGATTCTCCTCCTTACTTCACGATTTCAACATCGACGTACAGAAGGGTAATTTCAGCAGACTTACAGCTGATAGTGGAGTTTTTGAGAAGTATGTTAGAATCTTTATAAAGATAGGGAAATTTACGGTTCAATATTCTTTATTTTTTTTACAAAAAAAAATCTTGAGGAGATTACAGTTATGTCATTTAGATTTTAAGATATTTCTCGAAAATTGATGGTGAAATTGAGTTTTATCTAGAGGAAAATTTCTTCACAAGATCGGGAAGTTGATGAATTAACATAAATTTTTGAATATATTATTTTTCAAATGTAAGGGAAATGAAACAAATAACATCATAATAGATAATAAATATCAGCATTGATTTTTTTATCACTTTATCATAAAAATAGATGTGGGAAATTTGTGTTAAATACTAACATTGACTCTCTTGTTTGGGCTTGTATAGTCTCTCGTCATCCCTCCATCGTCTCTTCTCGTTTCTCTTGCCTCTCACGGATTCTCTGGACCCATGGGCTTCCCCAGAACTAGCCAAAAATTCTTCAGACTCTGGTGTATCCTCAGTTGCAACCGAAGATTTTTGAGGTCTCATGAACATTTCAGTTCCCATCTCCTCCGGCTGTTCGCTATTGTTCCACCACTGAATATCGCCACTTGCAAATGAAATGAATATCAAATTCGCCAGAAAATAGAGCCCTCCTGTTATATACCAAACAATATTCCACTGGTCTGCGGATGACTGTAAATAAACAAAAGATGAACATTTAATTTAATTCAATCGGGGTCACGGGACATCATTTGTTTTTCAATTGTTAGTGCATCAATCGTTTTTCGCAATTTTGATAGAATAACCGAATTCAACGAGAGAATCATATTAATTATGTTTACCGTATCCGTGACAATGTTTCCCACTAATAAAGGCCCCATTAGTCCAACTCCTGCTGCAGCACAATTAGTTATGCCTACAAGTATTCCAGCATAATTGGGACTCAGATCAAGATGATTAAGGTGAAATCCGCAGTATGCTCCAACATTCAATCCAACAGCAAGAACAAGCAGTACAACTGCTAGAGTCGTATCACCATGTGATACAAAACCTAGAGCGATTATTGCAAGTGCTGGTCCCCAATGCCCAATTGTATTGCAGATTTTCCGCACGAATACACGTTTAACTCCTTTTTTCTCACTCCAATCTGATAGCCAACTGACGGGCAAAGTTAGAAGCAAAAATGCCACGTATGGAAGGGCCGAAATCACTCCATTCTAGAATTAAAGAGTATAATGAAATATTGCCTATAGTTATAAAAAAAGCCCCTCAATCGAAACTGGCTATATGCTTTCATCCAATTGACATTTCCTTAATTCTTAGAGCATCCAATTGTGTTGGGGAATCCCCCACCATTTCCATGACATCATGCGCACAAAGATGCGCATCAGGGGAATCATAACAGGTTTCAAACAGAACTCTTATTGAATAATAGCAATTGAAATATTTTTACTAACTTCTTTGATCTCAAATTTAAGAACACCAAACATGTAACGTGGCATTTCCGTGAGCAGCATGTAGAATCCCCAATTTTGTCCACAGTGAGTAATAAAAAGAGCCCAGAATGGTACACTTGTGAATATTCCCTTCCATGGTATCTTCTTGTTCTTGAGACCGAGAATCAAATAGTGAGGTGAAAGTGACTTCACTACTCATTCAATGATAACTTACCTTTTTATTATTAGTAGTTTTTACTTCCTCAAAAACTCCAAGACCCCTCTCAATATACGACTTCTCAGATTCTCTGATACCACAACAAGCCTTACCAGATGATTCTTCTGGTGATGCTGCACCAAAGAAGAAGAACACAAATGCCCAAATGATTGCTGCAGCACCAAAGTAATAGAAAACACTTTCCCATCCATTGGCATCAATCAGAAAACCAGCTATTGGATATGCTATCACTGTACCAAATAGCCCTCCAACGTAGGTAATGGTACCTATAGCAAAGCCCATGAGTCATCAATTATCAACAAAAGAAGAAATCAATGAGGACAGGTGTTTTAATAAATATAATTACCCAGTCGTCCACGTTCATTTGGTGGTACCCATTTAGCTAGCAGAGTGTGAGTAGAGGAGTGAAGACATGCTTGACAAATTCCAACAAGCACTCTGCATCCAATGAGAGCATTAACGCCACTTTGATGATAAACAAATGGACATAAAATACTACTAAATCCACTTGTTAGTATACCAATTGCTAAGACCATTTTAGCATTCGAAATTCTTGCTAAATAACCCATTGGTATCTGTATCAATGTATACCCCCAGAGAAATGAACTCAAGATCATACCAATCTGACCATCACTCAATCCACCTTCCTGAAAGATTTATTGTTAGTTATAATTTCAAAATCCATGAGTAATAATTATTTTTACTTTAAATTTATACTTGACTAGCTACTAAGTACTCACTCTGGACTCCTCTTGCATTGAGACAATCGCGATAGACATACAAACCCTGTTTGTATAGGCAATTGAGTGAGCCAGGAACAGCATGAAGCATTGCCCATGTCTTATTCCCCATCTTCCTGCTGATAATACAATTATATTCATTACATTGCAATAGCGTCACACCTTTCTTAAATCCTCCAAAAAGTGTCTTTCCCAATCAATCATTCTGATTATAAAATAGAAATCAGAACCAGAATATTTATAAAAGAATATGTATATTCTCGATTAATATTCTCACATCAGTATTAAATAATCTAATTGATAAGCCAATTTGAATTTTTCAACTAAAACTTAACAACTTTGATATTGTTTACGAACCTGTATAGCCTTTGCTATCATTGTTGAGAGTCTCACACGATTCACAAGTTTTCATTTTAAAATGTCGACTATTAAGCACGTCTCATATACCCAAAGTTGATCAAAAATATTATCAGCTAGATTTCACAATCCGAGTTGTACAGAGAGTCGTTAGCGACATGTTCCATGCAGGGTTTTTCCCCACTCAATTTTTTTTTATTTCATTGAAAATGTTGGGCCTCAAAGAAATCAATTAATTCCGTGTATCTGCGTTCTTAAGAGATAAGATTGGAATGACTAATGAATTCCTCGGGACTGTCATATGATAAATTATCACAAAAACTCGGTACGCATACTCATCAGTATTACATGTGATGAAATAATTACAATATCACAATATTCGTGAAAAGTGGGGGGGGAGGGGAGAGTAACAGAGAACAAATGTCATTAGCTACATGCTATGAGTCAGATGATAGACAGGTCGTCAATCCCAGGATTTAGTGACATTCTGATGTCATTCTCATAGCTTCAAGTGACTCGTGATCTGATTCTCTGATGATGGGATAACAGACAATCTCCAGTGATTTCATGAATCTGATATTTTAAATATGACGGATCAAATTGTATGGATGTACCCATACAAAATAGTTTGAATGATTTTATAAATTTGGATAAAGTATTAGGAATTGAATGGTAAATGTGAGATTGTATGGATAAAATGGTGCGATTCAAGGATGATGGGTTCAATTGCATATTGTTGAGATTCAATTAATCATAGATTCCCTTGAATAACTCAAGTAGTCGAGCATATTTTTGACTCATTCTATATAAATTATTCATGATCCACATATAGCCCAGACGTTGAGACCAACAGTTACAAGGTGATGGAGAGTTAACAAAAACCAGTGCAAGTCTTTCTCTTCATTGTCTTCCATATTTTGCGTAATGATTCACGTGTTGCTTCAATTCAGCCTGGTATTTTTCATCGACACTGCAGTCTAGTATAGATTACAGTTGAGAATGATAATTCTGCATTTGGAGAAGCTTTTTTCACCCCATTCTGTCATCAAACGAAATAAATTGAATGTACAATTTGGTAAATAATTTATCATAAATTGAATTTGGATTCTTGCTCTATTTATAATTGTGACAAGCAATGATTACATCGATAATCTCCAATGGAAAACTACATGTTCCAATGGAAATTTTCTCAATTTTTTGAATTTAAAAATTTAGAAGTCAAAGTTTCTTTCTCACTGTTATGAAAGTTTGCCTGAAGGAAAAGAAGAAAAATTTGAAATGGCAAATTGTGAACTATTTGATAGAGAATTCGTTAAAAATTTAAAGACTAGAATTAATTAAAGTAATTGACCTTGACCGCTATTCTGTGATGCAAGCTCAAAAGAGAAAAAAAAATACTGAATTTTGTATATCTCAATGTCTCAATGTCTCTCTGAAAAAATACATTATGTAATCGAAGATATCTTATGGATTGACCAGAATCGGTGAGTTTATTGGAGGACGAGAGGGATAAAGATAAATATACATCAAGCGCAAGGAGAGGAGACGCACTTTTTTGAAAAACAAATTTTTTTTTCACCCGTAACTGATATGGGGCAGGAGGCATCAGAATATCGTGATCGCAGAATCTCGGAAGAAAGAGAGCGACGGGGGTGGAATAAAATTTGAATAAATTTAAACTTTTTTGCAGAAGTGCGATCATCTTTTTTCATCTGATCTTTCAATAATTTTCTCCTTTAAAACTTTTAGAACTATTTGATGAGAAATCCACTCAAATTTTGATGATTTTTGCTATTTATTTCTGTCAGAGACAATGTGTTGCTTTTCAAATGAATATATCATCATTGATTTTATAAGAAATTCATCGGCAATTAAATTTCATCGCTGAATGCTAATTTTCACGTGTTGGTGAAATAGTCAAAATTTTTTATCTCATTCATTTTGATCTCTCGAGGTCTCCGTTATTTTGGCAGCTTTATATTTTTCTTTGTCTGGTATCATCTAACACAGCGACCTTGAATTTTAATGAGATCTTCTAATAGTCTATTCAATATCCCTCTCAAGCCCACTACCTATTTTTGCATTACGAGGCGTGCGAATTTTTTTTTCTTCATGAACTTCATATAATTATTTCTGCCTACTCATTATTCAGTAAATTATCATCTGCAATTTTTATTTCATCAGACAAATCGTCAAACCTTTTTCAAATAATAAAATTGATATACACTTATCCAACAGATTCATAAATAATTGCATGAATCCCTGACGCAGAATGACATTCAGAGAAATTCTTTTTCTCCACCAACAGTTGGTTTTTTTCACAGTCAAATATAAATATATTTTCAAATGGTAAATTATCAACGGATAATAGAAATTCTTAGTCTATCTTCCATACATTTGAATAGCATTTGACAAACTTCCTGTCCTCGGGCAATAGAGTGTAGTATGGAGTGCACTGGGAATAAAAACGTGAGGAAAACGAAGAAAGTCACTTTTTTGTTCTACTTTTGAATTTATTTTTCATCTCCGGTAGAATTTTTTTCGAGCGTGAGAGGCGAATGCATTTGATAGTATTCGGATCAGCAATTGAAATATTTAGAATTTTTATACAGAGGTATGTTTTATTTAGAATTAATAGATTTTTAAAGATTCCATGTTTATGAACAACATCGATATTAAAAATCGATTATTTTGAAGAAAAAAAAAACATCAATTATGAAGTCATGAATAGTCATATGAAGAATCACTGATGAATTACACTGTAGGATTATTATTCAAAAATTCATTAGTAGTCGGGTGAATTAATTAAATTGAAACTGACGTGAAAATATCACGTGATTTGGGATACTGCGCTCTAATTGGTTGAAATTCAGATGGAAAAAATTATGAGGAGAATCCCCCTCTAATTATGAAATAATCGCGGTATCGCTGGTCAAATGGTACTGATATATTGCGAGTTTCAGAGCCACTTCGTGCCCATTTAATATCACGAATTGATTTGCAGTGTTTGTGAATCATGATCGCTTCACTCGAGGCCTCGCTACGAATAGGAATTGTTAAATTCCCCTCTCTCCCTCCCCCCCTGAATTACTTTCGAAACCACAATTGACGTATCTGAAATTCAGAGGGCAAACCCGGCATCAAATACATCCGGGCAGTTCAATGGTTTCAAGCAAATTACATTCAGTTTTTGATTTTCAAAAAAATCTGAATGAGAATAGAGCTTTTAAATTAAGAGGCCTCGGAAGTAAAGAAAAAACTATTGAAATGCGAGGAAAACTTTGCTCCACGAATTCTCCGTCAAGAGAGCATGGAAGATTATGAAAAGTAATTTAAAAAATTTGTTCATTTTTTACTCACAGGATGAAACGAGATGAGGATGCCTGGAAGAGGATGAATATTTTTTTTTATGTTTAAACTTACGAGGTGGCTGACAGGTCCTCGGGCCGCCATCTTGGAGTAAAGGGATGGGGTATCCAAACAAGATGGCGACACGTGGACCTATCAACCACCTCGTAAGATTAAACAATAAAAAAAATTATTTATCCTTTTCCGGGCATCCTCATTTCGTTTTATCCTGTGAGTAAAAAATGAACAAATTTTTAACATTATGTTTCATAATTTTTCATGCTCTCTTGGCTGAGAATTTGTGGAGCAAAGTTTTCCCCGCATTTCAGTAGTTTTTTTTCTCCCGAGGCCTCTTAAGGATGATAGTGTGCAGTCAGAGGGTATCTGAAAAATGCAGCATAAAATGCCAAAATTTTTTGACACATTCTTTGATTTTTTCAGAAACCGTGTGCAAAGTTTTAGATTTTTCATGAGCGTAGATAAAATGTTATAAATTTTCGAAAAATGCTATTTAACACGGAGTCTTATGGAAATTCAGAAAAAAAATTAAAAAGCAATGAAAAAATGCAGCCAATGTCACGAAAATTTGCACACGCGTACAATTTTCATAAATGGACATATGAAAAAAATTTCATTTCAATTGTGAGTATTGTTTAAGCAAAATTATTGAAAAACTCGTAAAAATCAGAATTTCAGCGCGCGCAGCTCGGAATAGCGACAACGTTGTAACAACCAACTGAGTGGGGGTAAGCGCGGTCTATCCAAACGCATCCAATGAGAGAGCAACTCAGATGCGCACATCAACACTGCGCGCGTCAGTGCTGCTAACATCTACAACCCGAATAATTTCTCTGTTGCCACGTTTTCAACTCAGATGAATAATTTATCATTAATAATAACAACGATTTGCAAAAAATATTTAACCACTGCAATGTGTAGAGGAAAAATTCTAAAGCTATGGAAGAAATCTATTTGACTATAAAACACTGCGAAAATGGGTTAATTATCCAATTGAAAAGTTGAAATTTTTTTATTCAGGGATTGGATTTTTCAGAAAGAACAATAGATTCCCCTGCGTCCCACCGCCTATATATGCCAACTGCACACTATCATCCTTAACGACTGAGGGAGGATAATTCATGGTAAACCCTCAAATAGCAGTCCTTTTTTACATCTCATTGGACGTTGAATGATCCTTATATATAATTTTAAATGAATTTTACAGTTCTCAAAACATGTAGATATGATATAACTTTGAGGGGCATCATACATAAAAGTCTTTCGAGTGTTCCGAATTTTCGCCTTTTCAGAATAATTCATGACACAGTTTCCTCTTCATTATTGTTCCCTTAACCTAACTCAACTCAAAAGATAAACGTTTCCGATATCTCCAGGGATTCAAATGATTACATAAATGTCAAACGGCAGACTCTGAATAGCCTTGTTGGACGAAGGTTGCGGAAACGAGTTTATGTAGAAGCAGCAGTCAAAAGCTATTTCATTGGGATATTGAGGAACTGGAGACTATTCGTCTTTGGCCAATTTCCATTTATTCGCTTGATACTTGTTACGAAATTCATCACTAAAAATTATCCTGAACTCCTGGAAGAATTTACCTACATTGAAAGAAGTTGGAGCTATAGGATTGATATACACAACTAATTCCAGTCATAGTTGTTCGAAAAAGCACGTGATTCGCAAGGTCTTTTTCAATTTTTAGTTTTTTAGAAACTCTTCGTGATACTTTATTACTCCTGGGTACGATGAAATCTTTAAACGAACATTGAACTCATCTCTATATGATAACGTCGCAAATAATTATTAGTCTACAAATTAAAGGATATATTATTCTCATGGTCGAAAGCCTCAATTTTTAAGTTGTAGTGAATATTCATGATTTTTTCTCAGAATTTTGACATCTTTTTAGGGTCAAAACATTTCGGACAGATCTACAGTCATCATCTTATCATCAAGTTGAGTTTCAGAAATTCCAAGGGAATTCAATTTGTTTCATTCTCAGAATTCTCTCTGCCATTCTCCATGGGGAATTCCAGAAGTATCCCTCTAGATTCTTCCAGCACTAAATTTTGTTCTCTCAAGGAATTATCAAAGTCCGACAAACTTGGTAAATTAAAGGCCACGTGAATTTTGGAAACAAAAAAGTATATAGAGTTGTGGCATGCATATGACCTCGCTTCAGAAGGAGAAGAGAAAAAATTGTAAGAGAACAAGGTGAAGGAATTGAGGCGCCTTCTGATCCACGTGACGGATGGAATGATCGTTGTTCCTCCAAGATACTAACACACGTTAAACAAAAGAAAAGTACCGCTATTCTTAAAGTTATCCCATGTAAGGAAATATACCAGATGGATATCGTATCTCATGTAGTCACTTTACCTTTTAAATTGGTAATTTTTGACGCACCTTCTTTTTTGTATTTCATACCTTTTATTTATTTTCCTCTTTCTTCCCTCAGATTTTTTTTTTCTTCCATTGAAAGTTCACGTGGAGTGATTGATCGAGTCCAATCGCAATGAATAAGAAAGGAATCACACTTTTTTTCTAAGACACGTGTGGCTGTATATATGTTTTCCTACAGAAATGCGGGAGTTTAATAAAAATAAAAGTGTTGGATAATTTGTTACGATTTTTGATAATCATGAGACATTCATTTGGCAATCATCAGTGGACCAAACGACAAAATAAGTTAAATTTCAAGTGCCAAAGTTTCAATCTTTGTGAAGATCCCCTTTAGATAAGATGAATATTTGTGCCTGTAAGAGGAAGGTTTGCTTTTATTAATTGTTTTAAGTCATTTTATCGATTCGCATGATATGATAAACAATCGTCAAATTCAGAGAAACTATCTCAATTGAAAGAGAATGAGAATAGGGATCAAAATTTGAAGCGAAGTCAATCGATCCCGGTAGTAGCAAGTGCTTCAACTTCCTAAGAAAAAAGCTTCATGGGTAAATTAAAAATTGCACCAATTCCTCGTCATAGATTGCCAAGAAATTATTCTCATTATGGGAAAATTAATTCTTTAATGTCATCAATGAATTAGATATTTAAGACAGGTTTGACAACAATACGAATTCGTTCACCAAAATCAATTTATTTATCCGGCGTCATCACGGCTGCTTCGTCCGCTTCAATCTTGATGATATCCCGATAGCCGAGGGAAATTTCCTGTCCGTTGAATATATTTTTTATGGTGATTACTTAGGATTTAGGCGATGAAAGTAGATGAAATTTGGAACATCTTGCTGAACTGTAGGCTTCCGGTCTTTGGGGTTCCGTGCGTATATATTCCAGTAATCTCGATCTCCAGCATGTTCTAGCCGATTATTTTTCCGATTATTTTTGGTGAATATTCATTCGAAGATAATTCCACAGTAGCTCATCAGTTGGTTTGTCAAGATTTTGACAGAATAAATTGACAAAATTCTCAGAGCTCATTTAAGATGTCATGTGACCCCAAATAGTCCTTCGAATATCCCTAGACCTTCAAAATTAATTGTATAACCTCATGACACCGACGAATGTTAAGTGCTTGTTAGTAACGAGGAAATTTCAATTTTCATCAGAATATTTTAGACTAATTTAATTTATCGATATAATTTGCTTGATTTTTTGCAATTTATCATCTTGTGATGAAATCGTGAAATGAGGATTATTCTCGTGATATGTAAAAACAGAATCATTTGATGATAAAATATTCCTTCCTGTGTCTACATCAGATCTTTAAAATATTCTTGAATGAATGTACTCCTGCTAGAATATTCGATTGATGAAAATTCAACTCCTACGCACGCTGTGTTGTAACAGTAAACGGGCCTAAAATTGTATAATCGATCAAACTTACCTGTAAGTGATGATCGATTGAGATTATATGAGCTATCTCGTCCAAAGAGATCAAAACCTCTTCCTGATAAATATTAAAATATGTACCCACCTCGTGGACTAATGAATTCCTTCTCAATTAACTTTTCATTCAAATTTTTTTCAGCGAGAAAACGTAGGACTACGGGAATTGAAGACTTGTAGGGTGATACAAAATGCTCACCATCGTTTTAACGCTGAATCATACTGACGCATGTCGCTGAAGTAATTGAAGATAGCTGAATTGAAAAGGAATCTTCTGGTATGTTCCTCTTCGAGTCTCGTTGAAAGGAAGAGGCAAGTCGATTTTTAGAGGTGGAAATTAGTACATTTCATGCCAGAGTCTTGGAAAACAGATCATCATTCCTCACGTGCAAGATTGCTGTCCGAGTCCGGTGTCCTTCTGATGCTGTCACAAAACCTTCATCTCTTATTTCCTGTCTGACCTGTTGACAAAAGTCAAAAGAGGTATGAATAAAATTGAATGGCGTTTACGCAAAAATATTTCATCTGCTCGTGTGACTTTCAGGTGGCTGTTTGTGTTATAGAGAGGAATTTTCGATTCAGAACAAAACTGGAAAGGCAATTTTTTTTTCATTCCTAAACTTTGAGATTGATTCTCAAATAGCGGGTAGAGGTTTTGCATCAATTTGAGAGACGGAATTCTACGTCACCAAAATGCGTCATTCATTGACGTCGAAAAAATAATTTCCAGTGTACAAACGTAATATGGAATTCCAGATATTTATTATCACATAATACGAATTCAGTACGCAGTTAATAGGAGAAATGAAGGTGAGGGACGTGGCAGAAGATGGGAAAATTGATACCGATCGGGAGAGAGACCGAGATTGTGTATGTTCAAGACAATTTTCAAGGGTGTCTGTTCTTCAAGGTCATCACCCATATCACAAATTGACTTTTCCTTGAGCAACGAAGAAATGAATTATTGAAACAGGAAGAATAATTTATAATGATATCTCTATTATTGTAAACAAAAATTGGTTAGAGGCGACAGGTCAAGACTTGAAACGATGAGAAAACGTGATTTGGAGAACGTAATGGGATTGGAAATTGCAAGTGATGTCACTGCAGAGGCTGGAAAAATTTACTCGAGAAAACAACTTGCTATGTCTCATTAGTTCTCAAGAAACAGTTTATAAACTCTTCAATTAATTAAATTAATTTTAATAATTTCAATCGCAAGTGAGATCTCATTGACTTCGGGAGGAAATCATAAGCTACTCAATTAACAAATTTCAATTGAGTAATTTGTAATTCTTTGCTAATTTCATATGTGGTTGATGAGACCAATGACAATTAGTAGTAAATTCTCTCCAACTGGAATCATTTTTCTCAATTCTACAATTTTTTTTTTCCACTTGTCATTATGTCTTCATGGTCATTCAGATGCATTTCCATTTTTATAAAAAGTAGTTTTAAATGGATACCCCGGAATATTTTGACCAAGTATTCATTCATTGATTGACGTGATTGATATGTCAAACTCTCATTTTTACCGTTCGATTCGTCGAATTTTGTATGGTGGCTTCAAAAAGGATTTTTTTTTTCCCCACACGTGTCATTGCTTTTTTTCAAGGACATGGGAATGCGGACGGCCAATTTCCAACTGAATAAGGTGAATGAAATGTAAAATTATTCGGTAGAATATTTTGGCAAATGATATGAATTCGATCACTGAATATATTTTTTCATCATTTTTGAAAAAAATATTTGATACTTATTTGTTATATATTATGGAACGTTGAACCATCCAAAGAAATGATGTAATTTGAAGAGAAAAAAAAAAGGAAGACATTATATCAAAACTGGAAACAGTTATCCACACAACATTCAAATGATCAATCACAACGAAACGTCGGTCAAGGCCAACATGTAGCATCAACATGTGTTTGTGTTGACGCAGCGAAAGGGCAACTTTCTATTTTCCGTAATCCCACACACTACTTACATCTCGCTCTGAGGCTGATTACCGCGGAAGTCTGTGGTTAAAAATACACTCGAATATTATCTTGACTGTATAAGATTATGACCGATTAATTTTATGCGGAAAAGGCGAATGTTCAGGTAAATTTTTCAACCCGTGATGAGACTCTGGCATTACATTTCTCCCAGTAGGGTCAAAATTTCTTCTCTCTTTAGTTTTGTTATTATGATGCAATACGTGTTGTGCCCATGACGTAGCAAATTCTTGATGTGGAGATGAATAAGAATGGGTAGAATTACAATTTAGTGGATGAATTGACGAATTGATTCAATGATTTCAGGAATTAACGGTTCTAGAATTTTCCAGAACATTCTAGAAAATTAATATTCAAGGAAGCTGCAAGAATTTTTATTTTTATTTCTCTGGGAATTACAGGAATTAATTAATGTTAGAAATTGAACGTTACGGTACAATCATGGCGACTTTCTTGCGACGTCACAGCGACTTGAGCACGAGGTTGAGGCAGTCAATGTCACGGTGGCTCTCACAATTTCTACTAGAGTGAAGGAGAAATTAATAATTATTCAACGAGTCATGAAACGTGGAGAAATTATGGAATTCTCACAGTTGATTTTCGCAACATTTGGGTTCTCAAAGTACTTTTCGATACATAATATATCATGAAAATGTGAGAAAAATTACTTGAAGCCAGAAATTTCTACAGGGTTTTGTGGAATATCTCAAGTGCGTCATAACAACATGTAGGTAACCACGCAGTTTGTTTTTTGAGATCATTCCTACTTGGATGCACGACGTCAGAAAAAAATGTTAAAGGGACCGTTATATTGTATAATGACTCAATCGTTGAGTTGGTGACCTAATTTGTGAAAGTGTTTTCGAGCATTCTTGTTTTATAAAATGGGTAATTACTCGGGTATCGTTACTTTTTTTTCGGGATTGATCAAAACACTTTTTGGTGGGAAATATTTTATGACAATTGCCTGTCTCAAGAGTAATAATTATAGACAAAAATATCGTCTAACGTGGAGGAATTTTCTTAATTTTAACGAAAATCGTCAGAAGTCACTCAATTCTTCAAATCCTCCTTGCAAATTATTTATATCTTATTTATTTTGAATTCTCAAATGGAAAGGATATTACGAGAGTCCTTGTCGAGGAGAACGTATCAGGCTACCTTCGAATGATGATCTTGATAAATGAATACAAAGAATGCTTCGAGATAGTACAGAGTCATACTGGGGGTTAGATGTGGGCGATTGTTAAAAAATATTCGATTATAGCATCCCGTGCTCCGGCAAAATTAACATCCATTCATCTGTAGTTGATGACTGAAATATTGCCCAAAATTGATAAAAATAGTATACATGTAAACAAGAGAGTTCTTGCGTAGTAGTAAAGTGAAGTATCGTACGAAGTATTGATCACTGTGCTTCTACTTCGATTTAATTAATTATTCATTTGGTCTGCAGATATATTCAATTGAATTAAAAAATAGATGAATTCCAAATTATGAAATATCTAAGCCTTGAAATGAGATAATTATTCCATAATCATAACCTACCACAAATTTCGGATTGTCACAACCTTGCAGATCCTCATTATGTAAGAATCTATCGAACCATCTACCCGTTTTTCCAGATGAGTTTAAAAAAGCCGCCGCTGATTATATTAAACACTTCATCATTCTCCACTAGGCGGTGACGCCAAAGACATTAGGGATTCCGAGTAATTCAAACTTTCGGTTGCCTCATGTAATTATTGACCTAGGAACTTCCTTCTCCAAATTAGTACATCATAGAAATTTGCAGAAAAAAGAATTCTCATTCACAATTTTTTCATCAATTTTGTCACTAACAGTCGGATTATTAGCCCATTCTCCCGATCTTAATTAACCTACTGGCTCGAAATTTGTTCTCCCCACTACGCGCCATTTGCACTGTAATGCGTTTTCCCCACTCCAGGGGGCTAGGTACGACTTAGTACGCATTTCGAGTCAGAGGGTTAACCTACTGAACTCCATGATCACAAATGGCGGAGTCACCCGATTGATTTGAAAGCAGCAGTATCAAAATGGCACTTCATTAAATTTTAAATAAGATCAATAGTTCTATTCAAGTGATTTTATCAAGCGTTTGCACTGAGAACCACTTCGTTGTCCGATTTATTCGACCCTCTCACATAAATTCCATATCCCCACTCTACGTCCATCACGAATATACGGTAAGAATACATACGGTTGACGGCGTCCCCCACTGTAGACGCCTCAATCCAACTTTGTACGTTTTTCATCTCCGGTTAATCAATACACGGAAGGAGAGATATGTGTCGTAACAGGTGAATTGTGTTCCCATACTGTCAATCGCATTGTATACTATGTTCTGAATTTACTATTATACCCTGAGGTATATGTAAGTTGTGGTTATTTCTTTAATATCCCAATTTTTATGGTTTCTCTCAGAGTGCAAATAACGAATGGGTGAGACTCTGTTTTATTTTTACATCATCTTGATGGTCACATCATTTTATCAACAAAAACTGGAAATCCTTATGCCAGGAAGAAAATCCGGATGGAAATATGAATTTTAATAATTGATATTCATTTTTCCTTTATAACAAACATTCAATTTTTCCTTCTTTCTAAAAAAAATACTCAGCACTATAAATAGAAAGGCCTACTTTGAATTTGGAAATGACATGTATTGATGTAGGTTCGTGAATTTTTGCCTCCGATTAGCTCAGTTTGTTAGCCTACAATGTCTCGTAAATTATTAAATTATCTATGATTGCTGGTAGAAATAATGCACATTCAGTGAGAAGATTGTACAGCAATTCATTCTATTTACGATTATATAAAGTACCTCCGTAGGTCTTGGGGTAACAAAACCGTTAGTAAATATTCGCTGAGGCTAGAAGACGGTGTATGTTGTTACAACCAATGGGATTTCAACATGTATTCAGACTCTGGGTATATGAAATTCGCAGCATGCAATCATTTGAAATTTGCCCATCAGAATAGTGCCGTTAGATATTTTTCCAGACCTGTGGCTTACGTGAAAAACATTTGAATTTTAGATTCTATCGTCTCTGATGTAAACCATTTCATTCTAATAACTTTCGTACTTTTGGTACATTCTGGTTCACGTGACTTATATAATACCGTCAAATATCTCTTCATAAACCTCTACCCATTTAATAGCTTCCCTTCTGGTCATTCTTCGAGACAATATACTGATCAAATTTGTCTTTGAAATTGATGATTTTGTAAGAAAATTTAAAGATGTAGCGGTTCACATATGCCGATATATACACAGACGTGGCAACGTGTATCGATGAGCTATTCCTCACCTGGCCAGCCTGGACACACTCGCATTTTGTCTCATTCTGGTATATATTTTACTTTCTCACACACATTGTTGACAAGCATATCCTAATTCTTGCCTTCTCGCGAATATCTAACCAGTCTGGCACAGACTGCCGGCATCTCCGGAGTTTACATCTACTTCGTTAACTCACTTTGTACTACTTACTTAAAACGCGTTTAATAAATTCAGATTTTGTGCACCCAATTGCTTTAGTAGTGGATTATTTACACCTTTCCCATAAGCACCACTGTAATCCTTGCATTGATTCCGATACCAGGAATTAAACCCAGGCCGTCCAGGAATAATAACAACATATAGTTGTTGAAAAAATTCTTGCAAAAAATAGGAGATAGTATTTAATAATGATTGAAAAGAAATTTGGTTATCTCTCAGTTGAAAATCACTTGGGTGAGTAACATTGATTTTGGCATGGTGACCAAAATGTAGAGGTAGAAAGAAGAATCAAAGAGCTGGTACAATGAAACCTTCAGTAGCCTCGACACAATCGATTGAATCTCCACAAATGTGACCTAGAGTCTGACCATCACATCCACGAGGTTATAGTTGTACTACTATCCTCAAATTACCCAAAAAAGAGGTCGCAATTTCAAGTATAATCATTGAGTTGTATCTGAGGGGATAACTCTTAAGTAATATTTGGGGTGAACTGTGAAATTTGTGCTTGAAGAATTTATTCAAGGTCAAATTTTGTCCTTGAGAAGCAAGAAATAAGAGGAGATATGTAAATAAGTTGTAAATTGATAGAAATTTCAATTTTAAATATCTTACAAGTTGCAATTTTCTTTATTCTTTTTTTACTTAAATTTTTTCAACAATTTTTTTTTTATCTTTGATGATTATTAAAGAATTTGAATTTTTCGAAATGACGTGACATATTGATTAAAAAAAAAAATATATTCCAGATAAAGATGATGGAATTATATATTGTTGGTGAGCCCTACGATAACATTCGAACGAAAGAATCATTTAATTGAACGAAAAAGAAATGAAGACCAAGAGAAAGGGAAAATTCATTGGTAAGGTGCCATACGCTGGCACTAAACACAAACACATGAGGATCCAGGTTCAATGTTGCCGTCAACCCAGCAAAAGTGAGTGCTTTCTTCCCGTTATATTTTCAACGTATTTCAATGAGCAAGAGAGAGACGAAATACATAGGCTGCACACTTTTAAAAGGTGTGTACCGCTAGCTTCTAAGAAATTGACTCTCGATGCCAATGAAGTAATCTCAGGCGTCAAAACATCAGACAGCAACTGAGGTAAATAGGAGTGTGAGGGGAGGAAAGACTAATAGACAATAAATTTTCGATTCAAATGAGTTCTCATTCCAATGGAAAATTATCATTCCATTTTGGTAAGAATTATTTCGATAAATCGACATATGAATGAACATTTGGAAGAAAAGAACAAGTGTTTCGTCAACTGAAATATTGAACATTGAACAAAACTAAATAATTAAAATGTGAACTACTCTCTTGATTGTCAATCTCACGTCATTTATGATAATAATATTCAAGAACAACAGAACATATTGTGTTTATGCAGTATCAATTTTACTTGCTTGGAGATGAATACCATAATATCGCATAAACTGGGTCGATCCAACGATTATTGCGCGCCTTCCGGGTTACAGATAAAAATGAATTTAAAAAATTTTCTACGATTTTCATCGATCTTTTGATTTCCATGTCGCCATCGTCGAATCATTACTCGCTGTCTGATATTAAATCCTTGCTCACTCCTTTCTCTCTCCCTCACTCTCTTCACGATTCATCAGTTCTTAGAAACTACGTGTCTCCTATAAGTGGGTCGATCCATACGTATACATAACGTCGGATAACTTGGAATCATTTGTACCCGTTTCACTGTTGCATATCTTCCGGGTTCTCTCGAAATTTCCAGATCAAAGTTGTGAGATTTTCCTTCCAGAATGATCCTCAAACATGAGACAACCGTTGGATACAAATTTACAAGGAGGGGGGGGGGGAGGGTAAAGATTTCACTTACTGTATTTCATCATCTCTGAAAGTATTAACTCATGCAATTGGAATCCTACATGTTTTTTTGTAAACAATTGTTAGCTCATTTACTTTCTGGCATATTCTGAATGAAATCAATTAGAAAATCTGTGGTTCCTCCAGAAACTGCTTTTCAAATACTTTGTTGCATTCAGAGAATCCCCTTGGAGTTTCTACTAGAGGGTGATTAAACTTTAAAATTACTTCATTGATGATGAAAAAATTGATCACTCGATTCAAATCGAAAATCTTGATTAACAAATGGAAAATTCCTTATTGCATAATAAACATAAATTTTTTTACCAAAAGAAAAATTAATTTTTCCCCATAAAAATCCTCAACTTTTCACTTGAATCTCAGTTGATGAACATGATCTGAGGGGAACCGGGGCATGACAGGGTACCTTTATACATGTATCTCCCCTATCGTTCTGTGCCACTGACATTTTTATCATGTCTCAAAATCTGTCTCTCCCACTTCCTCATACTCTCCACCTCCCTCCCAAAATTCACCGTACGTCATTCGAAATACCCCCTCCATAACCACTCATCTCCCTTAAAACCTGAATAGAAATAATCACTACTACATGTAAATAATTTAATGTATCCATAGTTTTTATCGTGTCCTACCGTAGTTCTACCAGAAACTGATGCTTCAAATCCATATGTATGGGGTGTTGTAAATGTGCTGACTACATTGGATTGCTATATAAGATCGCTGTCTACCATCAAAAACCTCAGACCCAGTCCGATCGGCAAACCGTTAAGATATCTCTGGACAAGTGAAGAAGTAAATCAAAAATATTCTTTAAAAATTTTATACATCTCCAACAATTTGTTATAAAAGTGCACGCAATCAGTTTTTTTTCCTTTTTTTTTTTTTTGTTGAAAATACTTGAATTTTTGTGAAGTTGAATTCAATTTTTTTTTGTGTTTGGAATTAGTAAATCAAGATGATGCCAACAATTGTTTTAAGTACAACAACTTATTTCCTCATCATCGCTTCTCTCATTGCACTGCTGATGCTCTTAATAGATCATGAAAAAACAAGGAGGATGAGAACTATATCAGGAATTGTTGAGGAGGGTATTGTCAGAGGAATCAGAAATGGTGAAATACCTGATGCACCTGGACCAAAACCATGGCCAATAATTGGATCACTTGATATACTTGGCCGGTATGATGTACCTTACAAAGCATTTGCTGAATTTGCTAAACAATACAAGAGTCAAATTATAAAACTCAAATTGGGATCACTCAATTGTATTGTTGTTAATGGAATGGAGAACATCAAGGAGATTCTTTACACTAAAGGAACACATTTTGATTCTCGACCAAATTTTACTAGATATAATTTACTATTTGGTGGTGACAAGGATAACTGTAAGTATTCATCAGCTTTCAAGAATTCAGTTTGTAATATTTAGATTACCAATGTTTTCCAGCAAAAAAAATTTTTTTTTCCATTAGTGAAATACTACAATTGTTTCCAGAATGATGATCTTTACAGAGCATATTTCCATCTTTTAAAAAATGATGAAAAATAATAATTACTTACATTATAGAGTTAATTCACCAAGTTGTATAATTGTTTTTAAGAAAATTAATTGTTTACAAAACAAATTTAAAAATACGGATTACATAAATTATCCAGTGTCACGAAATATTAACTTCCTTCCTAAAACCATAAAATACAGCAAAACATTGAAACACTCTCCACTAATGTTCTTTTCCTTATTTATATTATACAGCATTGGCATTCAGCGACTGGTCCGATTTGCAGAAAAACCGGCGTGAGATGCTACGGGCCCACACATTTCCCCGTGCATTTACAACCAAGTACAATCAACTGAATAACTTAATCTCAAAGGAGATTGAGTGCCTGTTGACTCACATCAGCAGCGATGCAATTTCTCCGAGTGTGAAGGTTGCTGTGAAGCCTGTGATATTAAGAACATGTGCCAACATATTTACAAACTACTTCTGCACAAGAAGATTCGCCTATGATAATGAAGAATTTTGTGAAATGATTGATGACTTTGACAAGATTTTTTGGGAGGTAAATCAGGGTTATGCGGCTGATTTTATGCCATTTCTTATGCCTTTCCATATTTTAAACTTGCGGAGAGCATCGAAATGGGGTGGAAACATTCGAAAATTCGTTGAGAAACGATTGATTGAGAACAGAAAGTCATCGTGGTGCAAAATTATTCCCGAAAATGACTACGTTGATTGCTCAATAAATCATGTAATGACCAATGCTGAACCAAAAATGTCTTGGAATACCGCTCTATTTGCATTGGAAGACATCATTGGAGGACATGCAGCAATCGGAAATTTCCTCATGAAAGTTTTGGCATATTTAGCCACCAGAAGACATGTCCAGGAGTCTGCGCAGAGGGAGATTGATGGAGTTGAGGGAGTTGGAAACATTGTAGGATTAGAATACAGAAGGAGCATGCCGTATACAGAAGCTATCCTACTGGAATCTATCAGACTCATTGCCAGTCCTATTGTGCCCCATGTGGCGAATCGTGACAGCTCAGTTGCTGGTAAGTTTTAACAAAAAAAGAAAAAACAAAATTTCTTTGGAACCAAAAATCTCCTATTATCCTTAGATATAATGAAGCCATAATTCGCCCGTCCCTGTTAGCATATAGGGTATGAGTTATCGCGCTACGATATATAGGGCTTGAGCAGTATGAAAAAAATCGAAATTCGTACACTACATTCTAACGCTTCGTTCACTCACTTTAGTCGATGAGGCAATCTCTCGAGGGGAAGAGAAACGCTCCGGAGGATCAAGAATTTTGCAAAGTTTTTCATTTTTTCTAATGATTGACGAATTTTCTCGAACTATCGAGAATGGCCTAAATTTTCTCTGATGAGTTATTCCTTCAATATTCTAACATTTCAAAAAAATTTTCTAGGATTTTTCATGAGAGTTAAACAAATTGCATAATAGTTTTTTAACCTCAGCTATCATATAATATGTATCAATTAGTTTTCTGATAAATTCGAAATTTCTTATGATTTTTTAATGATCGAATTTCGATACTATCAAGAATCTTTCGGAAAATTTCAGAATTCTTGATGATTTTTTAATGATCAAATTTCTCGAATATGTAGAGCATAATGTTTTTTTGAGTTCTCATTTTTCCTTATCTACGCTGTCCGGGCAACGCCCTCACGAGACAGCTAGTTCTACAATAACTTTATAATATTTCCATGTTTCAGGTTACAAAATTGAAAAAGATGCATTCATATTCCTTAATAATTACGACTTGAACATGTCCGAAGAATTGTGGACATCACCAGAAGACTTTATCCCCGAGAGATTCATAAAAAATGGTACGATAACAAAACCAGATTACTTCCTACCATTCGGCGGAGGCAGAAGATCCTGCATGGGTTACAAAATGGTGCAGTACATTAGCTTTTCAATTATCGCAACGATCCTCAAATACTATACAATATTACCTGTCAATGGTGAGAGTTATACTGTGCCCGTTTGTAGTCTTGCATTGCCACAAAAAACCTTCAACTTTAGGTTTGAAAAGAGATGATTTATTTTGATCTCGTCTCTATCAATTTTTACTTGCATCCAAAGAACTGCGACTAGCCTTTGGAAAATGAATGAAATTATTAGATATTAAGATAAGGATTAGTGATAATTTTTCTTTTGCTCTGATGATTCTTCTCGATCGTCACACTCAGATCAGCCGATCATGAGGAATGGACTGATCTTAGTTATTAAGTATTTAAGTTAAATATTATATGAAATTCTGAGTGAGATATCACATATCGTCGAGTCATTGACACTGTCTTCCTAATATATTGTAGAAATGAGAAAATGAAAAAGAAAAAAAATATAACAATGGAATAAGTGTTGAATCATCTCATCATACCATTAATATCATCAACTCATTAAGATAAGACCGTTTTGTTATATGTCTGTTATTCAATGATAATTACAATTTGTCATTTAGTATCTAGAAAATATTTATTATTTAAGACTCATAGTTTTCATAATAAAACAAAAATACAAAGATTAATCTCAATGTATTATTACAGTCCTTCGGTACATGAACACAATATTAGGAAAGAAAGAAATACAACATTTTCCAATGTCGAGAATGAGTTTGACCTTGTCCTTGATATTGAACACATTAAATTATTTCCCTTCTTTTCAGACCTCGACATATATATTTGAGAACAAATCTCTCAGTTAAGCTCATCAATTGCCACTGGATTGTCGTCTTAGTCTGACAATTATTTAATATTTTTCAAAACTTTTAATTTCGTCAAAAAACCTAATTATAAATCTATCATCCTCAAACAGCAGTAAAGTCTTTCAACGGCATCATCTTCTCCTTCTCCATAATTTGCACTTCAACAACAGGTTGTCTCTGTTTCTTTGAAAAGAGAATGTCAATGTCATGGAGTGTCTTCCCCTTAGTCTCTGGCAAAAACATTACAACAAATATGGTACCCAGTAGTGAAATAATTGTATAAAAAAAGAAAACACCGTGTTTTCCAATGGCATGTAGCATACTAGGATAAGTTTTAACCGTTATAAAACTAAATATATATGCAGCACAGGTTATCAAACCAGAGAGGACGTCCTTGACCGTGGCTGGAAATATTTCACCGACCATGGCAAAGGGTAAACTCAAGAATCCAATTGTACTCATGAAGATGTACATTAAAATACAAACAGCCGGAATGAATCCATGATCATTAATTTGATAATTTTTTCTCTGCAAATACAAATAAATTGACAATATTCCCATGAAAATTGTCATTCCAGCTCCAGAAACTATCGATGGCTTTCTCTTTCCCCATATCTTCGAGGCATATCCCACTAAGAGTGTACCAATTAGTCGCGTCAAACCGATTAATATTGCGCCGATGAACTTGTCGATCTGCATTCCAGCCTCAGCTGTGATGTCAACGGCGTAATAAACAATGACAAAAATCCCGGAGAATTGTTGAAAGAAGAAGTAAGCTAGCATTATGGCAAAAGGATACAGAGAGCTACGTTTCATGATATTCTTCAATAGTGACTGTTTTTTGTTGTTTTGGTGGTGTTTGGTGTGACGGAGTTCAGATTCTACTTCGACAGTGATGGGGTGCTCCTTCGATACACCACGGAATTTCTTCATGACGACACGGGCTTCGTCCATGCGTCCTCGGTCTCGCAACCAAATCGGAGACTCAGGGACGGCGAGAATGGTTATAATGATTGCTAACGCGGGAAATAGACCGCAGAGAAGTGCTATGAGACGCCAGTTCCCCTGAAAGATATGGAAAAGATGTGAATTAATATTGAAATGCCCTAACTTGAATCTCATATTTTGAGAATAAGACCTTGAGAATGATATCAATTCTTCAAATACTTCCAATACCAACCTGTACAAAATATCCAAATACATAAACAATTAAAATCCCCAGGGCAATGGCCATACTGCTCCAAGTGACCATGGTACTCCTCCACTCAGGATCAGCAATCTCGGCAGTATAAACAGTCGCTGGTACTGAGGCAAGACCCGTGGCAATCCCTCCAATTATTCTCCCAACAATCAATTTCTCATAATTTGTAGACATGTAGATTAATAACCATCCGATCAAGGAAAATGTCGATGTGATTAAAAGACTCAATCTTCTACCTCTTCGCATTACGAAGCTCGATAGAATACAGCCGATGGGGGTTCCAAAGGCAGCAGAACTCGCTGAGAAGAAATAAAAATGAAAAATGGAATAATAGAAATCTATATAATGAAATTATTTTTTTGTACAACTTGTTAGTTTATGAATTATCAATTTTTTACTGTGAAGAGTGAAGACCAAAATTGTAATGGAACATTCATCGTTGTTGATTGTTTGGAATTAAAGATAAACTACCCACCAATCCAAGATCCTTGATCATCATCAATTGTCAGGTCACTGTGACCACTCTTCAAAGTAGGAAGGATGACTGCGCTGTATCCAAAACCCATGGCAGGCCCCAATATCGAGATATTGGCAAAAATACTCATTGTCATCTGTGGAGAATCATAACAATTATATTATTTCATCATCTGTTATCGAGGAAGAGACTTTATAAAACTCAACAAAACAATTCACATAATTAGATCTTATGTAATCAGACTTTATAGGATTCATAAAAGTTTCCACAATGGAAAAAAAAATAAATGAATAAATAAACATTTCCATTAGGATGGAATTGAAATGACTTGGATTTTTTTTTTCGCTCTAATTGGAGAGATAACAGAGGAGCTTTGTGGTGAATCCAACCCAAGGAGAAATGATGGAATTCTTCATTTTATTGTTTGAAAAATCAATATCGAATGATTGATTGTTGTGACGATATCTATTCAGAGAGAATTGAAACATTTATTGAGAAATATGCGATATATATAATATCATATAATATCGTGCGTTATTATGATTAAAAATTTTTCGAATTTTCAGTTAAAAATTCAAATGGAATAATGAATAAGAAGAAAGTGCAAGTGGATTAAAATTGAAAAAGATAATAAAACGTTTTTTCTCCTCATTCCGGGATGAATGAACTTAATCACTATTTACTCACTTGATGAATGAGACCTCGACGCTTCTGTATCTTCAGTTCTTCCTCTGAACTTGGCTCGACCTGTTTCGGCAAAATAAAATAAATTTCTTGAAATTAAAATGTGAAACCTTATATCAGGGATTATCATTGCAAATGTGGGGAATACTTGTTCGTAATGTGAAACCTTGATAAAGATTGGATTTCAGTGACGGATATTTAATTGAATTTTTTGATAAATTTGAAGACGGAAGGGATCAGATTCTCTTACAATTGTGGAAATGATTCAATTCATCATCCAATGCTGCAGATAAATTCGTTCAAACAACAATTGTGTACATAATGCGAATGTAAACCGAGCATTTGATAGTTGTCAATATTGAGGGAATATTATTATTATTATTTTTTTATGAATTTCTATTGATCACTCACCTTAATCTCCATCACTTCACTCTGTTCGTTCATCATGATGATTAGATTATTCTATTTTCGTTCTTTACAGACAAAATCGCGAATGAGTTAAGAATAAATTTTAACTTTTTGTAAAATTAATAATTATTGATTGAAGATCAATGAATAAATAAATCATTCACTCAATTATTCAATCTGCGTTGTTTCAGCTCCTCCATTTATTGTTTCTGGAAAATGAAAAAAAATAATTGTATTTTTTTATTAAAAACATGTACTGTAATTTTTGGAAATATCAGATTGTTGATAAAATTACTTCTCGTCAAAGTGAGTAGAATGTCAGCGAAAGTTAAAGTAAATTGCACAGTTGTGTTACATCGGACGGTGATTTAAACGTACGTAAAAATAAAAAGGGAGAGGGCACACGCGCGTGAGACCCAACTGGCGCGAGTCTCACTCAGCGACTGATGAATCGAGGAGAAAGACAATTTTTCTAGGTTGGATTGGATGGCGAAACACATGATTATGTGGAGGAGGCTGTGTGTGTGACGAGATATCGGGGCTGTTGAAAAATATATTGTGACGATTGATCAGCCATGGAAATAATCAGTCTCATTATTATCAATCTCATTATATTTTGGTGAAATTCTACAATTTCCTTCAATCTGCGAGTCATTGTCAATATTTGAGAAATTAAAGATAACATTCTTATCCTCAAGAGAAATGGAATCACGGAATTTTTTTCACTCGATTCTTTTTTATTCCGAATCATTTTTTTTTTTCAAACTTCATCATTTCTTATTATAATTTCACTAACCATGAATTCGCTATGTGTATCCAATCATTCCAAAAGATTCTTCAGCCCTTATCTATCAAGAATAGAAGATTTAAAAAAAATATTACGAAATATATTTTCAGCAATCAACAATTAACTTCAATTAAAACACAAATACTATAATAATCTGTACGTCATCATCACCATCGACATTATTGCACACATTTCGCCACCGATCTCAGGATGACGAATTCTCTCCGATCGGCTATCATCACAGCTTTATATCAGCTATTGCTACTAAAGACGGATACGACGACTTAAGCTGATCTACTTAAGAATTTTATGACGCGCTGAAAGAACATGTATTCGTTAACATTGTCTTTCTGATTGTAATATTAGTTGATAGCTTATTCATTTTGTTCATTTCCTGGGGATTTTCGTGGAGATGATTATCGGCTTGGGAAACAAATGCTCACCTTCTGCAGAAGCAACACGTGCATGAGCATAATAAAACCAGGGTGATGGATCAATAGCTCAAGGATATTTCATCAGTATCTCAGCAATCTTATTCGCTATAACATCTGATTTCTACGAGGTTCATGATGAATGACACAAAATTCCGTGATCATTTCACGGTTTGTACGGATGGAACGCATTCCCGAATGGTTGAGTGTCAAAAAAAAAAATGAGGGACGTTGTTGAGGTGGCGACAGAGCAGCGGAGATAGGTGGGTGAATGCTGATGTGATTGAACTCAAAGTGATTTTAAGAAATTCTGCTTAATTTCCGACTACACGGAGAGAAATTTTTAGTAAAAATTACCATTCCGTTCGATAAATGTATTCTTCCATAAATTTTTTCTTCTTTTCTAACTGGAAATTAGTAAAATTTAAAATTTTAAACAATAAAATTTGATATATAAAAATTAAATTTTATTTTCCGTTTGAGAAATATTGTCCTGATGAGAATAAATAATGTCCAAGTTGTGTTAAATTTTAACCTTCCAGCACAGTAATTTTTGTCTAGAGTTCAATGAAAATTCTAGATTTGGTTACTAAATTTTACTATTCGTCTGGATAAAAATCAAAAAAAGGAATGACTGTACCGTTAGGGTAATTTTTATCCAAACAGCGGTAAAATTTACCAACCAAACCTAGAATGTTTATTGAAATCTAGACAAAAATTACTACGCTGGAAGGGTAAAATTTAACACAAGTTGGATATTATTTATTCTCATCAGGACAATATTTCTCAAACGGAAAATAAAATTTAATTTTTATATATCAAATTTTATTGAAGTGAAACTTCTATAGGCGCGTTGGGTGTGAATGAAATACACGAAAGTCCGTATGCAACGGAAGTAACCGACACCATCGGGGAGGAGGCAGCGCAGTGAATTGGTGTGCGCACAGCGCAGCGGTGCCCCCCGCCCCAACGGGGGACACCATCTTCCATAAAGTTTCACTTCTGTCGCGTTGCTCTACGCTCTCTTTTTTGTATAAAATTGAATTTTAATAAATTTTTTAATGGGATGGTAATTTTTACCAAAAATTTCTCTCAGTGTGGTATTGTTTGTTTCCACATATAGCCTATTCAGCTTTTTACGTTTTGACTGGTTAGAACTTCACTGATTCAATTCTCAGCGATGATTCTCGACGTGTAGACTCTGTTCAACGGTTTCCGTGTCCCTCTCGGCCAGTCAAGCGCGATGCTTAAGGATGATAGAGTGCAGTTGGCATGTAGGCGGTGGGATATGCAGAGGAATCTATTGTTCTTTCTGAAAAATTCAATCCCTAAACAAAAAAATTTCAACTTCTCAATTGGATAATTAACCCATTTTCGCAGTGTTTTATAGTCAAATAGATTTTTTCTATAGCTTTAGAATTTTCCCTCTACACATTGCAGGGGTTAAATATTTTTTGCAACTCGTTGTTATTATTAATGATAAATTATTCATCTGAGTTGAAAACGTGGCAACAGAGAAATTATTCGGGTTGTAGATGTTAGCAGCACTGACGCGCGCAGCGTTGATATGCGCATCTGAGTTGCTCTCTCATTGGATGCGTTTGAATAGATCGCGCTTACCCCCACTCAGTTGGTTGTTACGACGTTGTCGCTATTCCGAGCTGCGCGCGCTGAAATTCTGATTTTCGCGAGTTTTTTAATAATTTTGCTTAAACAATGCTCACAATTGAAATGAAATTTTTTTCATATGTCCATTCATGAAAATTGTACGCGTGTGTAAATTTTCGTGACATTGGCTGCATTTTTTCATACCTTTTTAATTTTTTTTCTAAATTCCCATAAGACTCCGTGTTAAATAGCATTTTTTCGAAAATTCATAAAATTTTATCTACGCTCACGAAAAATCTGAAACTTTGCACACGGTTTCTGAAAAAATCAAAGAATGCGTCAAAAAATTTTGGAAATTTTTGCTGCATTTTTCAGACACCTTCTGACTGCACCCTATCATCCTTAATTTCCAGTTACGTTTTCTTTTTTTTGATGTGTAAGCATCTTATCGCTCGCCCCTGCCAGACTCTGGCTCGGAGTGATTTGGTGTAAATGTGACGGAAATCTGTAACCGGACATGACGTCGAACTGCGCTGCTCTCTCAACGCAGTCCCTCGGGCGGCCGGCCGGCCTATGTCGCTAGTGGGCATTACAGACCCGTATGGCGGCGATGAGATGTTTACACATAGATCTCGAGTACTATATGGCTCGCTGGTTTTTTACATCTTGATCATCTTGACCAAGACCATGCAGATGAAAGACAGCTGTGTGATAATACTGATAACTTGAGCTTAAAACATATGTTCAAAATTAATACACATATACTTCCTTAAATTTTGTTCTTTAAATCCGATTATGATTGATGTGATGTACAGAGACCGTTATCGGAATACCGCGTGCTAAATTGAGACATCTCATCATTAGACGTCAATCATGAATGATTCATTTTTCTTTTGTTTTCTGCAGTACATAATATACAATATATAATATCAATATATACTGCAAATATTACGCATCAATATCATGTATATAATATTTCAAGCTTAAAAATGGAATCAATAATTTAAACGCATAATCGGAGCCTTGGCATACCAGAGAGTGATCATTGGAAGGAGAAACAATAAAATCCATTTTCATTATTTCCACTTGTTGTTTACAATCAATCCTTCCTTCTAAAACTTGAGAAAATGTTAAGATTTATTGGAGGATATTGAATTAGCCTTTTTTATTCTCCGAAACTTGAATGATAAATGTTCAATGAAACTTCAGACAATCGACATCGGTAGGAAAACTGTATCTCTCACTGGTTGAATGCGTCGAATGATGTGATGAACAATGATATCTCTCGGATTAAATCTTGTCATCTACAGATCTAGCAGAGGACAGAATTGGGAAATGAATAAATTTTCTTATCCATGTGCATTTATTATCCCGGGTTTTCCAACCATCACCATACATTGTCATTTGTCTTCAACGGGGATAAGCTATGAGGAACAATATAGTCGATGCACTAGAAGTATTCGGGTGAGTTTTTTTTTTTTTTTTTTTTTTTTTATGAAACCTTCAAATTTTGCTTTAGCATTTGGGAATTGATAGAGACTCATAAACTCATAGCTGGAAAAATGTTCGACAAAAAATATTTCCCAACATCTTCTAACAAAATCACTAATTTTCTAGATGATTGAATGTGAGATGAGATACGAAAAATCGACTTGTTACTTTTTACCCGATTACCACTGAATTGATCCCCCCAGAAGAGATTCAGCGGACTATTCTATCATCTTACGGTAAATAATATGATCATCAGTTGAGATCTCTAACTTACCAACCCCGGCCGTGGAAAGAAACGTTCTAGCGCGATCACTGGATTTTCTTGAAATTCCTTTCATGAGCGCATGTCATAATTATGATATTTTAGTAGACCTCAACAATTTGGAAGAAGATTCATTTGTCAAAAATATTTGAATTCATTGAATAATCAGTGAATTCACTAAGCTCAGTTGTATCTTCTCAACATATTTTCGATTATCTACACGCAAAATCACTACTGGACCAGATAATCAGGTGCGAAGTGTCAAGTGAAATGAATGAGATAAAACTGTAACAGAATCATTTTTCCCGGGATATTATTTCTCTGGGATGAAATTATCATGAAATGAGTTTATGGGATGAGATGTCATGGGATGAATTGACCGGATACCTCTTATTAATGATTATAAAAAAAAAACAGCTGATGGTACCGTTGCATACTCATGACAAACATAAACAAAGACAGCCAAAACAGAAATTCAAGTGAATAAGGTACGGTGCAAAATCGATGTCGCCCGTCAGTTGAGCCGCGAACATCTAACCGAGATGTTCCTCCCTCACATTGAGACTGAATTCTGAAACGTGTTTTAAATGTCACAAATTTCTCATATTTTTCATTTAAAATATTCACGAAATAAATAGAATACTCACTTGTTATTCCCATGAGTGCTGTGTTCCTCGCATTTTTACGTCTCTCGCTGTTTTTTTATTATTTTTGAATTTTAAAGACTCCTGCACACAATGAGTTTGCCGTCAACGAATACGTTCGATCGGGCGACATTTTATCAAGTAAATTATATTTCATTTAATTGTATATTCACTATTTGTTTAAACTTGAATATGATAAATATAGATGTGGTATATGAAAAAACCCGCGGTTTGCACCGGTCGATTATATAGATGGTGGGGGCATCAGTGGGGCTTCGATGATAGAAGGGTTGTAAGATGGTTTATCATGGGTGAAGATGGGAGAGAATATTAATTCATTTGTCCTCTTTCAATTTTTTCTGTCATATTTTTCATCAAATTATTTATTACAATTAATTTTAGAAAAATGGATGTGACTGACATGTACAATGAAAAGTATAATTTTATCATTAAATCAAAGATTAATTCGACAGTTTTATTATGCGGTACATACGATGATAACTCTAATCAGTCCCGGGATGAATATTGGATTCTCCGCAGTAGCCTTACCATTGTTAACAAAAAATGACACATCTGAGGGAAGTGATGCGATTTTGTATGGCAATGAAAATGCTGCTACATGGTTTGGTGAGTATTTTTTTCTCCATTCTGTACTGCACAATTTGAAATGCTTGAGAAGTTCTTCGATTCAGGCGAAATTAACTCTTTTCAAATCCTCGATATCTCCATATTATCGCAAAAAGGTCTTTTTATCCAAAATAATAAAGATTTTGGAAAAAAAAAATTAATTTCATGATCAATTACAATGATATTGAACTTAAATTCTGAATGAATTTCTTTATATCTCTGCAGCATCAATCGTGGGAATCTCAGGCCCTTTTGGATGTCTCCTTGGTACCTTTTGTATGAAGGCTGGAAGAAAAATTCCAATGGTCATTGTTGGGTTTATGTGCGCCTCTGGATGGCTGATAATTTCACTTAGTTATGGAGTTGCACAAATTCTGATTGGACGATTCATCATAGGTATATCATTTGTCCTTTTTTACTTGCAAATTATATTTTTATTCTGTCTTAGGAAAATTTGTATATTTCGAAAATATTCAAAATTCATGAAATTATTCAAACGATATCAACGAGATGCATTAATGATTTTAGGGATAGGGACAGGTTTGGTATCAGCGCCAACAGCAGTTTACATTGCTGAAATATCGAGTCCTCAGTATCGGTTTGGCTTGATAAATGGTACGAGTCTTTCTATAGCTGTTGGGATTCTAATAACTTACATCCTCGGTTTCTTCATTCCAGTGAGTTAATTTGGAAATATGCGTCCTAATAGAAAAAAATGGGGTAAAAAGGACTTTTTAACATCCTCGGACTATTGACAATTTATAATGATCCATTTTGCCTCATTCTTCTCCATCAAGATTTCACTGTTGAACGATGATAATTTTATGCACCTACCATCGTAATCCTCTCCCAGACATCAATATTTCTTTAATCTTTCAGAGCTGGCAGATGCAGGCCGCCATGTCCACCGTAATCCCGCTTATATCAGCATCATGCATTCTATTATTTCTCCCAGAGAGTCCAATATGGCTGTTGCATAATAATCAGAAATCAATGGCTAAACAATCTCTCATGAAACTCCGGGGGTTGAAGAGTGAAACACCCGAATTTGACGAAGAATTCACCCAAATGCAGAATTACTGCTTGAAGAGATTCAAACAAACTGAAATTGAGACAATCTCTTTGGAAATTGATGAAACTGGAAAACGTCTTACGAAACCTCGAATGTCTGGTAGTATTTGCCATAGAATGCAGAAGATTTGGTTGATAATGCTGTTGCCAGAAGTTTGGAAACCTTTTTTAATCCTAAATGCTCTATTTTTCTTTCAACAATTTTGTGGAATTTATGTTATCATTGCTTACTCCGTGACATTTATTCAAAACTTTGGTGTATCTGCTGATCCTTTCTTGATTACTGCTATTATTGGTGTTATACAGTTATTGGGATGTGTTGCTCTCGTTTGCACAAGTTACAGGTATTTTTTATTTTTCATTTTTCAAAATATTCTTTGTGAGTAGACTTGAGAGCATTGCCACAAAAAAAATTGGACCTCTGTCTTTGCGAAACAACAAATTATCTATAAAAGAAAAACAAGCAGGCGGCAGCGGCATGCGGCTATAGATTTGTAACTACAGATTTGCGATTGTGGAGTTTGTTAATTTTACATGTGTATTTTTTTTCGCCATCAATCAATTGATGGAGCGCTTCCGAATGATGCTTTCAATCCTTTTCGCGTATTATTATAGTAAATGTTTTGCATTTCATATCTCAAAAGTTGAATATCTCCGGAACCACCTGTCCGATTGAGCTGATTTTAAATACCAAACATGACAATCATGAGAGTCACCTTCATGCCAAATTTCAAGTTGATATCTCCATTTTTGGCTTCCGAATGGAAGCCTTTGAAATCGTTCAATTTTGACATTTTCCAATTTTGCCTAGAAACGATGTAGAATGGTCTGAAACGTAAAAAAAAATACGAAGTTTGGCGAGAATGTCTGTATGTGTACATGCTGACCGGTGGTCACTTTTTCGTAAATTTAATGATTAAACGGGTAAAAGAGTTCAAAAAAATCTGAAATTTTGTGAGTTAGTTGGAAATAGATCGGGCTAGTTCTGTGCCAAAGTTCAGCTCGATCGATCGATTAGTTCTCGAGATATTGCTATGTATCGAAAATTCGTTTTCCTTCAATATCTCGAAAATAACTGGACCGATTTCATTTTTTTTTTTTCAAAATTTTCATCTCGATGTCCTCTATCTCAATCAATAAAAATATGTATACCTGTTGGTGGAAAGTTTTCGAGATATGGCTAGTTTTCTGTTTTTCATTGAAAATCCTTGTAAACACGCTAACTTTCGAAAAAATCGAGATATCAACTTGAAATTTGGCATGGAGGTATCTCTTATGATTGCAATGTTTGGTATTTAAAATCAGCTAAATCGGATGGTTAGTTCCGGAGATATTTAACCTTGCATGCAAATCGATTTTATTCGATATCTCGAAAACCACTCAATCGATTTATATTTTTTTTTTTTCAAAATTTTCGTCTCGATGTCCTCTATCTTAATCAATCAAAATATCTATACTCGTTCATACAAAAATTTCAAGATATGGCTATTTTTCCGTTTTTCATTGAAAATCCTTGTAAACACGCTAACTTTCGGAAAAATGGAGATATCAACTTGAAATTTGGCATAGAAGTGACTCTCATGATTGTAATGTTTGGTATTTAAAATCAGCTCAACTTTCTAGATATGAAATGCAAAACATTTGTTATAATAATACGCGAAAAGGATTGAAAGGACCATTCGGAAGCGCTCCATCAATTGATTGATGGCGAAAAAAAACGCACACGTAAAATTAACAAACTCCACAACCGCAAATCTGTAGTTACAAATCTATAGCCGTATGTCGCTGCCGCCTACTTGTTTCAAAAGTTAGCGTGTTTACAAGGATTTTCAGTGAAAAACAGAAAAATAGCCATATCTCGAAATTTTTGTATTAACGGGTATACATATTTTGATTGATTAAGATAGAAGACATCGAGACGAAGGTTTTGAGAAAAAAAAACAATTAATCGATTTAGTCGTTTTCAAGATATTCGATAAAATAGATCCACATACAAAGTTGAATATCTTCGGAACCACCTGCCCGATTGAGCTGATTTTAAATACCAAACATGACAATCATAAGAGTCACCTTCATGCCAAATTTCAAGTTGATATCTCCATTTTTTCAAAAGTTAGCGTGTTTACAAGGATTTTCAGTGAAAAACAGAAAAATAGCCATATCTCGAAATTTTTGTATCAACGGGTATACATATTTTGATTGATTAAGATAGAAGACATCAAGACAAAGATTTTGAAAAAAAAAAAAAATTAATCGATTTAGTCGTTTTCGAGATATCCGATAAAATCGATTTACATGAAACGTTGAATATCTCCGGAACCGCTGGTCCGATTGAGCTCATTTTTATTATCAAACATGACAATCATGAGAGTCACCTTCATGCTAAATTTCAAGTTGATATCTCCATTATTTTAAAAGTTAGCGTGTTTATAAGAATTTTCTGCAAAAAACAGAAAATTGGCCATATCTCTAAAACTTTGCATCGACCGGTATATATATCCTGGTTGATTCTGATAGTACATAACGAGACGAAGATTTTGAAAAAAAAAAAAGCCAATAGGTTTGGTCATTTCTGAGATATTCACAAAAAACGATTTACAAACAAATCACTATTCCTCAAAAACTACTCAATCGATTGAGCTGAAATTTGGCACAGAATTAGCACCAACTAATACCAACAATCTCACAAAATTTCAGATTTTTCGGAAATGATTTTCTCAATTAATTGGTTAATTTAAGGAAAAGTGACCCCCGAGTGGACACGCGAACAGATGGACATTGGCTCCAAACTTCGTATTTTTACGTTTCAGACCATTCTACATCGTTTCCAACCAAAATTAGAAAATGTAAAAATAGGTCGATGACAATGCTTCCATTCGGAAGCAAAAATCGCCAAAAAAATGAATTTATCATCCTTTATTCTACACTTTTTTAGATTGGGAGTTCGTAAGATATCGCTCATATCTACTGTTGGCATGGCAATCTCGATGGGTATCTTGGGAATGTATTTGCACTTCATCAAACCATACGATATTCACAATCAATATCAAGCGATTGCTATTCTTTGTACATTTGTTTTTGTGGTAAGTTTTCCAAAAATTACTCCTTTTTTTGCTTCCGTATGGAAGCATTGCAATCGTTCAATTTTTACATTTTCTAATTTTGCTTGGAAATGATGTAGAATAGTCTGAAATGAAAAAAAATGATGTTTTTAGCTCATGTCGGCATGTGCGCATGCTAATCGGCTTTTTAATCGAGGCCATTTTTTTGAAAATTGAATAATTAAACGGGTAAAAACGATTCAAAAAATATGAAATTCTGGTAAAAAGTTGATCTTAGTTAGGGCTAGTTCTGTGCCAAATTTCAGCTCGATCGGTTAATTAGTTTTTGAGAAATAACGATTTCTTTGGCTATTTTTCTATTTTTCAGAGAAAATCCTTGTAATCTCTCTCACTTGCGCAAAACTGGAGGTATTAACTTGAAATTTGGCATAAAGGTGTCTCTTATGGATGCAATGTTTCCTATTAAAAATCAGCTTAATCGGACAATTGGTTCCGGAGATATTCAACTTTGTACTTTTTACTAATATCTCGACACCGACTCAACCGGTTTTCTTTTCTATCAGAATCTTCGTCTTGATGTCTTTTATATATCTAGTCTGAATCATTTACTTACCTAGTTCATACAAAGTTTTCGAGATATTGGATGAAACACATTTACAATAATGATACGCGAAAAGGATTCGAAGAACCATTCGGAAGCGCTCCATCAATTGATTGATGGCGAAAAAAAACGCACACGTAAAATTAACAAACTCCACAACTGCAAATCTGTAGTTGCAAATCTCCAGCCGCATATCCCCTACGGAAATTTATATATATGGGGCGAATTTCACATATTTTAAACACAGGAAATATATGAAATTGGCACATGAGATATATTTTTTTCCGTATGGGATCGCAGCCGCCTACTTGTTTTTCGATACCATGTGTTTTCATCAGAAATCAAACGTTGACTCAATTGATTCCGTTTCTTTCAGGCGTCAGGGTCCTACGGTTTGATAGCAGTACCATGGTCAATGGTTGGTGAACTCTACCCAACAAAGTACGTTCATTACCTGGCACCCCTCACCACGTGCATGGCAAACATTTTTAATTTCACAACATTACACATTTATCCGTTATTATTGGTAAATGGTATTGTATCAGCAATTTTTATTTATTGTGTAATATCGATTAGTGCGACCATTTTTATTGCACTTGCACTACCGGAAACTCAAGGAGTATCGCATCGTGATATTGTTGCGAGTTTTCAGAAAAAATGAAAATATTTGTATTCTTTTATCAAAACTTAGAAATTAGACTGAAATACGGAATTAATTCGAGTATATTTTTATACAGATGTCATGTTGGTTTTAATAAATTTTTTAAAGTTGAAAAATTAAGACTACTATTATAGGAGAAAAAAAAGCTTGATTTCATAATAAGGCATGTATCCCCTGTATTGATATAGGTGAGAGTGGGGTAAAATGGACACTTTTTGGTACGTGAAAAATATCCATAAAAAAAGTACAATTTCCTATTTTATAATGAGTCTGGACTGAAAATACTTTTTTTCTCAATATCGTTATCAATTTGATTCTACTTCTCTTATTAGAAGTCTGTTGATAATATTATTATGTAACATATCACAAAAAATAATTTTATATTATTATAATGCAGTAAAAACACTACCGGACCAAACCGAATTGAATTCGAAGCAGTCTATGAAGTGCTCCCTCTCACGGAACCTTCGTATATCTATGGGAGCGGTATAAATTCTCTAAAATATTGAAAAAAACATCTCAATATTATGTATTGCAAAAATGGCCGTGTAAAGAACATGTTCTTGTAAAAATGAATTATATTGTCAATGAATGGGATTATATGAATGAACAATTGAAGAAAAAAGAGTTACAATTTATGTCGAAATTACTAACTTTTCTTGAATGTCCACTGCTATAAATATATTTCGACAGATTGACGTAGGTCGTTGCAGCCAGTCAAATATTCACACGTGTGAAAGGAAGCACAACCTTATGCGCGGGGATTAAGTCATTCAGTATTACTATTTGATTAATAAATATCAAAATGGATTTACTTCGTTATCGCAAGTTTTTCGTTTATATTCTCACATTTATGGCATACGCATGGTCGGGTTATGGTGCCGGGCTACTTGGCAATCTGCGCGATGCTGTGTTAGCTGCAGAGACAGTTTTTGGTGATTTTTTTCAAAATGCTATTACTGTTGCAAGGAAAATCAAAGATATCCATGAAGTTTTTGATGCAGCTGTGGAAGAAACTTGTGTTTTTCAGTGTCCATCAGGTGAGAAACGGATGGTTAACATTTTATTCTCATAACCTCAAAAACTTTAAGTTGCAATATTTTTCATGGAGTTCAGAAAATTGACCTGCAAATTAATTTTTTTTTATGATTTTTCTTGATTTTCGAAATAGATTATCATCCTTGGATCCTCTCCTCAATGGAATAATTCATCCCATTCTTTCTACAATAATCAATCTCAAAAAAGCTGTACAAAATAACTGAAGTTGGGATTTTTTTTTATTTCAGGTGTAACACCGAAACCCAACAAAAATCATATTCCCCAAAGTAATGGATGTGGATCTTTAGGAATCGAGGTGAGATCAGATTCTTAAAATTAGGAAAAAGAATCCACAGAGCGCTAATAACTTCTTCCACATGAGTATTCCTGTTCTGTCTTCATTGAGGGAAAAAAACCTTGAATTTGGGGAATAGTTTTTTCTAATAGATAGATAGAAACAATCCGGAATTTTACTTATTTTGAGGAATATTATTCCTTGAAATTAAGGGAAAATTTTCATATTTCTATGCAAGTTATTATTGGATAAAAGAAAATGACAATGCAATTTTCAATTTTTTATCCTCAGTGCAAGGAACACTGGTCTCTCTCTTAGAAAATCAAAAGCTAGAGAATTCTTGATATGGACTGAAACATTATTTTCTAAATTCAAGGAATTTCTTTTCTCTGTTCATAGTTGATGAATCGGATAATTGATTCGAATAAGCTACATAACATATTTCCAATAATTTGGAAATCATTGCATAATTTGTAATTAAATATGAGTTCTCCTTTTCAGATAAGTTCGGAATACCTACCCCTCTCTGAAATGACAAAATGCTGTGATATCCATGACATTTGCTACGACACCTGTAACAACGACAAAGAAAAATGTGATTTAGAAATGAAACGTTGTTTATACAAATATTGTGAAGGATATCAGACAACTGGTGTGACAGTGGTGAATACTTGCAAAACAGCAGCGAAGGTGTTATTCACTGGTACAACAGCACTTGGATGTAAGAGCTACATGGATGCACAGAGGGAAGCATGTTGGTGTGGTGATAAAAAGAGAGAGAAGAAGCGGTCGAAATGGTTTGGAGATGGCGAGCTGTAAAGAAAATAACTTATTAGACAATATCTTGACTTTTTGTGTGATTTTTTTTATTAAAGTTGTATTATAGCTCTTTTGAAACTGATGAATGCATCTCTCTGTAAATAGCCTAGCGTATTTTGTGATTTATTGAGAACTGAAGGATGCAATTTTTTAAAATTGAATGTGTCAGTTTATTGATGGTAATTTTACTGTGATATTGTTATTCAATACTTCTTACAATTGGTCATTTGTGAATTTGGCAGTCAGGAATAAAAAACAAAATTCTTTTTGACCATAAAATATTTGATTTCAAATAGAACTAATGAGAGAATCTAAAAATATTATGCATCCCTCGGATAGTAATAAAACAGTTTCAATGTATACTAGGGCATCGCGCATGACAACCTCATAATCAACGCTAGAAACCAATTTTGCGATGTTTGATCAACCAAAAAGGAATGTCAAATTTTGAAAATTTTTAAAAAATCTATTTTTCTCAATTTTCTCAAAAACCAAAGGGGATAGTGACTTCTAGTTTTTTGCAATCGATTTCTGAGATGATTCAACCTCTGGAGGGTCTGGAACCCAGAGCCTGGCACACCTGGAACTCCAACTCCACGTGAACTGCACGTAGTTTGATTCAAATAAGAAAATAACATCCTCGTAGTCATGGAAATCATTGATTGATTCATCAACCAATCGGAAGGCGAATAAAAAGTTGACAATCAATACAATCATTCATTATCAATCAACTTTATGATAAAAGAATCTCAGGATTTAGGAGAGATAGCGAAATTTTGATAAGGATAATTTTCAATTTTTAATTAATATGAAATTTTCCGGAAGAAAAATCCTAATTCACGCGTTAGAATTTTCCATTGAATTTTGAATCATCATGTGAAAATATTCATGTTTAATCTATGCAGTTGTAACGTATCTGTTGACCTTCAGAATGTGATAAAATTTATTACAAAAAATATACGAGTTCACCAGTGTATAAATAATTTTGACTTGTCTCTAAATTCCTAGTTGTTTTCGTCAGTTCGTTCCCCCCACTTAGGCTGAGTGAAATCGCTTATCATTGAATTTTATTGTTTCCACAAGTCCGTAGCCCGACGACAGAACCTATGGGCACTGGAGGCCTGTTATATAAGTTCAGTACCACGAGCAACAAAAGCAACAAGCAACTAAAAACGGATAACAATATTGAATGTACTTCACTCCAAGTCGCTGAATATTTGTAACCAAAAAACAATGAAGTTCCTCTTCAACGTGATAAATTTCTTGTTACTGTGGTCCGTAGTTATTCTCGTCAATTCTGCGGAATTACCAAGTGGCATGTGTCCTCTGGATGGCAAACCACCTGGCTGGAAACGTCCTGAAAGAAAACAATCAGCTAAGAAGAAAAAACCAATTACTGAATCACCAACTCGGGGACCTGGTGAATTCCACAAGTTGAATGATGACTTACAAGAGATGTTAAGAAGCTTGAATGAGGAGTTGTAATATATCATATCATCAATGTATGGGAACAGTTCTAATAAATATTTCTATGTGATAATATTAATGGTTTCTTTCATTTGTAACTTGTCCACTTATTCTATCATAATTTCACACTCGTAAATTGTGAATATTTAATCAACATACTTTTCTTGGAATTTGTGAGACACATATAAGAGATAAGAGGAAAAATCACGGATTTTGTAAATCAGTATGAGAAATAATGTAACCTGATCCAAAATCCCATCCGCAAATTTTCAAATTTGCTATTGGCTCAAATTGATGGGGCAAATATTAGTTTTTTTTATCGCGTTGAATAATGAATGTTTATTATTTCCACAGTTGTCAATTCAATGTTCTAGAACATCACGAAGAATAACAGAATTTTGAATGGGTTTTAAACGACTAAATTTTGAGAATACCTACAGCATAATGATTTTGTAATGGTTTTGTTTTTAATTTTCGATTATCTTATCCGCCTGAGCATTGCCCGAGGGGGCTAGTCATTGAAGAGAATGAAAACTGTTTATGCTGAAATCCCCAATTCCCTGCATTCTGAATCTAATTGTCTCTCTCTAAATAAGCTAATGATGGACTTTATTGATTTCAAGGTGGCATAGCTATCCCCTGAAATGACGCCACCACATATGAGTAATCACTTTAAATGTTTCGTATTTATAGCCACCACAAATTGAATAAATTTTAGTTTCTTGACAGAGCCAGGAACAGATAAATAAAAAAAGAGACATAGTGGAAACACAATATTCATATACGATTTTTAATTTTCAAATCTTAAAATGTCGAAAAAAAAAGTTTTGATATTGTGTCTTATCCTCTACACTCAACAGTCCTTGAGTTTTATTGATTTTACCCTCAATATCGGTATTAGAAAAAACTATACATGGATTGATTGATAAAAATAATAATAGAGAATTTGGTTAACTATTATTATTTATTGCTTTTAGGATACATAGTCCCTTATACATAAAATTTGACAATGCGTTTATATTCATATAAAGAAATGTGTAGTGATGAAAGAGAGAATAATATACAGTTGGCAATAGGCATACGCATTTTATGTTATTCCAGCGTATGCGCATATATCTTTCATCCCCTTTGCAAAGGCACTATGTATCCCAAAAGCAATGAATAATAATAATAATAAATATATAAAAATATGGTTAACTCGAAATTCGCATTTTCAATTATTTCTTTCAGATGAGGATATATGGAAATTCACGGAAAAACTCACCCAATCGTCAGAACAATCGAAAGAGTCCCAGATGTATGTATCAACTCAACTTGAAAAACTCAAGGATCTCACCGATAAGTCGCCAAATGAGATAATGATAATGGAAGGATTAGAAGCTCTTCAGAATCATTCAGCAGAGATGGATCGATATTTCGAGCATATCTGTGAGCATCTCAAACACCACTTAGCCATTCAAGGATGGGATAATACTACGGCAGAAAAAATTGAGAAAATTCCGGCGAAAATAGATGGGCTTCGAAACTTGTTGATTCCAAATATTTCAAATCAGTATTCTCATCCGGGGCTTTTGATGAAGATTGCTCAAATGAGAGCGGTATGTATTTTCCACAAATTCAATGAATCATAAGAAAATTATTTGGAGAACCAAATTCTCTCCATATTGCCTGAAATCCACCCTTATTGGAGATCAGCATAAGTACTTAGATCTAACATTATTATAGGCATCAGTGGACGATTCGTGTGACCAAACACGAACAACCCAATATTTTCTTCTCAGCATATTGGATAGAGTGCTGTTGGCTGAATTGAAATCAATTGCGATAATGTCTATAGACAACTTTTACACCAAGGCCAAATGTAAGTTATAATTAACATAAAAAACAATCAGAATTATGAACGATTCAATGTGGAAGCAAGTTGATTCAGGTACTTTCTGAATTGATTTCGAATATTTTCTGACTTGATCCAAACCATTTTATGGATTCAGAATTTAATTTCTACACGCGATCTTATTTCATTGAATTCGCGAATATATATTCTGCCAATTATAATCTTTCTATGATGAATCCATATTTCTCTGATCATGAATTAGCATGGAACAAGGCCAAAACGCAAGCTAGGAAAGACTTCGAAGAGCGATTTTCGATGTATCTCACTGCAGGCATAGATGCAATGAAAATAGTTCATCAGGGAGCAGTGAAGGGCTGTGAACCCCCAAACGGGTGGATCCGAGGTACTCTGAATTCTTTATTTCAATTTCAATATTTTTTTTCAATTATCTTCAAAATCGAGGTAATCGATTACTCTATCAATTCTGAAATATATTTATTTTACAATCAGATGAAACATATTTTGAAATGGAAGGCCTCGAACATCCGTCTTGGTTCATCTCGGAGGCCTTTGAAGAGGACGTCTGTTACGATAATCATCCTTGGCATCCTGCAGATGAATGCCATGGAGTCCTCAGAGACTGTAAGCGAACAAGTGTACTGTTGGCATGTTTGGTGGTAATGAAAATGATAGAAATTTATTCACATCTTTATGGATGAAAATTAGATGTTACAGTTTTATTGGAAAATTTTTTGATCGGGTAGGTGACTAACTCCAAACTGAAGATCAATTCCAAACGATGGCAGTGGATAAAAACGGAGGAAAGCCATTTTGGGCCGATTTCAAAAACATGCAATAGTGGCAAAGGGGACTTTTTTTCAAGTATGAGCGAAGGTGATCCCTTTAATTGCCTTTGTAGCTGCTCCTCAAATAACAAAGCTTCTGTTAGCCTGGGCCTTAGTCTGAGTAATGTTACTGACAATAAGTGAGTTGATAATACCCCAATCATCCTCTCAAATTAATCAACCATAATTTATCACTCAAACATTCTTTCCGACTTTGAATTTCCTAGGGTAATCACTGGTATCCGGTTTAGACGTGAAAATAAAACCCTCTATATACAAATACAAGAAGGAAAGTTACAACCCAAAGGTCAAATTGATCGCAATTCTCGAATTTGGGTTCCTCTTCCGACCGATTCACCAATGACGTATCTAAATCACACGTATAAAACTTTCATTCTCAGTGATCTCATCGTGCCATTGGGATATGTTTTTGTTGGTAATTAGAACTTCCTTTTTCATGAATAGTCTTTGTATCACGGAAAACACGGTAATACTCCCATTTTGTGGGGTTCCATGATTAAATCTGCCATTTCATCAATTTCAGGAGTTCAATTCGTTAATGATTCTAAAATCGCCCTTCGAGCAATTGGACAAAAGTTTGACTATGAAAAGGGAATTTTACTGCCGATTACAATCGAAATTCCCACCAAACAGGAGGCCGAATAGTAGGAATAATCACATATATTTTTTAGCTCATCTTCAATAGAAAATATTGTGTGAACTTTGACTATTGATTTCTTGTTTATTTCAGTGATAAACTACGATTTGTATCAGTAAGCTCAGTTTATGGTGAGAATCTCTTTCATAAACCGGACTCAGATAAACACTACGTGGAACTCGGTCAGTCGACTTGGGAATCTGATGTTGGACAATCAGTACTACCATTATTCGATGGAATATCTGTAGTAACTGATCCACCAACACCATTAGGGGGCATTGGATTGTTCCATAAAGGCGTTGAGGGATATGCTGGTTTCATTTCCATGCGGTTACATTCACTTCCCTACAGACTTTATTTGGAAAGGATGCTGAGGAACCACAAACCCGGGAGAGTCTTGGACGAATGGTGAATATGGAGTTGAATAATATATAGAGGAATAAGTATTCATGATATATTCAATAATTTGCAGTAGACAGCCTTCCTGCTCATTCGATGATATCTTCGATCTAGGTAAAAATATACATTATCATAAATTATCATTGGAACACTAGTAGAAAATTGAAAAATCTAATTTCAGTTGAAAAAGTACATCATTTTATGAAAAGAATGATTGAAACGGAAAAAAGGGGTTCTGATCAATTGGTGAAAAAAGACTCAATTTTTAAAAAAAATAGAACTGAGCTAGCAGTGGACTTCAATTATATAATGCAAAAACTCGATGACTTGAGCTACTACATGAGAACCAATGATCTTATTGCTCTCATCAAGAATGCGACCAGATCATTTCTTCCTACAGATATAGAAAGAGAGATAGAAAAATTTCCCGAACGTATCAGTTGGATCGATTTTTTTTTCAACCGGCTCACCAATTACAGCAAGGAAAACTCAGGTTACGCCGGTTTTCGTATGGGGTTCTTTATTTATAGCGCATTCTCCGGCGAGCGTGATCAACTGGAAAAATGGATTCTACCATCCTTGAAACTTTCAGAATCGGGAACAGGGCTCATCGAGTTTATTGCTCAAAAGAGTGCAGTAAGGACGCATGTTCCATATATATATATATATATTCCTTATAAGAATATGATCATATTCTATCGTTTGAATGTTACTGTAGATATTCGCTGGGACTCAATGCATAGGATCGTGGTCCATTCAACATGTCTTGACACAAATTTTTCGAATAGTCATCGTTACTGAAATAAAGGCCATGGTTACACTCAGTGCCTCGTGTAGAGGGCATGTACCCGATCCCACGAGAGGTAAGATTAATACTTCAATAGTTGAATAACGCATAGAAACACAAGTGTTTTAAAATTAAATGGTAATAGTACAAAATTTGTGACTCCCTTGGGTTGGCCTTTGAATTTTCATTCCAAATTATTCCGAAAGACCTATATTTTTCATTGCAAAATAGAATGCAAATGGACGTTATGGAGAATGCGAGATGATTTCAAGGATCGATTTATGAGATACGTTAAAGCATTTGCCAAGGCTATGCAAATAGCTCCAAAATATGTAGAAGCCTGTGATTATAAATCTGATGCTGTGGCCTCAGGTAATTTGGTTTTTAATAAAAATTTAAGTTGACAAAATTTTGCATGAACTTTAGGAAAAACTTTCAACTATTTCAGATGAAACATATTTTGCAATTGATTCGGGTATTCAACCACTGTTGGAGACAAATATTGCGATCAGCTTGGCTCCGAGTCATGCTAATCTGAGTGCTAACCAGTGAGTTTACGCTCAATGAATTTACAGTTTGATTGAAATTGATAGCATAAATCTGTTTTTTCCCACATGGTAATACTGTATTTTTAATTCGTCAGGGTTGTAACCGGCCTACGATTTGTCCTACAGAATAACACTCTCCATATACAAATAAAACAGGGAAAATTGTTGCCGAATGGCTGGATTGATGCCGCTTCACAGAGTTGGGTTCCTCTTCCTAATCGCCCGAAAAAAATGATCAGGCATATGGACATCAGCAAGTTTTTCCTCAGCAATATTACTTTTCCACCTGAATATGCTGTAGTTGGTAATATATTTCTCTTTCTATTCCGTAGTTTTGGAATTCTTTCAATCTTTTTCGAAATTTTCATTTTAAAGAATCTGTTACACCATTTCAATATTTGTAGGAGTTAAATTCGTACAGACTTATGGCTTTTCCATCGAAGCCACTGCACAAAGGTTCGACTTTTCAACTGGAAAATTACTCTCACGGTATATTTCATGATATACAAATTATAGACAACAGTGAAAAAAATAGCATTCATTGATAATTGAGAGAATATGACAACGTTATTATGCAATTATGGTTTGAAAACTCTCTTTCAATTTTAGCGAAAAAAGAATCTTCATGAAACGAAATAACATTCATGCAAATCTCTCACACCTGCAAGACTCCGAGGACAACTGGACTAAGTTGGGCGAATTATCAGAAAATACTGACTCCTCAGTTCAACTACGATTTGAAGCTCTCCCCGTTGAAGTTCTTCCACCGACACCATTGAGGGGAATGGAATTTTACCATAAAAGCTCGGGGAATCACTCTGAGTTAATTTCTCTGAGACTATTTACATCCCGATACGAGGAGAACTTGCGAGATTTCATCGAGAAGGGAAAACGTAACGGAACATTTGTAGATATCTGAATATTGAAATAATGGATAATTGAATTCGCCAATTTAGTCGGAAACAGATTGATCTAATATTGCAAACATTATTGATCATCATCCACCATTATAATTTTGTTCATTAATATGAATCAATTATGTTCGAAAAACTCAAATTAATCAGTCCGGAAATCTCGAATTGAGACTCGAGAAAAGTTCAACTTGAGCTTTTGCAATACTCAATTCAAGCTTCTCCAAAATCTCAAATTCAGCTCTTCCGATTATCTCAATCTAAGAATTTGAGCATTTCAATTTGACTTTTTTTTGTTTGGATGTAAGTAGAATTTTATTGAGAGTCGTCATAGATTTTATGTAATGCAACCGAAGAAATGAAAACTTCAGTTTTTTGAAAACGTTAACAAAGAGATTAAAAACCGTAAAACCGTTGTGATTGTGCCTCAAAACATAGAATAGAACATAGTAAAATAGAAATCATGTCTCTTTTTTGAATTACTGAATAAAATTAATCTGATATTCTACGATTTCCTTCAATTTCTTGAATCGAATGTCGATTTTTTTGTTGTTTCTTCGTGAGGCAATATTTTCCTTGCGAAATTGATTTTGACACAATTTCTATATCTCTTTGATCTCTTCTCATCCTCTCTGAATTCATACTCAAATTCAGACATGTGTGGTTTCATCGTGCAGAACCAATCACCGTTTTCTATGATTTGAAATAGAGAACGGTGATTGGCTACACAAATGAGTGAAAACCCACCATGACCGCTACTACTCGTGGCGCTACAATCGTCTGTCATGGGTTGATTTCCTAACCGTTTTCTCCCCTTGGTCATTCCTCGTAGAAAAAAAAACAAACAAATAAATAAGTGATGACAAGCGACGCCGTAATAATGACTGTGCGATGGTTTGCTCCCGATTTTGTGGCAAATAATTGATTTGAATTACAATGACGGAGGATAATGGAAATTCGACGCCAGCTGAGGATGTAAGTACCTCCAATATTATCATTCCTTTATAACCTCAATGATACGTAAAATCAATGTTTTGCAGAGTAGTCAGACTTAGATAACAATTCATAATCCCTCGTTTGAATACTCTCTCAACACTTTCTCCACATCTTTTATAAGTGCAGATAGATTCAACAAATAAGGATTATTTCCAAATGTATAAAATTTGATGAGAAAATCAGAAATACAATAATTTCGCATAATTTATTATTTAATTCATCAGTAAATTAAAACATTCGATTATTTGAATTTTTCAAGCTCTTTATGAAATATAAAATTCATTTTCTTTCTCTATTACAGATGACAATCAGTGAAAAAGACACTTTATCCTCATCCGTCAGTCGAAGCTTAGGAGAATGTTCGGTTCTGCTGAAAGAAACTCCAAAATCTTCCAAAGACATCAATTCGCTTTCCGGCCATCTGGAGCATACAGAGAAAAAATGGTGGTTAAAACGTCCTGAGACTCGACTTGGTTCTTCATCGTCCAGAAAGTCAGAAGTCAAGTCTATTCCTTCGCCAGAAGGTACTTCGTCCATGCGAGAGTTCCTAGAGAAGGAGAAATATTGCAGAGTAATCTTTTGGTTTCATTATACATCATGAAAATGAAAATCGGAGACTACTGATTTTTTTTTTTGGGTTTTAGGTGATGCATACCAATGATGCCGAGGGAAAAGATAAAGATGATACACTTTGTGATGTTTTGGCATCTGCTGCATTTGACAAATACCCTTCAGATTTTGAGAGTAGGTATTGCATTCATTATTTTCTCAACATAATGAGCAGAAAATTAATTATGTTTTTCAAGGATGTTTTTGAAAGTATTTCGGTTGAATTTGCTTTTTGTTGGAAGGTTTATGAGACAAATAGATGATTGAAAAATATTATCAATTTTAGTTATGACAGTTTTACTTAGTGGTTTTAGTCATATACTATTTTACTACTGAATTTCTCTTCAAATTTATTAAAATCAGTCGAGTGCGTTTGAAGAAATGAGGAATTTTATAGAGAATGAGTTGATTTTAATTTTAGCATTAGAGATGGAATTTTGGAGATACTCGCCAAATCAAAATGAATCATTAATCAATCCCTTCCAGATGCAACTGACGAAGATATCGGTAGCTTCCTAGAAGAAATGAGTAAAATAGCCGGTGCTCTCTCCCCGAATTCCGCTCTGGAGCGTACAAAATCATTCACCTCTTCAAAAAATCACACCGAAGAAGAGAAATCTGTTGACGAAATTCTGCAAGAAGCTGAAAAATTGGTACGTCATAGTGTCAGCCTATCAAAAAGCTCCTCTCGATCTGAAACATTGATTCCATCTCCTGACAACTCGAAAAATTCAAAATCTCGTGCGAAAAACCGTGAGGATGATATTTTTAATCTCATCCAACAAGAAGTTCACAAAGAGAATGAGAAAATTCGAAAAAGTCCTAAGACTGAGGAACAGCGTCCCTTGAGTCCGGATATTCATATCACTTACGAAAATATAAATACTCTAAAACCACCTGCAACCCTTGAACTCCAAAAGAAACACTTTGAAGAACAAAAAGTCGAGGTATCAAGTAGTTCTGATCTAGACGATCCTATAGCACGTCATTCAAAGTCCGAGGATCTGAAATCATCAAAAAAGGCTCAGGAAGACAAGGTGAATCTCCAAAAAGAGATAACCGACGTTGATAAAGACTTTTTCGATGATTTACTGAAGAAATCTAAGGAAACAATGGAGGGAGGAATCTCTGGAAGCTCAAGCTTTGGTCAAGAGGATTTCTCCCATTTTTTGAAAATTCTCCAAGGAAAATCTGATTTCGAAAACTCTAAAAATTTCTCTCATCAGATTGAATCCATTGCGGGTCTTCCAAACGATCCAAAGAGTTCAATTTTTCCAGAGAAAGAAATCACAGCAATCTTGGAGAAAGAATTAACAAAAATACAAAAATCGAAAAATTCCCATGAAATAGTGGATTCTGATTCGAGTGCTAGTAACGAAAGATCGGGTAAATTTCGAGAGTCAATCTCCCGGAGAGACAGTTCATTATCTAGGAACTCTAGTAGAGACAGATCGAAAAAAGCGGAAATTCGTAAAGTCCCTAATTCTGACACTGAATTATACACAGTTGGACTTACTCCCAGATTAGAATTATTTGCCGACTCAATTCCAAAATTAATGGCTGAAAAATCGGAAGAAAACGCCCAGAAGAACTCGCCGCAGATTACCCCTCGAAAAACTGCTGAAAATCCGGGAGAAAATGGGGAAAAAAAATCGGCAGAAATGAACATTGATGATAGTGAGATTTTTGGAATGATTTCGATGAATTTTGGCTCCAGAGTCGACGTTAAAGACTCATCGAGAGTTTCCAAGCCTCCTAAACCTTCAGATAGAAAGCTTCCCCCTCGTTCAGGGCATCTTGGAGGCTCGAGAAGTTATGATCAACTCCCGCGACCCATGGCATCCTTCAAATCTTCCCTGGATGACGTGAGAAATCCAAAATCTCCCGACAACCCTAAAAAGCCTCTTATTGGGTCGAAAACCATCACCAAGAACCCAAAAATACCTTCAAGACAACATCCAACATTTGCTTCGAAAGCCAAATTGTCTCTGAAACCCACTGTCCAAAAACAACCCTTGACAACTCGTGGAAAAACCCCGGAAATGATCACAAAGCGCACATTAGCTGGTGGTGATAATCGTCGAAACTTTTCAAAAAGTGATTACGAGACGTTGTACCTTGAAGAAAAGCACAAAATTGCTCTCATGCGAGATCAAATTGAAGCTGAAGCAAAATTATATAAACAACAGATTCACAATATGCGAGAATCCTTCGAGGAAGAACTTTTTGTCCTGAAAAAGCAGAATATCATTCTAACAGCCAAAGTAGATGAACTTACTCTGAAAGAAACAACTGAGAAACGCATGGAAATTCCTGGATCGAGAATAGAGACTCGTGTTCACTTATTGGAGAAAGAATTGGAGCGACAGGAAAGCTTAATAAAGACTTATGAGACTGAAAATAAAAAGCTCATGGTGGAAACTAAACGTCAACAGGAAGAGATGAAGAATCTTGAGCAAAAGAAGAAAGTTACGGATATTCACGTGTCAACCGGTGAAATTCAAACACTCAATGACATCATTAAGGACCTCCGGGAGGAAATACTGAGGCTCAACTTGGATATTTCTGAGCTTCGTCAGAAGAATTCTGATTTGGTTCTTAAACATGACGATGTAGTGCAGCAAAATGGTCTTCTTCAAGATGAGCTTTCGTTATTCAAAGAGCAATTGAAGTCCAAGGATAAATTTATCACGGATAGACTTCAATCTATGAGAACGGAGGAGATGGAGACTCGACGTAAAATGGAAGAGATGAGAGTGGAGCTTTCATCAAAGACTGAAAAGCTCAAAATAACTAATGCCGAATTTGAGAAATTCCAAGAAGCAATTGCACCACTTGAGAAGGAACTTCTCGAGCTCCGAGTGATGGAGCAAACTTTGCAAGAGAAGCTTCAATTGTCAAAAAGTCACGTGGAACGTGAAAAAGTCTTGACTCTGAAGCTCAAGGATCAAGTTATTTTGGATAACAAAAAAATTCTCGATTTGAATCGTCAAGTTCGTGAAATGGAGAAAATTTTAAAGCGTAAAAATCCAGATTCTGTCTCTGCTCTCATCCTTACTGCAAAGTCTGATCATGAACGCATAAATTTGGAGAAAATCAAGCTCTTGGAAGATCGAATTGCGTCATTAGAGGGTGAACTACGTGCCAAAGAAGAGATTGGACAAGAAAAGTTGTCAGACATTCAGCAAAAGTTTGCAGAGATGAAGGAAAAATACTCATTACGAGTGTCAGAATTGGAGGGAAAGCTTCAAGAAGCCGCAACGAAGATTCAAACGAGTCACTCCAACATTTCTACACAAACAGTCCCAAAAAGCACGGAGAATAAGAGTGTCGAAGCAAAACGAGATGACGAAAAGCTTCAGAAATCGTCGGATAGAGAAATGAGAAATGGAAAGCCCAACTTGAAGTCTCAGAATCCGAAGGAAGACGCACACTTGATTGCCACGATAAGGGGATTGAAGCTAGAGCTTGCGAATAAGGACAAGAGTGTGCAAAAATTCATGAAAGAATTGCAAGAACTCCAAAAGACCAATCGTCGCTTGCAGAAGGAACGAGAGAGGCTTCTCAATGATCGTCGAAGCTTTCGTCCAGGAGATATGGAAAAGCTCAGGGGTACAAAGCCAGAAGCAAGTGATCAGAATTCAAATGTTTGTACAAATGGTAATTTATCAAATGGACAAAAGCTTTCTGGTTCTTCACAAAGGCTTTACGATCCTCTCCAATTCTCTGAAAATGGTGAAAGTGTTGTTGTCAAGCGATTAAATAGTGAGAATGAACTTCTGAAGGAAGAGTTAAACAAAATGAACAAAGATTACATGACATTAAAAAATAAAAGACTGCATGATTTAAATTTACTCCAGGAGGAGCATGAGCGAGAAATAGCTTCCCTTGTCAAAGAATATAGTGTTAAATTTGGTGATTCAAAAGTTGTTAAGCTCCAGGGGCAAATCAACACTCAGATTGCGATTATTTCACACCTCAAGGAGCAAATTGACAAACTTCAGGATTACAAAGAACAAGTGATTGTTCTTAAAGTAGAGAGGGAACATTTGGAGAATAAGGTAAAAATTATGAATGAAAAGGTTAGGTATCTTTCGACACCAGGGACTGAACAGTTGCAATTACTTCAGGATAAAATTACGATTCTCCAACAGAGACATGAAAGCAGGGAAATGACGTTGCAAAATTTGGTTAGAGATTTGTTAAGGAATAAGACATTGTGTCGTGATTGTAAAGGGGAGAAAGGGAAGAATAAGCTTTGTTATTTTAGACAGGAGTTGGATCATATTTTAGGGATGTTACAGGAAATTGCCAATGTTTAGATGATTATCTCTTTATCTTTTTGTGATATTGAGGTCTTGACGTATTTTTTGAATAAGAATTTTACAGTGAATTTCTAATTTTAATGTTTCCCAAGTATTTTTCAATTTTAAAGATTCAATATTCCTGCCTCTGAATCCTGTCTGGATGAACATTCCTAATGAGATTTGTACAAATAGCCAAAAAAAAAAAAGTGAAAAATGATGTCTAATCAATCTTCCTCAGTATTTTTTTTGGATAAGTCGTTGAAATCTTGCCAGAAAATAAATTAACAAACAACTCTTCCATGAATAACTGAAAAAAAATCCTAAGAAATCTAAGTTAGGCATATTTTTTAGACTTGTAGTTGAGTGATTTCAAGAGATTCCTTGTCGTAAGAAATATCACAATCAACGAATTTTCATTGTATAGAATATAATGCGAATGAAAACTAAAATATGTAAATCATTTATCGATCATCAATCACTAATTTATTGAAATACTCTGATAAAACAAGCATTTTAAAATAATTCCATTCTGATGTCCAGTATTGCACGAGAAATGTACTCATTTTTTACATGACACTTTCTAGCTTTAAACTGCAAGATTATGTACAATATTATCTTGAATAAATCAATCTTTTTTGTCCAAAATTCTACAATCGATTACTTGACTCCTTTGAATGTTCATCAGTTGGTATGTAATATGTGAAATGACAACACTCATTGACACAGAAAATGTTTCTTTATTACATGAATATCTTCAATAACACCTGGAGAGTAAGGTAGATAATGAGTCAGCGCCTGTCTAATGACAGATAAATAGACATCTATTTCTAAACTACTTTCTAAAAATCTCTACTCTATCTCTTGCTGTGTCCAATTATTCAAATGTCCGGTAGATAAAAGTAGGATATTTTTACCATGCCGAAAGACGAGGTGTCAAAATATTTCTGCAACAAACAAAAGAATTATTGTCATTTCAGTCCTGGGAATAATATTACAGTAATGCAATTATTATTGAATAATTTACTTGATGAATCCATTTTTCTGCTTGAAAAGCGAAGCTGTATAAGCCGTACAAAGCAACAGCACAAAAATTTGTTGCAAAACTTGGTAATTTGTATTTTTTGATAAATCTTTGATATCCATTATATTCGGTACTGTGATGAGGTAGTTTTGGTTGCGTTTGCTTTCGTCAATATTGTTATTTTCTTCATTTGTCATGATTCGCCTCTCTTTCTCGTTCTCCCTGTTATTCTGTCGCGCTATTCTGCGCTCTTCTCTCGTAATGCGTTCGACTTGACGCGGTTGAGTATCGGGAACGCGTGAGTTACGTGAAATTTTGTAGGTTCGTCGTAAAGAGTCTACCCAAGTGTTTTCCCTTCTGATGTTCGAGGGTTGAGATCGCCTCTGCTGATATTCTACAGATCGGATCTGACGGCGTTCGGAGGATCTACGAGCTTCGGATCGAATATTTGCTATTTCAGCGATGGAATTGCGGCTCTGATCTCTTTCTGAAGATCTACGGTTGTCAGATTCTGTACTGAATCGTCGAACGTCTGTCCTTGCCCTGTCGAGACGTTGCTGACGCTGTGGATTCCGACTGAGAAAACGCTCCATTGATTTCCGGTCATCAGATCGGTCGGCAAATCGTCGAACATCAGTTCTTTCCTTTGTGAGACGTTCCTGACGCTCCAAATTGCGACTCAGAAGACGTTCTGTGAATCGTCGGTAATCAGATTGCACACTTGATCTCCGTGCCTCCATTCTCTCCCTTGTCACACGTTCCTCACGATTTAAATTGCGACTCAGAGCACGATCTACAGATCTTCGTTCGTCAGCCACCATGGAAGTTCGTGAAACATCAATTCTCGTTTGTATCAGCCGTTCTCGTCGATTTTTGAGATGTCCTACTGATTTCCGATCTTCAGATCGTGCAGCATCAATCCCTGAACCGACAAAGCGCACCCGACGCTCAGAATCTCGATTTTCAACTCGGCCAGCGGACCTTCGGTCGCCAGATCTTACAGTATATCTTCGAGCTTCCAGCCTAGATCCAAGGAAACGATCCTGGCTGTCTATATTACGAGTAGCATGACGTTCAATGTTTCGACGTTCATCAGAATGTACACTTGTTGGTAGGACATTCATCCTTGACGTTTTAAGCTCTTTCAAATGCCGAACTTTGATACGTGAGTCTTCTCGGGCCCGGTCCTGGGACTTAATATTCACTAGCCGCGCAGTCTCTTGACGTCTTACAGAGATCATCTCTCTCCTTTCTACCGATCTTCGAGTATCAGACCTGGTAACGTCAGTGCGTTTTAAATGCTCATCAGACCTCACATCACGGCGCTCTGAACTTCGTTGATTGGCATTCATCCTACGCTCTCGGGCTTCTACTTCTGGAGCAGTGCGACGTTTCATTGTCATCCGTTCGAGGGATTGAACTCTCCTATCGAGAGAACGAACCTTTCTTTCCGTGGAATCGGCTGAGCTAGATCGAGCCATACGGTTGACACGCATATTTAGATTTTCACGGTCAGACGATCTTCTCTCTGAAAATCTTCGCTGCAAAAGCCTGGACGGATCCGTCAAACGTACAGTTGGGCTTTCTTCAATTCGGTCAATTCTAGAAGCATGACGATCGAATGATACCGATCTGCGATCATTGAAACGGTTGTCTGGTTGCCGTCGTTCAAGTCTACTCGTATCTTGTGATCTTGGCAGTCTTTGGCTCTCCTGTGCTCGAACGTCTCTTCCATCTCTAGTTCGACGCACAGCGATGCGGTTGCGCGAATCCCGATCGATTCGACGATCATCTGCCGATCTCTCGATGACCCTACGTGATTCACGTTGGACACGTGAATCACGTACAGAATTCCGAGAAAATGAACGATGTTCGAGTGATCTGGAAGCCTTTGTTAGAGTGGTGGGGTCAAATCCGGTGGGCGGTGCCAGGTCGACAGCAGGAGGCAATTGGTGAGTGAAGGGGTTGTCATTGGGGCATGCATCGACTCTATAGTGCCAGAAAAATGATACAATTAGAAAATAGACCATTGCAAGATATAAAAATATGAGAGACAGATGGATTTGGGGTTATTTACTCACTCATGTGGAGCAGTATGCTTCAGCTCCGGTCCGGCAAGATTTCCAGATCTCCCTTCACGATCTCGAGACACAAGTCCAAGCGTCAAGCAAGCTAATGATACTATCATCAGTCCTGTGTACTGCCAAGATCTGACGGGCAGCACGAACTGTCTTGTGCGTCTCATGTTTAAGACAAAACTCTGGAAAAATATTCAAAAAACTTAGCTGTCACTTACAATGATGGCCTTTAGTTCTGATGATGCCGACTGTAACGTTTGCGAAAAATCAGCGAGCCGCTGAAACTAAACGCGACTATACCATCGACAAGCCAATATGATTACTAATAATTGTGGCTGCGAAAGCCTCAAATCTAGCTGATGGATTTTATTTTGTAATACATACCAAACAGATTCGCTCGTCAACCTCGAGAGCAATTCAGTAGCAGTTTATTTGATGGGATTTTCGAAGGATTACTTGAGAATTATTTCAAGTGCTTGAGATACTTCTGCACCTTTCAGTGTCTCTAGCAACTCTGGCACTGGACCCTCCAGTCACCGCTTCTTTTATACATCCCAGGGTGAACTGGGAATAATTGGATTCAAGTGCAATCTGTGGTTATCAGCGACAGCCACATGGGCTCCTACCTATCGTGGCGTGGATTGCTTCCCCGATAAATTTGAGCGTAGGAGTGTGTAATGTCCTGAAGGTTGAACAGAAAAAGTGTAAAACCGCACGTAACTCTTTGAATGAAGCGTTCAACTGAGTGGAAAATTAAACTGTAACTGAATCATTCCTGATAAGACTTGGGGTTATTTTCAGTTTCTCCATGCATTGCAGGGATTCAGCAGTATTTCTTTTCATTTTTCTTCATTCACAAAGCAAATTTTTGATGAGGTGATGAGCCCAGTTAATGACTAATTTTTGGACGCGGATTAACGAGATGATTGGTGAACATCAAAAGACGATATTTAATTGAGAATGATTTCTTTATACACAATTAAAAAAAAAAATATACGTTACAAAAAGCTCTCATTGTTCAACTTATTAAAAATCTTATAAATATTATGTACAGATTATTATCAATGTATCCCTTCGTCATTATATTATATAATTTTTTTTTCGATTGATCGCAAAATTTTTCGAAAATTTTGGTACTTGACAAGTTCTCATTCCATTGAAATTCAAAATATTGAAAAATATAATATTAAAAATAACCATAACTAGACAAGGAATGAGTATTCTCACTACGTGTGACGATCAGTTCTTAACGATCGTTTGAAGAAAACATATGAAAAAATGCGATAAAAAATATTTGAAAACAGTACTTTGTAAAATGGAAGAAAAATAAATAATAATTTGAGCCAATTAATACAACGTTTTTTCTTTCGTGATTCTCTTTCGCCGAATTTACAAGAGAGCTCCGGATGAGCTCTGAAGCGTATGTGGACATTCCTTCAGCAGAGGACAATGCTCAAAGCAAAAATACAGGAAATAAATGAAACGTTGAAGAGTGACATCGCCCCTGATGACATCGTCCTTCTTGAACGACAAACTGTTTGATTTTTCTCTGGTAGTCTTGTAAAGTTGGGGAACATCTGGATATTTGATGGCTGGAAGGAGAAGTATGATAAATTGAATGGATTTTAATCATCAATTTTCTGCTACTCTTCAAAGTTGAAACCATTCTTATAGAAAAACATATTTGAATATCTTACAATTGCCAATTTGTCATCTCTCTTCCTGCAGAAAGTCATATGTCTTCCATGATAAAGCCGATTTTCAATGGGCCTCGTAAGCAATTCGTCAGTCCATGCTAACGCTGACATGTGTTCTGCCAACGTTCGCCCTCTAAATTCCTTCGGATCTTCAATAACAAGTCTTGCAAAGACATTGTCATCCGTAACCTGTTCTGTAAATTCTTTTATGGCTTTTATCGCTGTCTCTGTTTCTTTTATAACCTCCTCATCGATTTCTTCACTGGGTCTTGTTGCTGGATAAACCGGAAGCTGCTGCTGGACGATTGTGGGAAGGGTTACAGCTTCGACTCTGCAGAAAGAAAGAAACGATTTAGAATATTTTAAAAATGCCAAAATCTTCATATCGAATGAAGAAATTTGCAAAATATTCTGATTCTTTCAAAGAATGATTCTTACCCGGTAGTTAAGAACAATTTCTCCACATTATCCAGACTGACTCCTTTGAAACTAGTCACCCCAAGGGTTTTGAAAAGATCAGTAGCCGGAGTCATAGAATAGCATCCAGCAAGTTCTGTTCTTGGATAGTAAACGACGAATGATAGACACATTTCTTGGGATGCGGCGTATCCACCCAATGTTGGATTCGGTCGATCATGAGTATCATAAACGCACTCAGTGACCAGTTCATCACCTGGAAGAATTTTCACTTCTTCACCGAGGCTGTGAGACTGCTGATAATCAAAATCAAAGTGATTTTCATGAGCAATGTGTGGAAGTTCCTCGCCATTACGAATATGCTTCAAACTCATTCGACGACCGGCTAGGTGAGAGTGGAGGACGACAGATATAACGTTAACTCCATCGTCAGGGAAAAGCTGGAGGGTAAATAAAAACTATTATTGTATCAATTATTTTCATTACCGTAACGATAACATCTGTCTACAGATATTTACCTTATTCGTGCAATCTGGACTACAATATCCGGCAGTTGCATATTCCTTCTGTCTAGGTGGTATCAAATGAAGTGGGCTCACAGCAACACCAGCGACAAAAACGCCAGCTTCATTTGGTCTCAATACCGGGGTCAAATGAAGCCTAATACCACTACTATCGATTGCCTTTTGTAATGTTGGATTATTGTAATGAACTTCCAACATGTAATAGGAGCCCTCCTTGTGCTCAGCTATAGGAATACCCACATGGTCTGCGAACCATTCGCCTGAATAAGTAGAAAATAAATTTGTTAGTTATACATTTTGATCAGTTTTGATTCATCATTGATGTAGAAAATATCATGTAAATTTACCTCTACTTCCACGGGCCCATGCGACAATCGGCCGAATGCATGTTTCCCATTCTCTAGGCATCGTTGGATCATAACAAAAGCTTCCACTGATTCTCGAATATTTACCGAGCTCTGGAGACGTTGAAGCGCACTCGTAAAGGATCATATGATGGACCAAATGTTCGTTGCCTTTCTCCACTAATGGTTCATACTAAATAGAGAGAGGGATGAATCATAAGTAATAATCTGACAAAATACCAGAAAATGATCTTCATCTTTATCAGTACTTACCCCAATCATGTGATGTTTTTTGTTGTATGGTGGCGCCTTGAATATTTTGCACCAGTAAGTAGTATCCTCCTTATCATCGACAGCGTACTGTAATCAAGATTGCAAATGAAGACAGCTTATCTTAGATTTTTTACCCATAATTTCATGGACAAGAATTGATTGCAAACCTGATTCAATTTGACGTCCCAGTGTCTCATATCGGGATCATGCGGCGGTGATGGTTTTGGTGCAGGTCCACGAAGCCTCAGGGCCTTTGCACCCCTCCTTCCACCATGCCAGACCGGTATATTCAACTCTGGATCTGATTCTTGTAAAGCCCAAAGTACCCGCACGTTGTCTTCCTGTTGATGATGAGTGAGAGAAACTCTATGAGTTATTGGTAAGGCCCAAAAATTTTTAGTTACGAACGGATAAAGTCTCTCAATTAGCAATTGATTAGCAATTGAGTCATTGAGTGCAGAAATTAATTTTACAAGGCCCAAAAAATAAGGAGTGCCATGAGGCCCCCATTTTTTTCAATCGAAGAATCAACGTGTGGGAAAATAAATAATGGACTCCAGCATAACGAAAACCTTGAAGAAATTGGCGGGAAAGACGGGAATAGAGTTTTGTGATTAAAAGTATTTCAATGGGTCCACTAGTTTGTGGGCCTAATAGGCGGCATACTGAACGCCTAAATACCACCAGGTATCCCGAGAATCTCAGGTGAGTTTGAGTCTCCTCACTGCAAAACACGAATGACAATTTTTCGGCGAAGGAAAAGGAGAATGGAGGACCCTCCTCCTGAGAAATGGTTTGGGGACTTATAGGCGTCTGGAAATTATGTCTCTTGAATCCAATAGAAATTCACGTGGCGGTTTCTATAAAGAAGAGAAGAGGATTTCTATGGGCGCGTCACGGGTGGACAATTTTTCTTGGGACACTACTGTTTATTGTATAGAAAGAAGGAGAAAACATTTTTTTTGGGACTCACGTTTAAATGACGATCCTCGGGATCACAGGTCTCCCAACTTCGCGAGAATGTTATGGTTGTGTGAGTATCGTTTTGAGAACCTCCGAGAATATCAACATCCTGTGATTCGTCGGTGATGGGTGCTGCATTGGTGTCTTTGAGTCCATGTGAATCCTGGAATAAAAAGAATGAAAATTCTGAACATCAGGGTCGAAATTTTGGGAGTATGGAAAGGCGTAAATTTTCTATCCCATGATAAATTATATTCCAAATAATTTGATTCAAGCGCTACTATAATAAAATAAGTTTCTCTAGCAATTTAATCATAAGGCCCAATCAATAATTTCTCCATGAAAAACGTTCTAAATAATTTCATTCAAACTCTATAATGAAATCTGGTCTACCATAAATTTAGTTACAACGCACAATTAATTTTTGTACATCATAACACTATGGGCCTTGCGGCCCAATTTTTCCATTCTCGGTATTGATCCAATATTCCTGTTTATATAGTCTCTGGGTTACAAGAACAAGTGTGAGAACCATCTTCCGTGGGATTTTTTTTGGGCCCACAACTAAGAATGAAAGAAAAGGGTACATGTTTTGTGACAGACAATGAATGAACGGAAAAGCAACCCCTGGGTTTTTTCTTCCCTTCTTCAAACCAGAGGCAATCGAGTATAGAGACCTGAAAAAGCTTAGCTGCCCAGTTTCCAAGAGGTAAGGGTACGGGGAGGGGGGGGGGGGGGTTTGGTTTTTTTTATCCTCCCCGAAGGGAAGTATCTTTCCTGTACAACGTAATGAATCCAAATAATTGCCAAGTGCCCACCGTCATGCTCAACAGCTCACGGGGCGGTTCCGGGCGTCACGGCTGTGGATACGAGTGTATATGTACGGATTGGTATCTCAACGGAGGTTAGGGGTATTTGTACGGGGCCTTGTTAAAGCCTCAGCAACTGAAGGATTCTCATTACCAAAGTTATTTTCATTACCAATGTTCTTCAACATTCTTTTTACATTGTGAAGACTTCCAAGAGTGCTCTGAACTCTTTGACGGTGAAAAAAGTTAAAAATTATGGACTCTTAATGAGGCTGTCATTCCTTTTTTGGTTACTACAATTTTCCTCACACATTTAATATTTCTCATATCAGTAAGTTCATAGTTTGCCAGTGGCAATTACTGCAAATGTGAGATAGGCTATATCCTTTTATTTTATTTCCAAATGCATCACGACCTATTCCACGGTTCACTGAGAATGAACTGGGCTGATGGTGCAGGAAGTGAGGTGAGTGAAAATCGATTGCAATTTATCTTTATTTTTTATTTCCCTCTTTGCAATTAATTTATTTTCAAGCTCAATAATTTCATTTCACTATTGTTTTTTGATCCATTCGATTGACCTCAGTTACCCTCTCTTTATTTCATATTTTGAGGATTCAATTTAGAATCATCTTCACATGATGAGAATTCTAAAACTGAGAATGTAATTTTTTTTTCTTCCTCTGTTAAGTGTATGAACATGGGAATCACATTCTCAGCGACGTTCCTACGTGTTTTTGAACCTGATTGGAATAACCGACGAGGCTTTCCAAGTGAACACGATAAACATTAGCAGGAAACGGGAGTCTACCGATCTGTGACGTCACATCCGTCCTATTAATCGCCTTGGTGAGTAATATCTTTTATTTGAAAAATAAAAATTGGGAGGTCTGATTGTGGATTCATTTGTGATTGTTCCATCCTTTGTCATTTTGAATTATTTCAATTATTCTTTCAGGTGAAAAAAATCTTCTCGTTATTCTCACTTCATGTAGGAAGATCGTCTTGAGTATTTTCGTCAAGTTTAATCATAATCTTGCCAATAAACAGTGAACTCTAATATAACTGTACGTTCAACTTCAATGCAGGTATCTTTTTGTAGATATTCAACAGATTTTCCGATTGTTAAGTCTCAAAATGACTCAAGTTTCGTTATTTGATACTTTCTGAATGTTCGACCGGTTCACATCACTAAACTCAAAGAATGGTAAATCATATACACATCGTGCATTATATCAGGAGAATGTCGTTTCAGGTATGCTAATGAATACAGTCTTTTTCATATCTACCAAGTCTTTCTGTTTATTCTTCATGTTCATTTCTACTCGTGTTTCTTGCAGGTTGAAAAATAAATAACGTAAATAACGAATACAGGACATTGTCGAGGACTTCTGTTTTTACTACGGACGATTTACTCGTTTGCATTTACTCTCTTAGTCATGATGAATGACTATATGTACCAAAGCAGGTCTTGCATTTTGGAATTGAAATTAACATTGACTATTTCTGATTTTAAAAGTTCACAAATTTGATACTATTTTAAAGATAAAAATAGTTGCGAGTCTTTGCTAAGAATCAAAGAAATGATCGAAATGAAGAACTGTTAAGAGGAGGAAATAAAATTGAAAGAACAGCAAAAGGACAATAGAAGAGAAAAAAAAAGGTAACAATTCTTCGGGCCCTCGTGAAAGGAATTATAAAAAAAAAAAATTAAATAAAATTGTGAGTCCCAAAAAAAAAAGACTGAGGTGAAGATGAAGGAGAATGAGGGAATGAGGGAATGAGGGTGCCAGACTCGTTGGTATATGCCCCTTTGCATTCGTGAGGTTTTTGCGTTCTGGATGGAGAAGGAGAAGGGATAAAGACTCCCTAACCCAACAGGGGGCCGCACGGTGTGTCTGGAGGCCTTGACGCAACGCCAGCCGGTGATACAGATGCGCATATATACCTTCGTGAAATATACACGGAGAATATGTAATAGACAGCAATCATTCTCAGGGGGATACGAATTATCGTTAATATCATTGTTTTCGTCTCGAGACTATATCCTTCGAGGAAAGTGAGTCCCAATTTCGTTGTATTATCGTAAAAATTGTGTTTATGGATTGAGTGAGAGGAGTTGAGTGAAGAACTAGATGAATCTGTCAAGGATCATGTGTAGATTGGTCGAATCTTCACAATTATATCATCGTGAAGCTTGAAATTTTTCTTTTCTCTATATAGCGTCTATATTGGGACCGCTAGATCTACTCTGAGCGTTGACCCCAATATCACGTCTTGTTTTAGTCAACCCCTTAGCTAGCTATGACCCCCGTGACTGATTGTTGATGAATGATAAATCCTTAGAGCCAACATTATTTCTAGAGTTCCGCTAGATCAAGTGAATAGATCCAGACCATATCTAGCGTGATCTTGCAAAATCTCAGATAAGAAGGCGTTCAATCCAAGATGAATTCATAATTTATGAATCAGGTTTCAGATTACGAGCTGAGCAATGTTTCTAGCGCCCGCTAGATTAGCTTTGGAAGGATCACCAGATTATATTTAGCCTCAACTAGCGGAGCTTCTAGAAGCGCAAGCAATTAATCCTATGAAAATTCGCATATGATGAATTTTTACAATTATAAAGTATTAAAAAAAATGCACTTGTCCACAAATATGTTCTGCACATTCAAAAGAGAAATGCGCCAGTCACGTGGTAAATCGAACGTCTCGAATGAAAAAGGTACCTCTCTTCGACCGTGGGTCAGACGTAAATTTATCATGACGTTATCTACTTTCGACAGCGACTCTCTTCGTTAATTTTTTCCCTTTCTCCTTCATTTTCTTTTGTATTCTTCTATTTTATTCTCCCGAAGCTTTTTCAGACAACTCGTTTACTCCAGTGTGTATCCTGCGGTGAAGTCTGTCTGTCAATGAAACGAGTTGATATCCAATTCGAGGATCCACTTGGATTGATCCCCCAAAATTCCAGCCTCGATTGACGTAGATCGAGATATATCGTGAACGCATCCATCAATCTGCAGAGTTTTGAATGCATTGAAGAAAATACAATTAAAAAAAAAAACCTACCAAGATCATTATCGACTACAAAGTCAATTCAGAGTATCTCTCTTTCTCTCTCAGTGAGATTTTTATTTTTACAAAACAACAAGTCGCCAAATTATGCATTTTGGGCTCTTAAAATGTCGAGAAGATGAAGTTCAAGTTGAAATAAATTTAATTAAGATTGAGGAATTCCAGGAAGGTTTTGGATATACGAAGGAGAGAATAAATGAGGGAACCAGGTATTTCATTCCACTGCGGTTCCAACCTTCCACCCGGTCTTTTCATTCTCTATCCTTCATTTCTCTCACTCTATAGTCTCAATCCATCCAATTTCATCGCGCCTCTTACGTCGTAGGATTCCCATGACGGTAAACACATTTGAATAATTTTGATTTCTTTCTCCATTTCTAATTAGAAAAAAAATTATATGTTTACTAAATTACTTCAAACACATCAATCATGAACCCTCAAAATCAATCAACAGGCACTGAGGATTTACTTCTCAATATTTGTAATGATCAAGGCAATTGAAATTGTGTAGGAATGGAAGGCACAGAAGTAAGAAAATGATTCAGAGTAACTGAACAAAGAAACGTAACAAAAGAATCGAAACGGCTTCATTGTCACCCGGCCGCGCACCAATTAAACCAACCCCATTAATACAATCGATCGTGCCGATCTTCTTTCAGTTGGATCCAACGCGCCCAACGATTCCAACGAATTCGACTGCAAAAATAGATGCTCCACCAATCGGACCTCACGGTACCTCTCTTTTATTTCGTCAATCGCTCACCTCCCGCTGCCCACTACACCCTTCTTCACCTCTTTGCCACCGTCTTCTTAATCTCCCTTTAATTCCCTCAGCTTTTTCATTCCCTCTCTTCTCTTTTTCTTCTTCCATTTTCTCCTTTTTACATTTTTTTTTCTGAGGTCTACCTCTCATTCCCCATATTTCTTTTACTCGCCCATGTCTTTTTGCAAGGACAGATTCCACAGGAATCTACAGACGAGAACAGAAATCTCAGCATCGAGGTGAATAAACCAAAAGAAATTCGACGAAAATAGATATTCAAATATAACTGAATGATAGGAAGAGAATTTTTATAATCCAAACCTCATCATCAAAAACTGCTAAATTGTTCGCCATATTGATGACGTGATTGAGAATAATTGTGATTGAATTACTTACCAGGAGATTAATCGATTTATCGTGATCATCAATCCAGGCGAGAAGCAAATCTGCTCCCATCATGTGAGCCTTGTCATTAAAACCAATTCCAATGTATCCTAATGTTCTTGCAGTGATTCTAAACGTTACAATTTCCTCGTCAGATGGATCCCACTCCAGGATGACATCACCAACATCATCAAGGATTTCAGATCTCGTAAAATTATGTTCATTGACGCTTCGCTTTTGTTTCAACGATTTCTGATTTTTTGCAGTAGGATGATACTTCTTTGGAATCCTATTTCGATCTCTCTTCAGAATTCCTGAAGCGTCATCAACATCAGAAATAATCTCCATGCCCTCATGAATATCATCTGAAGGCACCTGCTTGACGTTATCAAATTCAATCAGATCTTTGTTCCCAGACCATTTTGAAAAACCTTCTAGTGCTGCAAAATCCTGCTTCTCCTTCACAGCTTCATAATCATCATTGCTGTTTCTCTCATTGAGATTTGGAAATGCTAGACCATCTGGCTTGAATATCGGAAGCTTTGGCTGAGGTTTCTTGAGTACTTTCTTATCTATCCACCAGTCATCATCTACATCCAACCGCTGTTTTCGAAAGTGTCCAAATCGCGCAGCACCCTTGAGATACCTCTTGTTTCGGAGCTTTGATCCTATATCCTTCGGATGTCTTTTAACGAAGTTGGTTCCCATGGTCTCGTCCATGTGTTGAACATAGAGATCCAACAGATCTCCTTCCACCACTAGAAAAATTGTAGCTAAAACTAGAATCTTCATTTTTAATATATTTACAATCTGTAGATAGAAAACTAAAAAAACTTTAATTGAAAACTTGAATCTTTAGTTTACACTTTGTCACCAGGTTTCACTCATCATCACTATCACTTTATAATAATAGAAAACTGTTTATGCACTTTATTTTGAATAATATTCTCAGCATTCCGCCAAAACTTGGCGAGCCGGTAAGTTAACTGTGACGGATAGCATGCTGCTTGCACGACAGTTGTGCCGGGACTAATTTAAACACACGTCTCCCCCTTGGGCTTCTGCTGTACGTTGTGGATCTTGAATGTTCTCTCTGTCTCACTTCTGTCAGACAGTTTAACTCTGTCTATCTGCCTCACAGCCCCTGGCGGATATGCTCGCAGCTGCTTACCTGCTCTCACTTCGGGCCACTCGGTAACACTCGGCTCACGTACGAATGTTGTCGATGGGCCGGGTATATGCCGCTTTTTTATTCCCTGCCCTCTTTTTTTCTTTGGATTTCGTCCTGCTTCTACTGCTCTTCGATTTTTCGCTTCACATTATTTTTTCGAGGCTCACGGGCTCTTACCCTCTAGGCTTCGGATGTGTTTGAAGCAATTTCTTGAGGGTGATAAAGTGGGACAGAAGCAGTTGACAAAGGGCAAATTGACCAGGAGTTTATTGGTGCTTTGGGGATTGCGGTAAATTGTAAATTGGGATCAATTTTCAATTATTCTTCTCTTAAGTCATTTAAAAAACTGGTATAGTTGATACATTCTCATTTTTCTTATTCGCTCGGGACCAATTATATCAAGTTTTCATGTTACAATTTTTTTTTTTTCGTCTTAATAACAGATGGTAATTTGCAAGATCAAGAGGCAGATGTCATATGCAGGGATAATGTTTTGATTTGTTCTTCATAGCTGGAGAGGGAGAACAAAGCAGAAGGTATTCGACAGAACAAGAAATACATATTTCTGATTTTATTTTTTTCCGAGAGAACTAATTTTGGGGTTTTAAAGAAAAATACTTCGATTCATCAGGTAATTCCAGAAATACTCTGAGGATGTTCTCTTTCCCGCCCATATAATAGGGAACCCCCGGCAATTGCAGGTTTTCCCGGAAGCCTAGGAATTGAAACAGATTTCTGGAGTTAATTTCTGGACCCAAAATTTAAAAATACTTACAATATTTTCATAGTTTTCTTTAACGGAAATGAGTGTTTCATTGGACGAGATTATTTGGTAAATGGTTTATTATACATTGAACCATTGAGGAAGGTTTAGGGCAGGGTGGAAGGATCTGGACTGGCTTCCTGCGGATGTGTTTTTGTAACTGGAGATTCAAAAACGATAGAGCAATACATTGATAGTAGGGCATACATCGGTGTATAAGTTTCTGGAATGATGGTGGTGCAGTGTGGTGGAACAGAGAGAGGGGCTGAAACACCAACTGCGGCAGCTGCTAGCCCTTGGCACGCGCCCTTCTGTTAACTATAACCAGTGGTGCTCAATGAAATAAAATAAAAAAAACTTCTAGAAATTTCTGTTGGATTCTAATTGAAATAAGGAAGGTGATGAAACCACGAATTTACTAGACAAATTCAGTCAGTCAATCAGGTGATTATTTAAGTAATGGGTGATATTAGGAGGATTTATCCTTTTGATGAATCTTCCTAATTTAATTCATTACTGAAATAATTCAACAATTAACAAAATGTATCATGTCTACTTTATGTTCACCTCTTCTTTTCTACTCTAATATGTCATCAAATAAAAGATGACCTTTTTTTATCACTCATATGTGAAAAATCGCACTCTTGTCCTGTTCCTCCGAGAAATATTCGCACATCTATTAATGTCAAAAGTTTTTCGAAATTTTATTCCAGTAATAAATTGATAAATTTAAATTAACAAGAATCATGACAGGAGACTGATATGAAGCAAGAGACTTGTTATTTTTTACCTCATGGAAAATGATACGGTGACGATGATGCTTGTCAGTTAATACCTATTGCTAAGAATTATAGGCTTACCGGTGAGGGCTTCCTTATGCAGACGGGTTCTCATTCGTCAACATGTTCCAGGGTCTTCGGTAGCCATAGGCGTTTTATCTGACATCCAGAAAACGTTCGCACGCGTGCTAAAGCCAAGTGTATCATCTTACCCCCATTCTTCCTCTCTATCCCCACTACTCGACTACTCTCGTTTGTGCTTCGTTGCAGTAGGGTTGTCATGATGATCTCATTGGAATAAGAAACCTCAGTTGTGAAGAGAGACCTAGATTGATTTCATTATTCATCATGCGAATGAAATTGAGGAAATGAGACTATGAATGGAATATCTTTGGCAAGAGATTGAGAACCTTTCACTGAGAACTATCATTTTGAGCTAATCATGTTTTCTTTTGTTTTTTTTTTCTCCAGGTAAAGATTATGGATGTTTACATTTTCTTCCATGAAACGAGTTCATCATTTTTCATTCTCGAAAAGAATTCTGTGCAAAATACCTTTAATTAAGGTTTAATAGATAAAAAAAAAAACTTAATTCCAGTGAAATTTGACCTCCAACTGGTGGTCAAGATTTATGATTCGATCTCCCCATGATATCCGATGATTAGAGCAATATCGATATAGGTTTCTTAATGAAATACAAATGGGTTTCTCCTCTTTCAGGATTGAAGCTCAGCGCTGACCAAAGGAGTTGTATATCTCCGTCGTCCACTTTAGATTGAATTAATTGGCCGCGCGAAAAAACCTGTTTTGGATGGAGAGAAAACGATGGTGGAGATGAGAAAAGGTAGAGTATACGTAGAATAACACCAAACACTCGGGTTTGAGGTTTTGGTTACCAGTGGATAAAATTTTCAAAGGTAACTTCCGTAGCCTCTGGCTAAGAATTAATATGTATCAACACTGCATTACAATTTGATGTTATTAAATAATTCAGTAATTCATTGATCAATTTTACTAATTTAATAAATTACATGAACACTATTTTTTCATCATAATAATACGAGAAATTGATTCTTACTTGATTGGAATTTTTAAAATGTAGGAAAAATAGTTGAAGTTTTTTGGAGTTGATAAACTACGCAACGGTTCCCCAGTTTTCCAGTTCACGACCTGCTTCATGAAATCATGGTCCTTTTTGCGGCAAGGACGTGTACACAACCGACCAGCTGCGTTCACAATCGACATCCTTCCCTTTGTCCCCCAACACTGACGTACCCGGCGGTCCCCCCTCCGCCCCCCTCTCACCGCGCCTCACAGAAACGTCTTCGCTCCTCTTTGCTGCCGCTTTTAGATCTTTTCTTTCCGTATGCGAGAAATTTTTTAAAATTCACTGAATGGAGGAACATTCCATTATGAAATTTCCCAGTGTTTCGGTGAATTTACTAACAAGTTTGTAATGAAAATCATCATCAATCTTCAGTGTCCTTATAAGGACTATAAGGAATATATTGGAGGCATTCAAAAGAATATGGACATTGAAATTATCAATTTTTCTGACAATCGAGAATCTTCTCCTATTTTTTATGGAAATATTTTTTGATTCTTGTTGAAGGAAATAATTTTAAATTATTAGATGATCACCAGCATTTATTTCTATTTTGAGTTTCCCAATCTAGCGTTCTAAATGAGAAACGTAGTACAGGTATAGGTTTAGGTTTCAATATAGCGGAATCTCCATAGAATGCTCGATATATTCACTTATGAGTTTTTTTATTAATCCGCAAGAAAACTGTTTAATCATCAAATTATTTTTATTCTGCAGCGGAAAAAGTGTGTTTGGCATTCATATTCATGAGTAAAAAAAAAAACTTAATTTCATGAGTGCCATTCAACTCCATAATCCATAAATAGAAATTCTTTCAATCCAAGAATAATTATAGCATCCAGAGCCCATTTACACAATTCAAACAGTCATTCTACATAAAATCCATGGAAACCACGTTACGACGCGATTATCGTTGTCGCAAGCAATGTGGAAGATTTAATAGCGATGCTGGATACCATGCGGTCATATTCTCAACATGAAAAGCATTCTAGTGTGCTCACACAGTATACTATCATGTCCCTTTATAGAAATAGCCTGGGTGTTGGTCTTCTTGGTATTCATTCAGTAAAATTATTCTCACATGTCACACTTTTCCCTGTCTCACCTCTTTATCTTTCGACTGCTTTACGTTTGGATATTCGTACATACGTATATCTGAGGGGCAATATCAATTGAAAATCACAGCGATATCTTGTGGGAAAAACCCATCTGTATGTCCCACGGTGAACATGATTGCCATTTTTAATTGCATTTTGAAATTTACATTTATTGCTTATGTATCTATTCACACAGGTAAATCGTCTAAAGAATCATGAAAATAAATATGGGAATGTCAATGTGACCTTGACTTTGACTGTGAGCGAATGACATCATAATATAGATGAAACTGTGTGAAACTAGAATTTTTTTAAACATTTCATTTACGAATGGAAAAATTCAAAATTTTATATGCAGTATCGGAACAAATTAAAAACTAAAAATCCACCTGCCACACCATACCGCTCCACACCTGCTACAAATACAGAGTACGTAACCTCGATTATCAGCCCGCATTTATTTCGAGGTTGGCATCTGCCGATTCTTTTCGTATTCTCGTACTCCTTCCGTTCCCTACCAAACATGAGAGAATAATTCGTCGGGTTAACGGTTCTCATTGTGCCAAAAAAGGCGGTTAAGAATAACAATAAAGACCTCAAACTATAATATTAACGTGATCAATCTTGTAAATTATGGTACTATTTCCATTAGGTACGTTAAGACATCTGTGATTTTTAATGAAATACGATGAATAATGTTTAAGGTTTTTCCAAAAATTATAAAGAGTATGAAATGGAATGGAGAGTAATAGTCTTGTATTCAAGTCTCGTTTGCGGATTTTTCGTGTAGGCATGCAGTATAGCGTAAAAGGTTCTACCTGTCTTTTATTGTTCAACCGGAAAAAAAATTCGTTGAATATCTCAGGGGAGTACCAACTGGGATGGTTCCGTATGTCACATGATCAATGAAGATCTTTCAGGGAGAATCTTCATATTTTGAATGAGCAAGAGTCATCTTAGTTTAAATTTTTTTACACAACTCAAATCATAAATAAATAATGGCAGTTAATCGCGTAATGGAAAGATTGATTTTTGCAACTTCTTAGTGCTCAATTACCAGGTTACGTCATGATAAATCATAGCATCAATCCGTACATTTGATGAAAGTTAATGGGAAATTACGATTGGATGATGAATTTTGTTTGGTTTTCAAATTGCAGCTAATACCAACTGTAGGAACGAAAGGAATCTTCACCATCTCCAATCAGTATTGGCCTGTTTTACTGTCTAATGTTATCTTTATTCTTCCTTACCCTCGATCAAGTAGTTTCCTGCATTTGAACCAAAAGTGAAGAGCAAACTTCCTGAATTTCCCGGCTGAGGCAGCACAATTTTTTGAAATAATTCAAATATCATTCTATTTCATGATTTCATTGTCTGATTGATGACTCTGCATAGTTTTTAATTAAATCGACTTGTTTCTCTCATCAGAATATCTTTTCTAGAATCACTTAACCCGATGAAAAAAAAGATAAAAAGGTGAAAATATACATCTATCAATCGATCGGATTTGAGAGGAATATTCACGAATACAGTAACAATCAATCTTCGTTCAACACCTCTCTAAACTTCAGCAGCAAAAAAAGAAGGAAACGACTCTCACCAGTTCCTGTGAAGCGGATTTGCGATCGTAAACAAGCATTTTCCTGTGAACGCCCACTATTTCCTTACCGACGTGTTATTTGTTGAACGATAAAGAGAGCAATTGCTGGGATAAGCGAGAGGCAAGACTGCAGATACTGTCTCTATACTTCGCTCCTCGTTGTTGACTCTATTTTATTTATTTTTCTTTCTAGTTAACGGTTTTGTCTCGTAAAAATTGACTGGAAGAGAGTCGAATAAAATGAACGAAAGAAAAATTATGTAAACATAGATTGCGACGCTCAATGATTGAACGATTGTACCAAATTTTCAATATAATCTGATCTGAAGAAAAAAAATGCAATTTACAAATCGGACAATCAAAAATTGAATCTGCCAAAAAAAGGTCGTCAAATATATAGAAAATTGACTGAACTATCTAAGATATCAATACTGACACATTGACGTCATGTACATAGATACATCAGTATACATATATATGTACTCACACTTGCATATTGTGTCCCTGAGGGCTGTTAAATAATTCACCGCATCTGGAGGGAGTTGAGGAGGAATGAGAAGTTGGAGCGTTAGAAGGGGCGGAGGGGGGGGGGGGGGGAGGGGGGCATAGTGACTTGGTACAGTCACATTGAAGGACCGATTAAATATTCACGTGTACCTGCACGTAGACATTGTGAGTAGACGAAAACTCGAGATGCCTTGTACATCAAAGTCTGATGGTGAAATAAAAATCGCTTGCCCGTTGTTGTATGGGGGGCTACCGCCATTTCCATATTTTGCGTTGAATCATGGTACACATATTTGGAGCCATAAAAATACAACGTAAATGTATATGGAAAACGTAGAAGAAAGAGAGGCCGAATAATTGGGTATTGGCATAAGTCTTTTTTATGACCCCACGCGTATTTTCGGCCGAGTGTCTCTATGGGGTATACTTGACCATACGACCAATCTGATGTCCGGAATATATATAACTATATACCACCCGGGTATACTATTATATCCATGTCCTTTATCTTGAAGTGACCCGGCGGAGGTCCTTCAATGGGTTTGTTTAACAGAATGCTTGATACATTATTCGTGGTTTCATGTTCTTGGAGACATGTTTCAATGGGGCACACAATTGTCTTTATTGTTCTGTTGTTAATTCGTCTCCAAATATATTAATCGCTCACCGATAACAACTCTACAGATGAATTCATTTATATGACACTCTGCGATTGCCATCAGTTTGACATTTCTAGAACGCTATTCTTAGAGCAGAAGTCCCTCCGATAAAGTCAAAAGTCTTAGCACATTCCCCCCTGATATGCAGGTGTCAGTGACCTCCTCATTGAAATTTAAAACCCCCCAAGTATTCTGACATTTCAATTTCACCTCGAGTCTCTCAGTTTGTCAAAATAAAAGACTACATGGTCAATGAGGCACACTCTTTTCCCTATTTTCTGCCTAATCATCATTCTAATTATCCCGGTAACCCAATCCCCCATTGCTGAGGGTGAATACACGAGCGTCTTTGGCTTCCCCAACTCTAACTATCTCACTCTATCTGGTTTCACTTTGCTACCAGCTGTCGCCTAGTATTCTACACCCCGAAAACGACCCGCCAACGCCATACCAACCTCTTGGCCTCACCACCTCTCTGCACACCATGTGTCTGAAGGAATGAATTCTCATCTCTCTTTCTCTCTGTACTATTCGCTCATGCCTCCTTTTCACATTTACTACTAATTTCGAATTTCTCTTTCTCCCCTTTTACTTGAGTATTACTCGTCTGGTTTTACTTGCCATGTGGGTTTTCCCCAAGACAACCGCCCATCTAAGTTTAACAATTAACGCTGTCTAGGGAAAAATAAATTAATTGAGGGAGAAACTAACCTCCCCTCTAACGTCTCTCGCATTCCACGCTGATAATCAGGTGGTGGTTATCCAACATTTTTAGGGACAAGTTTTTATTTTCATTTGTTTTACACAGTTTGATGGGCTATAGCAACACGAGGGTAAATGGATATCATGGGGCGAGGCTCATCAGTCATGATGAAGAGATTTGTAATGACTGGCAGGGTTCAGTTACATCTGAAAATAAAGACAATGATGAAAATAGTCATTTTTCTTTTGAAATTAAATTTGATGGTTACATGCACTCGAGAGGTAATAAAACTAATATTCGTAATCAGATACTACAGTCACAAGATTTTGAAAGACTAAAGGAAATCTCACAAATCAAAGAAATAATTCCTACAGAATTGAGTAGAACTACTGTTGACAGAGTGAGCCATGAAATAAGAAATAATACAGCTCTTTTTTTATATTTCTTCGCCTCCCTCTGTCAAGCATCATACCAGGAAAACTTGGCGACACGCCGTATTTGTCATCCGTCGATTGGCGTCAGAAGTATGAGACACTTGTCGGTGGTGTGACAAAAACATTCAAGTCTAGGCTGAATAGAATAAAATAAAAACAGCAAAAAGCAAAACCAGACAAAGGAGTGACGGTGGTTCAGGAGGGGTGAGACTCATGGAAAGAGGTTAGGATGTATAGAGATAAATATTTGAGGAATTCATCGTGGCATGAGGGCGCGACCTATCGCTTGTTTGGTAGAACGATAAAGGGATTTGAGTCAATTTGCATCTCACTGTTTTTTTTTCTCTATTTCACTCACTTGTCCCTATTTCAATTCAACATTCGAGTATTTTTCTGTACCCTTTTCAAACCCATTCAGATAACCTAAAAGAAAAGTTTACGTTGTTATTTGACGGAGGGGACCTTTTTCATCGGACGAGTTTAAAATGAGTGTGAATTTTTAAAACATTCACAAGTGATTTTCAAAATCCATTTCACATCCACTTGCGTATGTCAATGCAGATGTGTACAAAGCCTGATATAAATGTGGATCGTGTACGTGAAATAGGAGCGTGAATTGGACGAGTACTGTTGGCAGTAGCGATTCGGGTAACTGGGGATAGAATGGTACAGTGTTGGAGGTCTGAAGTTCATTAATGGATTAAGACTGCACTCAATCGATACGATTAACTGTCGAAAAGGCTTCGAAATTGTCAGTGCACAGTGGGGGCTTTACTGATTTTCCGGGCAACAGAGTGTGCTGTCACTATTTGGAATCAACATCTGAATGAAAAACCGATATTTTGGAATAGATCTAATTTTCTGATTGTGTGATGACTTTATTAACATCAAGTTCCTAGTTTCTCTATAAAAATTTCATTATTGAGAAAGTATCTCCATTTACAATTGGTTGAATTGAGATGAAACTAGGACATTATGCGTGTTATCGCGCGCGACGACCATATGTCGAAGTTTGGAAAATTTTTCTAAAAATCCATTTTTCTCAATTTTCTCGAAAACCAAAGGAGATATCGGCTTGTAGTCTTTTGCAATCGATTTCTGAGATGATTCGACCTCTGGGGGGTCCGGAATCCAGAGCCTGGCACGCGTGGAACATGTTTTTCGATAATTTGTTCAAAACAAAAGGCTCTAACTGTGCGTAGACTGTGCGTAGTTCGATTCAAATGAGAAAATAACATCCTCGTAGTCATGGAAATCATTGATTGATTCATCGACCAATCGGAAGGCGAATAAAGAGTTGACAATCAATACAATCATTCATTGTCAATCAATTTCATGACAAAGGATTGTAAAAGCCAATTTTGATGGATATAACCGAAACTGGAGAAGAACTATGAGAAATGCTAACCTGCTGACACGAAAACAAATTGGCTAACATTTTCTACCCATCCTACTCGTAAGATGATCTTCATAAATTATGAGAAAGCCAGCATATACTGATCCCTCAGTAGTCATCTCCATACCTAATGTAATCCACATTGACTTCATCAGTTTGTGTTCCTCAGTGCGGAACTAACTACTAAATACCACCAGCATGTAACGACTCTCCTATTTTATTTTCATCTCTTTTCATCCTACGCTATCCCGGAGATTTTATGTCGCTCAAGTTATGACCCGGTACAAATTTACATGTAAACGAGTGTGAGGAGAAGATCCCTACCTTGAAATGTGAGTATCTTTCCTCTTTATTCCTTTCGAATGTGTCATATCCTACCGGCAATAATATATCCCTATTACTCCAGTGGCAAAATCTGAGTAGCTTGTTTTCTCCTTCTCCCTCCACCCATTACTCGGACTGTACAAGATCGTTTTTGTGAACAGATTAGATTGTATGTGTGTGCGGAGGGGTTGTGGATTGTAAGGTCGTGACGGTTTATCAAATTGCTGGCCCTGTGCTATTCTAAAGCGATATAGGGTCGTGAGATAGAATAAGGAGCGACCGAAGGGAATCGAGGGTGTGAGTGTCAAGACAGCTTATTAGAGAACCGCTACATGAAGCTCTTCCGGATGGACCAGGGGAATGAGTTTCAATCAATCGATGGTTTCTGACCAATGACATCGATTGTGTAAGCTGATGGAGGGCTGAAGAAAGCTTTGAAGAAAGGGTGAGTAAAGGAGGAACTGTGGAATACTTGACCATCACTTACCTTCCTCTGCTCATAGATAAGGAGAATGCCAAGTTTGTATGCATGTATGCTGAGAAGAATAATTTCGCTGTTGATCAAATCCAATCCTCTCAATACTTTCAAGTCTCAAAGTAGAATGAATGAAATCGTCAACCAAAAAAGTTTCAAAGACGCATATCGATCATGACAATGGGGTGAAGGAAATTATGCCATACCAAGAGGCTATTGCAGGGACATTTCCATTCGGCCCTCCCAAAGTGGAATCATTTCCCTTGAGACTCAGCGATGGAGTAGGTCCATGGGCACCAGCTGGCCGATAGCCAGTGGACTCACTGTACAGTACATAATACTAATACTGATCCTAAACCAATAGATGTCCAACATTTGGTCAAGTTGTGCTGTTCAGTCTCCCCTGATGATAATCAAAGTCCAAGATTCCAACTGGGACACATTCATGGAGAAAGTACTTGAGGGTTTCTCTCGAATCAGCACTTATCCTCTCCCTTTTTCTTATACCTATGTCAAAGAAAAGTATATGATGAATAAATTGAAAATATATTCGTGTGTAACTAACCACGATTGACATGCACTTCACATTCAGCAATGTAACACGTATAGGTTTGAATGTGACGTTGTCCCATGGGATATGTAGCTATACTACCCTACGCAAGTACTGGAGAGAACGTTACCGTAGCCTGATTTCGTGTGAGATGCCGCACTGGTGGGTCTCTCGGGGGTAGTTTTAAAATTCAACCCCCATATGAAGGACCACCGGGAACCTGGGACATGTCGTTCATATCAATCTCGTCACATCGATCCTGCAAAATTGGTACAATATGGAATGGGATGGTTTCTTTCATGGAGGTTTTTAAGCTCACCTGAAACTTGTGATTTTCACTCTTTTGTTTTCAGTTTCAGTTGAGGAGATTTGTCCAAAATGAGACAGTGGAGTAGAAGGAGATGACAATGGCTGGTTACGTATGGGTCAAATCATATAGACATATCATTTCGTTCATACAATTTGATCCATTTTTTTCTGTGAAAATTCCACAACCGATTACCCAATCTTCCAAGATTGTTCATCCTCAAAAAGCATCTAATGCCTTAGATGAAGAACATTGTCCGTAGCTTAATAATTCTTAATACCCGCTAACGAATTTGAAATGGAGATTAATATGTCCAGTTGATGAAATATTCCTCACTCCTTGAAAATTAATGCGTAATAGTATGAGTTTGCAAAATCCGATTTTAAGATTAATCGTCATCTCGTTACTTTGAAACAAGGAGAAGAACCCGCAGAATTTCGGGAAACTGAGGGTGGTCGGGAAGGAGAGAATCTTTAATTATACTAAGTAACGTCTTTGGTAGGCAAACGCGTCTAGCAGTGCTGCAACGGTCATAATATTTAATCACTACTCGTTTATTCCCCTCCTGAAGAGCTGCCCTCTAAGACACTGTTTCGCTTCTCGTTGGTTAAATAATTGTCATTCTCTTGACAACTTTCTTCATTCCCAATTATTTGAAAATTCCTAGAAGAATTATTTCTTTATGCCGAAAAATTCGGAAATATCATTACTCACTAATGCGCAAAGAAAAAATCCAATTACTTGGGAATTTAAATTTTCGTGAGTGATTGGGTGTTTTTAGCATGGACAATTGATATCCTGCCGCATGAGACCCTCTCCTTAGCTCCAACCCTTTCGATCTTAAAGATTACGCAACAAACGAGAGAGCGAAGCCGGTAAATGGGGTGCCAACATGGGGCCCCTTGAGCTACACTCATACCACTCTCTATTTTATAATACCCCTGTCTGCTTTTATGCCAGGAACACAACCAAGATTTTCCTAGTTGTCACTTGTATGGAAGTTAGTGCTCTAGGATTTCTCAATGGGCTTTATGCTAGTTGGTGGCCTTTTGTTTCAATTAAAAATGGAGGAGAACCAAGAAGACACAATTCAGTGATGGATAATTTTGCTATGCTCCGCTAGATTGAGCCTAGCGTTCAGCTGGTCTGACGGCGTTAGCGTCTTTCAATCTACTTCAATGTAACTCCCTCCAAGTCTGCTAGATTGTACCCCTCAGTCTACCTAATCCACTCAGTCACAATTCCGCTAGACTCCGCTAGATTGAACTTGGCGCTAATTTAGCCGATCTAGCAGCATAATTTCGCTAATATAGCACACGAAATCATTCGACCTACAGTCCATAGGAATTCCGCTAGATTGCGCTAGAATCCACTGAATTTCTAGCTGATCCAGTGCGCTAGATTAGTTACCTATTGTTGGACGATGTTACATGACTAGCGCTAGATTCAGAAAAATCATCATAATCACCCAATGTCAAAAATTATGTGAAATTTGAAAAATTCACAAGAGCACTCGCAAAATTATATATTTTTCTGATATAAAATTCTCCAATATTTTTTCCCCATTTATGATCAATGGTAGCTTCCTCCCAGTGCTCATAAACTTCCACCCCAGCGAATAGTTCCTTTTTTCACTCTCAACGCTTTGCTGCGATGAGAAAAGAAAAAAGGAGAAAGATGGCATTATAGGGAAACACACTCTTCTCTATTTTTTTTTTGTTGGTACAGGGTGGGTGTTTCATTTTTTGACACCCGGTGTATTTGATTCTACCCTTGTAATAAACCCCAGGGGTTGCCTCGGAACAATTTCACCCTACATGTCATATCGACACCTCACCACCTCTTAACACGAGGGGTAGTCTGACTGCTAGGTAATTTGCTTTCGTATTATATTTTTTCTCCTCGTTTTCTAACAACCGAAATATCTCATCTCTCATCCCAAAATTCGTTTCTTGTTTTCTATCTATTGATTGAAAAAAAAAAAAAAAAAATGAGTTGTATGAAAGCATTTCTCCAATATTCTTGCACCAATTTTGTCAATAATATTTTCAAGTTTTCTACTGAAAATATGAATTTTCTCATTCAAGCGTAACGACTCATTTTTTTTTTTTAAATGATGTAAAGGATAAATGCACGATTGTCTAATTTGATTGAATTTTCTTATTTTTTACGGTTGATACCACCTGAAGAAGCCTTGACGATGACAACAAAGACTTTACCTACCCTCTACTGCTGGCTTAATCTGATTTAGCAGTATCTTTAGACCAGAAACTCCTTGACGTATATACTCCTTTGGTTTCACTCTATTGGCAATCTTGTTAAGGTGGAGAATGTGATATGAGATTGGTGAAAAGCCCTAGACATCTGTATAATCTTACCTGGAGATAATAAAAAAAAACACTCTCATATTGATTAAAAATTGTCTCATGAACTCAATTAATCAAACCATACAAGCATGTTTTTGATGAAACCTCCAGGATTTGAAAAGAAACAGTGAAATTGAAAAAAAAGGTGATTCTTAAAAAAGAAAATGAAAGGATCGATGCATCTCTCTTGAAGAATCTCCTCCTCAGAGAAAAAAAATGCAGTTATGTGATCCACATGATGATGCATGTAAAGAGTCAATTGAAGATGCAGATTCATCTCATTGAAGTCCTTTTTCACGATGTCTGTCTTCCCACGATGTCTTTCACCAAGAAGTAAGAAAGCCATCTCTCATTCCACCTTAAATCCCATACCACCCACACCTCTACTTTTAGTGGTGGGACTTGGGTCGACACGTACCAAGGGACAAAACTCACCCTAAGAAGCCTTTAAGAACACCCAAGGTATATACTTAGGTATGGTGCACATGGTGGGGTTATAAAAGTATCCGCATGCGCATTCAATGTAAAAACTCGCGATACGCCCCCGAGTTGCCGCCCCCCGTTGTCGTCGCTTTTACCTCTTCTAACCCTCCCCCCCCCCGTATACCCCTCCAACGTTTGCCCTCATACCTCGTTACCTCTTTTACTCTCGTCTGCCTTCTTCGTTCTCTGTTTTCACTGACTTTTGTTAATATTTTTCATCTCCCTCACTCTCAGCATGCCATCACTGTTGCTGTTAACCCCCCTAAGACGAGGTCGAGGCGACGTCTTAGGAGACACCTTTTTCAGTGAAAATACTCGGGTAAACTTGGCTTCTACTTTCACCAGAATTGACGGCCTTACCCAAAGTTGTCACGATTTTTGTTTCTTTTTTTTTTTTGTTTAGAATTTATTTTTAGTTCTCTTGATGTCCTCTGGTCATCAAACAGTACTAGTGCTAACTTGTGATTTGGATTTTTTAGCGGTGAATCTTTTGTGAAAAATCTTGTGAGTGAATCAATTGGTCGAGAGATTTAATTTTTTTTGTATCATATAATTTGATTTGTGTGATTTCATTGATTTGAATTGATTTGATTGATCTCGCTTCCATAAAATTATGAATCTTTACGATATATATTCTTGATCGATGTATCAATTTTCATCTCCAAGAATCTATTATTCACAACGATATAATTTTTTCCTCAACAAAATCGTGCATCTCCAATTGATCATCATTGGCAATCAGAGAACAAGGAATTAACAAAAATTTTCTCAATTTCCCCCTGGCGGTTGATAGACACAAATGGTGCCAATCATCGCTGATCACCATAGACTATCTGCTATGCAGGATGCAGTAGATAAACCAACTGGTGAGCAGTTCCCCCCCCCCCCCCTCAATATCCAACGATCCTAATTGGTTTACCAACAGGTAATTGTTGGACCATCAGTAATTGGTCCAATTAATTTCAATGTAAAAGTACCAACGATTATTATTGCACATTCAGATCCACTTGTGTAATCAAAAAATCGACTTTTTAGTTGGTAATTTTTTTTAGGCACGCGTGAGTTGTAGAAAATATCCCGAATAATTTAATGTCAAATTCTACGTCAAAGCTATTCCATTGATTATTCAGATTTTCATGTTCAATTGTGTCACAATTCAATGGTATTTAATCCAGCGTTTAGTAATAATTATTCCACTGACTAATGAAATCATTATCTAATCAATTCTTCATTAAGTTAAATTCCAACATTCTTATTGATTCTTCAAAGCTTTATAGCTTTTTTATAGCTCAATAAATTTCCAACAAAAAATTTTTCTCAACAATTCCCTCTAAAATCAATCATCATCGAGATAATAATATTCAATAAGACGTAAAAATTTGACTTTTCCACCACTTTTTCAATTTCGTAGACTCAATAAAAAATAAGAGATCCAATGTTTTCTCCGAATAGATAGAAATATCTCGATAATAAAGAATATTTACTCCACATTGATGTACAGCTGATGCATGACGAAATGCAGCAATCGATGAAGGGAGGGGGTAGTTGACCCCTCATTGTTAGCCATAGGGGCTTAGGATTATCGGGAGGGGGGTATCACACTCGTATTTGGGAGTCTCACTGGCAACAGATACGTCATGATCGATAGTTTCCCCTAGCGTTACAATAGATATCGCTCTTTTCACAGAAGTTTGTCACTCCTCATCTTGATCAATGGACATTTTTATTGAAACAGTTAAATGAATTTTTTTCCACTTTATCCTTTTTCATTTTTTTATTAATTCTCTAATATTCAATCTCTCTCATTCATTTCACAGTCACTCCTTTTCTTTACTGCTTCAAACCCCTACAAACTCCTACCCCTATTCTTACCCTTGGGGCGAGGGGGTAGCCTGATAGAGGGTTCCCCCTTGGCCCTAGTCTTTGTTTTCCCTTCTTACATCGAACCAGTGTCGTTTCGTTGCTGTCCGCGAGACGGTCGTATCCTAAAAAATCATCCACAAATTCATTTTAAAAAAATGATAGAACAAAAATGACGATTCTGTTCTCAAAATTGCCAGTGGAAAAAGTACGTGAGGGTTGGACGCGCCGAGAGTCTGATCAATTTAGAAATGAAACGATAACACAATTACGAGGGCGTAAGAAATTCCACTGGAGTCTTTTTTTTTGAGAAAATAAAAAGATGTTGAAGCTCGTGAAACTTTAAATGAAAACTGCCATAATAATATTATCTTTTTCCCATTTTTGTCTCATAAAAAATGAAAAAAAGAAAGCGTGATAATATATATTTTTCCAGAAGCAAATAACGAGGCTCGTTATCGACACCAACGAGAGGGAAGAAGCGGAGAGTTGGAAAGAAATCATCGGGAATGAAGAAGCTGGAGGAAGAGAGAGAGGTGCAATGATAGAGGAACAGATTCAACGTTAATCGGTAGTCAAGTAAAGGTGGAGGGTTGCATCGGTGTGAAGGATAGAGAACGAGTGATGAGGACAACGTGGGTGAGGAAAGAACCGGAGGGTTGGTATGAGTGGGTAAAAAGGTGGGGGGATGGGATAGTATTGGGTTGAAAATAAAGTGGATGAACTGGGGGTAAATGTGTTGAAGAAAGACAGTCATACTTTTTCCCCACCGCTGCGTGGAAAAACCTACTACCCCTCCACCATCAGAAAGTTGAGTCGTGCGCCGGTTACTGTGTACCAGAGTAGAACAAAAATATATGGTACTATCTCACTCACTGGGCTGGATGGAAAATCGTGTGGTGGGAGGGACGGTGGTGGTGTGGCCTCAAAAATACACCGCAACCACACCGCGCGGCTCTACCGCAGAAGCCGCCACCACCTTTCCACCGCCGTGCGGGGCCCATGAAAACGAGACCGCGTTGCAAGTTGAACATCCTGACTATAATTGTGAGAAAATCATCTGCTCAAATGTGTCGGAATTACACTTTTTTTTTTTCTTTTCTTCAAGTGATTTCATGAATTTGTCATCAATTGTTGTTGATAATCATTCATGTTCATGATTGATGGTAGGTTGAGGAAAAAAATTGAGTGATCAGTGAGAGTTTTGATGGTGATGACTCGAGTCAGTGTTGTGAGAGTTTTGAGTGACGATAAATTTAAAAAAAATTGTGAATCTGTGATATAAAATTGACAGAGTGGAACAATATTTGAATTGTGACAAAGTGAACTGAGTTAATCGAATGGAAAAAAAAGGAAAGGTCGAAATGAAAAGTTTCTGAGAATCGTTGATTTCAATAAACCGAATTTTCTCAGAAATGTGTGTATAGATAAGAAGAAAACTACAAGGATTCCAAGGAAATAAGAAGAATTTGCAAACAGATCCTGATGCTCTATCCTTGTTGTCAGGATAATGAAATAAGGATCAAAGGGAACGAGATCGAGACGCATTTGGGTTTGAGGAAAGTGGGAAGGGAATACACTGTACAGAGGTAATAGAAAACGAGGAAAAGAATCGGGGAAACAAATTCAATTGTTGGATTTCGATAGGGGGGGTAGAGAAGTAGCTGTGTTCTGTGGTGAAAAGATAAAATGAAGTGAATTCCTGGTGATCGTTTGGAGGTAAACGTTCATCTACATAAGACATTTATTCTCTTGAAAATTATCATTCAATTGATTAATCAAAATTATTTGAAATATCAAGTTGATCAAGATTTTTGAGCATAGTGGAAATTTGTCAGAGAACCTGTTGATGATTTAGATCTCATGACGAATCCGTTGAGAGATGTTCGACCGGAGGAACGTCCTCACGGACTTGATTATCCAGACTCGAGAATAGCCCGGAATCATTCATTGACCAGTATCAATCCAGCGGGACAGATCTTCAGCTCAAGATTACGGAAGGCGCGAGTTTCTTCTTCGAGACGAAGAATGCATATTTCAGAGGATTCAGCTGGTCAGGGTACAGCGAGTGGTAATCAATCCACTGATTATGCACTCACCGCTGATCTTCTTGCGGAAAGGACGTTGGATGGTCTACTTGCTGAACATCCTGGAGAACTCATTCGAACAGGTAAGAATTTTTATCCTGTCTAGCTAATTAAGTCTATATCAATCTGTCTGTCGGTGTTTGCCTCCGTTCTTGTAACTTTATTTGTGTTTCTGATGATGACTCTCATGACATAAATCTGTCCACCCAAAGAAAAAAGGTCTGATTCAAATCGACAATTTGCCTCATTCAAATAGAATGACTCTACCCCAATCGATTCGATTCTTCGACCAATCGGTAGTAGAAAATCAAATTGATTTAGTTGGAATAAGATGTCAGTCTGTTTTTTGACTCGAATCAAAAGTCTGAAAATACCTGAATCAAGCCGGAATGGGTCAAATCGGGTAATTCGACTTGAATTTCAACTTTTTTTTAAAAATCCCTATCTCTACAGGTTGTCCACATGTCGTCTGCACAGTTCTCCCAAACCACTGGAGATCCAACAAGACTCTTCCAGTTGCCTTCAAGGTAGTAGCCCTCGGTGATGTTGGTGATGGCACACTGGTGACAATTCGAGCTGGTAATGATGAAAATTGCTGTGCAGAATTACGTAATTCTACAGCTCTGATGAAGAATCAAGTTGCCAAGTTCAATGATTTGAGATTTGTCGGCAGAAGTGGAAGAGGTGAGTTTCATAATAAATGATGAGAATCCAAGGTAATGAATTCTAAATATAGACATATTACTTTGAGATAATATTTTTCGTAAAAGCATCAAACCTTCACTCCCTAAATCATTCAAGTTTCCAAAATTGTGTACATTAGTGTTACGCCTCTTTTATCACTGTCTTGCTGCCACTCAGTCTTTCGCTTCAGGTTGAATTAAGCATTCGAGAGGTCCTTATTTGGTGCTCATTTTTTATTCAACCATCAAATAAACCACTTTTTTTTTTCTTGTGCCCAATACCAAGAGTATTTCAGAATCTTTTGGTGTACAGATGGAAGGCGGACACCAGGGATTTTTTAATTCCAGTCCTCCCGTTGATGTAAATTATTCAGAGGTCTGTGAGTTCTTTTTGGAGGCTAAAAGAAGGCCAACGCGTACCCTTGCGTTTGGCGAATGAGGGGGAGGAGGGGAGAGGAAAAAATATGTGGGGTCCAGGGTAATGTTAATAATGCAGACTAATAATTGCTACCATTACCAGATCCTTCGATTTTCTGAAGGGTTGCTGAGGTTTTCTATCTCAACAGGGAGATTCTTTTTTTTTTTTCTTTTCTCTCCCCCATCCCACTCTTTTATATCTTGTCTGAGGGAAAGTCGAGATACGCAAAGTAACGAGACGTTCTTTAATTCTTTTAATTCCCACTGAACGAGCAAACTCAAGATCCCTCACCCCGACGACTGACAAACACAAACACCACGGACAAGATGAGTGAGAGAACGAAAGACACTCGCGCGCATCGTGGAGACATTCCAAGGAATTCGCAATCGCGGAATAGGAGATGGGAGAGGATGAGGAGTGGAGGAACGCAGGAAGTTTCAAGGAGTCACGGACGTACGCGTTTAACGAGGGGGCGTTCGACTTGTTTATGGCAAATTGGAAAAGGAAATTGCGGACTCGTGGATATTCACTTGCTCTTTACTGATGGATACGCTCATTTTACTTCTGTTCGTTGGCTTTTAATCTTGCATAGGGGTAGTTTTTACATTATCATGGGGTGGAATATATTTTTTTATCTAATTTTTACATTCAAGTTAAAAAAATTCATTCGTGTGATTTACGGAGTCCTAGAATAGCGGAGAATGCCGTAAAGGGCACGGGCGTAGGTGGTATCTATATCCAACGGTTTTACCGATACAGTGTTGAAAAAAAAATAAAAAAACGAACAATTCTCAGGGTAATTTTTTTTTTCTCCCGTGAATCGCGGATGAGGAGCACATTGCCAGTTGGTGAATAGACGTGGGGGGTGGTGGGAATAAGGGGGGGAGGTAGATCATACGGGGGGATGAAAGCGAGTGGTTGGCTGTAAGCAGCTTTGGTTTCCATGGCAGTAAGCCCTCATTACTGTATTACGGGCAGCCCCAACTATCAGTCGCACGAAAATTCTTCTGGAATACTCTCCTCCTCCCTCTCTTTCTCATGGGCCCTGAGTATATTCACCTGAGAGGGGGGAGAGGGGGGAGATGCTTGGAGATATCACGAAAAAATCACTTCGTGAATCCTGAAAAAAATTGTAAAGTCCAGAGAGAATTTTTTTTTTCTTCTCGTTTGAGAGCGGGGAAAATTTTTTAAACAATGATTTTTTTTTTTTTTTTGGTTTCAGAAAATACCGGAAATTGTGTTTGGTATTTGCGAAGGTAAATCCAAATTTATTATGTTTACGTTGTGACCAAGGCTGGGGTATTTTCATGGTGAACCCAGGTGGTTCACGGTTTATAAACCCATCCCGGGGCTATGGTGTTGACCACGAAAACCCAACGGGAAAATGGAAATTGTTGGAATTCATAATATTAATTAATGACCCTTGCTTAGTTAATTTGAGTGCTGAACTCTTACTTTTTTTTTATGTTTTCATTGTTACCAAAATTATAATAATATTAATTACATATTTACATTAAATAATTTTTTTTTTAAATCTTTATAGAGGAAAGCATTTTTTCTCATCAACTCCAAATGCTTTCCATAAACTCATAAATAAAATAATTGATTGATTTATTTATACAATAAATAAATCCATATACCAATGAAGAGAAAATTCAACTCTTTCGCTCCTGAATTCTCTGTTTGCTTACAGTGGCGTATGAGTATTAAAAGGGGGAGGTCCCATAGTTCAGGATCTCGCTGTCGATACATCTGGATATTGCAATTTTTTTTCTTTCACTGAATTTAAATGCATTCTCTTCTCCGCATGTTTTTCTATTCTCCCGTATTTTATCACACTCCTTTCCTCAACGTTTTATTCCCCCGGAGCCCATGATAAAACACAGGTAACTCCGGTATTTATGCGATGTACATGTCATTTTTATGCGTATATACAGAATGGAGGAGGGATAGATATCGGGGTTAAAGCGTATCAGGGAACCACCTATCATCCCGTTTTTCGTTTATAGCAAAAACTTTCATACAGGGAGGCTAGAAACCGTGACTTCCTGCACTGGAGGCTGACGCTAATCCCCGTCGAGAATACTAGAAAATGGGAGACAGGTGAAATGAGGAGAGTGAGGGTGGCAGAGAGATGGGGAGAAGGGCTTGACAACAGACGGTGTGACGAGTACGATAATATGCCCAAGAGTCCAGTGGTCTTATCGTTTATCTATTGTTATTCTACTATAGCCTAGCGATATTCTCACTAAAACACTACAACCAAAAATTCTTCAACTGAGAAAAATAAAATTACCAAAAAAACATTTATCCAAGATACATAAATCTGTTGTCAACATGAGTGTCCCATTACGACCGCACGCGTTATCTCAGTCTGGCATTTCAGTGTTCCTTTTCCATCGTGCATTCGTTTTTTTTTTCCCCACCCCTCTTCTAATTAAAAATTAAAAAATCCACCCTCCCAAGTGGCCGTAAGAGTGCTAAGGGGATGGGGTGGAACAGAGGAATGAGGCGTTGGGATCTGGGATGCGGGAGTGCCATTGTTTTCCGTCGGACGACTGCATTCACCCTACAAGTTTTTCTACCGATTAAACATTATTTTTCCCCCGGCTATCTCTCTCTCTCTCTCACACCCCCCGCACCACCTTCTGGTGATCAACTCTCGAATATCGTACATCTCTCGTACTCTCATCATTTTTTTTTTATTTCACATATGTTAATATCACATTTTTTTTCTACTCTCTTTATTTTCCAACGTTTCGGTCTTCTGAAGTCTCTCGCATATTAGAACGTCTCGTTTTCCGGTTCCATGGACATCGGCGAGTCCACTCAGCCTTTAATCGCGCTTCATGGCTATCCATAGTGATATATTTGAAAAAGTTTTACGGACATGTAGACGTCACTGCCGATTAGCCATTAACGAAAACTCAACGATGATATCGAATGCGTCTGACTTGACTCGTACAGTTTCCACTTGTCAGACCAAAGTTTTTTTAACTGTTTAATATTTTAGGGATTTATTCATATTATATTGGAGGAGTTATGGTTTAAATTTAGTTGGGTAGTTGAGGGTATGTGAGCATAAAAGCTCAAGTCAATAAATTTATTCATCTAATTCTTCAAATGTCACAAGAAAAAAAAAATCCCTGTGAATACTTGGCATCACGCAATGTTTTTATACTCAAACAGAGCCTTACTTTTACATTCATGCACACACGTCAAGTGTAGCACAGTTTAGTAGTCAAAATGTCAGAATTATAAAACACTACAAACACTGGAGGTTACGATCCCGTTGGCTCCCTCCATCGGCAGTACTTGGTGATATGTGTGCTGGCTCGTTTTGCCAGCAAACAGGGGAGTTTTTAACACTGGATGATTCTTGGGTAAACGCTTCAATGTTTTCATATCGTGTGACACTGGGTATACATATCCTCCACGTGAGTTTACCCTGAAAGAAAAAAAAAAGAGTGAAAAGAAAGTAATTTGAAGATTTCACACGACGTTGACCTTGAAAATAGGTATGGGATGTTCTGTAAATTGTCTGAATGAATAATTCATCACGATGTCCTTTGAATTTCTTTGACTCTTGATTTTTTTCAAATATGTATAGACATCAGGGTATATCTCACCTCGTACGCAACAATGTGTGTAAGGGACGCTGTAAGCGCCTATTTAAGGCACGAAATAAGGCGAGAAGGAATGGGGATCGTTTGAAGATCGTTCTTCCAGGGAGTTACACATAATGCCTCATAAACGCCAACCCCTAAAATGCCTGACATCGTTGACGATGCCAACGAGTTATAGGGATAGTTGCGTGTCATCACTCCCTCCAGAGCAGTAAACTGCGGCCTTGTTTAGGATTATATTTTCACGGCATTGTTGAGAATTTTTGATGGATAAAATCCTTGGAAATTTTTGATTTAATCAATTGTAATTATTCATTATTTTTTTCTCCGTTGGAAGTTGTACATTTTATTGGATATGATGAGTTATTGAAGGAATTAAAAAATTATGAAAAAAAAAATTATTCATTTCATTAAAAGAAAGAAAAAGTTTTTCCGTCGCTCTTAAAAAAGCAATTCTTTATTTCTCCATACGAAGTGCAGACATGCGATGTACACGACTCAGATATATTGCTCGTGCTTGATATTTTCCGAGCGGTGGTGGTGAGGCCGTTAAATGTCGTGGTTCACCATAAAAAAAGCTCGAATACAGCTGTCCCTATGGTACTACCTTTGAAGAGCCACTTTAGTTATAAAATAAAAACTATCCACTTTAATCGTCCTATACAATAACACTAACACATGTGTGTTACGAATTTTAATGGACTTGAGAAAGAAAAAAAAAATCTCCCCTTGTTTTAGTATTTAATTGACGGGATACGAGCTATTACACTAGAATATTCACTTTTTTTTTTTTAAATAATCCGTCAGCTATTTTCATTTTTTAAAATTATTATATTTCGAACTCTACTTGATATTTGAAAATTGCACTAGAAATGTCGATCATTAAAACACGCGCACGTACTAGAATATTTTCCCTCCAATTTGTCGACAAAAAAAAAATGTAAAATTATTTAAATAGTTTAGGTAAACATCGCCATAGCGGCGCCGTTTTGTTCTTCATCTCTTATTTCCGGCCAATTTGTGTTTCGTGCCCATCGATCCAGTAACACGGGACATTGGCCATAATGCCCGTCCCCCTCCAAAATATCTCTCCCTCATCATCTTCAAAATTCATCCAGCGAGAAGCAAGTGCCCATCGGAACTGAAAAAAAAAAAAAGATAAAACAAGGACAAAAACGTAAATAAAAGCCGTCAGAGTGAAAATTGTATTGGAGTGTAACGAACTGTTTATAAAACACAACGTTTGCCTAGTCTGATGTGCCGTATAACTATGATGCCTCGGCAACACTGCGTTGGAATCGTGTGAGAGGAGTGAAAAAAGTGTGAAAACGGGGTGAGAAAATTCGAGGTGGAGAATGGTTGGATAAAAAATAACACGAGGCCCGTGGGCTGGCCAGAATTGGATTTGAATAATGAAAGCGTGAAAAAACCGTAGAAACCAAAGTTTTACCCGCACCTTTATGGTTTTTCATTCGTTTTCGCGGTTGAGCTATCGTTCCACTGGGGCTGGAAAAACACTCCACTTTTACATTTTTTTTTTTCATCCCTCTCTCTTTCACTCTCTCCATCACTGAAAATCAAGTGATAACTTGACACTACTATCTATATCTCATGTACGAAATGGTGAACAATTTTTTTTCTGATTGAGTGAAATCGTTGATTGATTTGATGGAAGGACATTCATTGAAATATTTTCGTCAAATGAGAATATAATCCTCACGAATAAAGGACTTGAAATTGACGTTGAGTTTGTCAATGGTGGGAAAGTTTGTAGGTTCATGCTAAACCAAGAGATGAAATCCCAAATTGCTGAAGGATTTGTTCTTGGTTTCAAAGCCTCATAATGAGTTTTCGAAAAATACAATTACTTATGCTCACAATTGGATGAAAGCAGATATTCATGATCATATCCATTCTACAACAGCTCAAAATAACCAATTAATTTTATTTCTCCTTACATAATATATCTAATTTGATTCTTCTTCCAGGTAAAAGCTTCACCCTGACGATAATGCTGCAGACACAACCACCACAAGTGGCAACACTTTCAAAAGCCATTAAAGTAACCGTCGACGGTCCCAGAGAGCCAAGATCTAAAATGAGTAAGTAAAAATAAACCTATCATTAGATGAAACATCGTCAATCAAAACTATTCATAGAATGTAGAATAATGAACATTTACCAGAATGGTTTGAATTCAAAATGTGTGTGTGGAATTCGTTCTAATAGAAATTCTATTCAAATACCATTAGCTTTTGATAAACTCAACTGGAAGAAAAATCATATACTACGAATTGGCACGAATCAGTACTAAAGAAACCAACTCACGTTTTCAGGACAGCAGGCCTTTCCTCCCTACCACTTTGGACCACGGCCATTTCCCTTTGGACATCCACAGGATCCACTGGGATTCAAGCTGTCCGGTAAGCCTTTCCAACGAAACTCTTCAGGAAAATACCAATTTACAACACTAGAGGAATTTTCACACTATTATCCTCAAAATACATCTATCCCCCTCTCGGAATACACTTGAACATCAACTGCACCCTCACGTCGATACGTAACGAAGTTTAGTACCTTAACCACCCTCTCTTCTGCACTCAGATTAGACTCCTTCTTGCTCACACTGATGCTCAGTTGAAATTCTCTATCCTTTGATGGCACCCTATCCTATCCTTCTTCTACTCCAGTAGCACTTCTATCATTTCTCTCTCGTCTGATGATTCTCCTTCGACACCACCAACACCACCAGCTTTGCAAGGTAGAGTATCAAAATTGAGGAAGGCACTTGGTTCATCGTGTCACCAGGGAGTGAAAATTGAGTTTTCTCAGTGTCGCTGTGAGAAAGACTCTGATTAACTGATGATGCATATTCTATCATGAGGGATCGATGCTAGTAATGAAAAGAATCATCATCATTCCAAAGAAGAAATCAATGAACACCAAATATCGATACATGACCAATAAATTGACCCAGTGATTCAAAAAATCGACCTTTCAACCTCTGATATCCAATTTTCATTCAAGAATGGTATATTCGCTCAAAGCCATATCATCCAAACTGTTTTATATAACCAATCCCTCAATTTTCAATTGCCGGATTTATAAACGCAAAAAAAAAAATAAAAACGTTGAAATAACGTGCGTATACCGAAGTAGACTCCAAAGCTTGAAATTTTGACGGGACTAAAATTCCACCAAGCTGGCCGTGGGGAAGGCGAAAGTGAGGAGGGCGGTGCGGGAATGGTGGGGCTTAGAGTGAAGAGGGGACACAAACTGATACTGGTGCACCGACAGTGTATTGTTTCGGCATGATAAGCAGCTTAACGAAACTTCCCTCTGCCTCCATAACTCCTCCACCAATCTCTCCACCTCCAACGCATTTTACCTACTGTGTACCTCCTCCCCCTCTATTTCCCCCTCACCCCCTCTAGCTTTTTTCCAACGAGTCTACTGATGGATCTGTCCCATTCCCATGGGTTTGGTGAATTTATCAAAATTCACCCTTCGATTACTCGATACCAACCAACACCTTCAGAATTAGGGAATTGATGCTGAAGATTCAGAGATTCAGAGGTTTCTGTTTCATGTTTTCACAGTGGCAATTGAACATTGTGTCTTCTCAGGGTGAAAGGGGTTGATCAATGCCTTATGTCTGAGTAAGATCAACGTCTTAGGGTTGTCTTCTTCAAGAGTCGTCAAGTTGTTGATGGGTCATGTTGGAAAGTTTTAATTGGGAGTGGTCCTTGGGGAGAGGAAGGTCTTGTGTCAAAGCTTTCGCTTCGACGGACTCAATAGTTTTAATATCCTTTCCGATGGATAAAAGATCAGTCTCTCGATGGACATATGGAGATGGATCCATCAGATTTCGAATAATTCTTCGAAAGAGCATTATTTATCAGAAAAAAAAAAATCACTGATACAAGGGAAATATCCAACAGTTTCATTACCCCCCGATCCTCATTACCATCAGCTCTGCAACGCTGATCACCAAGTTCATTCGAAACATTTGGCGCCACATACTGGTTCAACCCTTTCACAGTAGTGTTCTCACGTTTGTCCAGAGATTGCGCCACTGGTCAGTCCAGTCATGTCAGTTGTAACCCCTTCACCTCTCATCCCCCGTATGCCATACACTCATACACCAATGAACACTGACTCATGGACACGTAAATTGAGTAGATGTATCGTTGGCACGTCGAGGGTGCGTTTTGCGAGGGTGGTTTATTAGATATCCGCAGAGAAAAAGTAGAGTAGTAAGGGAGGGGGTGGACGTTTGATAAGAAGTAAAGCTTGAATGAGAAAGGGGGGGGGGGGTTCAGAGGGTGTCAAATGCTCGATGAAACGAAGGCGAAAGATGGAGACCTCCAGGGGTTGTTAAGGTGCCCATTGAGGTGTAACTAGGGGGATGTTATTAAATTTCGTTCGGCCTACCTCAGCAACTTGGGGGAGAAACCAGTATTTTATAGGTATTTTCAGGGTATCTGGGTTGAGGAATATATGCAAGGGTCGGTGAGAATCCAATGAGGTCCGGTACTAGGTCCCTCGACACTCTGAAATATCTCGATTGCGACCCGCGTCTCGTCTTGCTTTTCATCTTCTTCATGGTAAATTCTTATTGTCCAATTTGAGCACAAAATTAGTTGGTAAATGACACTTCTATTCTGGGCTCTTTGAAGGTCTGGTGGAGCTGAATTATATTGCGAATCAAGTCATCAAACTTGTCGCTATGAGTTGTTTGTGACGATGATTTGAAAGAATATGATGCATTCGCACCTGAAACTCGAGTGATATTCATCCTGAGTAATAGACCAAGGAGAGTGATTCTGTCATGAGAATTCAGATAGGATGACTGAAAAATGGCAGGAGTAAATAGAAATGAAGAGAGAGAGGGAGAGTGAACAGAGCTCTGTAAAGATCATTCTCAAGATTGTCCAAGGAAGCACCCTCATCACTGAAAGCACATTCTCACCCACCTCGCCCTCTCGTTTCCTTTTTTTTAACCACCCTGGATGCTCACTTTTCTATCTCGTCAGTTTCATTCCCGTGGAGCTGAAGGGGATGAAACATCGCGAGAGCCCCGGGATTTGAGTTAACAAGAACACCGCGTACGCCACTTCCTCTTACTCTTCTTTGCTTGTTCCTTCTTCTTCCTTCTTTGTCAGTTACTTTTTTTTTTTTATCACAATCCACCCCGTGTCAATTAACCCGCCCCTGAAGGGTGGTTGGAACCGGAAAAATCGCAACCCCTGTTTCAATAAGGTAGCCTTTACCTCATTTAGGGGAGATTGTTAGGAACGTTCAGTTTAAAACTGTCGCACCCCTACTCTTTTCATTTCCTTCTTTTAAGTTGCGATCACTTTCCAGTAAATTCACGGTGGTAATTTTTCTTTTTCTTGTCGGAATATGTCAGGAGGGTTAGAAGAGTATATTTTTCAATTAGTTCATTATTTATCAATTATTAAAAATATTCATTAGGACCTATCCAGAAACGGTTTATCTAATAGAATGAATTTTTGTGATTTCTCGTGAGCTACTGGGACAAAATGGACAGCCGTATTTCTTCAAATTCTCCTCCACATAGCCCTCTTATTTTACACTCACCTGGTCTTGTATCAAGTTTTGTACAATCCGTATTCCCTAACTTTGGTTCACACTATTATGCCAAAGGTGGATGAGAAAATGGATCTTGACTGCCGAAGCCAAGAACATCGTTGTTGCTTCGTTTAATCAGCCCGGGTGACCAGAGCTGCCTGTCCAGTTTGTTGGACAACTCTAATGACACTTTGTAAACTTTACAGGCCTTGCAGGTCCCTGGATTATCTGCTCAAAATAGATAGCAAAAGTCACAGTGATATTTCGAGACAAAAATATAAAATAATAGTTTTCATAAAAAAATATTCGAGAAGTCACATTGCAATTGATATAACTGATAAAAATGTCATTAAAAAAAAAAATCTAGAAAATTCTAAATTTTTATACATAAATTTTCAGTATCATTTACGAAATGTATGGAAGTCCTTAGCCACGGTATTTTAGGGGTAGTCGGAACGCGATAATGAGACTGGGCATAAAAGGGGTAGGAGAAAGGGCACCGTTGGGCAAAGACACCAAAGACTCTATGCCTAACGGGTAAAATAGAAGGGAGAATAGTAGACCAAAGAAAAAGGAAGAGTAAATAGATGGGTTGAAAGAAGAAACAAGGGGGAGGGAGAGGATGTATGGGGATGGGGTGGAGAATACTAGAGAGAGTGAAAATCCCCTCTGACAAGGGGTTAACGCCTGGATGTAGTAAGGCAGAGCCTTTAACCGTTCGTTTTGCATAGATTTGAATAGGTAAAGAAGACGAGTAAATATTGTAAATTATTTTATAGCTTTACAGGATTGGCAAAGAAATTACGATGTGATTTTTTTTTCAACATCCTGACATCTAGTTAATGTTGATTAAAATAAGAATATCCTTTCCTTCACTAATCTCATTCCAATAATTGTCTTCAACAGTCTTCAAAGAGGTCGTACCCCCAGCAAACGTTATGCTGCAATGTTGATACATATCATTCTGCACTTTTCCTTCAACTTCGATACATACGATAAAGAGAGGATGGGGTATACTTCCCGGGAATAAAGTGAAGGCACACGACTGAAACCCCACAAAAGCCGTAACATTTAAGCTCCACATTTCTCACTCCCTTAAAGGGGTTAAACTTCTGGCCTCCTTGAAACCCCTTTTGCTTTACCTCTATCCAAAGAACCCCACTCTCATTAGTCTTCATTTGTTTTTGGAATTATCACCCCCATTTCCACCCTCCGCATTATACATTTCATCCGTCCTTACTATACTTATCATCAAGCGTGGCATGCAAATTCTGCTAAAGATAGAGAATGAGGCTTTCGAGGTTTATTAAATCACGGGGTTCATTGTCTGCGGTCAGTCACTGGATCGAGAAATTATCTCTGAGAGAGTTCGTTTAAGAAATCATTCAATGGAAATAATTTCCCTTTTAAATTTTTGTAAAATTCTGGAGCATGACTTCTTTTGCAATTCCTTAGCATCAGCTTCTTAATCCCCTCATAAGCCCCCCCAAACGTGTCCGTTATAACGCAATCTAAAACTTTGTATGAATACGGTGAAAGGGGTTTGAGAGTAGTAGTGAATGTGACTATGACGGCTATACTCGTGGTGGACCCAGTGTGCGGTGGTACGCGAGAGATAGTGGTGTCCTCTGTCTGCTATCGTGTGCAGCTTAAACGAGAGCTTAAAAATTCACTCCCAAACTACTACCTCCATTCTCTCCACCTCCCCCCCCCCCCCCTCCTTTCTCCCTCTAACCCTCCCGTTACTCTCATTTTTCCTCTCTTATCCGTCGAAGCTCTAGCGGTGGCCAGCTGTGTGCCAACGGTGCCCTCATGCGGAATTTTTCCACAGTACTTAAGCTTTCATCCCTCTCCCTTCATCTCCCTTACCCACAGAGCTTTTTCAACATCCACCTTTTTCCCTCTCCCTACCCCCTCCAATAACCCCCCACCCTCCCCCTTCACTTCCCCACTCGCTCACCTTTCCCAAAAGCTCGTTGCAGGGGTTTGTGGCCAGCCAATCCGGCTGGCCGCAATCTCCGCGAGGTACGCCCACGCGCCAGTGACTCGGTTTCCTACCCCACCCTAAATATCCAACCTTCCCCTTCTTTTTTTTACTTCTACCCCACCTGTATATCCCACCTTTTCAACCCTCTTCATGACTCTGTCATCCCCTCTCTCAATAGCTCCCACTACCCGGTCGTATGGTATTCTTCCGTCCTTTTCGTGTTACCCCTTCGTTAGCATCATCAGTTGAAAATACCAGAGGAAGGGACAGTATTGGTGAGGACACACGTGAAACTGGAAAGTGCAAAAGGGGTTGCGCTCATATTGTCCCATTCCACTGGAATCAATTTCACCGCACACTGCGCGCTTTGATACAGTCGCCAACAGTAGGCTGGCTTTTTGGGAGCTTTTCCGGATTTTTTTTTTTTCAAACTGTTCTACACAAATGACGATATAATCTCCTATTGATCATTTCACTTTCCACCTCTTCTGTTTTTCCACTTCAATGCCCTCTTCAGCATCACATTGTTCCATATTCTTTTTCATGTGGAATCAATTTCATTTCCAATCTGAGTGGATTTTCAAACGATTTCTGGGTTTTTTACAAATGTCACAATGAGCATCAAAAAGATTCATTGATTCTTTCCCCTTTCCTAAAATTGAATGTTTCCTCTCTTCACACCCTTCCATAACATTGTTCCTCAATATGTTCCTTCACACATTCCCTAGTAGTTTATTAAAAAAAAAAAAAACCCAAGAAATGGGAAATTGACAATGGTTCATATGATTCTGTTAATAACAGGATTGCAACACCTGGGTCTTGATCAAAGTAGTAGCCAAGGGTGGGGTGGTCTTCCACGAGGGTCTCTACCCCCTCACTGTCTCCCACCACCACCGGGTCACCTATCGCAACCACATCCGCCGCCTGGTGCGGGTGGTACTATCTCTGCATTCAACCCCTTCCACCATGCCATCGAGCAAAGATCTCCTCGGCTGCCGGTTTCTAATGGTGGTAAGAAAAAAAGAAAAATTCGTAGAGTAACCGTGCAGACAATAATGATCATTGATATTACCTTCTTTTGTCTTGCATTGCAGAATCAACGAGAAACGATTTGGGACCGATAAGCGTTGCCGTAAGGGAATCAGCGCAGGCAGATTCCCCAGCGAATCCTGGACCTGGATTATTGACAACTGCTTCTGTAACAGTGCCGACACCACCTGCCGAGTCAACGACAAATAACGCCACATCAAGCCCACCTGGACATCATTCTCACTTACAAGGTATCCAACATATTCACTTGGATGAAATCACCTGATACATGAGCAGATTGATAAGATTAATCTTTCCAGGTCTCCATTTTCTAAGAGCACATTCACTTTTTGGATCGATATTTGCACCACTACTGCCTCAAACGCCTTGGCTGTACAATCCATTATCCTATCATCCACCTCAGTACTTGGTGGAATCAGACTGGCATAAATTGGCAGTTCACGTGCAACAACGTCTACAGAGACCCGATCATGCGAATTTAGAAGATCTCAAACAGCTACGAAGTACAAGTGGAAGTCCCAGTGTCAGTTCTAGAGATGAAAGACGTAGAGAAGATGGTGATCCTGATGATTTGAGAAACACCGAGAGTCCCGAAGGTAGTATCGAAGTGGATGATATAAATGAACAGGATCCTATATGTGAAGGTAGAAGTGAAGATTCATTGCAGGAACAGGATTCACCTCATATTTCACCAGTGAGAAGTGACATGGAAGATAGCGTAAAGGAGGACTTTAGAGATAGTGAGAAACGCTTGAGACCGAGTATAGAGAATTTGAATGACATTGATAGTCAGAATGAGGATCAAGGATCGCGTAGAAGTGATTTAACGGTGAAAATACGTCTGGAAGGTACGGTGGATCTTAGTACGAAGAGGGGCCAAGATAAGGAGAATGTTGGTCAGGATTTAACGACAAGAAGAAAGGATGATGATATCGATGTTGAGCGAGAATTATCTAGACCGAGAAAGGATAAAAGCCCGAAGCCTAGGCATGTCTGGAGACCCTATTGATGTTCGAATATTAGCTTTCGTGTGGACTTTGATCGAAATCAATCTCTAATCAAGTCTCCTAATTCTTCATCAGGACATTCAGATAAATTATGATTGGTTATTGAGGAGAAGAAGGTCACAAACATTGAGGACTTCGAGGACTAACCAGGGTTTAATCGTCTTACTTTTGATTCAGCCTGTACATAAAAAATCAATGCTACTGTATCATGTCGTAAAATTATAAGAAATGCAAAAATACATTATCAGAAATCGGGATGAATAATCCGGTATTTCAATTGTCGACTTTATAGCGAATGGTCTCTAATTGTCAGATGTAAATAAATTATTAATTCATAAGTGAAAAATTTGAATGAGACATGAAACAAATGTTGGAAAAACAATACTAGGAATGAATTTAGTGTAATTATGATTAACTTGGTGTTCTATGGAGGAAAACAAAATAATACAATGAAGAATCTTTATTTGGCAGAATAATTAGGTTTGATCATGTTTAGATAATGCGATTAAATAAATATCATTTGTTCCATTAAGTTGGTACCTGATAAACCATTCATCCAGTGTTGTAGAGTGGAGAGAAAGCACGGGAGAAGGTTTCTTCACTGATTTTCCAATTTAGATGAAAATATTGTCGTTTTGAGGATTCAAAACTGATGATTTTCTCCATTCCAATTCAATAATTTCCTCAGTATTGCAATAGGGCAGGAGAGAGAATTAAAAGGGAGGTTTCAAGTGGGAAGCATACAAGTTATTTGGACACATACTACCTCAACCTACTATCCTTATATCATAGGATATATACATTCAAAAATAGTTGTATACAAGTTCATCCATTTTTGGACGAATACACTATAGGCAGCTATTCACGATTGATGGAAATACAAAGCGAATCTGGCCACATACATCGAGAGATGATCGTGGGATGAGGTAGAAAATTGAGGGATAAAAAGCCCGCAATAACCAGTTTTCCCAAGCATTATTTTCCGATTGAGTTACGTATGTATGAATGAGCAATTACTCAGTCAGTTAATACGTAATATATCTTTCAAAAGCAGAACCACTGTCCAATATCATATCAAATATCAAATTTTATTTATTTGAGTGACATGATTAATTAGTCGATTCATATAGTCCAACTGTAATCGATTATAATCTTTGCCATCCTAAGTGTATGGCGGTAACTATGTCAGCAGAAAATCGATTGACAGATTACTTCAACTGATGGTAAGTATATTTTTTCATTCTACATCGAATAATATTGAAAAAAATCGAATCCATTATTTTCAATTATACAACATATAAATCTCAAAAATTATGTCTAGATATTGTCATATATCCACGTGGATGATCAGAAATTCAATCAATTCAATGGAAAGTCTATACATTTGCATTAAAATGAGTGAGTCAATGGATTTATTTCGATAGTAGAAGAAGAGTAGACACGAAAAGTGAGGTTATGTCGGCAAATCGATTGTATTGGACGAATGGGCACGGGACACTAGTTTTTGTTACCTCTATTTTTCCCATTTTTTTTTTTCCTCAATCCGCGGGTACACGCTACTGGTTGGGTTATCGCAACAAACTACCCCAATGACGACACGATTAAAATTTCACGGGTAGGGGGATATGCTAGAGAGAGAGAGAGAGAGAGAGGGAATGAGGTGAACAACGAAGAGGACAGGATAGTGGCGCAGCAACGCGGATATACGGGGAACAAACCTGTCTCACCGTGTCTATACTGGGTAGTTTCATGTGTATGCCTATCCTCATACCCCCAAAAAATATTTTGGCCTTTCCCGTCCTCTCGTTTTTGGTGTTCCCTCTCCACCCATTCCACTTTTATGGGGGAGGGGAGAAGGGGGGTGATTGGTACGCGACCGCAGCCACCCACAGTTTTTAATACACCCGCACCTGCACACACAGTGAGAGTGCACAAGAGAGTGAGAATTGCATTGACGTTATCTCTCTCTTTCTCTCATGTACCCAATGCAACTATCGATCCCCCTCAATTCACCCTTCTTTGCATCAACGTCATGACAAAACTGGATTGATTCATCGATTGTACATCCATTCTACACGTTCAGCCAAAATGCCGACAAAGAGTCTATTAGACAATGATATATTTCGATATTTGCAGAGCTTTTTTTATTTTTATATGTATTTTTTTTTCCCTCAATTTCTTGTTACCCCCTCTCTATCAATGAAACACCTGTTTTCGTTTATATTAAGCCTCAAACTGACTAGAATCAAGGATTAAAAATAATTTGAACGCCGTGAAAAGTGACCAAGGGTTGACCCAAGGACCTAGACAATCATCAGAGTAATCCGATTAACTTGGAGAGTAGATATATATTCTCTCAAACTCACGGTAAAAAGGGTTGCAAGGATAAGAGTAAAGAAAAGGAAGTTGGGTTAAAATATCTGGCGCGTAAATAAATTATAGCAGGTCCAAAAAAAGATATACAAAAAGAGAAAAAAGCATCTCTCGACAGCCTGGTACGTTGTTCCGGCTATAGTGTACGAGGCGTCTGAAAGAGAAAGGGTGAAAAGAACGGTATCTCAACCACATTTTTTGCCCCTTTTTTAAGATTTTTTTTTGTCTTTCCTCCTCTACATTACTCCAGCACCTTTCATCCTCCTTCTATTTTTCTCACCTTTTTATGTCCCTTTCTTCTCCATCCGGCTCTTCTTGTTTTTAAAATTTTCCTTTTTTTTCTTTCTCTCTCTCTCATCCTCCACTTACCTCCAACTCAACCCGCCAGAGCACTTTAGATAATAAGGCCACGATGCTACCAACGAAAGGGTAAATTGGGTATTCGTCCGAAGAATTATCTCACTAATTTCTTTAACGTAAGCGCCATTGCCATCATTATTAATAACACCACTTGACGATACTTAACATTTCACAATCATTTCATATTCTAAGAGAGCTCTTTTCGAGGACAAGTTTAATGAATGAAGCCTCCAAGAGAAGCTGAAAAAAAAATTGTTATTCTAATCAACTTCAGTATTCACAAATTCTTAAAACCAGTTGTTCATGAGGTTTGCCACTTGACCGTTGAAACGTGAGGTGTCATGTCCATCCTAATTAGATTAAAGCCCCCTTGGACCCTTGCTCCTTGGCATCAAACTTGTGAGGCGAAGTGAAAGGCGACACTTGGTTGGGTCAAAACGGATATTGCCTCATACCATTTAACATGAGATACCCTCTGACGACAAAATGGATTGACCCTGCTCAGACACTCCGGAGCATCCAATTTCTCAAGGTATATGAGTCTGGTTGACCATTGTGCATGAAAAATAGTACCATCAATTATTTCACTCCCTTTCTTTTATCAACTTATCGTAAGCACCAACTTTAGCCCAGAATAACTGCCGATTCTAGCAACGATATTACAAGACCATTAAAGGGCCTACCATCTCCACTTGGGAACTAATAATAACAAACGATCAGGCTAGTACCTATGAGCATGGGAGGGATCGGTGTGTGAGCTGAGTGAAAGAGGAGGGGGAGGAGTAGATCGTAATTCGTATAAATGATAGCGCGGCCGATCGACTAGGCCGAGGGGTAGTGTAGCTAACACACATAAAGCACGTTTCTATCGAAATGGCTCTGAAATTAGATCCCACCCTTCGGAAGGTCCGAGTTGGACAAATTCGGTTAGCCGTTTGTAGTCAAATGGAAGGGGCAGTGAGTCGGTGTAAATGTGTGCGTGGGTTACAGTGAAAAATGATGCTTTGGTACCTTGAGGTAATACAGAATGGGGGAACAGTTATAGAGTGGGAGAAGATTATTGTGGATTTTTTTTTTTTCAAGATGAAGTCACGGTGGAAGGTTTATTGATGAATACCAGGAAATTTTTTAATGAGTTTGATTACTCGATTTTGAAATACGTGAATGTGAAAAGAGATATTTGATGGACGTGAATATTGAAGGGGATAAGTTGTAGCTGAGAGTACAGATGATATATTAGTAACGCTGGTTTGTAACTGAAAGAGAGGGGTGCACACACTGCCTGAGGACATCAGTCATATTATGTTTGTCTTCATTGTTTACAGCTGCTTCCTGTGTACATCTTGAGATGATTTTACGTACTCAATCGACAAGATATTACATCTACTGCTCTATCAAAGGGATTTAATTGAAGTACAGGGTATGTTGACAATAATTCATAAAGAGTATAAACTCCAGACTTTATAAAATCACTGGCAAAAAAATCATTTCCTCAAATGCTTACGTCAAAGACAATACAGTTATTGACAATGAGAGGGGATGAGTTGTCTCAGGATTGGGATTGGAAGTCATAAATATCATCTGCTAAATAAAGCTTCGTCGTTTCGGAGGGCGCGAGATAGTGAGGGCAAAGAGAGCTTGCATCGGAAATACAAAAAAACGAAGAAGCTGTCTGCGAAGGGAGCGCTAAGGACAAAGACTCATAAAGCCGTAACATTAAAATATTGAATGGTTCAACTTGACGATATTCTCAGCAGATAAAATAAAGGCTTAAATCATTCTTCTTCTTCATTTCAAAAGTCTTGTTGAGGTGCAGGAAATGAAAAAAAATCTCAATTCATGGATAATGGTCAACAGTAGTATATTCAAATGTGGTACTTTCTCAGATCACGTTGAATCTCTTCATACCTCCCGCATCCTTCTCCCTCTCAGCGCAATCCCATCCCAATAACTTTTTTTCCGCCATCTTTAACCCCTATACCCAATGTTCGAAAAACCACCCTCTTGAAAGACCTACCAAAAGACCAAACAAATGACGCTTGAAACAAACGAAAAACGCAGAGTACCCACCTCCCTTCCCCCTTCGCAGTTTGTCTTTTGACCCTCTCTCCACCTTCATCTTTCATTCTTCTCCTTTTTTCTGGCTACATGAGGCTGTCGAGTGAAAGAAAACATAGCGTGGAGGAACGTTTGGAATTCCTAACCTTTCGATGTGAAAATTTCAATGTCCTAGAATTATTTTTTATTCTCTTTTGCCTTTTTCGTCTCGGTTAGCCAGAACGTTTCTCTGCTCAATGGCTTGCACGATGGGACAAAATTCCATGATAATTTTTTATCCCTGACGCCATCACGATCATCAACAGTTGGATGGAAAAATATACGTAGAGAATTTATTTATCAAAGTGAAGAAAAAATTATCAGATGGTTGGAGACAGTTTTGCCAAATTAATGCGATTGTGTGAAAGAAAATGAGGATCAGAAGTGGAATGAATGAGAAGCAATTCCTAGGGATACCGATAAAACGGATGAGAAGAGGATGTGACTAGTGGAGTGGTGGGTGGGATGGAGGAGGTAAGGTTTCTTTCATCAGAAAATAATTAAGGTTTTCTATGGACGATGATGGATTTGGGAGTTGCCAGGATTCGTTCAGTCAACGTCAGAGGTTGACAATGGGCTCAATGGATGGAACGTTCCTTTATTTAAAATAGCTTTGTGTCCTCGTTGATTTCTTTCTCTCGCTTCAGCCATCCTCCTGATTTCAGTTGAGGGGATAGAGTAGGGAAATCAAGAAGAAGAAGAAAAAAAGGTCAAACTCATTCTCGGTCTTGATGTTTTCAACTGCACCCATGAATACTTTTTTTTCAGGACATTGTACTCTATTCAACGAAATAAGCTATTTCTGGATTGAATACTGGAGACACTAATGAGAAAAATAGTGCTTCATCATTGAAATGAAAATGAAGATTTTTCGAATCAAGTTGATGATTCGCGAGAATTTATATTCAAAAGGATCACTCTGCTGATAACAGAAGGAAATCCTTTTTGTCTGTGACGCGGGAGGAATGTTACACCCCCGGATCTTCAAATCTCCTTAAAATTGCTATTCCCCGAGGAATTCAATCTGGAACGAAGAATCTATTCTTTAGATTCGTCTTCGGGACGTTTAATTCGTTCGTCAGTCTCCAAGGAGGAAGGCTCAAGTGAAAGAAAAAAAAGGGTGAAATACAGGACGATGAGAGTAGGAAAAAAAAAAAACTCAGGAAAATCCTTGCACACCCTCTTAATCTGTCCTTCTTCTCCGGACGTGTACGAAAAGTGGAGAGGGACTTGGTATGGAGTGGGAAGGTGAAATTGTGAGCCCCTTGTCGGCATATTGCGACGATTCGCGGCTATAAAAACCTCTTCACAGGGAATAAGAGACGGTTGAGGCCTTGACTCTTTCGTTTTTTTTTTTTTATTTCTTCTCCTCCACCCATTCTCCTTTTATTCTTCTATTCTAACGCTTCCTAGTCGACGTAAGCCAAGAAGCGAAAGGGGTTCTCGCATTGGGTTGAGCTCGCCCGAGTGACAAATGGCTTGGAATAATACCACCCAGTTTCTCTCCCTCACTTTGTGCACTGTAAATGCCAGCAACTCGACATCCGGCGATCCAACCAGCCCAGCGATTGTGAAGGAGTAGATTTGTTTCTCACCCCCTGGAATAAAGCAAATTCAACTCTTTCTCTATCTAACCTGATGTGTTTTTGGCTCAATGAATATTGGTCTGAGGACAAAAAAAATCATCAAACATGTGTTCAGATGCTTTGAAATTTAATCAGACTAAAAGACTGCTTAATTGTGAACAAATTGGACATGTACAAGTACGAGAAAAACTGTTGAAAGAGATGAAACGATAAATAAAGAAAGTTATCCAAAAATTGTGAGAAAAAGAGAGTGAGAGAGAGAGAGAGAGAGAGAGATGGTGTATGCCTCTGTTTTCGGACTTTTCCATTAGCGGAATGAATCGTTAGTCTTTTGTTGACTTTTATTGGCGATAGTGGGAGAGGGAAATGCACACTAGCAAACATCAGCGGTGTCCCAGAGTGTGTGACCTGAAAAGAGATGAGAGGAGAGGTTGTGAAAAAATTGGAGAAAAGGATGAAAGAAAATAACGAGAATGTAATATGTCCGTGCTAGGGAATTCTGATTAATAAAGCAAGAGTTGTCTGATTTCTACTTGTGGGCCATGGATCAGGGAATGTCCTCGAAAAAGTTTACCGGCTGATATCCAACTGATGATCCCTCCTGTGCCAAAATGTTGGACCATGGATTATCCATATTAGGAGAAGATTGAAGAAGAGATCACCCCTAACAGCATCTACTCAGCCTGAGGGCACATCACTCAGGGTATCAGTACAAGTGGAGTGAATCCAAAGGCAGTTTGGCTCTGACTATTCTGAAATCGGTATGGAGGGTTAATTTTCTGGTCAGTTGGTCGCTTCTGGGCTCTCCAGGGTTATAACCCTACGACCATCTAGAGGTCCGTAACAGCATTCTACTTCATCTTCTCTCTCTCCCTCTCTCAAGCCCAACTGCTTTACCCCTAACATAAATATCCGGAATTAGCCATTTCTCCTGTTTTCTCTTTCCCCAACAGTCCACTGGCCATCGTTGTTTTCTATCGTTCTCACTCTTGCTTGACTTCTTCCGAACAGTTTCAAGCAGACTGTTACTATTCTGGAGCCTCCGAAGACAGAGACAGTGTGACTACGGGAGGAGGGGGAGTGAGTGTGTTTGGAAAAGCACTGGAGAGAATAGGGTACTCTGTGTGATCACTTGACCGATTAAGGACTACTCTCCCTTCTCTCTTGATGCCGAGGGCTTCGATTCTCGCTAGCCACTTGTGAGTTGGGTTTTGGATGGGCTGGTGAACGGAGACGAAGGGGAAGCTTACAAGTGGATTGGCGTAATTGAGGAGAACATATAAATGCCAGTGCTCATCATATCTGACTATTACGACTCGTAAATCATTGAGTAGTGTTGAAATTTGTCATTTGAGAAGAATTTCACTGTTTTGGACAGGAAGTCACATGACTTCATTGAGACCATACCATCTATTGATTCGACAGGATCAGATTTGTACTGTTAATATTGGGGTTCCACGACCGATGAAGACCAGCACATACTTGATTAATGCATACTAAAAGGGATAAAAGTGCGGATAGAAGTGTTTTGAGCAAACGGGCTTAATTCTATCTCAAGCTGCATCTTGATGAATAAAGCAAGCGATGCCTTCGTACGTAATGAATGGAGGGGAAAAGGATAGCTGGAAGAGAATGTCCGCCGTAACGAAAGATCGATCGATATGAGAGTACTCTCAAACCTACACTGGAGAGGACAAGAGTTCAATAGCCAAACAGATAAAAGTCTGCTGTGGAATGATTAAGAATCAAATAAAAAATGAAAATACTTGTGGATCGACTTTTTGTTCTTACTCGGATGGTCCGAGAGGTCCGAGGTGAGGATTTTAGGGGATCGTATAGAGAAAGACGTAACCATCAGGCAATCTGTGGATATCAGCCCTTTTTAGTCACTGAAGGAGGGATTAAGGAGAGACCAAAGCTCCTTAAACTGCGGTGTGAGTTAAGCTGGATACATGTCTGGTCATTCCGTTGGAGACTTAACTGTCCACTATTTTGTCTGGATATGCAAACCTCGGGGACTGAAGGGTTCCAGTTGATCCCTGACCCTTCGAGTGCTTTTTTAGATACATTTCCAGTCGGTTTCTAATCACCATCATCAATTGGTCATCTTCCATTCCTTAATCTTTTTTGAACTTTTTTATCTTCTTTTCAAGTCACTCCTCAAAAACACCATCTTGGAGGAGATATGAGCTTTGCATTTTTATTAGCATCGATCTCCTCCAATCTTCTGACCAGGGAGAGCAATATGCAAAGCCTTAGGATATAGTGTCCTTTAAGTTTCCAATGGAAATGAAAAGGGAAGAGTGTTTTCCATGCATCTGATCTGGTGATTCACAAGATACGTCCGAGGCCATTTGGAAAGGTTCCGAATAGAGAGAGAATGAGACAGTTGTATCTCGGAACTCGTGTGGGAAAATCCAAGTCGAACTGCGGCCGGACGAGCCTCAGAGGTGGTGGTAGTGGTGATAGCCTTATTCCATCGTCTCTCTGCTCATACTTTGGCGAGACAGAAAGTTCTTGGAAAGAGTGAGAGAGAGATGAGATAGGGTATGGGCAAGTTTTCATCGAGTGTCCGGATATTCGCAGATCACAATTCAGGATCAGTATCCAAAGGTCGAAGAAGGATTTTGATCCTGTATTTGAATACGCCGACTTCCTTTTACTCCTATCCCGTAAAGACGGGCACTGAGGGGTGGGTGGGTAGGAGAATACATGCATTTTAACTACCGGACAGATGCCACGAGTCTCACGACGTCCGTCGTCTGGTGTCGCCAAGTTTCTCAACTATCGTATTTCTCCCAACTGCTAGAGGATATAGGAGCTCATAGAGTAGAGTTGAAAGAGGACTATAAAAGATTTCTAATACCTAGCATTGAATTTCTTCAGTCTGTAAATTTCACTTCTATTTCATCAAAATAATATTCATATCATTTGAAATTGATCGGATTAGTGAAAATGTCCAAATGTATACCTGGATAAACTTGTAATATGGTTTCAACAATTTCCGATCATGTTAAGTTCTTCGTCAATAACTGAGGAAATCAGAGGAGCCACACGTCCGGATACCGTCGGACTTGGTTATACCAAAAGGGTGTTTAACTCCTTATCTGGGACTTGATGTGTGAACGTACCAGAAGAGAGGAGGAGGCAAGTTGTAGATGAGGATGATGCATAAGGATAGAGTGAGAAAAGGGAAAATGGTTTGATGGTAGTGGTCGTTGTCGCCCGTAGCTTCTCGTACATTTGCGGGGATGGAGTGAGGAGGGGGGGGGGGGGGGTGGTGGTGAAGAGGGGTGTGCAAAAGGAGGGGGCGGTAACCCAAGAGCCGAGGCGGTAGGGTTTACCCACACTCCTGTACCGTTTTCTCGGGGTAGCGTTGTAGCCAAGTAGGTACCCACCAGAGGTGGATCTGGTTGGCCGCGGCGTCGGCGTCAGCAGCAACGGCAACGGCGGCTACTGCTACTGCTGCTGTCTTGGACAAAATCAATACTGTGGCCACCCAATCTCATCCCCCTTGAAGCAACCCCCTGCCTCCTTCTACTCTTCCCTTTACTATGCTAGAACGTAGCCCCTAAGGTTGCGGAGCGAGTCGATGAGACCGAGGTGGCGGGGGTTCGGCTGCAGATGCCGCGTAATTACCACCCTCAAGACACGTGTGGCGCTCACGCATCCGCCACGTCCTCACCCTTAGGATAAAGAAAGAGCTAGAGGAGGGAGAGAGAAACAGACATTTCCAACACAGTGAATACCACCCCTTCCATCCCTCTCTAAACTACTGGCTTTTCTTACACATCTGCATGTGCGTGTATATACCGAAAAGATTATTACAGTGGTGGTGGTGGTGGTGGTGGACTGTTTCTCCGTGAGGCGATGGGAGTGAGGAAGCTGGTGTAGTGGAGGGGGATGGTAGTAACGGAGGTATCTCTTTATTAAAAGTATAACTTGTGATGCTCGCACCAGCCGGAGGGGCTATGGTCGGCGCTTTGATGCTTTTTGTTGCCTCACCAATGAGGTTAAAGATAAAATGTTAAGAATCATAGATTTCTGTAGTTTGCATAATTAGATTTCTTTGAGCCAGTTAATGGGCTATTTTATTGATAGTTCATGAGAGAAAACTTTATTGGAAACTTCATGAAGGATTCATCAAATGAGAAACAGCATGATAGAGTCATTTTTTGAAATATAAGAGATTTTATTATAATTATACTCAACGAGATGAGGAACATCAAATGATTTCACTTTGGCGTCGTAAATATCGTGAGCAATTATTAAATCAAAGAATCTGAGTATTACGCAAGTACAAAGTTAACCATTCAACCCTCCTACTTTAGCTCACTACCAGGGGTATACTTTTGTACTGCATTGGAGAGTATGAAAGTGGTAGGAGTAGGATGGTAGCCTCTAATAAATTAGCATTCTCGTTCCAACAAGGTCCAGACTTCATCCCTCAGGGCCAAACGGACCACCTACAACATACCACCCTTGCCGGACATTGCGAGCATAGCTCTTCCAGTATCCTGGGCTATCCCCTATACCAAACCTCCACTCTTCATCCCAACTAAACTCACTTCTTCACGTCTCACTCCTCCATTCATTCTCCATCCTTATTTTGCCCTACTGTTGACTGTATTTTATGTGAGGATGAAAAGTACCCTTATTAATACTGTGAGGTAAACCTTTGGGATAAGTCACAGAGCGACAGGATTTTTAATTGTGCGTCATCTGATTTGAGGACTAATTATAATGTTCCATATATTGACAGCATCAGCTGAGAATTCATTATCAAATATTTTGAGCCATTCATCATCATGACTTTGAGGTTTCCATTCGGAAACACAAAACCTGAGACATCTCAATTTTTGAACGATCTTCAAATCATCTTAAAAATTTGCTTGATGCAAAGAGATAATCAACTTGTTTTGAGTTGAATAACTGGAGCTGAATCAATCCAAACATCCAACTCGTCACTAGTCGTGAATTGGATTGATTCGAATCAAAATTCTCTATCCTGACTTGATTCAAGTCGAAATGAGTAAAATTCGATTTGAATCAAAACTTTTCTCCCCTTTTTTTGGCTAAACTTTACAATTTTCCAGAAATTCCTACCCAGAAATTTTCCACATACCACGAATAAATTCAGGTACAAAGCCCGAGGCTCAGAGAGAGTGTCTGAAAACAAGTATCAACGAATTCCTAAAAAAAAAAAACGGACACATGAAAAGAGAAATGAGTGTGTGAGCTGTTGAGCAAGCGAGTATCCGTTGGAGAAGAGTGTAGGGACAGTGAGACACGGATGCTTACCACGTACGTGGGCTCCTGGTGGTCCGCGTACCAGGATAAGGATTTATAGTTTAATATCTCGACCGGGTGGGGAGTCGTCGTCACATTTTCAACCCCCCCTAGAGAGAAACTATACGCATTCACCAGCACGAGTCAGCGTGAGTTCACCCTTACACCATCCCTTGGGACCTTTGTCTCTGTGTGGACTGTATACTCCCTCCCTCTCCACCTTTCTCTTCAAGCTTTCCTATCCAACAGCAAAATTCTCCAACTCATCCTCTGTGCAATGCGCTTTATCCCTCTTTATCCACCAAATCTCATTCACACTTTCTTCTTCCTCCATCTCTATCGCTCACTCATTCTCTCCTCTGTTGTACTCTATCACTGGCTCCTGCAGGATATCTTGCTTTTTTTTTCCCACGTCGTTCGAAGCCAGGATCAACGTAGGATTCCAAAGAAGATTTGTTTCGGTTTGATGGGGCCATTTAAGCGTGTAGATCCGCTCGTTAGATTGGATATCCCCATACCATTCCCATTCCTTAACACCTAAACATTGATGCCGCGAATTTGTTACTCCCCCCCGCTGCTATAGCCTCATTCTATCGAACTGTAAGGGGATAAAAGGACAAACATTTACGGTCTATTTGAATTTCAAATGAGGATGAATTTCTAACGGAGTCTGTCATTTTTTGGGGGTCAGGGGAAATGGTACGAGTGTGATGAGACAGTCATTAGAGATTTTCGAAGAGGTATTAGTGGATAGTATACATGCACTGACCTTTTCCGGGGAACCAGCTACATCCTCTTATTATCAGGTTCTTCATTGGCCAAATCTAGTGTGACACACGCACGTTGTTAGAGAATACCTCGGTACTATCAATATACAGGAACTGGACATTGGGGAGCAGTCGTAATGATTCTGGGATACAGCGATTTTTCGGGGGGATCTTTGGTTTAATTTTTTGGGACAAAATTGAGATTGTCGAATTTATGTTGGCATTCAAGTCGGCATTTTACACCGATAGTTGGAGGAATCTCTCATAAAAAGTTGCTACGCGTTAGTGCAGTCATTGATAAACACAGAGTCAAAATCGAATATTAGTAATACGTCTTGGGTTGATGACGATATCAATGGTTTTCATCATTAGCATCAACTCGATAATATTTTGATTCACAACTGACATATGAAATGAGAACAAAAAATGGAAAATATCACTGGAGGGGAGAAAATATTAGTTCAGTGACATCATTCCAGAAACATCGTTGTTTTTCATCAATAACTCGCTCTTGCCTCCGGGAGAATTAGATAATAAACACAATTGAGTTCAAAATCATCAATGATATCATCAAGGTTCAGGTTTCTTGTCCCACTGATAAGTATATGGTGACCTAAAAATTTTATCAGTCACATCATATTGAACTGATACATGATCATTCGATCAATAATTCATGCAAATTTTGCTATTCTCTATGTTCTCTACGTACGATTTGAATGATATATCTTAGAGATAAAATCAGAGTCAAATATCATCAAGTGACTCGTGTAAATGTAAATATCTCATTAATAATTTTGACTTTCGACCGTATAAATTAATAAGGAAAAAATATCTCAAACTTTCGAGGTGATTAGGGCTACTAGTATGTCATCACCTCGTAACCTCATAACCAAAGAATGATTGTCGAAGGCAATAACAACGATGCAGGGAAGAGGAACGGGGAGTTCCAATATATAAATGGACGAAAAATTATATATGGTATCAGTATCAATTGTAAAATGAGATCCTACGCACTTATCGTTGTTCTTGCAGCTGTTTTCATCAGTCATGAGGTGGACATAAGTATCAAATTTCCTATTCATTTTTACTCGCATCGGGTTTCATACCAATTTCTTTAAATTCATACACCTGTGACATACCACCGATTTTTTAAATCAAACATTAACTATTTTTTCACTGTACGTGGATTGAACATATATCTGACACATACTCATTTCTAAATTGGTTCTTGGAGATTCGAAACTCCCATGAAGAAAAAAAAAATTATGGTAATGGATTCTTTAAGAAATCCGCCTAACATGTTCAAGACCTGAGCATTGTCTTGAGGATGTGATATTAAAGTTTTGTGTGCAATTCATCGAATAACGAATAAATAAGACACGGCCCTTAACGAAATAACTTGAGGTTTCAGGCTCGGGTTGTCACCCATAGAAAGAGGATTCCAACGATTAGCTTCATTGCCAGAATCGAAGGTCAGCTCATTCGATACGAAAAAAGTCGTAATAGTGTCGTTTTTAACGCAAAGGATGAATCCGCAGAGGAAATTGCTGAAAAAAAGGTTGAAGAACTTATAGTAAGTTTCATGAAACAAAATATGCATATTCATTGAGTTGATTACAGAAAATAATTTCACGACTGGAACTTGCATCATATATGTTATAATGATACCATATCATTAATCAAAGTTTTTCCACTTTGTAATCTATTTTAATTTGTATCTCTCAATCTTTATTCATTGATAAAAAATCTGACGATTTAAGGTACATTGAAAGCTATGAGTGAGGTTAGGTGAACAAATTTGTTTAAAGGCTCGAAAAGTGATGGAAAAATTGGCATAAACCGTCAGATTAATTTTTATACAATATAATTAAACGGCTTATGCAGTGTTCTCAATGTCACTTTTTGATCGTTAATGATTTCTTATAAAAATTATTGGACATAACCTAGCACTAGGCGGTCACGCAAGAGGGAGTGAGATGCACAGTGGATTAGAAAGAGATCGTGGTCATGCAATCATCTGTTGAAATTTATTGTGCAATATATCCACGTGAAAAGCTGGCAGAATCAATCAGGAATTGTCGACTGAATGTCACTTTTCACCGTGGTAGGTTTTTTTTTAAGGGTCGAAGATCAATTTTTTTTATGGGCAAATAATTTCTTGTAAAAATCATTGAATTTTATCCCACTCTCATTTGACTGTGGACATTTTCAATTAATCATATTTTTTCCATCCAACGTGACAAATTTATCATAAAATTTGAGAAAATGGAAAAAAAGTGCTTTTACAGGTGAATGTAACTCAGTAAGGGGTCGATTGTGGAGGTCGAAGCTTTCAATGTACCTTAACAGTAGAAATATGGTGATAAGGTAAGGCCAACATGAGCATCAGATAAAAATTGTGGGATGAATATTCCAAGCCAAATCGTACAGGGCAGAAATTATTTTTATTCGAGATTAATTCACTGGAAATAATCAATCACGAATCAAAATTGCCAGAACATTGTTTACCAGAATAACAAAAATAGATATATTAATTTTCAACGTCGTTCATTTTCTTTCTCATTTAATTCATTTAGCGGCAAAAATCTGATAAAAATGATGATTCATCAGATCAGAATTCAATGTTCCTGGCACAGTTGTTTTGTATCGAATTCCATCATGATTAAGAGATTAAGAAAAAACGAATAACAAAATCATTAAAATGTATATATACTCGGCAGTCGGTCGTTGAAAAAACATTAAGGATTTTGTTGATTTATCAAATTTCCAAAATATTTTCGAAAGTTGATAACTATAAAATCTGCTGTAATAGCACATTGCACAACTAGTGCGTATGCGATGCTTTTGCACGTGTGTGGTACACGTACTATTTTTAATAATATCTGCCGAAAAAGTTTGTTTTGTGTAAAGTTCAAGGTCACGTGAAAAACAAACACTCTACGCACAAAAAATAATGCCGGAAAATATACTTTTTCGGCAGGTGTTACAAAAAAAATGGTTATCGACTTTGTTGATAATAATGATTAAGAATTTTTACATTTGTAATTACTAGGAAGTTGATCTCAAGAAATTGAGGGGAATTCAAGGAAAAGACCTGGACAATTACCGTGAGAGACTGCAGTCAAAAGTGGACAAGTATATGCGTCATTACATGGCATCGGTTGAGATGTGTGAGGAAGAAAGAAAAAGAGAAGGGCTTGTGGATAGCCTAATTATTAAACTAAGAATAGTGAGTAAATTATTCCAATGTTAGAGAAATCATCATGATATGGGAAATATCGTTTCGTGGTATTTCTTTTCTGTTCTCAGGAAGCGCGGGATCTCATGCATGCTGTTGGATATATTGAAAGTTGTAAAAAATCCACTGAAAAAAAAAAATGCCTTCGCGATGGTCCCAAACTCACTGAAATTCAAGATCGATTTCAGGAATTCAACAAAGAAGTACAGCAATTGGTTGAAGAGCCATTAAACCTAAAGAATGAACACCCATTAAAACGAAAGGAAAGATATAAGATGGAGCGCTGTTGGATGACATCATACGATCATTTTGAAAACTCTTTGGTCTTTTTATATGAAATCCTAGATGGCATTCCTGTGGTTGAGCCTGAGCAACGCAATTCGAATAGCACTGATGAAGAAGTAACTGAATCATCACCAGAATATTATTATGATGATGCTTAAATTATGCAAATTTGAAGAGACCAGATTTCTCACTTTGCTATTATTAAATAACTCAGCCAACTTTGATTTTTTGTTTTGCTTTTTTGTGAATCCATCCTTGCCAATGAAATAAACTAAGCCATACAAAATATGTAATTGAGGGACGTAATAGCCCAACAGCCAAGGAAAAGTTTCTATCCCGAGTTGTCCAATACAGTCTAAGTGTCACTGTAAATCTATTCACGAAGCAATTACCTTAACCATCATCTTCAGATCATTCTCATTCAATAAAAGGAAAACCACAGAAGCGTTTCATTGAGATGTCGCCTTGAGTGCATTACAAAATTGTTAAGATATTGTAATAGATAAAGAGGGAGGGAGAAAGAACGTTTTCATTCTTCTCCTTGTCGTCAGATTTTATGTTGTTCATCTTCATTGACTAGCAGTGAAATGAAAAAAAAATGACACTGAGTTTAATTTGACGGAAATATCACACTTCCTTTCTCTTGATATATCCTGTATTATCCACTAAAATCCATTCAGATGGACACTTCTCTATTGAAGACATCCAATTCAGAATTAAAATAGAATAATTTTCATCACAAAGTCAAATATATCAGAATACCTTATTCTTTCAGAAGAACATTCCGCCTACCCCACATGAATATTTCATAATAAATCAAGCAGGAAAGTACAAATGGTTGATGTGCATCACCATCCTTTTCCGTTGTTTTCCGGCCTTCGAATTCTCCGGCCACTGAAACATTTAGACGCCGGATACAGAGGTCCCAAACTGCCACAGGGATTCGTTATAACCTCCACCGGAAGTCCCTAAGACTTGCATCAAGCTACACTCTACATTCAGCACTAGGTGGACTGTATACCCCACCACGGATATTAAAGGAAATGGGGGTATGATTAGTCGGGTACGTGCTCGGATTTTCGTTTTAAGGAATTCACTCAAGTTTTCAGGGATCCCATTATGTGCCAAAACTTGTGTTCTAGATTCACACTGACGAAATAATGTGTCATAGTCATAACAAAAACAAAGAAGACCTCACAATAGTATTGTTTCTTTTAAATGGGGAGAAAACTCTCCTTAAAATGTTGTAAAAACATCTTGGGAAGGAGTTGGAAAACATTCTCAGAAAGTGGGTCTCCAAACTTTCACCGTGATGACCATTGCAAGTGAGAAAAAAAAAGAGAGCACCACTCGTATCTACCATCACCTTTTCACAGAGACTTTTGACACAACCATTGCCATAGGCAGACTCCTTCTGACCTTTTATGTGTGCATGTGTCTCTAACGAAAATCTTGTTCTTTGTAAGTCAAGACTCTCCCTTGGGTCACAAAAACAGGTAATGCAAGTAGAAAGATCTCTAGAACTGGAGATTTTGGTGCAGTGTGTAGGTCATACCCCACATCTAACCAAGGTGTGTATCGTTACTTGGATGCTCTGAGCTTGAGAGGCTAAAAGGGGTTGTCTGAGAGAGAAGACAAGGTGGAAGGTGGGTAAAATAAATGAGGGTGAGACAGAATGGAATGGGTGGCTTGCTCTTAGCCACGTTAATACCTTGAGAGGGGAAGCGTTAATTAATAATTGCACGAGGGTCCGGAGGCTAGACCCTAAAGAGAAGTAGAAGAGAACGAGCGTGGATGAGAGTGTAGGATCACGTATGTATCCGCTTTACTTAGGCTAATGTTGCAGTACTCCTTTCATCTTATCTGACCTAGCCCAACCATTCTACCATCATCGTTGATCTTGCATTTTCCTCACTCCGTTAGGAGAATCTTCCTAAAAATAAGAGCACAATGATATGTGTTTGAAAGCCCTTAGGACTTGTGTTCTAAGGGCGACATAGGGATGAATTTACCCGATTTTAGGATTGGTATACAGAAATAGAGTGGGCCACGTGAGTGTTAGGGCGGGATATGCCCACCAAGCCTTCTGGCCATAGAGCTGTCAGGGAGATAAATCGGCTCTGGCTTAATTAAATCTTCTTCCGTGCTAACCTCCCGCATCCAGTGGCGATACTCATCCTTGTTGTGCCGCCTTCTGAATTTCTCTGTAGACAGTTTTCAGCTTCTGTGTGTGTATTTGACAGACACCGGACAACGATGTTGGTCTTTACGAGGGTCCAATTGTTTCCAAAAGGTTATTGTACTTGATTTAGGGATGCTCAGTTAGGAAGAGAATAACTGTATGTTAAGTTATACTTTTGCTGTTGTTTTCATGATTTATTAATTTTAAAGGAGCATACTCAGCATTTACATTGTTTTGATAGAGTGGAATTCATGATTCACCAAATTTAATACCATAATTCCCTAGCATCCTCAGCACATTCCAATTTCTGATATTCTATCCTTTCTAGTATGACGAGACTCAAATCTTCATGATTCGGGAGTTTGATGCGATCCGAATGAAAGGAGATAGTCTAATTCTCGAAACAGACATCTCAATAACGTCGAGTTTCTCGAGATTGAAGACGAGGTTGTCTAGGAGGAAGGAATGGTGCTAGAGACGGTTTAAAGCCAGAGAAATTTCACATAGAGGAACTATATCCTACTATCTCGACAATCGCGAGTTACGGGCTCGTAGGAGGCTACCAACATGGTTGCAAGGTGGTGACTTGGTGTATAGGTGGTATGAAGGTGGTGGTATGGGGAAAGTGGAGAGGATAGAGAAGAGGAATTTCTACTCCCCCCCCCCCCTCCTCCCCGCCCTCTTCCCCTCACCCTTTTTTGCGGAGAAAGGAGCTTCCAAGCTACAGCAAAAGGAGATGCAGGAGAAGAACGAGAGGCAGTAAGGGAGATGGAGAAAGAGGAATAGTGTATGTTGGTGTGTGTACGTCGATAGAGCGGCGCGCCGCGGAGGCCAAGATACGACACCGCCGCCACCGCTGGCAGACCCGTAAAGGGGTGGCCTGGGGTTCCAACTATCCTCATTCCATCCCATGACTTCCTTCTCTCTACGAAGCAAGCCTTTAGAATTCAAGGTGGGGTGACGAAGATGGGACGAATGTGTTTGAGCTTGCGACGGATATGGATATAGGAACATCCTGACTAATACAAGCTTGTCTTCTAACTGTTATACATTGTAAACTCTGTTTTCTCATCGCTGTAGGCATTTTTATGTATGTCTCTTGGCTTGTGGAAATCTTCAGGTACAATTCGGTGTAAACATTACTAGTTTCCTACTCATCTTTTTAAAATTACCTCTGATAATTACTCCGCACATGCACTTTCCATGTAGCTTTATTGAATGAAAATAATCTGGAGATGGTGGCTGAGGTAATTGCTTCGTGAATAGATGCACAGTGACGCTTGAACTGTGTTGGAAACTCGGAATAGAAACTTTTCCTTGGCCGATGGGCTACCATGTCTCTCGATTACATATTTTGTATAGTTTATTTCGTTGTCAAGGATGAAGATTTACAAAAAAGTAAAACGAAAAATCAAAGTTGGCTGGGTTATTTAATGAAAGAAATGTGAGAAATGTAGTTTCTACAAATTTACATAATTTAAGCATCACTAGCGCTATTTGAATGACGTTGCTCACGCTCAACCGCAGTAATCTAACGTTGTCGATTCTTCATGTAGAGTAAAGAGGATCGAAATTCATCAAGTGCTGAAGTAAGACAGTCATTCATTTTTTTTTCTTCTTCCAGATTTGATGGGTGGACATTGTCAACCAATTCCTGTACTTTCTGCTGCAATTCCTGAAATCGACTTGAAATTTCGGTGAGTTTGGGACCATCGTGAAGGCATTCTTTTATTTCAGTGGATTTTTTACAACTTTCAACATATTCAACATCAACCATGAGATTATGTGCAACCTGAGAACAGAAAAGAAATACCACAAAACTATATTTCCTATATCATGATGATTTCTCTTACATTGAAATAATTTACTCACTACTTTTAGTTGCATAATTTGGCTATCCACAAGCTCTTCATCTCTCCTTCGTTTCTTACAAGACTCAACTGAAGACTGGTAATGACGCAGATACTCGTCCACCTCTGACTGCAGTATTTCACGGTAAATGTTCAGGTCTTTTCCTTGAATTCCTTTTGGCTTGAGATCATATTCCTAATAATTACAAGTGAAAAATCTTTTATCATAAAGTTGATTGACAGTGAATAATTGTTTTAATGGTATTAAATAATGTGCAGAGCTGATTTCGTTCTCAATATTCTTAATTTATATGTGATTTTTCAAGCAAATATACGAAGGGATTACCCTCTCTCCTCTGCCAAACACGCTGATGGACCTACTATATGGTAATACAATGTCTTGTAACTTCCTCAAATTATAATTTTTACAATTATCAACTTCCGAAAATATCTTGAAAGTCTCAGAAATCAACGAAATTTTCGGTGTTTTTTCAACGACCAACGGCCGAGAACATTTACATTTTTTACGATTTTAGTATTCGCTTTCTTTTATCTCTCGTTCCCGAGCAATGCCCGGGGGGGGGGGGTGCTTAATATGAATGATAATGATAAATCATTAGAATGGAATTTAATGTGTTGAAAAACCATTTTGTCAAGGTCATTGGACTTTCTCCTAATAATTTGATTTTCGCCGCTGAATAAATGACATGAGACTGAAATCGAATATCATTAAAAATCGATTTATCTATTGTGGTTGTTCCAGTAAAAAATGCCCACGCAATTTTGATGAGTGATTGATTATTTCAGCAGAGTGCATGATGCTCTAGTTGTGGAATTTTTTTTGTAATGTAGTTTATGAATATGCATATTTTGTTTCATTAAACTTACTACAATCTCTTCAATTGTGTCTTTAGCCAATTCATTCGTGAACTCATCGTGTACGAGGGGAATGTCCATTATTATACGATCATTTTCGTATCGATTGAGAATATTTTGGATGGTGGCAATAGACGAGCTCTTGTCGCTGAATCTGAAACCCCATTAAAGGTAGTTATTTCGCTGGGGGCAAGATAGGGGGGAAAATTCTAGGTTTGATTAGTAGACTTTATTATTCGTATGTGATCTTTATTCAAACCGAATGGTACAATTTAGGGGAAGAGAGGGTATTACCGGACAGCGGGTAATACCGGACACTCTGATATCTAAAAAATGGATGATAATTTTTTTTCTGTAACAATTTGATGAAGTCAAACCTATTGTCCTTATGTAATTTTGGATGTTTTGCTAATATAATTTTGTGATGACAATTAGAAAAAAAATATTGAAATTTTGAGGCTATTAGCATCTAAGAAATGGCTGTATTCAAATGAGCATTTTTTCTTTTTTTTATTTCTTCATATCGAAATTATATTTATTCTATGAATGATTTTGGTATTCAAATTTTGCATCCGAGAAAACATTATGTTTAAATTTTACATTGAAAATATATAATTTTGAATAAATACGAAGGTAGTATTTTATGGTGTCCGGTATTACCCGACTTGGAGAGTAAGACCGGACAAATCGACTTTTTCGAAATAAAATAATTATAAAAAATCAGTTGGATTTATTATTTTTTTTTTATACACGATTGAAGTAGAATGAATAAACTTTAATTAGTGATTTTTTTAAGTTTCGAGAAAAATTATCAATAAATAATATGAGGAGTTCTGCTTAAGTGTCCGGTAATACCCTCTCCTCTCCTACTAATCAAACCGAGAATTTCCATTAAACTCTAGACAAAAATTACTGTGACATTATTTATCCTCACCAGGACAATATTTCTCAAAGGGAAAATAAAATTTAATTTTCATTTATCGAATTTTTATTGTTCACAATTAAATTTCGCCAAATTCCTAAATCGAATGATAATTTTTACCAAAAATTCCTCTCCGTGTACTTCAACCATTTGATATTTAGAGTAAAAAAGAATAAGAAATGTAACACTTACGTCCACCTCATGACTGATGAGAACAACTGCAAAAGCAACGATAAGTGCATAGAATGTCATTGTACAATCGATACTGGCAGCATATATAATTTCTCCTCTATTTGTATATTGAAACTGTCGGTTCTTCTTGCCTGCATCGGTGTAATTGGCCTCGACAATCATCCTTCGGGCATGTGCTTATGAGGTCATTATACATACCAGGAAGCCCTAATCACCTTGAAAGTTCAAAAGAATTTTGAATATTTCAATCGATTCTAAGGAATTCATGCACGTCACAACCAAGCTTATTACGATACATATCATGGTCTGTGAGTATACCAAATAATTGTCCTCAGATTTGCTCGACACCACATGAGTTCAGTAGGGAGTTAGCTAAAGTGGGGGTAACGCGTAATTAATAAATAAAATTTTATTTTTTGTCACTAGTCCCGATAAACCGCATTTCTAACCTCACTTCGTTCGGTTAGAACGCGGTTTTCGGGCCTCGTAGCAAAAAATTGTATATGTTCAACGGCCAATAAAGTATTCATTGACGAATGTGATTATAATCCTCGCCTTCGGCTCGGATTATAAAGTCACATTCGCCAATGAATACTTCATCGGCCTAATGACATAATATACTATTATTTGTATGTTTGAATGGCGACGATGCTCAAAAAGATCCAGCGTCTTTGTCTTACGCATCAGGGGCTCTGATAGCGCTGTCTCTCTCGCTCCTACAGCGGACTGACCGAGAGTGAATGAATTCATTTAAGGTTGTTGCCCCGTGGCTCAAATACTCGACATTTCCTAATGAAATTTTTATCATAGATAGCTCAAGGGATTACCTATAAAATGAGCACAGACTGATTTTTATAAATCGCCTGTCTTGAGTTATGATTTTTTCCTTTTAACACGTCCGTAAAGGCAATTTCACCTTTTTTATTTTTTAAAAAATCAACTACTCGAGATTTTCAAAAAAAAAAAACATAGTGTAGAACTACCCGAGTGGAAAATCTTGGTCAGAGGCGTTACATGCCTGATCAGGTACCTGAGTAAGGTCCTGATCAGTGACTGAGCATAGCCTGACCACAATTTCCACTCGGGTAGTGTCAACCAATTTATCAAAAAAAAAATCGACTCGAAAAATCGCTTCATACCCGAGAAATAATTTGAAAAAGTCGTGTTTTTTGCCTAAGTGGACGGGACGTTGAATTCAGTACACCCGACGCGGCAGCAACGCAGCTACCGAAGCCATCAAAGAGAGAGACAGACTATGCATGAGAGAGCCTACGCATGGTTGCCACGATCGACATCATTCAGCGTTAGCTGTATGCGCACGTATTGATGCACAGTCTATTCATGTGTGCGTGAGGCGTGTCGGACTGTACTTTGGTGAAAGTTTTCGGTCTAACCCGGGCGCTCTGTTTAGCGGGATACCAGCGCTCAGCGTCAAAAATTTTGACACTGACTCCCTCGGGGCAACAACCTTAATACATTTATTGTCCTAATATACTGAAAATTTTACATTTTCCGAACGAATGTTAATAATTTAATAATTTTCGAACCAGTATATAAAAAAAAACTATGTTATTATAAAAATAATCTTGTTTGAAGACTACTCCGATAATTAATTATTTTTCATCAAATACTTGATGAAAATCAACGGAAAAAATTAGAAAAAAATCTGAGAGTATACGTTTTAAATCTTCTTTGAGGGGGAAATAAATAAAATTGAAATATCGATTTTTGGTTGACTTACAGCCATTTGTTTATAGCGTGAAGCGCGCGGATCATCGCGCGCTGACAAACAAATGACCCCTAGTATACGTTATTCTAACCACTAGCCTAGTTCGTCCTTCAACTAATATTGTTAGTTGGTTTGTTCATGGCAGGTTATTGTCCCTTTTGAAGTGTCATATTCACTTTTGTCAACTAAATTTCAGTTGACCGCGCTATATTTTTCTCTCAGTATACTCATTCTCAATAGATATACGTAATATTCATTTTACGTACAGTTGAGAGGAGTAGATGTTTGGTCATTATTCGAAAATTGAATATTAAAAAATTTTATCTCCTTCCAATAAATGCGAAATGAGTTGCCCCTGAACTCTCATTATCAGTCCTTCTAGCAGAAGGGATCCTGCAATTACGAGAGGTATTCAAAGGGATGATGAGACATTAATTTCTCTCACTTTGCGCGGATAATTCTTGTGGTAAGACTGAGAGTTGGGATCAAAGAAGTCATGGCTTCAATTTTTTGCTACCATTTAACATCCTATTCAATAGAGAGGGGCTGTCCTAACCAATCGAATGCCCTCACCCTCTTGTTTAACATGTTCTTTGAGTGGAATTAAACATATCCTTCTCCAACAAATCAATAAAGTGTCAATGATTAATGAATTTACAGAGTAGAATGAAATAATCGAAAATTCTCAAATTGCATCAATGTTTTTATTTTTTCATATCGCAACAGGTTGAACAATTAACCACTGTCGATAGCCATATTACGAGTGAAGATTCAAAACCAAAAGACCATATGTACCATAAAAATCCTCTCGTTTACCGCTCATGAATATTAACGTCTTTTTAAGTGCATACCGAGTACATCGTGATTTAGTGCCCTCTCTCGTTTTTCCACGTAATTCAACTGGACATGCCGATATACATAACCACTGGTTAAACGGGTCGAAACGCGGGTGTTTCGGCGGGCACACAATTACGTACGTATGCGTCGCGTGTATGTCGCGATGGTTCGCATCGCGGCCCGCGCGGATATGGTATCACACATGAGGGAGTGTCGGGTGGTGGCCGTGGATAGGTTGGAGCGGGTGAGTATCGGTATTCGGTTAATTATGATCCCCCTACTATCCACCCACTCACCACCCACCCTCTTCATGTGCCAAACGTTTCTCTCTCCCCCTTCCCCTCGTTCGTGCACATTGCCCCCCGTCCCTTTCCCTCATCTCTCAACATGAATTCTTGACGCGGGGGGTGTCACCGTCCTCATGCCGGGCGAGCTTGTCATATTGCCAGAAGCAATCCGATATACACCGGCCATATCTAGTTTGTGATGTGCAATCTCTATACGTAGAATGAAAATTGAGCAATTGCTGCTGATTAAATTACTAATCGGAATTTCACATATTGTCAAACATTCAAAGTATGTTTCCTTGATTATTTTCTTCACTTGATATATGTTGGAAAGGACTGGTGTTGGATATAATGGAGAATTCTGGTGGAAAATATTCTAGAAATGGAATAGTATCTCAAGCTCAAAAACATTGAATTCTGTATCCACCCGAGTTCTTAGCTTCAACACTATACTATAGAGTGATATTTAGTCATGGCTTTGTCTATGAATTGTTTCGGTATTAGACACTGTCAACAATTTCAAAAACATTTCGAAATAAGAGAGAGAGAGCCCTCAATAGTAAATATAATGTATCCGATTACCCGTGCTCTCGAATCTTGCTATGCAGGGGATTGTTAAGTTACAAACAAATCAGTAGAGTCGTTTGTTTTACTTCTACCGCATCAGTTGGGGGTATGTATTTAATTAAAAACCCTGGGGGATACTAGATCGAGCATCAATATCTTCAGATTCTTCGCTTCTGCCTCTAACGTATTCAAACAACTTTCTCATCGTTAATGAAATTCCGGAATAATTAAAAAAACTGAATTCAAGATTAATTTTTCTTTCGAAAAAACAAAGTTTTCAATGTTTATATAAGATTTACAATTTTAGCATAAAACCAAGTATCATACTAAGAACATGAATTCATTGACTTGTAATTCTGACAGTTATCATCAGAGTAGAAAGTGGTTGGAGAGTCAATTGATCGATGAAAGCTGATTGTAGTGAACGTCCGGAAGATTAGATGCGCGAACATGGAGTTAAGCCTGACCCCAACATCCGCAGTTATCTCAGCCTATCGGCCGAATAATCACCGCCTAATCGTGGCAGACCAATGGCTAGATATCTCGACGTTACCACAGGCACTACATGCATGAATACTATTCACGCTTGGTACGCTGCTCTCCATATGCTGATGATAGTCATGTCCCAAGATATTCGATTATCTCCTGCTTGGCTGATGATTAGTAGAGACCTGTTTATAAAGATTTACCGTCAATTTCATCGAAAAGTGTCAAGGATGAGAGCATCAGCCCGATAACTCGACAGTTGTGAGTTGCAGTTTCAAAGACTGAGATGTGTTGTCATAGAAATGAGTTGATGATCAGCTTTTCGACTCAATCTTCAATGAAAAGATCTCGTACTTCCCTAACGAATTGCTTCTCTCCACCACCTTGGGAAATATACGAATTCTTATCAGGCCATCTCAATGACAAGCCAGTCGCCCCCAAAATGCCAAGCTATCAAGGGTCCCACAAATCTTACGTGCCCACAAACCTCAGACAGATCTTGATATATACATTGAAAACAGTTTCATCTCATTCTCACTATTCTCTACCAAAAACTCTCATCCCTCCATCTATCCATTTCCTGCTACCCCTAGAACAACTCGACAAGATTCTAGATGAAAATGGGAAGGAGTGAATTGCTTGCTATACAACTAGAGTCTACGTTGACTAGTACACTTGCAACAAAGAGTAGATGAGGTTTCCATAACTCATTCGTGTAGATTCACAGGACACTGCTACATTTGGAGAATGATGTACGATAGTTTTCAGGGTAACGCCCAGTGTGAATTCAGGAAAACTGAGTGCCAAAATCCATAGAAATATCCTCACAGTCAGAAAGAGAGATGAGATGATGGGGTGTGTGTAAAGGGGGATCAACCTTTAATAAACCAAAGTGCACACGAGCCGCATTGCAAAGAGTTTTCACTCGTGTCCAGCTTGTAATAGTGAAAATGGTACAGAGGAAGAATTATGACCAGCAGTATTTCTCTAACGCGGCTGTGTCCAGTGTGGAAGTAAAGGGTTTCATCCTATCGAATTGGAGATTTTCATTGAATGGAGGAGAGGAGGCAGGAGGATTGGACTCTCCAGTTGGCCAAAGGCTTTTTGCATCAAAACTCGTGAATCAATGCTGTATAAAGTGTCCTCTTGCTGGAAGAATACTCGGGAGGATATTCCTCTTATACTGCGTTTAAAAACGTGATAAATGCACTGGTGGAAAAAATATGACTGAGAAAAATGCCTGAAAAGAAGCAGTAGTATGAATGAGAGAGCGAGGAAGAGATAGAGGAAGGATGGAAGTGAATGAGAAATCGAAAAACTAATATCCGCTCAAGCCCCAGAAGCACTGGGAAAGGCCGTTTGTTGCGCATTGTTTTTGAATGCTCTTGAATTAACCCTCGAGCCAGTTGTCTTTGGTGTGATGAAGTATAACCATTTTTCATGGCTTTTTGATACAGGAATGAATTTTTATTCTGTACTTTATTTCACCTAAACATATGAGGGTTAATTTCAATCATGGGTGAACCAAATTAATGGACAAGGTAAATCATTATTTCGAACTGATTCATCCAGTTGTTTGATAAATTGAAGGACATTCACTTATTAATGCCAAGTCAGGCATCGGGATTATTCCAGGAGAGGTCGTGATGAGCTTAAGGAAGACTCAAGCCACAGTTTGAAACTAAATTTTCACTTGGTAGTTTTCGGAGGGGCTTAAAGAGCATTACTCACTTATGAATTTGCAGTCTCCTTTTCTGAATTAAAATGGAGAAAAAACAATTAATAGACAACTAGAGAGGGGCTCATTAAATAAATCCCATGGTATAGATTTACTTCAGAGTGAAACATGATTTTCTACATAATCACCGATAATAACCCAAGCGGCTTGTGAAAACTTTTTTTTTCTCTCTCCAAACTCTAACCATTCCCCACCATTCGAGAAAGTCTTGACTTTCATCGTTTTCTTTATCCAGCATCTTGTTCTCACCCCGTCCTGCACTTTCTCACTAGTACGATGGTCCCTTGTCTTTTTCCACTCCCTCCGTATTCCAACCGAGAAGTTGGTTTACCTCCCCCCCCCCCCCTCCCCCCGGGGTGGTTAGTGGGGTCTAGTTAAGGGGCGTCTTAATTACCCACGGTAATGAACACCTTGTCGTAAAAACTTGCGCCGGTTTAATTATTTCCACTCCAGCACCCTCACCTTTTCAAGAAAGTGAGTGAGAAAAAAAAAAATGCTCCATCACTCTCTCGCCCCCTTCTCATCATACTTAAGATTCTGTTTACTCTCTTTCAGTCGTCAAGTGACCCTCCGTCCAAAACCTTTCCACTGATTTTCCAGGGAATTGAGTTTTTCTTTGACATTGGCATATTTCAATTTTTAAAAAAGTATTTCCATTATTTTTCGTATTTTTCAGATACTTTTCACAAGATTGACTCCCTGATTTCCTCACCGAATAGTCTGTGAAAATGATGCTCCACGGTGTGTGGGTTGAGGGGGAAAATGCCGAGTATATCTACACACCCTCCATTGATTTTTAATATTTAAAAGCACATCTGAAATATGCCGATTCTAACACATAAATACTGAGGGTGAGACGATGTGGAGGGGAGGACGGGATAATAGAAATACTCTAATTCTATACATATACTTTGCTCTCCCTATTCACTTGTGAATTTACAAAAGGTGAGAGGGATGTAGTAGGTACCTCCTCCAAAAATAAATACATAAAATTTCTTCCTTCCAGTCGAAATATGTTAGAAGACATTTTAGACATGTGTGGAGGATAGAATGAGAGGGACAGAAGACCGGAGGTAGTTTTGAAATATCCCGCAAGTTGGCGCAGGAATGATATGCCCGGAATTCTTGGTCTGGCAAGTCATTGCGCCCTTAATTAAAAATTCAACATCCTCCCTTCCCGTCTCATTCACGAAAACGAAAAATACGCGGAGGCCTCTTTCCCCCCATATTCATCCTAAACTATCAGTATGGTAGAAGCTGAAAAAAAAGAGGGATAAAGAAGAGGAGGGGGTTGTTGGGTGGATATATATATTGTATACTCATGGACCAGACTTTTTAAGGGTGGCATTCAGCCAGTCGTACGTCGACGCAAACCACATTCTTTCGTTTAATTCCCGCGAATTTATACTCGAGCATGGGAATATACTATACCCGTCTCCTCATCCCCATACTTTACTACCGGGGTGTGAAAAAAAACAAAACACCTTTGAAAAGTATTGCCTTGGATAATTGGATTCGACGAACGACAATCTTGTTGGATATCGCTGTACATACCACACGACTGCGATTGTTTCTTTATTTGGCTTTTTGGTGAGACGGAGGGGTGCCGAAAATTGTATCTTAGAATGCACTGTTAAAAATTTTAGGGTAGAAATTACCACACATGTGTAGGAAGTCATTAACACCATACAGTTATAGGAGTGTTACTAAATTTCGAAAGGAAATCATAATATTCCCACGCACTTTCGAAACAAAATGATAATATTTCTGGAATTTTCCTTAACTCTGGTTTACAATTGAAAGATTGTAATTTTCTCAGACAAATGTATGTTTAAATTGTGACAAATTTACAATTTTTTTAAACAGCGTATCTTAAAATTGGTAGAATAAATGCATTATTCAAAGTCGATTGGAAATTCATAATTCGGTATGGCATATTCATGACATAATTGCAGTATGTATAGGAAAATCATCGGAAAATGATGAGAAAATTGCAAGAAAGTATTATTTTTCCTATATGAACAGTAATTTCCCAGCATTTTTACTAATTCTACAGGCCTGTTGATAGAATTGCAAATATGTGAAGTAATTTTCTAGTAAAAAATGACAATCGGGAATTATTTACAACGATAGTAATTTTGTTATACGGATGTAATATAAAAGTGTACTAAAATCACAATCTTTTTTAACAGTGTGAGATAGTATGGATACAGTTTCTGAATGAAAGCATTTTTAATTGGATTGAATGAATTTGATTTTATGAAGAAATAGGATTGAATCATTCATAACAAGAAAATATCTCTCATTTCAATAATTTAAAAGGTATCTTTATTGAAATTGATATTACACTTGTTGGTATACACATATAATAAATTTATACAAAGATGAGTTATTCTCAGCGACGACTCCACAAAGATTCTCAGATGTTCACTCTCAATGTTTCCTTCTGGGTAACTTGAATATTTGAGGAAGTAAAAAAGATCAAAGTGTGCGCCTTCGTCTGGTCAATTTCATCAACATTTGAATACGCAGTGAAAGAACCAGTACGCCCAACTTCACCACTCATATACCCCATACTTCTTGTATATATATTTTCTACGTTTTACCTTGGAGGAAGAGTCGAAACTGTAGTACAAGTACATTCCCCCTTGATTTTTGAGGAGATCCCTTTTTACTGGATGGAAAGTGGTAAAAGGAGTTTTCACTGGCTTGTAAAACTGCTCTGAAAACTTTTCAAAAGTGTTTTTCCCGGGAGTCTATAGAACAGCTGACTACCTTAAATTTCAATGCAAGAGTGAATGTAAATGATTTTCACTCTCTATACGGAGAGAAATTTTTGGTAAAAATTACCCTTTCGTTTAATAAATGTGCACTTTCATGAATTTTTATACTCAATTCCAACACTGGAAATTAAATTTCACTAAATTTTTTAATGAAATAGTAATATTTACCAGAAATTTTTCTTCGTGTATCAGTCTTATAAAATTAATGAAGGAACAAATTTTGAAAAATTGGAAAAATCAGAAAATTGAATTTCAAAAAAAAAGGAAAGTACACGGAGAAAAATTTTTAGTAAAAATTACCATTCCATTTGGTAAATGTGTTCTTCCATAAATTTTTTCTTCTTTTCTAACTGAAAATTAGTAAAATTTAAAATTTTAAACAATAAAATTTGATATATAAAAATTAAATTTTATTTTTCGTTTGAGAAATATTGTCCTGATGAGAATAAATAATGTCTAAGTTGTGGTAAATTTTACCCTTCCAACACAGTAATTTTTGTCTAGAGTTGAATGAAAATTCTAGGTTTGGTTAGTAAATTTTACTATTCGTCTGGATAAAAATCACTCTATCGGTAGGATAGGAATTACTGTACCGTCAGGGTAATTTTTATCCAGACAGAATGGTAAAATTTACTAACCAAACCTAGAATTTTTATTGAAATCTAGATAAAAATTACTACGCTGGAAGGGTAAAATTATTATTTATTCTCATCAAGACAATATTTCTCAAACGAAAAATATAATTTAATTCTTACATATCAAATTTTATTATGTAAAATTAAATTTTAATAAATTTTTAAATGGGATGGTAATTTTTACCAAAAATTTCTCTCTGTGTATAGTTATGAATTATAAAACTTCGTATAAGACAGAATAAGAGGGGAGAATGAGTGCGGCTTGAGGAGTGCGATCAAAGCGTAATTTTAATTAGTCAGATTATACGGAAAGATAAAAATTATTAAAATTATTGCCTTAATGAAAGGGAGAGGCGACCGTTGAATCAAGAGACGAGGGAGGCGTAATTAAACGCCGTTGGTTCACCCTCTTTTCTTCTGCCTTCTCATTTTATACGGTAGGACTATAAATTTTCAGATTCATTTTCTAAGAATCATGTATAACGAAAGATCTGAATCATTGGATGATAGTCATAAAAATTATTTCGAACAAAGTAATGGATAAATTATGGAATTGAAAGAAGGACCATATACTTATGTATAGAGAATTGTACATCAGTAGTGAGAGATGGTTTCTGCAAAGCCGCAAGGTAGTACCACACCCCCAAAAAGCGCCAGCACTCCTGATACTCACCCTGTCGTTGGCCAATGATCGGGCCTAGCTGCCCCCCCAAACCGCAAAACCAACCGCAAGACGATGCGCAGAACGATGCCTCGCCCATCACGCACCACGCATCGACGAATCTCTACTGTGGGTAACCGCAGAACAAAATGGTGACAGAATTTATATCTCCCGTATGACTTTTCTCCTTTCTGTTATACCTATCCCCGATTGTCGGAAATTAAATTTTCTACTTGATTCTTACCAAATTCGTGACCGCCACGACACATGAATTGATGGATTTAGGATATCAAGAATTTAGCCGGTACTTGGACAATTGTCGAAGACATATTTGAAGGGGGATAGGCAGAATTAAACAACTTATTGGAAAAAGTTTCCATTCCTGGAGATGATGTTTTTTGTTTAGTTGCTCAATATCAATCATTCAAGAGTTTCTTCTAATTTCAGAATTTGAAGAGATTGATGTCCTTAGAAAGATAGGGAAATTTCATTTTGAAAGAAAGGAGAGAACCACCAGTTTTGCCTCTATTATTTTCCAGATATAACGAGATGATCGATTCCATCAAATGAAGATTTCTTTTCCCAATTATATAGAAAAAAAATCATCCTGGAAAATCAACAACTCATACGAATATCCCAATCATCGAAAATCTCCAAATGCTCATTGGTGGAATAATTTTTGGCGGCAAATTGAAATTCATCTAACCTAAAAATGTGATGACATTCAGTCTTAGAAAGAATATATTCCAGATCTCTCTAAACAATGAACAGACCTGTTTTTGTGATGGAAAATAATATACCAGACGAGAAGAATTTGTCTGAAAATTTTTTGAATAATTCACCATCAACCAAAGAGTAATCATTGACGCAGGCAGAAGGTCGCTAACGGTTAGGAAACGGTATAGTCCAGGGGTTCCATCATATAAACAGTGAAGCAGAAGGTGGAAAGAGCGTAAGAGGGAAAAGGGTATAGGGGTGGACTGGGGAGAGTGAGTGTCGGAGAGACGTAACCTGGGGTCTGAGGTGGCCCAGCGTGGCCACTGTGGCGCGGCTGGGATCCCACGCTCCCACGATGAGAATGGAAGGGGTTTTTGAAAGAGGACCAGTGGTTCGAGGTGAGGAGGAAGAGGTATATAGCGTTAACCCGACGTTGGGGGCAGTAAAGGAGGTGGCTGTTACACGCTCTCTCTCTCTCCTCTTCTCTTTATCGTTGATAGTTCTTACTCCCTCGTATCCTTTGCTCTCACTGCCATCTCTGTCTTTCTAACCCTGCCTTTCTACCGGATAGAAAAGGAGTGGGGGTTGCCTAGCTACCGTCGAGACCCGGCCAAGATACTTTGAGATATCTCGGTCTTGCTTGTAGGTTAGGTTCTCACCTCTAGTCTCTAGTTTTTTTTTTTCTTTCATTCCCTTCTTTTTCGTATTTCTGGGGTCACTGGTTCCATTGGAGGACAGGTGGCACTACAGAGAATTGAGGGAATGAGGATCCACCTGGGAAATGAGGGTCTCCTCTATTCTTTTTTTCTCTTCCTTTTTCAATGATATAAGTATATAATAAAGACGTTCTTCATGGGATTATTGAATATTCCAACAATAGAATATTCATAGTAGGAAGTTAATTTTTTTTTATTGCTCAAAAATACTGCAAAATTAATCAGTATGCTATTTTTTGTTTTCTTCGATCAATTTCCTCACTACTGAATTCATCAGACAATTACCTTTTATGAAAGTGATCCAAATTCAAATTAGTTGATGAAAAAAATATCATGAATGGTCTTTCCCTGTTCTTTTGCATCCTTGAAAAAATTTTCTTAGACAGGAACAAGTGTCGCCCTCCGTCGGATTACTTAGAAGAGTTGTTTAAGAAAGCCCCCAACCCCTGCTGTATTTTCTGCAGTGCTCAACCCTCTTTCTGACGCGCCCAAAGAACCACCACCCCCGTGGTAACATATCTTAGGAGAGCGAAAATGTCGGTAAAAAGTCTGGATTTTTTTCATTCTTTCTTAAAAAAAAAAAATACAAATTAATTCTCATTCGATTTTTATATGAGAAAAATTGGTTTTTTCACGTGATATTTCCAAGCGAAAAACTTTCAAACCACACTGGAAGAAGTTTTGGAAATATTATGTCAGAGAGCACTCAAAATCTATAATATTTCATGAGGAAGAAATATAAAAAAAATAGAAAACATGTGAAGCATTGACTTTACGATCAAAATACAAATGTACATTTTTTTTTACATTGAAGAGATTCCTTCCTTTATCACTGTCACCTTTCCGCTCAACCATCGTCTTGAAGTACTGCCGGTAAGTGAGGAAAAGAATCTAAGGAAAATTTCTTAAAGAAGTGGCGCTGTCGTCTGCTCCCCCAAAAGGAGTGCAATAAGAAGTCAGGCACAGTTCCATCCTCCACCACTAAGACGGATGGCGCTGGATGAAAAAAGTGGGAAAACTCCTTAATTTCGTGTGACCTTGATATGATACTTTTTGACTCCAACAAATATTGTTCGTAACCGCAATTTATGAACGATATTAAGATTTCAAAAAGGAACAATATGATGCTCGAATGAAACAGAATGATACGAAAGAGAGAGCAAGACAATTCCTCACGCTTATTTAATTTAATCTAAGCAAACATCATATAAATGAAATGAATTGTATTATCATGCAAGTAAGAGAGGATTGAAGCATGGAGAATAGGGGTCGAATGTGAAAATGGAGAGGAATTCACTTGTTTCCTCGGAAGAAGGCCATGGACGCTGGAGGGCATGAAGTAAGACTATGAGGGGACGAGACTGTGGAGAGAATGTTGTAGATCTAGATACATACGTAAGTACACAAGTATTCAAGGCAATGTGGAGAAACGATGTTTAGCATGTAGATGAAGATCTTGGTAATCAAGGGCTGGCTCACACCATACCAGATCTCTATGCTTCAGTATCCCCTCCACTCCGGTTTTCCTCAAGGGAGCCACTTCGTCAAGTCTCTTACTTATTTCCTTGGTATCTATATTCTCTACACGAATTGTTTGGATTTCTTCAAATTCAAGAATTTGTGATTATGTTCTTGATTAAATAGCCCAGAATTGGAGAGGACGAGGGTTCAAGTAATTCATGAAAATATATTAAGACTGTAGGTGAATTAATTTAAAATATTTCATTGAAAGGAAAATGAGAATAGCGGAATAATATTTCATCCTAATAGCAAAAATTCCGCTAGATTTGACTGAATTAAATAGTCAGTCCAATTATAGTGATTTCAATCTAGTACTGGAGAAAAAAAAATCTCCAAAAACAAAATTTGAACATTAGGTATTTTCTTTGGTCAATAATAGCTCTTCTCCGCCCATTTTTGGTAGTCCAAAACGATCACAATTGTACGATAATCGATGCGATAAAATAACATTTCACTCTTCTCTCGTTTCACTTCTCTATAATCGTCGTATGAGCAAAAAGTAATTTTCCCCCCTTCCATCGTCCACTGGACAAAGGGTGATTTTGCTTCAGAGAATGAGAGATCCCGATTGAGGGAGAAGGACCACCAGCGCTTGACCGATTCTCGATGGTCCATCGAAGGATGGGGAGTTGGTTATACCAAGCGACTGGTGCACATAACGACCTACCATACCATGGGTTTTCCTCTTTTGCCATCCACAATTCTGTACCGTATATATGTTCATGCGATTTGCACACGTGAGAACGAGTATTACGGTGGAAAACCGCCACGTGTACTCGTGGGGCGCGTTTAGCTGAACAAAGAGGAAAGAAGAGTGAGATGGAGTAAAGGTTACACTGCGATATGCCATATGAGAATACTGAACTAGTACTCATTCGCACACTCTGGCTCTTTCCTTCGTGGTATATATTAGGGCTCTGGGACATTTTTTTACATTTATTTTTCCACTCTCTGCTATGTCCCACAACGTTATCACTCTCATGTTCTATCCCATGTAGGTTGACCTCAACGATTCGCTGTTTACTCACTTTTTTTTCGTCAAACCCAAAAGCCATTAATCTTCTCTCATTGATATCCTGATGAATTTTTCGTTGAAAATTGATGGGTATTTATGGGTATTTTTTCTTAAAATTAAAGTTTTAATTTTTAATTTTCATTTGCTTGACATGCCGCATAATGGCCCTGAGAAGGAGAATTTTTGTTATAATCTGAAGCGGTGTATTAATTTTCATTATTACTGAAAATTGATGAAAAAAAAGGTGATTAGATCCAGCCAATTTTAACTTCCGATAGTGTCATAATCTTATAGTTTTCAATAATCAGTCCCTGATTACAATGAATCGGTGGGGCTAAGTGGTTGGAGTTAAACGATCTGTATCCAACATTCAGCGAACGATTGCAGATGGTAGAGGCAGCCAAAGGTACCCAAAGGCCCATATCCATTCGACATTTGACCATTCGCTACACACTATTCTCCATACTCTATTATCCGTATTCTACTTCCCTGTTCTCTATGTTAAACCCAGCCATAGTATACTCTATTATGCCGGCGTACCGCGTATCAACGGTCACACTAACATAACCCTAATACTCATGTGGTTTTGTGTAGAGAGGGGGGAGAGCATCTCCTCAATTGTCTAGCTTGGTTGAGTCTGTCTTTTGTATCGATTCCAACAGACGAATCCTCCTATTTCACATCTTACTTCGAACTGAAAATATAATAAGAAATTTATCTGATGAGGAAAGACTATTAAGAAAGAAAAAACACAATTTGAAATCATTCATTTGATTAATAATTCATTATGAGAAGTTTCCTTGAAATTACAAAAGTTGCTTTGAGAATGGCTTCTGTCTCAACTCAAAACATTGAGATTTATAGCGATGTCTTCCTCAAAAACTGGTACAATTGAAAGCACACGCGTAAGTGTGAACAGTGGCACACGAGTTTAATTAAATTTTCTGTTGAAATTTGCATACACCTCTGTACCGAATCCTTCCTATGAAGGCCCCCACAGATTGTTTTTCCCCCTAGTGAACGCCAGTACTAGGAGAATCCTTTGTTGAGATTCACGCCTGTTATTTCTTGTTACAACCAAAGAAGGATAGAATGGTTAAAACATGTCCGAGGGATGGCATCAAGGGAAGAGGTTGTACAGTTAGAAGAATGGAAATGCTCATCTAATTAAGTAAATTTGTTATGTATTCAAGGAAAATAGATATAATTGAGAGTAGAATTATGGTAGGAATAAGTAATAACAACATCTGTGCTTGTATTTTTCAAATACAGTTTTTATTCGACTCGGTCAAAAACTACGACAGCAATAGTCGGTAGATATGTATTATGCGAAATAATTCATTCAATTGTCAGTGTAATTGTTTGTAATTTTTTAAGACATTCACTTCGGTAAAATTCAGAAGCTAGTTGTCATGTTTTTTTATATGTTTAACATGAAATTTATAATTATAGCTAGAAAATTAATGAACAAAATTTCAATTGGATAATGATCAAATATTGCACGTGACCCGAATATTTTATAACACAAATATATACTATAAAAACGTAAAATGAAACATATTGCTTCTGTATGCCTTCTTTTTTTGGTATCTACTGTTCTGGGTTTTAGAGGACCCCAATCGCATTCTATATTTACAATTGCTTTCTATTTACATACTTCAGTCTCACTCTCATGATTAAATCTCACTTTTCATGCCTTACTTTGTGTTTTTTTACACATTTGTAAATACACAGAATTTAGTTATTGTTCAGTAATGATTTCGTTGACGACCGGGAACACAACCAATTACATCAATGGTACCACTAAGATCGCCTCTGAACATTCGAAGCGTTGAAAATTCATCTCACGCCTACGAATTAAAAGGTTTTAATGCCCAAGAGTTATTCTTTTTCTGTTCTTGACTTTGTTAATTCAGAGTCCAGGAAATTTACATTATAGAGAGTCAATTGATTCTCTCAAATTAAATAACACCATAATTTCACAAGCACCAGTGTTCACTCTATTTTAACCAGTTTCAGTATGGTCTCCAAACATTATTATCCGGTCTAACTTCCTCTTGTCTAACGCTGCAGCTCTCAGCGACGGCAGTCTGCTCGGGGCTCTCAGAATTCTGAAATTGATTTCCGTAAATTTGAGAGTATAGGATACTTGGTAGTACACCAGGCGTTGGAAAATAATTATAATTTTGACCAAAACCCTCCTCATGAACTGGACTATCAGTGGTGTTGGAGTCAGTTGACAGAGATCTTGGTGATACGTAATCTTGATATCTTTGAGTTGTTGTACCAGACATCAGAGAAGACAGTGGATCAAGAGAATCAGTTTGGCCAGGAGTTGTAGTATCTGGAACCACTGAAATTTGTGAAATCTGAGAAAATTTCATAGTCATGAATCTCACAAAGAATCATCGAATGAATCGAAACATATTTATAATTGTTTAGCAGATCTGAAAGACATGATGGATAAAAGCATGCAATTTAATTCGGTTTTTTGAAGTAAAGAAATCACATCTTACATGAAGAAACCGCTGAGAAAGCATCTTGTTGTGGTGCCCGAGTGCTGTTGCCCGACGCCACAGTAGTTCCTGCTGTAGAATCAGGAGCTGTCGGTGTATTCATACCAGTGGAACTAGCAAAAGAAGCCAAAGCCGACGTTGGTGGTGGTGGTGGAGGTGGTGGCGGTGGTGGTGGTGGAAATGGTGCTTGAGCAGCACACGATGACAATGGTCCAGGCAAATAACCAGCATAGCCAGCAGTACTGCCGTAACCCCAAGAGTTGCCAGCTGTCAATCCAAACTGAGACATGTCTAGACATACAGAGAAATCATAACATTGAATTTGTCATAGACATATGACAACTAGACAGATACTCAAAGCTCTTTGTGATCTTGATGAATATCTATCATGTTGGCTTCTGCTTTTTTGGTCTTCCTATTGACAACCTATTTTTGTGGGTAGCCCCAGGCTGGGAATGGATTTTTCAGCGTGTAAAAGGAAGGTCAGGAGGCTCGACAGAGAGGAGGCAAGGGGGGGTCTGCACTGACTGGACATTCAGAAGGGTGAGGTACAGGAGGGAATGAAAGCGACGAGAGGGGTGTTTGTGAGGCTGGGGTTTTAACGGAGCTGGAGAGTTACGAGATCAAAGGGTTGGATGTCAACTCAAATAACCAGAGTTCGCCTCGATGAACGCTACTGGCCCGTCGCGGCTAGTCTAACCCTAAATACTGTAACCCTAGCTACTGCTTCGCCATTCACTTTATCTAACGCAATAATCACAATTTCATATAATTGCTAGTATCAATGATGCTTTCTCATCATCTTGAATCAAATCAATCTGAATTTCGTGCCCAAACCAAAAGACCAGATTTTCGGTTCTCGTTGATTCCCAATCAGTCTTTTGCGTAACTTTACTAATATCTTCCAGCGGTAATAAGCAGAGTCTAGTGTGATTGGAATAAATCGGAAAGAAATACTCGATACAGCGGTTGCTAATTCCAATACAACAGTTGAGAGATATTGACGAAGCAACCGTGAAGTCTACCGTCTGACGGACGAAAAAAAAAAAATAAATAAACGAAGAAAAAACAGATAGTGGATGAGAGGGAAAAAATTCTATTAATAAGTAGATTATCCCTGTACATATTCCACATATTCCTCCCTCTTTCTATCGGAGAATTTTTTCGTACAGAGAAGAGGGATGTATGTATGAGCAGGACTAGGCATCGGAAGCCATCTCAGGAAATTCATTAAACGATGGCGCGTGGTATAGGGAAACGAGCGTGTTTATATATGGCTCAACTCTGGAATTTTTTTCATTGCAAATTTCTTTTTTTTTTCGTCCGCTCTTTTTTTTTGTTCCTACAGTTGTTTCTGTATTTTTATTTATTTTTATTTCAGGTCTGAGAGCCGAACCCACAGAAATTCGCGTGCAAATTTGGTAGCGCGTGAGAGACTCCAAAGAGGGAAAGAGAGGTAGAGAGTATAGTGGGGTAGTCTGGCAAGCCCTTTAATATAATATTTAATCTAGCTTTGAACAGGCTTGTGGTTATAACCAGGGCCAAAAGCCGCTGGGATACTCAGCTGAGTTGCTCAGGATTTATACGAGAAAAGGAGGAAGATAGAGGGAATAAAACAAGAGTCAAATGTTTTATTTGTTTAAATCTATTAAAATATATTATATATCAAATAAGAAATTTTGTTCGACTTACTCTGACAATTTCCTGGCATCGCGTGTCTGAACGACGACAGTGGATCCCTGGGCTGGAGTGGATTTGGCAATGGTTGAAGTGGATTCGGTAGCGGTTGCAATGAATCAACTAAAGGTGATGCGAAGAATGGTGTTCCTCGCTGTGATGCAAAAGCAAATGCATGGAACTGTTGCTGATGCCCTAAAAATGATAGCACTGCCATCAACCGTGCGCCTGTTCGCTTGACCCAGTTTAGCCAGTCCCAAATACACTCGTATAATTGTTAATAATACCCACGCGATAACATTTTATGTATAGAAAAATTGGGACCATCATGCAGTCAGATTGGATTCAATCATACCGCTTCGAAATCTTTGGAACAGGACACAATTTTAATTGACATTCGATAAAGTATCCCTCAGGGGAGAGTCAGAAAACCATTGAGTGGGAAGAGATCGTTGATACATTTTATTTCGCTGCTCCGTTTACCCCCCGATGTCGCCAACCCAATTAAAGATGTCCCAGCAGGCGTCCAGTGAGAGTCAGAAGCACACTGGTGTCCACTGTGTCTAGGGCTACCCATGTCGATTTTGTTCTAAAGTGAGACAGAGTACAATACGATGGTTTGGGTCGACCCATACCTCCACGAAATTCGCTTCACTCTGACGCGGTTACTAGCGAGAACTGTTGAAGGCACTGGAGACTGGTTTGAAATCCAATGCTATGGATATAGCACCAACCCGACGAGGGAGAAATTTCAACTAGCGTGAGGAGACACTGGAGGAGGTGGGGAGGCAATGAACCACCAGGACTATCCGACGTTCTCGATAATCCAATCGAAGCTCTAATTCTAACTGCCCTCCCCCAAAATTCCCGCTAGTTTGCTGAATAGGTTCGCTTCAACGGAGAGACACACAATGGCCCAACGTACGGAATACTGACGAGAGAAATGTTGCTGATGGCTAACGAGATACAGTTAAATGACAGGTAGGATTGAGATAGAGAACCTTCGTTGATCCGGAAGTGGATATGTTTGAGAAGCAGTAATAATGCATGCATATTCTCCATCTAACCAATCAGATATGGACCCTAAAATTTGCACAATTTCCAGTCTGCCACGAGGTAGACACTTCGATCCACCTTATGGTGATTTGTAAGAGGCTTGCAGCAGCTTCTCAAAGATTTCTGAACTTATAAAGCCTAGTCGGAGCTACTCTCAAAGGCTAACTTAATAAGTTCCCCTCTATCGATTTTATCGAGCTCTCTTTAACAGCCTGGCGTGAAGATGCCTCAGCGAATTGGACCAGCTGTCAACGACAGATTCTTCATTTTGTTGGACAGGGTAGCATGTTCGACTTGGACAACTTCTTATCTCTCTTCTAATCAATAGTGTCATATATCTTATTCAACATTTCTCGTAAAGATGTCATTGCATGGGAAGCACACTCCTTCAAAGAACTATTCTTAATCGTATCCGCAAGTGTACAGAGTAACATGGGTTTCCGAAAGGGGGTTGAAATGCTTCTCAATCAATTTCCTCGGCCTGCGTGGGCTGACGGCTCCTTTCCATGGAGAAAGGAGGACAACTGACTGTGGAAACTACTGTGGAATAGTAGAGAAGGAAAAACAGAAGGGGGAAATGGCCAGTAGGATCGAGGGTTGAATGTGTAATGAATTGCTTGTTTAATTAATTACAACCCTTTCGCGCTCTGGTGAGGGGTTACCCTTTGGAGGCACAGTCCCCGGGCCAAGACTCATTTATCCTCGTGTCAAACCGCGTCCACGTAAGCACCACCCGCAAGTCTTCGGAGAGGTTCACAGGACTTGCTTGTCAGATGAAAACACTATTCTTCCAACACGAAACAGGTCAGATATTCAAAGCTAAATTTGTGTCAATTCCAAACTCCATCGATTCATCAAGTTTATAATGTCAATAATAATGATGAGTCAAACACATTGAGACCACCCGGAGCAACTTTTTATACATAACTTGTACAGCTTTCTGTTTACTCTGAATGCCTGCAATACGACGACCATCAAAGGAACTATTTTGAGGTTGAATAGGTTGTCATAAATACCTGAAGCATACGATATAATGCTTACATCAATGGAGATGAAAAAATATGCAGAGTCAAGACACCATTCCCTGGTTCTACTTGTAATGGTCGCCTAGATGGTGGGTGGTCCACATACACGACCAAGTGATGTTCAGCGTGCGGATATTCAACTTGAGCGGAAAATGTAGGCCACGCCAAGCGTATCCAAATTTATTTTTAGACACATTCTTCAACACATCTCAGTAAGTCTAGTCTTCATGGAAATCATTGGTTCTAAATGTTTTCATATTCAACCAATTATTTTGGATAGACTTTATTAGAGGTTTCACATAATATATAAGTGATGAGGTGTTCGAAGTACTGATGATAATTCAAGGGTACTAAGTTTCGTACAAACTAGACAACGCGTTGACTCTCCCCCTTTAAGGTCTTGCACAGTGGCAACTACCAGCGACAACCACTAGGCGAGAATAACCAACTCCTTGGGGGTAATTGTATGTCCCAAAAGGTCCATGAGACATACGAGACTAGAGGAAGAGAGTATGGGGGCTAAAGGCAGTTCTAAGTTTGGTAAGGCGGTCGCTAACAACATGCCATATCCAAGGTAGGTACTCGTGCACCCGCAGCCCTTTATCAGCGTTATGCTCTCAACTACCACCTTTCAACGACCTGCAGTACTCAAGTTATAAATAAGGGCAATTCAGCTCACAGAAACTTGGGCAGTTTGTGAAGGTGGGGTCTACCACATGAGATCTTTCAAAAGTTTAATATTGAATAATTGACGGTAGGGGATTATTTCATATCAAAAGAACAATAGTTATTGCTACTTTTCCTGAAGGATAAAAATCTACTACTTTTTCCTTTTCTGTATAAAGGGAAAATTCAAGGATTCAACTTCCTATTTGCCACCCCATAATGAGCCAACTACCTTACAAATAAACGTTTACAAGTAGTAATGATAATAATGCTTACAGTGATACTCACTGGTCTTGGATCTGGGCTCCCGTGGCCCATCCACCGTAACTTTGATGGCCTTGGTATACGTTGCTACTTGAGGGGGTGAAGTTGAGACAGTTATCGTAAGTGTGAAGCTCTTTCCTGTTGACAAAATAACTCAATGAATAATACAATACATCATAATTAAATTTATCACAGTATTCTTTTCATTTTTCAGATATTGAATGAGGTTTAAAAAATTGAGGATAGAACCAAAGCTTCCATTAAACATTTTCTGGGTAAATATGCATTGTTGAAGAGAAAGTTTACAAACCATGTTATCTGCTGAAACTCCCCATGTAATTGAATCAAGTTGCAGTAATGTGTATCGAGTGGACACAAAATATACACCTATGAAAACGCGCACATAGCTGTAAAGCTTCAATATCCACCCAAAAAAAAAAACTCAAAGAATTATGCAATGCTCTCTTTGCTCACTTAACTCCTGTGTCAATGAATTGATGAACAAATGAGGAGGTGGGGGGGGGGGGGGGGGGAGGAATTGCCGTAAATCGGGGTGTGGAATGGAGCGATACCAAAATACACACCATGGAGAGGAACCGCAATTTTGTGTGTCCTTCACGTTTTTTTTTTTTTTTCTCTCCCAAACCTCATCCGCATTCACTCTTTTTTCTCACGCTATCACAATCAACGAGCATGAAATCGAAACAGTTTTTCTAGTAGATGGGGGGGATATATGTCAGCCTGAATAGATTTATTTCCGTGAATAGCTTATATTTGAAACTGTAAACAGACATCACAGTCCGTCGGTTGAAAAAACCGCTACGATTTACCGCAATAGTGGAGTGCGAATGTCAAATCTTTATTCATTAATTGTTTCGTTGTTGATGCAGATGAAGTATACGATCTTTGACAGGAAAAATCGTAGACTGTTTTTTGTATATCTGATAGAAATTTTCATAGAAAATTCGTGCGCACAAACCATACCTTAAAACTGATTTTCCCAATCGCGCAGTCAAGAAATGATTTTAAAACGTTGAATACATGCATTCGAAAGGGGTTGATGCATCTGTGATGTAATACAATCATAACTCGTGAACAGTTTGAAACCGAAACTTTAAACTTTTGCTCACATGTTGGAACCAGCACTGATTATATTTTACACGAGCAGAATTGAAACCACGCAATAGCTTCTGCATCAGAGTTGACTGAACTGTGAATTGACAGGTTTTTTTTCATGACAAGATCGAATCAATCGACGCCATGAATTACAAATGATCATCATTGAACATTTCCATGGAGGTATAGCGAAATATCAGAATGATTCACCGAATCCATAAAATACAAGCCGTTATAACCTGTAGTTTTACTTCCCAAATTGAGAAGCAAAAGAGACGCGTGTCAGGAAGTTCAGAAAAGAAAGTTACAAGGAAGAAAGAAAAAAAAATATACACCAGCTGCAGAGAATCGAGAGACAAACAAGTGTGAGTTGAACAAGAACCGATCGTGTACAGTAGGCGTTTAAAAACGTCTATAGTCTGACAAGGATAGTAACTCCACCACGTTTAAACATTAGAGGGGTGTAATTCTAATGGTTTTAGTGACTGGCACCGAGGGTGATACGCCCCGACATGTTGTGCACCTTATATTCTCACACAGACCAATTTCCCAACACACATTGAAGTACAAATGGAAGTGAAAAAGCAGTAGTAATGGATAGGTGAAGTGACGTGAGTTACAGGACAAGAGAAAAAGAAAGTAAGGATGAGAAAGTGCGACAGAATCAGACTTATCGGTGTAGCGTGACTTGTCTCTGGGGCTCTTGGGGTTGGTTATCACAAGGAATGAGAAACTCGCGTGGCGAACCGCCCTGTGGCCACGCTTGACACTCGCCGATATACCAGACTGACTCTGGGTTAAACTACTCTTCATCCACTTGATGTCTGTGCCTGATTTCCCCTCCAGCTACCTCCCTCTCACTTCTTTTTTTTATCTAATTCGTGGAATACGTGAGAGGTGTTTATTCAGCCATAGTATCATGACATTCGTGATATGAAGGAGATTGACGCAATGAAGAGAATTTGTGAGCAGACATGTAGGGATTGATAAAATGATCTGCTTCGTTAAAGGGCTTAGAGAGGGGTTCTCAAGCGAGCAATCCCTTCAGGCTAGAATTTGGCATCATGATTGAGGAGGAATTATGGGGCAAACCTCGAGATACGTGCTTGTCAGCTTATTACAAATATTACAAAGTTATGATATAAACTCTAAATTTCCACATATGCTACAGCTCAAAATCTAAATGGAGAATAATGATTCCTGTCTGCTCTGTTGTTGTTTTGTTTTCCCACAATTGAGGATGAAAGAGGATCAAGAAAACGTTGAAACGCTGGATACATTTTCAAGGGAGTGGAGAAATGGGTGGAGGGATACAAGTGGCAGTAGTGGAAGTATAGAGATTCATTAGGACGTCAGTCATTTGTCTGAGATTAGCTCTTCAATTGTTTTCGTGAACGGTCGTGGAATTAACATAAGCTTGGATGAAGGATGTAGTTTAGAGAAGATGTCTATGGAGAGTCTGAGAGTCATGATTATTCTCAGAGAATCCTTACAAAATCACTAATGCCTCCTCAACCCTCTTAGAATTCCGAATGTTGAATTATCTGCTGTTCTTAGGAATTCAATATCTCATTGGTTCAGAAGACAATAATGATGATGATCATATCATGTTGAGGGCAACAAAGGTGTACATTGTACCAACTTGAAAGGCATAACCGATCTAATAATGTTAATTAAAATTCTGAAACCTCAATTAATATCGTCCTGTCTGTGCTCCTGCCTGGAAAGGTTGAGTTAAAATCCTTGCCAAAGCTACGTAGGAAAGGGACTGGAAGGATAATAGATAGAATGAAAGAGGATACGTTTGTGAGAAGTCGGTGGTGGCGCGGACAAATAAAAGCCATTACTCAACCCCTCCTAAGAAGATCCCTCACTCCAACGGAAGACATCTACGTATACCAAGAATACCTTCCTTAGAATCTCTCGTGAAACGACTTTTCTACAGTTTTCGGTAAGTGGAGGGAGAAATTGTGTGGGAAGGAAAAATAAGGGTCCGCCTTGAGACATCCATGACCTACCCTTACTACAAGATATTTCTTAGTTCACACCCTCTTATACCCTACTTTCTACCCCTCGTACTTCCTTTCATCCTTTCCACACCTCTTTCCCGAGGGTGGACGCATTTCTGTCAAGTCTAGAATAAGGAAAACTTTCACTGGATTTTATGAATGAATGTTTCCATCGCATCCTCAAGAACTGTGTTGATTCATAAAATCCGGAAAACCATCTTTGTTATTGCACATCAGCAGGAATTTATGAATGAAGATTTAAACTCACCTCGACCGCTTCTCCCGACGAACCTCAGATCATTGAACTTGGCCACTTGATTCTTCATCAGTGCTGTAGAATTCCTCAACTCAGCGCAGCAATTCTCATCATTACCCGCTCTGACAGTCACTAATGTACCATCACCAACATCACCTAGTGCTACCACTTTGAATGCCACTGGAAGGGTCTTGTTGGATCTCCAGTGAGCGGGTAATACAGTGCAGACTAAGTGTGGTGATCCTGAAGGGATAGACAGAATCATTTGTCAATGTTTTTGTCCTCAAACAATATTTCGATATTGTTTTCAAATGAACCTGGAACTATTACCTGTTTTAACAAGTTCTCCAGGATGCTCGCTAACAAAATCTCCCAGAGTTCTCTCCGTCAAAATATCTGTTGTCATCTTGGTATAAGCATCAGTGAGTGGGGAGACCCCGGACTCGGGCGAGGCCGCGGTCCCAGGAGCTGATGCTCCAGTCAATTGCATTCTACCACCTGTTCCGTTTGCCTCGACCGTTTCGTTTCCACTTCCAGTTGCTGAATCAGCGGCCGTAGCCGCTCTAACAGTACTACTATTTCCTGTTATTGTTCCACCACCACCACCGCCACCACCACCACCACCAGGGCCATGACAACGGCCGAATATATCCATAGGCAGTCAAAACATTTGGTTAGAAAGACTCACGGAGTCTCAAATTCATTGTAATCATTCTTTCACAATCTTCCGACGGCTGATTGATTCTTTACTTTAATCACTTGAATCAGGAATATAAGATGTCTATGGGAGCAGTTTGTTGGTAATTTTGTTGCGAATGTCCAGAACTATGATCTTCCTCGGGATTGACATTATTAACAGTTATCTAGTCCGCTGCAAAGGAGAATGTGTCCGCGTTATTATGACAACATCATTGGATGTGACAAGAAATCATGTTTGATGAAGCATTTATCAAAAAGTGCTCCTCAATTGACAACAAAAAAAAAACCACCTCGAATACCTAAGGGTAACACTTAATGACCAGACTGCTACATGTCACGTGACGTCAACATCCATTCAGTAAATTTAGCATACGTCATCTGGCTCATGACACGCGGCTGTTGGAATGAAGCGAATGAAAGCCAGAGCGGAGTATAAAAACCAAGTGAGTATACGGTGGAAATAGGGGGGAAAAAAATACCACGCGAGCAGTTGAAGGCTCGTGATGTGTTGGCAGAATGGAATAGAGGGGAAAAAGCCAATGATATTGAATGCACGAGAGTGAGTGAGAGGGTTGGACTGATGTTGCCGTAGTGGGAGTGGAAAAAAATAGGGGAAAAGAACGTGGGGGTGTGCGATTCAAACCCCCCACATAGCCTCTACGCACGGAATACCGCGTGTCAAAGTGGCACGTGGTTGAGCTTTTTTGGTATGACCACGTTGTTACTAGAAAAGTTACCAAAAGATGTGTGTTTTGGGGTTTGGTGCTTGATGTTTCATTTGGACTTACATCTTGGGCACAATTTGATCCATCAATGGCACATTTTTGGGGAAATGATGATGCTGATGATGATGAATTTAAAGATTCCAAGACATTTGACTGCGGCGAAGTGCACATTCCATTTCTACAACGAATGTTGGAAATTTTTTCAACTGCTGCGACGGTTGGGATCCTCACTGCTTAACTTCGCATTCAAATCTCTTTCTCGTCTTTCGCTCCTCCTCAAATCCTTCAGAAACATTTCTTATCCACCATTACTGTTTCTTAATAATCCTTCCAGCGTCAAATACACTCTAAATTATTGCTCAATCATTGAATCTACATATACAGGCACGTCAAGGGCTAGAAATTAAACTGAAGTCTTTTTATTCCTGATTGAACTGTCTGTTTTAGTCACTCTTTTTTAGACCTCAATTCACTCAATATTACTTCACTAATTTTCCCACTATACGATCTAATAGATTGTTATTTGACTCTGCAATAATGTTTGATTTTCCGCATCACATTTCAACTCGATCTATTCCACCTCCTCGCACTTTATACTGAGCACTTAACCAATTATCCCTAGCATTTGTGTTAATCAAAACTCATAAATGTTAAGTCCCTCTCTTCAATCCATGCACTTGATTCATCAGATAATATTACAACTACAGTATCAAAGATAATCTCAAAAACTTCGAGATAATAATCTTTGATCTGAGGTGTCTTCCGAGGAACTGGTTGTATCGTTAGAATGCCCGATGGACCACTAACTATAATTTTGGGGCGGTACGTATGAGGCAACAGTCGTTGACGCACTGGTCCATGCCAACACACGCAGCATCCCCCTCTTAACCTATACCCATCTCTTTCATCCTCCTCCAACATCATCCTGTCTCAACCCCACCACCACCACAGAACCGCACGCTGCTTTCCACCACCCTTTCGGCATCAGCCACCTGATTCCATCTCTCTTCATTCAATGTTCTTTCCTCTCACTCTGTGCTTTCTATCTTTTACCACCTCACTTCAACCACACAGCTTCATCCACTAGCTTAGCCCCCTATCCCTCTCTTCGTTTTACCAATTGGTCACTTTATCCTCCTCACACGCTCATCAGCTCTTGTCATTTTGTCTTTCCGTAAAACTCCTCTCGTTCTACTCCTCTCTCTCCCTCTTATGATAGGTTCAGTAACTGATTCTATCCTTCTTTATCAAGGCTATTGTTCACTGTCTCTTACACTTCCTGTGTCCGTGTGCATTCGTACTGGTTCAGCTTTTTGTCCTTGTTAACTGGACATACCCCCTTGTTCTACCCCTTTCCGGCCTTGTATACTCTCTTTATATTCAAACCTTCAACCCCTCTCGCATTCGACCCTTCTGTGGGCGCGTGGCCCTAGGGATATGCTCGATCCTTCTCATTGGTTATTACCCCTTTTGCAATTGATCGTAAAATCATTTTTCTTCGCTTCTGGATGAAATTTATTGGCATATAATCCATACAAGCTGAACGAAATATCTGGAAATCGGAGAAATTATTCAGGAGTTGTCGGTATAATGATCCTGTCGATTACCACAATTCAAAATTTTCAATTCTAGCTCATTATCTTCGACGAAAAATGTGATTATAGAAAATAGTTGATACACCCTCAAATTATTTTCACACAATTATGTATATCGAATTGAAAACCGATTGAAACAAAAATCTGCCCAAAGTCCAAACAAATGGATAGTTTTCTCTCCCACGATCGAGTGGAAATCCAATAAAGATACAAATATACATTGTCCAACAGTATAGTTTGGGTGCGGGTAAATCCGGCGTGACAAACAGCAAAACGTTGGAATCCTCCCGCGTATGTTCACCTACCGTTACCATACCCATCGTCATATTGACAAACGACCTAACGCTTCGTCCTCGCGTATGCAGACGCGTTTGTTCCCCTCTACCTCCCCCTCCTATACCGCCAAACCCCTTCCCCCCTCCCCCCTCCGGCCCACCTCTCTTCAGCATTCGACGAGATTCGAATTATCTCTGTTGGAACCTTGTCAATGCAAATGCCGTACCTACATTCAATTACCACTCGTCACGCTTCGATCAACGCACCATCCTTACTTCTGTACTAAACCCCTTTCTAATGAACATACAATTTCTAAAATTTGAAAATAGTCCAGTTGTACTTACCGAGTGATTGAGAAATACTTGCTCCAAATGCTCATGATGAAAACAATCACTAATATCTTCTGATCCTTCTGCCATCAAATTGTCAGTTAGGAAGATTTGTAATTCGTTGAAAGCAGGTTCAAATCCCAGTCCTTGACGAGTGATACAACCATCATTGTGGGACTTTCAAGTGCTTTATTGACCACCACACAAAGAAGATCAAATAGGTATAGAATGAGCAGAAGAAGACTTAACCCACGTGGCAAGTGACTGTCACCCATCAGTCTCAATAAAACAAATTGAGGTTAGGATTTCACAGCGGCAAACAGTGAGTACACAAGTGGAAAGAATAAAAAAAGATATACACCAGGTTTACCCGTACAATACCGTTAAAAGTGGCAACAATAATGTACAGAGTGAAAGAGGCGCCAGTACTACGATTTTCTTCTCCCCCACCCCTCTTTATTCTTGTTCCTTTTATCCCTCTTTCATGTTGTATTCGTGTCTTGCTTTAGCTTTCATAATCCACTTGTAGCACTATCTCAGTTCAACCGTTGCTGGTTTTACGAACCAGTCGAGTTATAACCCTCCCACGAACTCATTTTACCCCTTGGTTGTGGGCAAAGCCCGCCCTTCTACCTACCACTTTGGTTACCAACTAACCTCCCCCACCTCTTCGCCATTTAAACCAACGTCCAATCCAAGGCAGTGCATTTTCGGAAAGGGAATTGGAGGGGTGGTAGAATCGCAACGCAACTTACCCCAAGAGAACTGATGAAACATGTGTAACACGCAACCTTGATTACACGCGGGTTTGTGAAAATTATTATTATGGCCACGAGGTACTCTCCTGCTCTTTCGCCCTCTCTTCCACCCCACCCCCGTCGGTTCACCTACCCTTTCATCTCTTTTTCCCGCGTTGGTGGTAAAGTTGAATGCAGCGCCGTGTCGACAAACCTGCCAACTATATGAGGTACGTGCTGATGGGTACCGATTTTTTTTTTTTCTTCTGAAAGATTTCGGGGGGAATTTTTATCGGCCAACACCGACGGTCGGTAAAAAAGAATGGGAAAAATATATTTTGAAAAAATCTGTACTGTTTTGTCAGGTGGGAAAGTTAGAGATTGACAGTAATTTTATTTCAAATTTTATTTTATTTTTTAATCGATTTATTTTTATTAAAAGTTTCTGAAATATTTTTTATTATACTTGAGACATGATTTTTGCTTTTATTATGAAAATCTTTGGTTTTTGCAGAGACCGAGGTTTTTAATGTAAGAAATAATATAAAAATTTCTTATTTTTAATAGGTAATTAGTGAAATTGAATTGGCATTCGCTTCTACTGCATGTAGAATAATTTGTTTCGTGGCTGATTATACTCGGACGATTGAAATTGGAACTGGAAATGTGGCATTGATCAGAAGGGGGAGAAGAGAGAAAAGCTCACACTGGAATCGTTTGGTGAATAAATACAACCGTGAAAATTAAATTGTTTTATTAATTAATTGATGAATATAACAATTTATTATTACTCCATCACAGTTCAAAAGATTTTACGTTCGATTAACATTTATTCAAAAATAATTTGTTTTCTTTTTTAATGACTAAACTTTTTTTTTTTTTTGCTTTTGTCAGGAAATAGTCAATTATTCAGACAATTCTCGATTGCTCATTCGAAAAACATAGAGTGAAAATTCAGCTGCACAAGGTTAGCCATCTCGGTTTCCTGGTATTTTGGTCGAAACTGGCTAACCACAGAATTGGAGGCAAGATGGCAAAAGTACCCTCAGGATAAGAGGAAGATGGAAGTCTGACGGGGGGCGGCGCTCTGTGGCCTGGTACAGCCCATTTGCGCATCCTCATTCTTCTCCTTTATCCCCACCAATGTAGCGTCTTAGGTTTGAATGATTCGCAATTGTGGATAAAAGAGTTTTTTCATGATTCAATTTTCATTTAATTTTTGATGACAAAATCGAATTCTTCCTTGATTAAAAATGAATTCATTAATGTACAAATGGAATTATTGGTGAGTGGGGCAAAACGGGACATCTGAGATATATTCAAGTAAAAAGTTTTCATCGTCATCCTTTTTTTAAATCACTATTATTGAGTTATTATTGACTTTGGAATTTTTCAAGTAAATGGAAAAATGGAAAAACCACTGTGAAACGGACTTGTAAATCCTGAATCAACATTTCCTGAGTAGTTAGTATGCGTTGCGAATGGCGAGGGGAGTAGAAGGAGCCAACGCGGGAGAGTTTTGCGGTTTGGAAGAGGGAGAAATGAGCCCGACTTCATTTTCTGAAATTCTCTGGTAATGTATGTGGGACAATACGATGATACTTTGTTGGAAAAAAAAAAAATATTACAAATGCAAAGTTAAAGTAGACCTAAGAACGGTTTGTCGTCTGCGTAAGAAGATCATGGTGTTAATTAATACTTTGTGACATCAAGAGTCTGAGTGGAGAATTTATTTTTATTTTTAAAAAACGGGGAAAAAGTAATTTCTGGAGTGGAGTTGAAAATTTTGACAGATAAATTAATTTTGAGAATTTCATTAGTTTGAGAGGAGAAATTATGATTTTATAAATCTAATTCTAATCTCAAGTGGTTAGGTGGAACATCTGAAGAGCTTTGACAGAGCAGTTGGAGCTACTCCTGAAAGGTGGCGACACTTGTCTCGCTCGTGATTTTTATTCCACTTTTGGAGTTGTACGCTTCCTACAGGGTATCCTACATTTTATAGGAGATGAGGAATAAAATCACCATTTGGAAGTCAATATGATTACTAATAGAATCACTATCGAAGGAGGAATGAAGACATTGTGATGGATAAATACCGAAGAATTGGAGGGATTCATGTGAATTAGTTCACAATTTTTATTTATATTATATAATGTATGAACTGAAAAAAATAATGTATTGATTGATGTGCATGAATTATCGATGCACTTTCAATTTAGTTCAATTTATCCTTTGATCAATTTTCACATTTAATTCTAACCACTCAATTTTGTTATATGATCAGTTTAATTATTTCTTGAATCAACTAGAAAATACAATATTCTTATCAAATCGGAATATTCCAACTAAAGAAAATAACCGAATCTCCTTTCAATAATCATCATGACCCTCTCATTACTGAAGTCAGCCTGATTCTCAAAAAATCCATCCCCAACCACAAGACTTTTCTCTTCCAAAAAAAATCGAATCCATTAATTTCCAACTGGCATCCCAGCAGATCCATACTAATTTCATTTATCAGGTATTTTGTCAGCGTCGATTCACCGAAAAAAAGTGAGTATGTTCATTAAAAAAAAAAAAAAAACCCGCTGTATGTAGAACGGCTAGATGGAATGATGGGTCAGTGTGGAAGCAGTACTCGTGATAGTAGAACAGCGACAATCTGAGGGTGAGTTTGAGGTACATACGCGCGTCACAGAGTGTTTTGTTCGCGCGCGATGAACGCGTCGCCATAGCGACCGGCGGTTGTTTATTATTGCGTCCGGAGAGCAGTTAAAGGGTGGGTGGATTGGGGAGGTAAAGGGGGATGAGGTTTTTGAGTGAAGGGGTCAAAAGGGTTAGACGCAATGTGCGGATCAGCCTGGGTAGAGTCGCGAGGGGAGAAGTTTGTTAGTGGGGGTGACGGGGGGGGGGGGGGGAGTGCGGTGGGGGTGAGGCTGATCGGACATGAAAGAGAGAAAGGGAAAAATAGGTAGGGAAGAAAGAGAGAGAGAGGGGTGCAAAGCCCGGTGGCCGACCACACGAGCCCGAAAAACACATTCGCTCACCGAACCCCGGCTCTTGGTAATGAGAGTTCGATAAAGCGCTGTTACCAGTTTGACGTCAGGCAATTTTTTAACCTGGCTATGTAACATATATTCAACACGGTGATACAAAAATCTGGGGTTAAAGATTTGTAATTCATTGGTTTTTGTTGTAAAATAAATTAATTCAAACAAAAAAATTGATATTTTCAATGAATTTTTATTTCATCATTTTAAAACAGTTTTTTCTTATGAATTTAACAAATGCATTGATTGGAATATTTGAAATAGTTTTGGGATTTGTAAATGGGGGTGAGGAACATAAATGAAATAGTTTGGTTAAATTATTTTATTAATCCACTGAAATTGTATTTAATTTCTGACCGTTTGATATCAAGTTTTGGACTGTAATTGAAGAAGAGGTTTTACGAACCATGAAACCATACCCATCTGGCACACGTACAAGAAACCTTGAGGAGGAATTATTAACTTGAAGTCTGAGAAAGTGAAATAGCATAAGGTTGAAATGCTGAACTGAATTTTAAGGACTATTTTAATAAATAGTCCTTTTTTCATCCACTGTTGGAGGTTTTGATCTGTAATATCATGAATTATGTCACCAGGGCAATAAAGTATTAATTGACGAATGTGGTTTTATATACGAATGTGGATTATAATCACATTCGTCAATTAATACTTTATTGGCCGTTGAACATATACAATTTTTTGTTACGAGGCCCGAAAACCGCGTTCTAACCGAACGAAGTGAGGTTAGAAACGCGGTTTATCGGGCCTAGTGACAAAAAATAAATAAGTCAACTGATGGTGCTGTGATAAACAAGCTCAGTCCGAGTGCCAAAAAATTACATTAACAAATTATGGGTTGATCATCAGCCGAGATTGATTATTCGTGAAATGAAATAAATTCTTTGTCTCTCGTAAATAATTGATTGATGATAGAATAAAAATTCAGTGCCTTTAAAATCTGAATGTTTGTCACTGATTTGTTGATTATTCCATAAAAAATTACTCATGAGAACTGTTTTTTGATAGTTTTTTTCTCCATGTTAACCAATCCCGATAATTGATAGAATAATTCACATCTGTGTAATCCAATAGAAAAAATGATTTTCATAAAAGAGAATATAAAAGAATAAAGAGGTATTATCATTTAGAAGATACTCGAGGTAGCCAAGAGAATTAAGGGAGGATGTAGACGAGATGGGTCAGCACAGGAAACTCCGGAAACTCCCTATCAGCGCCTCGGAATCTGTGCTTCGTCAGCATCCCCCTCTTACACTCCAAATAGAGACCGCGAGGGGGATGAATGTGCGGCAAAATCTACGATTTTACCCATCTCTTTTTTTTCCCTTCATTCTTCTCTTTCTATACGCCAAAATGAAGAAACTCAAGAAAAAGAATATTCCAGTTTACCGCTATTCCAACTACTGCAAATATAAGGGAAAATCTATTGGAATTGTGATGGATTTTGTTCATCCCCATATTCTTTTGTTGTTCCACAATATGAGGGAAGAAGATGGGATAGAGAAAGATGGTGAAGAGCGGGTGTGGTGTACTCGTTGAACGTGAAAAATGAGAAAAACTCTGGGATTGTAATTACGGGGTTTCCATGACAAAGCTGATGGTGATGAGGGTGAACTTGTGGTTGTATTAACATGGTGGATATATCGAGAAGATGGAAAAAAATTGAAATGGAGAGATGTGTGAGTGGAAAATGATGTTAATACTGAAAGTTCCTTGCGAAAAGTAAAATTTATTTCTCTTTGGTAATACACGGTGAGAAATTTTGGGTAAAAATTACCATTCCGTTTGATGAATGTATTATTTCCTCATTTTTAACTGAAAATTTAGTGAAATTTTATTTGAAATAATCTCATTCGATATATGAAAATTAAATTTTATTTTCTCTCTGATGAGAAATATTGTCCGGATGAGAATAAATAATGTTCGGTATAAAATCAATTTTTACACACGAATTGTTGGTAAGGCGAATTAGTAAAATGGTAAAATGGTAAAAAAGTCAATAGTACAAAAAAAATGAGTCACTTCACTTAAAATTTGAGATATATTTTAACAATTAATAAATACACTTGTTTTTTATTATTAATTTTGACGAGAAAAATGATGGACTGTGAACAGAAATTAAAACACGGAAATCGGAGGTAAAACTTTTTGAAAATGCTGGGCTTTCGTTCGATGAGACTTGTCAATAAAGCCTCGAGAGTACTGTGCATCTAGCAAAATGCGCTAGCTTATAACTTAAAAGTCCGCAACATCTGTAGAAAAATTGGTGAATTTTAATTGGTCAAGGAAAGTGGATAAGTCATTTCATTGGTTGAGGCATCGAGGGTTTATAGTGGATGAACTGGAGAGTGGTAGGAGGAGGTATATTATCGATTTGGGTCAGGTTTGGGTCTGAAAAACTGATTGTCCGTCATAAATGAATTGCAGAGGGATGAAAAACAATGAGTTATTTCTCAGCGGGAAGGAACAATAAGCAAACGTAATATTGAGTGAACATCTTGAAGTATTTTCCCGAGTTTTAGGAAAGGCATGAAAAGATTTTTGAATTTTAAAATGAGTGCGAAGGATTAATACACCTTTTGAGGATTAAGAGTTCTACAATAATAGAGAGTAATAAATCATGGTTCGAAAATAAAGTACAAAATATTTGAATAGAAAAATTCTCAAGAATTTTTCGTTTATGACTCTAACTGTAAATATTTTGAGTAAAATAAAGATTAAAGATAATTGTTTTCGGTATGAGAGTGAAAATTTCGAGAATTAGATGATTCTAAGAAGAGGTTATAGAATTTAAAATAAAATTATGGGGATTTTCCCAGGTGAAATTTTCCCAACGCGAAAAACAAATTCCAAAACGGAACAAATAATATTCAACTTGTGTTAAATTTCACCATTCTAGCAGAGTAATTTGTATCTAGAGTTGAATGAAAATTTTATTTTTTGTTAGTAAATTTCATTATTCGTCTGGAGAAAAATTACTATATCCATTTCTAAATGGAATGGTAATTTTTACCAAAAATTTTTTTCCTTGCACAACCCGAGAAAGACTCCAACGTCTCAAAGACTAGATAGGTTTTTCATTTGCATCTTCTTCTTTCTCTTTGATACATAATCAATTAAATTCCTCAAATGAATCCAAATCTCCCGCCGAATATCGTCCACCAATGAGAATAACCGGTCAGCCTGTTTTCAATTTTTTTAATATCCAATTGCACTTGAAATTCTGAAAAAATTACAATGTTTTCATTCAGAAACAAAACGAGAAAAAAAAATTCTCTGGTTGAAAGAAAATAATAATTTCACGTTAATTAGCAGAGTCACAACAGTTGTAATATTGGTAAAATCGTGATATCCGTTCACCTGGCGATACTCTGTCATTAGTCATGCTCACTCCCCCTCTTCGTAAAGACTGGAAAAAAATTTAGTGAAAGAGAGAGAGAAGGCCCAAAATCACCCTGAGGCTTAATTTACATCCACCGGTGTGCGATCAGCTAATGACCGGTTAACCGGTTCGCCGCACTCGGAATCGTTAAGAGGAGGCGTTTTCGTTTGTCTCATTCTCTCTTACCCTCTGCGTTTACTACAATTTCCCTCGTCGAAATATACACACCAACGAGTATTTTGGGTACTGAACAACAGAATGCTCTCTTCTTTCGTTATGCTCCTTCCACCCCTTGTTTTCTCACTCCTCTGTGATAGTTATTTTCGTGGGTGACAACCTATCATTAGGGAATTGGACAATTAGCTGCGCATTTATGCATGAAAATTCACATGTGTCTGTATTTAATTGAACCTTATGGTTTATGTCCTTACAACGATAGTTTTGGTTAAGCCAATATAACCTATATTTCAATTGTTTCTATACCAAAAATGGCTAACCATAAATACAGTTAACCAAATCCTCTCAAACACCTTCCCTCCCTAAAACACCATTGAATCAAAAGCCACAAATAATCCCCAATAATTGACCAAAATAATAAGATGATTTTCAAAATATAACAAACCGCACAATTCCACCATGAACAATGCATTTGTACAGTGAAAATGCGTTAGAAGAGTCGTCGAGGTTATGTCGGTTACCCTGAATTGTACACGATTGGTATTCACTAAAAACTCAAGCTCACTCGTTTTATCGTATTATATGGATATGCATATCTATAAGCATGTTGGATTTTCGTGGTTGTTCCACAAGGGGGTACTTCCCCACTCTTTTTGACACCCCTCAACTCCCTCCCTCCCGGCAACTATATACACCCCTTTACCGCTCCAACTCTCTTCATCACGTGAAGCTGATGGTAGCGCCCATGCACAATGCACACAAGAGTGACGTGGGAAAGAGGAAACGAGCTAACAGAGTGTTAGCCATGATAAAGACAGAGTACATGTGAGTTTAGCGAGGGGCATGTATATAGAGAGGCACGTGACAGGTTCCTACAGGACCTCGTTTCGACGCACCAACGATATGTTGGGACGGTCCTCTCACATTGTTGGTGAATTCTAAATAGAGGGAGAGAGAGAGAGAGTGAGACCGGATGAGATTATACGTAGGCCTGAGGGGTTTGTGTGCGTTTCAACACAGAGTGTATATATATATAGCCTTGCAGGGTTACACGATTACACAAACACATGTGTATGCGAAAAGAGAAGGGAGGATGGAAAATACCTGGTCTGTCCATCATCCCCTTCTAACTCTGATCACCCCAGCGTCGATGGTAACCGAGCGTCCGAGCTTGCCTCATTTTGTCATCCTTTAAAGCCCTTTTCATATGGTGTACGTGTCAAGAGAAACAGCGCCCTCTAGAGTCTACTAACGATACTGAATGAGGCTGCCACAAGGCCTGTACTACACTTGTTGGGGATGAGTCATTCAGAAGATTCTTGTTGGCGGGTAATTGGTGAGGAACAATTTTGGTTTATGAAATTTTGGGATCAAGATCAGATGTTGGAAGATGTTTCATAATATTCACCTGATCCTAAAGAGAAAAATTAAAAATAACCCATTAAACACAACTTCAAGCTCAATCCACAAGTCAACTCACCACCAGTAGTACCTCTAGATGACCGAGCAAAAAAAAATACATGAGAGAAATAATTTCACCAGTTTGATATAGAATCTACAGCACCTGTGTGTTTATGCTCGTGAGCCATGGATGAATAAAAAAAATGATACAAAAAACCAACTCCCACTGGGAGCGCAATGGTAGTTATATGCAGTGAGTGGACGACTAAAAGTGAGTGAACACGAGGTGGTTGAACAGGGACAGAGTCCGGGGGTGGAGTGGGAGGGGAGAGTCGTGGATTTCGCGGTGTTGGGGGTGTTGTGGGTGGTTCACCATAGTGTACCACTGGCGTGCAGCATATAAGAGTGGAGTGGAGTGAGGGCTAGAGTGTGTATATGGAGGTTGGAGTGAGTCAAAGGAGGATGAGGTGGTTGGATGGTGAGGGTATTTGTTGGCGCGAGTGGCTAGCCAGTCGGATTACCACTGTGGGTGGAGTGAGTAAAAAGGGATGAGAGAGTGAGATAGAGAAAGAGAGAGTGAGTGGTTTGAAAAAGGCTGGTCAAGCACTGGGATGTTGAGAGGGCAGTGTTATATATAGAGAGAGTGAGAGAGAGAGAGAATTGGAGACAAGAGAGGATAGCAACGACACACACAAGGCACTACTACTCGGCGTAAAAATGTAGTCGAGTGTGGAAAAGAGAAGACCAGTATTAAAATAGGTTAAATAGAGTGGGATAGATGTATTCGTCCAATAGAGACCGACATAACCAACACTGGAAAATTTACACGCATCACAGCGAGTATGACGCTGAATAGTGAGGGTTAAAAGAGCATCGCTAATGGCCCTGCTCGGTTATTTTGTGGATTTTTATAATACGAACACCGAGGTAGAGAAAAAAAAATACTCACCAGAGGCTTGGGTGTATACCTACACCCACTACAAACGAGTTTTTTTTTACCAGCTTTTTTTTTTTTTTTAGTTTTTGATGGAGCAACCTGTATACTCTGTGTGGAAAATCACTCTTTACGGGTGAGTTTTACAGCCATCGATGCATCAACAATTTTTTGGTAGTGCTTTTCATAGCACATTGGAGGTACTCTCGATAATTATGATGATTACGATGAAATTTTTAGATAATGGGTTTTGGTTTCCATACATTTTGCCAATTCTATGCTAGGAAATTGGTGTGTTTTAGCGTTTACCATTTACATTAACATCATTTGATTAATTTGTCCATGGTAGAATGGAAAGTCTATGAGTTTGATGGAAATTCAGGTAATTGTTTCATTATCAATGCGTATATTCTACTTGACAAAAAAAATATACATTTCACGAGTAATTGTATTTGATGAAATGTTCAATTGATCATTCAATCGATGATTGATAATACAGGCATTTAATTAATATTCTTTCCTTATAGGTCCTCAATTAATTGATAGAGAAAATCTCGTTAACAATAGCCTCTGACCATTACCACACTGTTAACCCACTGAAATAGATAGTCTTCAACCAGAATAATGGCGAGGATGAGAGTCGCTCTTTCGTTCAGAATAGAAACAGATAGAGAGAATGTGTAGAATGAGAGAAAGGGGGGGGGGGTAACAAGGGTGGAGAATCCATCCATATATCGTGAGGCCAACAAACCGACCGAATCTCGACAGGACGGATGGTCAGGCCACGTTTTCACCGTTTCTAACTCATCCCCTCACACTGTTGCAGTTTTTTTTTTTTTTTTTACCAACCTCACTCTCTATTTGCCACTATTCGTCTCTCTTTGCCAATCGAACTCAACCATTCTTCTCTCCTTTTCCTCTCGGGGTCCACCAACAGCCCCCCCCCCACCAACCCTCGTTGCCACCCCAATCGTGCAATACAACCCACCCCCACAGTATTGCAACGGCAGTGGCTCAGCACTCCGCAAATTTTGCACAATTCCCTCCATCACCTCCCCCCCCCCCTCTCTCTCTCTCTCTCTCCATCTCGTGTGTGTGCTTCGAGACTCGTTTTTGCCGCGTCCACCGCCAGATCAATGGGGTTGCTAACACGAGTAGGTATGTGTCCACTCGTACCCACTACCACTGACTAAAAATATTCTATGTGGTACGCAATTCAACGAATACAGTTATATATTTGCTATCTCACTTTGAACTATTTCGAAATACCCAACCTCCAGTTCTTCCTTTCTGGTTTTTCAACTTTCGACCAGTGAGAGGGCGAGCCCCGTGCAATAGGAGACTATGTACCAAGTCAGTTCTATTGGGAATTTTTTAGTTTTTTTTTTTTTTTTAATGGAATTTGGACTGGATAATATTTTGGCTTTTATTTGCTGGGATTGCTTATTTCTGGAGAATTTATATCAGTTGAATTTCTTGAATGATTTCTCTTTTACAATCTCTCTTTGGGGTGATGGTGGTGGTGAACCGAGGGGGGGGGGGGGGCAGAGGTCAAGAATAAAGATTTTTCAGAATTAATTTTTTTCCAGATTATTAAAAAATTGAAAATAAAGAAGGAAACTCTAATTTATTGAACAGAATAAAATATTTTGAGAATTTCAAAAAATCAAAATTTGGCAGTTACGTGTAGTATATTGAGGGCGCCAGATTCGGCGCCCAATCGCTGTTCCGATTCAGCGACTCGTAAAACAATATGTAGCTGATTACTCGATAACTCCTCCACCCCCACCTCGTTTCTGCTCCAGAAGGGATGAGTAGAGAGAATACTGTATATGGGAAACAGAGAGATAAAGAGAGAGTGAGAGAGTTGGAAAGTGATAGAGGTGATATGGTTTTGAGGGGATGGAAAGAGCGGTGTGGAGAACCGATGGCAGGGTTGGCTGGGCTTTGCTATTCATACGCAGCAGAATTACCGGTTTACGCGCCGATGCAGGCATACGTAAACCCCCACCCCTCCCCCCTCTAGCCGACAGTTCCTGTTATGCCCTTATACATAGGCACCGGTGTATCTTTGAATACGATATCTTTATCATTGTAACCAATTAATTCTGGCGATTTTGACCAAATATTGAGTTTGACGCGTAATGTGATTTTAGATTGCAATTTTCGTATTTAAAGAGAAATTCTTACTGTCTTGATTTTTTTTTTTTAAAAGTGACCCATTTTGCCCTCGTATTTTTCTGAAATACAGAGTTTAAAAAATTGTATAATGAAATAAATTTTTGAAACTAATAGGGCAATTAGAGGTAATATTTTTGATGATATTATCTGCCTTCTGTAATCCTGTCAAATTTTAAAACAAGAATTTAAGATAGGTATATAAAAATCCATAAAATTATGTGAGAATAGTGAACAAAATGAAAACAGTATGAAAAGAAAGGTCACGCGCTCCCGTGGTGGAACTTCAAAGTCGGCTGACTCCTGTAAAAAAAAAAGAAAAAAAAAAACATCTCGCTGAGTCTCCCAGTGAGTTGTGCAGTCTCGCGGAACCGAAAGAATCCTCAAAATCCTCGAAAAAACATCTGTCAGGTATCACTCCCCCCTCAGCTATTGCATTTAAGTGAAGTAGGGGGGGGGGGGGGGCATCTATACCAGCAGTGTCCGCGTTAAATCAGGTGAGACACACACAAAAGTACCCGCCTCCAGTCATTTGTTCGTCTCCTCTTCTTCCTTCGAGTATCAATCTTCTCGTTCACAACAGGCCGAAGGTAAAGATTTTTAGTAAAAGAAAGAAAAAGGAAAAAAAAAACACAACTGAAGGCAGAAGTTTCCGCAAGAGGGAAAAAAGTGAAAACACACATTGTTGAATAAGAGATACTCAACTGTATCGTCCCCCTAAAATATACCCCCAGGTGTATTGTACAACATACCACCTAGAGTCCCTCTCATTGATAACGATCAAGCTAATGCGCGCTAGAACAGCAATTACATCTCCACTATCACTCGAACATTGGAATCCACCAAAGTGAAATTTGTGTCTAGTTGGATTGCACAGTTAGTCCTCGTCCCATTCCTTCCTCATTGCCACCTAGAATCAAATCATTTGACACACGTTTAAATTGTTTCAACTACTTGACAACAGATGGCCTAACAGGTCATGCTTCTATCTCTTGACATTGACCATGCCTTTCTGAATCATCTTCGAGGTCAAACATAATCACCATTTCTAGCTAAATGACGTCATGACCTTAGGAATTTGGAATTCTATACACTACCCTATTGTTGGATTTAAAAGCATAGACCTTTGATTTTTAACATGTACAGGATGGAAATAATCCCATTATATTTCTGCATTATTTCTGTGCTTTTCCAAAGTCAAACAGTGAAATTGGAATATCTATCCTTCTTCAAAAGTTGAAAATTATCCAACAGTATCAACAAGTTAATAATTTCCATTGGAATCCAACTTGAAATAATTTTGAATTCCAGACAAATTAGCTAACTTGGTAAATTCCCTCGCTCGATTGCCAAAGACAATGTTATTGAGGACGGATCGTCAAGCTTGAATTGGATAAAGTTGGATTTGCTTCTATAGTGTATTGCCTCATTAATGCCGCCTGGACCCTTTATACTCGGACGATATTCCATGTAACCCTCTCTAACTTCCTATTACCCCTTGAGGTTGGACCCTAAATGTAGACTATATTCCAACTCTCTCAAGTAAGGTCACCCAGCAATTTCCGGTGGCCATCTTGGCCGGGTTAAACGTTATTCAACTAGCAATGACAGTTAATTCGTGAGAGATGATATTGTACCTCGGGGAAAGATCTTAAACTTCTTAATGTACAGATTTTAATGGGTATCTTTAAATTTCTCTGAATGATTATACATTTCAAATATATTTAATCATAGAACTACCACTTGTAATGCAGTTTGATAGAATATCAGGAGATCCCCTTTCCCCAAATTCTCACTCAGTAGTCTCAGAAGGACTTGCAAGAGGGGACTAACAAAATGTCATTGAAGACACAGGGGATCATCCAGAGACTTATGATGCTCTCCCTCCTTGTCCGAGTGAAAATGTTGAGGGAATGGGTGTTAATTCCATTTTAACCTTCGGGGTTGAGAAAACCCCCCCTAAGACTTCTGTATATTTAATGGCCTTCCCCTTGGTACATCCTTCGAAAACCTCGTGTGCAACTTCCAAAGACTCTGCTACATTTATAATTCATGTATCCTCTCTAGAAACTCTGATCGATTCGTCTTTCTGTTGAAACACAATCATGTCTTCATTGTCATCTTTCTGAATGTTATCCCTCGATTCTTTATTTATTCAATCATTTTTTTATGTTAATTTTGCAGAATACTTACAGATGAATAGATCGATGTGTTATTTTATTTATATAATCGATTGGGTGTGTAATTCGACCAATAGCCACCCTCATTGGAGATTTTCTACCTAAAAAAAAACCAAAATAGCCATCAGAATCATCAAATATCAGCCAATATCCCCATACCCACTATAATTTCTCAATAAGAAATGTATACAAAACATACCCAAAGCTAGAGGTATCCATAAAAAAAAACCATTCCACCGAGAGTTGATCCTTTGTTGTCATGACGTGTTAATCGCATAAGACTCCGCTCTCCTCATCCAAAATAAGAGATCAAATTCAGTTTCCAGATGTAGAAAGCAAAAAGACCAGATGTATCCTATCAACAAGTTTCCAATATCCAATCCAGGGGGATCATGGTTTCACGTGACATACAAATAAACGCACATGACAATTCTACTGTCAAAGATCTTTGGAGATGTTTTTTCTTTATAAACAGTAGTGTCTTGAAATCCGATTTACCAGGTTAGGTAAAGCGATACCAGGGACAGAGGACTTGTCGTTCACATTGATGTGGATATTTACTAATCTCTGGTGGTGCGTTGGGGCTTGTCATGGAGGGGTTTTGATCCCTTTGACGAATAGAGAAAGAGGATGTATTTCAAAAACGTGAAAGTTGAATTAGACAAATAACCTGAGAGGTAACTTCAGTCGACACATTTTTGGGGTTAACCCCTGGGGCGTATCGGATTAACCAGTTGAGCTAATATTTGAACACTGTTTTAGATCTTTCATTCTGCATTGATCAATCCACTTTAGAATACAAAAGGAAATTAGAAATTGTGTGCAAACATGAGGATAAAATTTTTTCAAAATCTGTTCAAAGAGATTAATTTTATTTGAGTTTTTTTGATCTGATATTTCAAATGATTTGAAATCTTATTTGAATGGAAATTGTCAATTTATAGAAAAATTTAAACAAAATTATGTTTATCCTGGTATCCTTGCCAAATAGATTCATCAATGAGAAGATAGTATATTGTGTTACAAGAACGTAAAATTCCATGCAAAGAGTGAAGAACTGAAATTTCCCAAAAGAGACAATTTCTCATATACATATCAGGTATTATAGAAATATGTAATTCCATAAGAAATTTCTCACTCCCAAGTTAACCAATAACCCTATACCATTGGTGCTCTCCACCGTTTGTCCTCAATTCGAGTCAAGATTACAAATTGATTTCGTAGCAGTCTGTGTATGAATCAGGCGTCACGTGTGCAGGACGCACCCCTTGTACACGTATATAGACGGCACACGCTGGTTGTTACCAAAAAAAAAGTGGCAGGGGTGGCCTAAAACTTACCCCACCACTGTTTCAACTCCCCTCCACCTCCCTTCACCATCCCTATATTTTAGTACAGTTTCAATCGAAAGTTTGAGAGAAAATTCCATCGATTATACTCCACATCATCCCTCACCTCATTTCTGTGAAAATATGATGAACAGAAAAAAAAATGATTTTTCTCGGGCGTCAGACTAAAGTGTTGAGAGTTATCAAAAATTCGTCCTCTGTGAAGGACATTTTCAGTTAAGTCACGGGAATCTGGTGAACACTGGGTGTTATGATCGATGCCGCAGGCGATTATTACTTGCTTCCCTGTGGGGGGGATTAAAGGGAAACTGGATGGGATATTATGGGTGGGAGGGGGGATTTTTCTCACTCCTTCCTTCCATTCGCATAGCCCACAACCACTGTCGAGCCTGTCGCTCCTCGTTTTGTCGTCATCATCAGTATGGTGTCAAAACCGGTGTGGACCCCTGCCCCTCTCCGCCATCTCCTTTTATTCTATACGTGACACATCTTAAAATCCCTATTGCGCTACGTGACAAATCTTAATTGGACAATTTTAGAAGAGTGAGCAAAATGGATTCGACATGGTGACAAGAAAATACAGACCTAGTTATTATAGCTGTCGTCATCATGACTAAAACTTCAAATTCAGGCGATAATCTCGTTCATAGAGTATATTATTATCACTATTATAATTTTTTTTCCCGTGATTATACTAACAGTAATGATTTACAGGTTAAATGAATTTGACTTTGGCGCCTGAACTCAGACGACCAATGAGAACACAACACTCATGATATCCTTTCCAGAGGTCACTCTGCATCAGCTGATCGACAGCAGGACTCGAACCGTCGAGGCAACAATAACACATCCATCACCAAAAATCAATCATTTATTTTTATATCGCAGAAAAAATTAATCTCCTCCAGAATTAAATCGAAAATTAAACAAGTATAAAAATCGTAAAGAGAATATCGTGAGTAAATTCCTACACCTCCAATAAACCCACGGCATTAGCATTCTCTCCCCCACACATATGTACACCTGAATGCCTAGACGTTAAAATAAAAATAAAAAGACATTTGGAAAGAGAAGGAAGAAAAAACCATAGAAGGTGGAGGAGGGTGGGGGTGGGGGTGAGTAAAGTGGAAGTTGTGGAACAAGGATAGTAGAGAAAGTGATTGGGGCCAAACGGGAACGGAAACAAAAGGCGACGCGGGACGATACGCGCAGTATGGCGGCGCTTCCGGCTCGCTCACCGCACACAATACCCCCACAACCTCTCTCTGTAGTTTCCTCCTCCCATACCCTCCGATCCCCCTCGTGTTTTTAACTCATCTCCCTTGTATCCCAGTGCCGTAAAACTCTTTCCTCTTTCTGGTATACGCGTTTTGCCTACCCCGAGCTATATCCTCTTTTCCGCCACTCGACAAACGCCTCCTCCTCCTCTCGACCTGTTTCTTCATCCTCTGCCAACCGACGCGCTACGTGTATCGTCCTGACTCCCTTGTATTGTTTTCTTCCTTCACTCCTGCTTTCTCTTTGTTTTCAATTCTTACCTTTCCCCAGTCATCCGCACTTTTTTTTTTTAATTTCTTTTTTTCTCCTCGGCTTTTGTTTATTTCTTTTTAGCTTCAAGCTTCACGTGTCTGTTTTACACGCGTGACGACGAAGTTTAGATGTGAGTTGGACGAATGACATCCAGAGATCGCCTTCTCCTTTGTTTACGATGAGAACTGGGCACTACTCGGAATATTAAAATCTTCGACATTGAAAGTGTTCTGCCCTTTTGTTTTTTGTTTGGCCTTTGGAAATTTGTCATGTGGAAATTTTGGTGAATGTGAGCACACACGTGGTGCACTTTTGGAAAATTAGCAATGGAGGTGGACATTTCACGCTTCTCATTCATTAAGGCAATGTTTTATTTGGGAGGGGGGGGGGGGGGGGAGGAAGTGGATGTTTATGGTAATGACACGAGTATTTTCAAAAATGTATTTTCCTTTTAGATAAAATATTATTATTAATTTGTTGATCAATTTCATATTCACACAATTTTTCTCATTTTTTTTAATTTTTTGAATGATGAAAAAAAATGATAAATTTATAATAATTATAATTTTTTTATTAACAATATATTTTCTCCGTCATTTTTCATTATTTAAAAAATAAATGTTCATTCGACGTTTTTCCTGTTGACATATTCAAAAGAATGTAATAAATATTTGAGTGTTATTTTGAAAATTGCAATAACGATTTTATTCAATAATTTTTCACAGCCCTTTAGAGAAGAAAATTGGAAACACTTATAACGTCGTTTAAAATGTGACGAGAGTCGCGTGGCCGTCTTAGTGGCAAAAAAAAAATCCGGGTTAATCTCACGATAATCCCTAGTCTCAGGGGGTCTCAACGGGTCGTAAAACTTGTCGAGGGAACGGCACGAAAACACTGCAAGTACATCCTCAAGGACCCTGAAAATGCGTGAAAGCAGACGATTTCGCTGGAGGCGCGTGGATTCCTCCCACCCCTATATTTCTTCCTCGTTTTCTTTGACGAACCAAAAGGTACCCGGGGATGCTAATAAACATGTTTCCAGCTTCTCTCCCTCCGTCCCTTTTCATTGACACGAGAATTGACCTTTTTTGACCGGTAAAATTGTTACAGACGGTGAATATATTATGAGAAAAATTTTGTGGTCATGGTGTGTCATATGAAAATGTACAAGTTTTGAAAACTTGTTCCTTTATTCGATCGTGCCCGCTATTCTTATATGAATGGGCGGGTGAATGTTTGTGATTTCAGTTTTGACCGTAAAAAAAAGATACAGAGGACATGAATGAACGAGGAGGTGGAGTTTGTAAATAATGTGGAGGCACAAAAGATTAAAAATTATCGTATTGGGGGAGAATTTTTTCGTCATCAAACATCCGGGAATTTTTCATTCGATATTTTATTTTCTCACGAATTGATTTTTCATAAGAAATATTTCTCATGGCATTGAATGATATCGACACCCGCTATTTTTACAGGAAAGGAAAATGTAAAATATATGGGGGGTAGAATATTTTTTTTATTGAACTTGAATTGTCAGAAAATAAAATAGAAATAGAAATTTTCAATTTTTTTAATTTTTTCAGATTCAAATCCCATAGTGGATCCAAAATAGATTGATCACTTTTAAATAATTGTAAAGACTGAAATCATGTCAATGAAAGTAATTTTTAATGTCGGAAGAGCAATATTTCACTATCTCAAATTGAGTAATTTTTTTTTCGTGAGACATTTTCATTCATTTCTGAATTAAAATATTCTCAATTCAAAATTGCAACAATATGAGATATAATTATAATGAATAATATCCATCCTTTCCAAAGATTCTAGCACCTCCCCGACCAAAAGATCCCTTAAAGCCCTGTTTCCCATAAACCATAAACACGTATACATCTCATTGTTCTAAATATTTCAAACTCAAAAATGGTAACATTACAGAAATGCAATAAACCCCATTGTTCCATTCAAACCCATTCAATTGACTCTCCTAACCTCTGGAAAAGGGTGGTCATTGTGCCTGACCAGTAGGTGGGTATTTCGGAAAAGGTTAGGACAATTGTCTGGGAAAGGAGGTGGAGATAGTCAATACCGATTGACCCAGAAAGTCAAAGGGTTTTTCGCCACACTCATTTTATTATAAACTTTGGTTTGAAAACTGCTCAACCCCCCTCTGTGTTCCAAGTTATAGACAACTTTCGTCCTTGGCCTCTTCAAGACAATGAGCAAGAGTCGTAGTTTTATAGCATCTACATCCCTCCACCGCTGCTACCACCTCCCACCAACCGTATGAATGTGACGTGATTTCTTTTACGCGAAAATCGGTGAAAATTGTCATAAATTATTTGTCTGTCCTTCATTACTTCTGTTTTGAGAAATATTCTTATTCTATCTGTCCTGTAGGCTGGCATCGTGGGTTGTGTAGGTGGAGAAGGAGAAATAGTGAGACACCTGGTGCAAAAATTCAGCTTTAACAGATGGCAGATTGGATGGCCTGTCCAAATATTGTCACAGGATTATCCAAAGTAGTCGTTTAGTCTTATCCCCTTAACCCATTCGTATTTACCATTGCTGGGTTAATTGATTCTCAAAAATATTGAATTTTTGAGGTTAGTCGAGGAGAATAAGTATTTTAGATGGGGTTAACCGCGTGTTAGAAGGGGGCGGTTTTGTTTGGGATTTTGGCTTTTAATCTTAGGATATACATTAGGATTCATTTGTAAAGGATTATTAGCTGTGGAAAATTAAAGAGTTGTATGATTTTTTTCCTTGTAAAATCACATTTTTAAATATTGAATTCAGTATTTCAATTCATTTTTTACGAATGGGCTGTTTTTTTTTTTTTGTTGATGATATCAATGATAAAATGAAAATGATCCGTTTTGCCCCAGTACTGTTTGAAATGTCAGGAAAATATATTTTGCGAAATGGAAATTTTTCTATTCACATTTTCAAAACTAGATACCAAAAAAAAAAAAAAATGTTTAATTTTCGTTTCTCTTCAAATTTTGATGAAATTTTAAAGACATGGATATCCTCGAAACAAAGGAAATCATACAAAACAATCTTCTTTATTCCAAATTTCATCTTCCTTTTAAAAAAAAATTCACAAAATTTGCCACCCGTATGCACACAAGTTCAACAAACTCAAAAGAAACAAAATTCAATTGATGAGAAATAGTAGTGGGGATCATCACAAGCCCGTGCAACCCACGTGCGCGCGTGGGTACATAAACGCTACCGTGCCCCCTAAACGCTACCCCCAGTAGCAGAAGGAGAAAGGGAAATCGTCGAGGTAAGTTTCATCCTCAATTCCTGTGAGCACAAGCAAGAGAGATGAATAACAGCCGAGAGACAAACAGAGACAGCCCCACCACATGGCTCACTAGCAAGAGAGAAAGAGAGAAAAGCTATCCGCGAGAGTGTATATTCCTGAATGTATATATAGGTAGAACTTGTCAAGGCCTTAGGTACCGCCAGCAACCCTCAAGCCTTGGTTAGGGGCCGAAGGCGGCGAGCCACTGAGGCCACAAACACGACCACCGTCCTCATTGGTCGACGCGTCACCACTGGGTGGGGCTCTGGGAAAAAGTTGGTGGGGGAAAAAATCCCCCTCTAAATAGCTGCGGCAATGTAAGCGAAAAACTAGAATCCGCTCAGCCGGCATCGAGTGCGCGTCGTATTTTCATTTTATCGAAAACAACACTGTTGCAATACATCAACTGTAACAGCGATACTACCACCACTCGATTAGCTGTACAAAACGTATATACATATATCTATACATAAATAACATTAGTCAATGTATTTATCATCAGTGTTTGTTCTTCGTCCTTCATTCGTCCTTTAGTGTTTTTGAATGAAGTGTAAAGTGTATTGTGTACAAACTGTGATTCTATCAGTTACTCTCTCGTGATCTTAGGATCGATCAATCTGGTGTGCAAAAGGATTTATTTAAATAAAAAAAACATATCCAAGGGACTATTTTAAAATGCATCTACCAGAGGGATCAACCGGAATGGAAATCTTTACCAATGTACACGAAACACTAAGAGCATGTCATGGAGATCTTGTGCAAACCGGTAGTCCTGCTATTTTATGCAGCGCCCTACCAACACACTGGAGATCCAACAAATCATTACCAGTTGCATTCAAAGTTGTTGCACTTGATGATGTTAGCGATGGTACACTCGTCACTATTCGCGCTGGTAATGATGAAAATTGTTGTGGAGAGCTTAGGAATTGCACGGCAGTTATGAAGAATCAAGTTGCCAAATTCAATGACTTGAGATTCGTTGGACGCAGTGGAAGAGGTAAATATATCAATGACAATTGTTTGTTGGATATATTGTGTCAAATCTTTATAATAACAGGATTATTAATAATTAAAAATTTCTTTCACAGGCAAATCATTCTCCCTGACGATCCAAATCAGTTCAATACCGTATCAAGTTGCCACCTACACAAAAGCCATCAAAGTCACTGTTGATGGACCCAGAGAGCCACGATCCAAGTCGAGTAAGTATACAAAGACCTTAATCCTCATTGATCATCCATTTTTACCCGCGAAATTCAAATTAATTTAACTTCAGATCAGTTTTTTTAAAAAAATGCTCATTATGAAAATAAATGTGAGATACTCGTTCAGAAATGCATGTCCCACATAGTGAATCCGCAAAACGGGTGTCGGAGGTTGTGACCCTCTCTCGCGGCGTTTAATAATCCCGGCGTATATCTGGCGGACCTCAAACCGCCAGTCGGGCGCTCAGTGGTCACACACAGAGAGAGCAGTGAGGGTGTCCATCGGGTTTTGGAATGAGGCAGAGAGAAGAGGGGTGATGGTTGCCCTTTACTCCTCATCCCCGTATTACCGTTACTCATAGTTGCACCAATACAAATTTTCACAAACTATATTCAACCGATCAATGTAAATAGATAGATAGAGGGGAATTTTATATGCTGGCAGTGTTTCAGAAGTCGGTGTTCTTTTGATGATCAGTATAACATTCAAAATTGGCCGTCAAAGCCACCGGGAATTTCCCATAAAAAATAAAAAAGAAAAAGTAAAACAAGGAAAATAAAGTCTTACGATGTGATGCAAAGAGATGCCGCCAAGCGTTTGTTGGGCTTTGTTTATAACACGGCATATGGCGGTAGCATATGTGCGCCACAAAACGACAACTCTATAATAACCAGATCTCCCAGTTAGATGTTAAGCTCGTTAAAGATGTCCCAGGTTTTTATGATTCATAAGATATCTTGGTCTTTTTATTCCTCTCTCTCTCTCTCTCTCTCTACTATTTCATTTTTCTCTTAGTACTGAAATTACCAGCTGCGGTCGTTAAATTCACGCCGAAATCACCCGATTAATGTCCGATTAAATCTAATTTTGAACATTTTTGAAGAAAAAAATCAATATGGCGATCTTGTCAAGATTAACAAGTCATTGGAAGTCAAATTATCTCGATGACAAGTGATTTTAGAAAGAAATATCAAAAAATATTTTTCCTCATTAACGTCGTATTTGATCAAATATCTAACAATGCTTTCATTATTTTCAGATTATCAGTATGGCCCCGGATTTCCAGGACTCGGTCTTTTAAATCCTTGGCTGGACGCAGCATACCTCGGTCACGCCTGGCACCTGCATCATCCTGCTCTAATGAAAGGTAAGAAATTGATCCATCCTCTAACAATCCGTGCTTTTGATATACAAAAACTCGAAAAGGGGATGAAAGGAAAGAAAAAAAATTAAAGGGGGGGGGGGAGGGAATCTGGGGGTTGATGTTGGTATCGATTCGTTAGGTTCCGTGTGATGATTCATACTGGACCGAAGGGTGAGTCCTTTCATTCCCTTTCCCACAAGCTTTCCTCCCCATGGGTCTGAAATAACAATACACAAGCTCCATCTCCCTTTTGCTTCTGTACAAAAAAAAAAACCTCCCCGTCGCTAATACACGAATATCTTTCTTTTCTGCTTAATAGGAAATGTACCAATGCCACCGGCGGATTTGTTCACACCAAGTTTTCCACCGTCAGTACTACCGTCCGCTTATCAGTTTCACGATGTTAAGTACCCAATGGAGTATCCAAGTATGCCAACGAACAAGACACCAGCATTGCCAAATAGTCCATCAAGAACACCACCAAGAAGCCCAAGTGACAGTGGCAGTGAATCAGCAGCTGATGAAGTACGCAGTGCCTTTGTGCCAATAAGAATTAACTCATTACCACCTGCCTCCATAGCTGTTACGCCTTCATCATCATCACCAGGCAGACCTGTAGCGTCGAGAAAACCGACGGAGGGTATCAAGTGTGAACTCAAAGCACCAACAACATTTATATCTAAAAGTAGTCCATTACCAACTAAACTGCTGTCACCACCAGCTGCCAAGCCTGTTTGGAGGCCTTACTAATCCAATTTGTTGGTGATTCTCAAGGCTGCAGGAAGGCTAGTGATATCTCCGAAGACGCCAGGCGTCTACGTGTGACTCTATTATTTTTTACATAAAGAAAATTTTCACTGAAGTTTCGTTGGACCAACGCTCTGGTCGCGTTATCCTAGACTCATCAGTACCTTGATGCAATTTTCCTTTAATATATTCAATATTATTGTACATAACCTCTGAATTGATGAATGATGTGACTAAAAAATAATTATTGCACATATGGAATTGTAGATAGAAATTGGACAATAATTTTTAGTATGCGTGAATGAATCTTTTGTTCTTCTTTTGTGATTGTATAAAGGGGAGAGGGCAACAGACTGTGTGCTAGAGGCTGAACAATGTGTTGTATATAGATATCGTATGTGTGATTGTGCGCATGGGAGACGATGAGACGAAAAATTATTTATAAATATTAATGATTAAGGAAGAGAAAATTTAATTTAATGTAAAGAGATTGATATAGAGAATGAAGATTGGAATAAAAGAGAGACTTTTACCTGATATTTTTTCTTTGTTCATCATTAAAACGTTAACCCTCAGTATTGAGATAAAATACTTGATACTATTACTAAATCAGTTGTAAAGATTTAAAAATCATTAATTCACCCATTGGATGTTTTCCAAATTGTCTGGAATAAATTTCCCACTAAGTCTTTTGGCCATTTCTCCAGGGGGAGATCTCAAATCGTTGGAGGAGAAAAAAAAAAGTACCTGGAGACTCGTGCCGCCATGAACGAGATTGAAACGTGCTACTTTGCGTGTCATTGGCAGAAGGATTCATATACGTTCACACGTATGAAATCTTTTTCGAGGTTTCTTTTTTTTTTCCTTCATCGTGTACTACGAGTGACGATTTAAATGTGAATGGCAGCATGCCACACGGTCGTTTCAGGGGACCCCGTACTACAACACCGTATATTCCCATATATACTTTGAGGGGAGTGAAAATATGAGAGGGGAAATTTGGATGAAGGGAGAATGCATTTATATCGGATGGTGAGTTACCGCGTGAGATCTGTATTAGTACCTATAAATTCTTGAGTCTTCAGAGATGCTCATTTTTATGTATACTGAGGATTTACTTCAATTTAAATGGTTAATTAAATATTGAACAATGAGGTTGAAAGAATTCATTAAATCTCCAAATTTTTTTTATCATCATCAGTGATTCTACGATTTAATTTGTAATTTACAACTGAATTTTTTTTTTCCATCTCGTGAAAATGAAATTTCAGAGCAGACGTCAAACACTGAACCATCGAAAAAAATGTTTGAAAAAATTGGGAGAATGATGAGAAGAATAATATGAGAGATGAGAACCCTATTGACACCCCGTAAAGCAGTCTCGTAGCGTTGACGAGTAGACAACGGAGCCAAGCAACCGTGAAGGGTCGCCGCACGGGAGAGCCCAAGCCAAACTGATCTCTCTCCCTTTTTCTCCATCCTCTCTCTCTCTCTCAATCTGTGTGTGTTCGTACCACCCCATTCGCTCTCACTCGGCCACCCGGCGCTAACTAATGTTTGCCCAAAGAATCGCTGCTACGTATAATCGAGTTAGGTCAGTGCGAATGCACACAGACACACGTAGAGAAAGAATCGAGAGGTAGATGGTTGGTGAAAAAAAAAAAAATTAGCTCAAACGCACTGACCGACAAACTGGTAAATCGTTTCTCTCCTAGTTTTACAAAACGAGTCGACAGTTTGTGTTTTGCTTTGTCTCTGTCATTCATGGCAATTTGTTGAGTTAATAAATGAATGGAGATGTGAAATTCTTGGAATAAATATCGTTTTTTTTCTCTAATACTAATACTAAATACATTTGTTATAGACAAAAAAAATCCAACAATTTGTTTCATCATGAGTTCTAAAGAATAAAGAAAAAAAAAATAACGCTAATGAACAGAAAATTCACAGGTGTCCACATGAAACCATTGACGTCGACACTGACATCCCCCTCCTTCACTATACTCTCCATCAAAGTTCGTCAGTGACTAGCAAAAGGGGGGTTAGACAATCGTCAACCGACAAACTGGTATTGGCGAACCAACAAACTGCCATTCGACCTCTTGTATCCCACTTCCACCAACTCAATCCGAGATAGCTATAGCACTGTTGTCCAAGCCAGTGGTGTGGAGCTAGTGAGATCAGTGTGTGCCTGTCGTTGGTGAGGTTTGAGGGTCCTAGAGTTAGGCAATCAGCGTTGATGAGGAGGGAGAGAGTGGGAAAGAGGGCTTGAACAATTAGTAACTAGTACTCCCGCCATAACCTCTGCACGTCTCTACCCAACCCACTGATCAACACATGAAGAGAGAGAGAGACCTCTACCTACTTTGACCACAGCATTACGCATGCAAAAGTACGTAAAAACCTATCGATGCATTGGTACATCGTGTTTGTCCTTCTTCGGTTTCTTCTTCTTCTTCTTTCGGTTTGTATATTTCGTACAAAACCAAAAGTTTGGTTTGTGTGAATCGATAAATAAATGAATAAATCTTGAGACTGGTAAAAATTACATTTATTTATTTATTTATCCATTCATACAAACAGGAATAGCGCGCCCCGGACAAAAAAAATAAATAAATGAAAAAAATATTTCCACTCTTTCTGCTGTCACAATCTGCTATTCCCTCTGCGCTTGATCAAAGTTGAATGAAAAATAAAAAAAAGCAGAAAATAGGCCCTTTAAGCTGAACAGGGCTAATTCAAAGAGAATATTATCTACCGAGAAAAAGAAGAGAGTCAACAGCAATGACACTTCACTCAACAAAAAAAAAAAAAAAAAATTATGCAAACTCGATTGTCGATACAAGTGGCTTCATTTACTTTATTCAAGTGAAGAAAAGATATCGGAATATAAGACGAGGGGGGAGGGGAGGGGGAGAAATATCAAAGAGTCACTTAAGGTCGTGAAAACTCGAGGGAGAAGAAGTAGAGAAAAACCAAGGAAATAATAAGCTGCTTCCGGAATGGGGAATCTCGCTTCTTCCTTTAAGTTTTTTCCTTTCCGTTCTTTTTTTTTCTCTTTCACATCATCCACCAAACCACTGTTGTGACGGGGTTGGGAGAGGGATGTAAATAACTTCGTCTTTCTGTGACTTTAGGGAGGTGAAATAAACTGAAGGAATAAGGTTAGGTAAGACAGGGATAGGGTAAGGGGAGATAAAAGTCGTAGGTGGGGTTGAAGCTGAAGAAAAGGGGCAGAAGAAGGATAAAGAGGGGGGGAGGGGAAGAGGATAAGAACATAGTGAAGATGATGCCTACCACGCGACCTCCACCACGGACTTAACGAGCTGCTTTACATCCAAATGCTAAAGTCCCAAACGACTTCGACCTCGTTATCGCTTATCGATCCAATGGTTAAACCCATTCTGCATAACCCATACCAACTGTTAACTTCTATATACATTAAACAAGTACACAGGGTTTATATTGTGTTGCTGCTGCTGCTGCTGCTGCTGGCCGGATGCGTGGCGTGCGTACGTTTAAACGAAAGAGGGAGAAAGAAATAGGTATATGAAACGAGGATAGCCGGCAAAAAAGGGGTCGATAAGGCAATGCCACCCGATGTTTTTGAGTGTTGTGTAGTGGGGCGCGGTTGAGTATTCTCATTTTCCCGTAATAATCGACATATTTTTGTTTACGTGAGTTTTCTCTCATTTGGTTAATGGCATCGTCTGCTGGGAACAACATTGTGTGCAAAAAAATAATTTTATAGTAATAAAAATTAATAAACCGCTTCAGATTATAACAAAAATTCTCCTTCCTAGGGCCATTATGCGATATGACAAGCAAATGAAAATTAAACATTGAAAATTTTACTTTTAAGTCAGTCATAATTTCATCTTAGAGACAACTATAGTTTTTTGTTTTTGTTATTATTTTTTTATTTTCTAGTGGAATGAATTTGCCCTGACGAGGAGTGCATATACACGGAGAAAATTTCTCATTAGATAGTGAAAAGAACTCTGAGTGAAAATTAATGATCCTGGAGTCATCAAAAATAGATAAGCATTGGCATGAATTTTTCAAAAGAGTTTCGTTAAAAATTACCAAGTCCGCACGACAAAGTGGCGCTTGCTGCATCAAAAATTACTGAACCAATTCAGCAAAATTTAATGTTTGACCTTCAGATTTTACTCAGATCTGTTTACTTTTCTGTACACCCTACGAAATGTCCCGTGTTTAGTGGAGAAGTTCGGTACTTCATAAGGAGAATTTTTCTCCGTGTAGCACTCGAATCATGGGTATATTTTTCTTAAAATTAAAATTTTTAATGTTTAATTTTCATTTGCTTGTCATACCGCATAATGGCCCTAGGAAGGAGAATTTTTGTAATAATTTTATAGGCCTATGAAGAAAACTATATTCCAATCATCCGGCAGCTTTTGAAAATATTGTTTGCTCAGAGATTTCAATGTTTAAAATAGCATTTTCAAGTGTGATGATTTACAATGACTATCCCTGCATTGATTTATCAATGATTTATTATTGGTGGTGGAGTACATCTGTTGTAGTTTCATTTACGTATGAAATTTTAAAAGAGATAATGGGAGAGTTTCAAGAATTGAGGTTTAGGAATGTAGGAGGTAGTAATGAACAACAGAAAATTTTCTTGGTTAATAAAACCACATTGGGTGACCCTTCCAGGGGGGTTCGCAGGTCAGTGAGTAAAAGAAAAGTTTAAGGTAAATACTATTGCCCTCTCCCCCTCCCCCAATAGTCTAAGTGCAGGGGGAGGAGATATTTTATGACGACAATTCGATCTTTCAGTTTTCTGCCTTCGAGTCCATTTTACGATAGGATTTTTGGTTGGTTTCTACCGCATACCAATATTGGGTTTGGGAGAGAGAGAGAGAGAGAGAGAGAGAGAGGATTCAGAAGTGAAGGAAAAGAGGAAAGGTACCTCTTGGTTAGGTAGTGTAATATGCAGAGTTTTCAGTTTTATTGGAGGGCTGTTTTTCAGGAAAATTTCACTGGCTATTGAAATATTTCTTGACCAGGGGTCATTTGAGGTAAGGACTGTGGTCAATTGGGTAGCTAGAGTGAAGTAAAATTTTATTGAGAGGTTTTATACTTTAAGGGAAAAGGTAGTGACTTTTTTTTCAAACGAAAAATCTCCAACTTTCCAACTCTCGACGAATTTTTAAAAAAATTGAGTATAAAAGTAACTCATCATAAAAATTGGGTAATAAAATTCAAACTTGTTGAGTCCAAAAATGGCTTTCCATTGGTCATTTATTTTTCATTAATCAAGGACCACTAAAAATAGTCTCTGATGTTCAACCCCCTCAGTAGCCCAGGAGTCTTTAAAACGGAACTCATCAAGCCAGAGAGGAAGTGGACACGTCGGAACAATTTCCTTACACGAATAGTGGGCGACATCCCCTCAGGGAATTTGTATACTATACATATGCACAGTCGTACAGGTTCTCTTCAGACTACGATTGACCAATTTGTCCAATCGATTCGCAATCCACCAAATGAACGTAACGGGTAATTTTCTCAAACCTAACTATCTCTCTTTATCTCCAGGGAGGGATGGAGGATGGAGAAGACAGGAGTATAGCAACTCTGAGGAATCGAATGGAGAGTCAGTTAAATTCGAAGAACGAGGTAATATCATGATAAGTGTTTTGTTGATGATTTCGTTTTATAAATTCAAGGTAGAGAATAATCTTCACCCGTTTGATGAGCCATATTGAAGAACTATGTATGACTGGACATCCAATGATTCGCCATATATCTCCTGGGAGATGGTAAAAGAGGGTGACTGGATATGCTTCTGATGCAGCTCAAATGTTCAATTACATATACCTTTTTGTTTTTTTTTTTCTTTCACAGCACTCCAGTGTACTTAGTCGACTTCACATGACAATGTCCCTTACACTCTTTGTGAAATTCTGTTTTATATGAAATTTTTTTCGTCGAAATATATGTGCATGTGTATATGATTGTGTGTTCGGATATATTAGTTGATGTATCCCTCGTACTACTATTCCACTCAACATCTCCCTACCCCCCCCCTCTCTCTCTCTCTCTCTCTTTCACCCCATAGTTGACCCCCTTCAGATATTGCTCTTTGGAATTGCTGCAAAAATTATGGCCAGCCGATAGGACCCCAGGACAGAGAGTCGTGGACTCTCTACTACTCTGCGCTGGGGTGCGTCTCATCCATTTAGGTCCATCACACATGACTGGATGGGGTGAGACTCACCCTGCAGAGGTTCTCACGTAGATTGCGACAACCCTCTACCTCCTCCACTATGTCTTTTTTTTTTATCACCCAATACCTTCACTCATTCATACATATATGAACATGTTACTCATGAAATGTTGAAAAAATTTGAGATATTTTTTTTTATCAATCGAAGGCTAAAAAAATGGAAAATTATTGTTTTCCTTGAATTAGATATGATATTTCAATCCTTTCTTGTACCAACTACGCGCCCCCCCCCCACTCTTCATTTACTTTTTTTTCAACTAAAAACTACACGTGTGTATAAGGGTGAATATTGCCCTCTTTCTTCTCGTAAGCATTTACTCTGTCATGTACATTCAACCCTCGTACAGTCGTATTACGGTCGGTACGGGGGTAAACCACCCTGGCATATCGGAGAATAGAGGGAGGTGGGGTGGGATTTTGGAAGAGCAAACTGGAGAGCGCGGGAGCCCGCAGGGGTACGCCGCGACAACCCCCTAGCAACCCCTCAAAATCAACCGAACTTTGGCCCAACTCCCTACCGCTTCTCATTCTCTGTCTTTCACTCACTCACTCACTCGTCCTTTCTCTTTACGTTTTCTCACCCCTCAGGGTTATGTGCTTACCCAACGTTGAAACTTTGATTCTATGAATGTCTTCTGTCATATTCAACTTATTTATCGACAGAGATATTAAATCTACTCGTCATACTGGGGACACGATATTTTTGGATGGAATACAAATTATGATGATTTTTTTTGCATTTGAAATTATTTTTTGGGGGGATGATGGTTTACGCTAGATTGAATTTAGCGTGAATAGAGCAGAGACCATTCATTTGTCATATTTGAGATATGAAACTGGGTTCACGGGCACAATTTTTTACGATTCATTGTTCGTACTAAAAAATCCGCTAGACTCTGCTAGATTGAACACAGTGGGATTAGAGCAAAAGCACATGCGTTTTAGATATTAAATTTTGGTTTTTAGAATCGTTCTCTGTGATTCGTTGAATCTATACTGAGGATTCCGCTAGATTCCGCTATAACGCATCTAAAGGAAAAACAGGCAAGAGATTTTCTGAATTTGGAAATGCCTTCATTTTTTCATAATTGATTGATCCTTCAGAAAATTTTACTAAACTCCGCTAGATTAAATCTAGCGTGCGCTAGATCAATCTAGCGACGCTCACTACCTGATCCAACGATGATGGATCCCCGATCTAGCGCACTCGATTGCACAGGTATGGGTTACGTTCACACTGATATAATGTCTAGTATTTTTCGCTAGTCTAGCGTTGAACACAATATTACGACGCTAGACAGAACTCTGACTGAATTTAGAGGAGATAATTCTTTATTGTATCAATTCTGCTGCAATCCGCTATATTGAGTATAGCTAGATTTTTTGTCTAGCGTAATGAATAATGGACAAATGGAGACATCAAAAATAATGACGTCGTAGGGATAAATAAAATAGTGCTGACATCAATAAATTTTTTTTCTCCTTTGCCTACTTGAATTTTATGTACAAAAGCCACGTGCTGTCGTATGTCATCATATCCTCTTTCAAAGTGGACCCAAGGATATATATTACAAATATTTTTGTCCCCGTACACCCTGTACATTATCATTATTATTTCTGTCCCCAAGGGTTCCATCATTTTAAATCCGTTGAATTCTCTTCAGTCGTCATCAGGCTTTATATCCAACAATCAGAGGGTAAAATGATGCTATTTAGATGTCAAAAGAGAAACCGTTTCTCTCTTTCTTTTGTTATCAAAATAGCATCGAATATTTACCTGTATGTTCATGGGATTAATCCCTTCTTCAAGTGTATAACCTTCTGGTGTCTTTGAGAAGAAAATTTACAAAGAAAATTGAACAAAATATTTGAACACAAAAGGACATAATTCTCAAAACTAAAATTTTAATGGCAGACAGTAAAATTTTGAACATTTCTGAGAACTAAAATGTGGTGAAATACAAGGGCAACAATTAAATACCTCAGGGGGGGGAGGGGTCAATATTACTAGAATGAGGTTAAACCAGGTATATAATCGATATTGAGATAAAGGGATGGACAACAACATATTTCAACCCCTCAATTGAAATTAAACAAGGGACCAGGTTAGGTGTAATAAACATTTATTACTCTGGTTTCAATAAAAGGATTTTCCAGGAATAATACTGACCTGCAGGAACCTCTTTTCGGTATTTCTGTTGAAAAAAAAAATTGGGAATGTTCATATTGACAATAGACTTGGAATTAATAGAATATTGTGAATGATTTTTTTTTAATTTAATTTTTAATCAAAAAATAAATTGTTGAAGAATTTGATGAAACCGTGTTATACAGTAGAACCTCGCAGTTTGCATAAGTTTTGTGTCGCATGACCTCGCTCTTTGCATATTTCCCCTCAACATTTCTTGACCCCCACTACTACTCATTCTCCTTCCCTCTCACGATTGACTAGCCAATAAGGAGTCAGAATTGAGCGGGACGATTCAAAAAGCATGGACTAGGTATCTTCCAAATTGATGAAAATAGAAAGGGAAATGATTTACAATGGTATTGAATATAGTAATATTATTTATTATAGTCCAGTGTAACAGCGAATGATTACATCAATGACAGTGATAATAATTACCACTACAGCAGGAGTCAAGTTAAAAGGGAAATGGCAAAAAATAATAATAACGCTATAAATTAATCATTCCCCGATAAAATCAATTCTCTGATGAATGAAGCATCTTCTTCAATTGACAGAATTTTCTCAGCTGTGCTTTCCTATCCACTACAATACCATTTCTTATAATTGTTACGTCGGGAGACGTTACGCGTATTCTCTCAGAAATGAAATAAATAAAATAATTAAATTATGAAAAATGATAATAAATTGGAAGAAAATTTAATTTGAAATAATGAGTGGTCTCAAAAAATTTCTATTCGAAACCACAAGAAATACCAGTATCCTTTTCGATCGATATTTCTCGTGGAAATAAAATACAGGAATTTAATTAAGGAAATAAAATAAAGCAAAAGATAATGGTTTGTTAACACGAGTCAAAGGCACCTTCACCTGGTGGTCGGCCGCACTTTGGACTCGTGACGTCATTTTTCTCATAGATGAGAAATAGGACGTTTAGGACGAAAAGTTAAAAAAATGAGAGAAACACTTCGTCGTGAACAGGCGGAATTAATTAGAATATCAGAGGCGATGAATCGTGAACGAAAATACAATTTAGCTATTCAACTGACATTGGATGAATCTACGTGTTGGATTAATGATTCTAAAGCTGAATGCAATGATAATGCAAATATGAAAAAAATGGATTTTGATTAGAAGAGAATATAATTTTCAAAGAATCAGAAAATCGGAAATTCATTATTTGAAATTATTCTTGATTCAACAATTTGTATTATTCTCTCTGTGATTGAATAAAAATGCCCTCTGACTGCACACCATAAATAAACAATTTAAAAATTACTGGGAAATTGAAAGATCCGTGAAACCGAAAGCTATTGATTTTATCATGAAAATAGATGTCATAGGTAATGATTATATCAGAGACAATTTTATCTCATTTATGTAAAAAATCCAATATCGTATTATTCATTCGGTATTTATGTCACATGAGGAAGTTATCTTGGTATTTGAATAAAAAAATAATACCAGCAGTAACATCCGGAAGAACCGTGAGAACGATTTTAACAGATGGATGCACGGATAGGAAAATGTTTCATAGTTGGATATATTCCTTTTTTTCTATTTCTTTTGTTCTCGGTTTAATTTTTTCCATCATTTCAAAAATTGAAAGAGGCAGTTGGAAAATCCTGGGATGGAGAAATATCGCACGTGGGTTATTTCCGGTGGATCGATTGGACTCTTTTCTTTCTTTGATGTCTGATAATCACATTGTGGAGTAATTTTTCAATGGACGGGGAGCATTGATCCGCCATTTTGGAGACCGAGGAAAGCATTTCAAGATGGCTGCAGGGTTCAATACCATCTTATGATCAATTATTGATATTGAGATGGATTTTATCATACAATACATTCGCTACTTTTCCATAAACAAATTGATTAACGACTGGAACATTGAACTTTGTTGAATGTATTCACGTGTTATATTCTTAATTTTAATCCACGTGCCATTCTTATAATTGATACTTCGTATCGTCCATATGAATGATGCCTCGTCCTCTTTGAATCTCGCTGTCTATTCATTAATCTGCTGAACTGATTGATTGATCATCACTATTAACGAAATCAAAATAATAATAATAGATCATTATTATCCTGGTTATTATTATTGTCAAACGCAATGGGAGATGATAGGAGATTATCTAATAATAAATTATTATGATTTTCGTCTTTGAAAGAACTGATAAGTTTGAAAATATTCACATGCTATATTTTCAATTTCAATCTATATTAATGCAACGAGAGCGATGATAATCGGGAGGCTGTGTTACTCAACGTTCGCGTGGAATTCGCGTGCGGAAGTGAAACAATAGAAAAAGTGTATCATTTCATTTCATTTCATGTTTAATATATTACGTGACCAGTTGATGATTATTGTCGATCGCTCAAGTCAGATAATTAGCTTCATTCTTGTTTGTCTCCACGTACTTGCGTGGCTCTATAAGAGAGCCCTGGAGAGACGGATGTCTCATTCGAGTGTGCGAGCCACTGTGGATTTAATAATAAAAGTTCACTGAATCCAGTCAAGTTTATTCATAAATATGTTTTGGGTTAAATTAATTACTCTTGTGGTTTTTGCGGCTAATTTCTTCGGGATTGACGTAATTTTTTATTTCAACATTCTCATCAATTGATTAATTAAGGATGTCATGGATATCTGATAAAAAGATCTAGAAAATTTGTTTTTTCTTTCTGCTAGTAGAGGAACATATATGAGCCCGTCTGACAAAATTTAAATTTACTAACCGGAATTAGATTTCGAGAAAATAAATACAGAAAATGCCCCTGGTCGAGCGACGAGCGTGGAAAAAGCATTTGATTGAATGGGAGCGGGGGGTTTATCTTTCTTATGTACCCCGGTATCCCATTTTTTTCCATCATCATCGCATTCAGCACATTGTTCCCTATATCTCCAAAGTTTTTTAATTTTTTTTTGATCTTCTAAAGGGGTGAAATGTCCATTTCACCCACAATTCCATACGAGCCCGTGTATATAAGGCTCCTTTTGTTTATTGAATATCTCGATATTTATGAGCTCTACAATTCTGAAATCTTCACCAATTCCACTACGTGTCCAATACTATTAAAAGAAAAAAAAATAAATTTCTTGGCAAACATTGAAAAAAAATATTTTTCAAGGTCTCCATGACATCCTTAATTGATCAAAATTGTTCATCTTTTTAGGCAAAACTTGATATTTCCTATATCGACGTTGTAATGGAAAACACAGATTATATGGCAATCGATTATGCTTTTATTTCTGAGGACAGCGATAATGACGGTGCTTTTGTATCCAATTTTACTATCATAAAATCATTTCCAGTGACAGCAATGGTGAGTAAAATTATAATTAAATTGTTTTTAATATTTATTCTCTAATTAAAAGTACTTTTCAATTTAAAAAAAAATGAAAATGTCAATTAAGTTTTTTTTCTTTTTAAATTATTGTTAATTGACTCTCAATTATCACATTTAGGGACATTTGGAGATTTTTGGTGCATCAATGGGAGAGTACGGGTTAAAAACAGGATTCGATTTTGAAACCCCCCTGTGTGATCTGGAAAATGACCCCTTGATAGTAGGACCTTTCTTCGCAGCTTTCGGTTTTAAGGCTGGGGAATGTCCACCATCGCTTGTAAATAAATTTTTCTTTATAATTAATCAAAATAGGGTATTTCATCTACTAATGAGAAGTTTATTATTGACATTAGGGAGTTTATGGAACCAGTGGATATTATTTGCCCACGAAAGATTTCCCTCCTGAAGTTCCTGCAAACAAGTACAAAGTAGTTTTTGAAATTACTGATAAAGGGGCAACAATGTGGCGTACGCATTTTTTTATAGAAGTTCAGTAGAAATCTTCTATTTTATCTATTTTGTTTTTTTATGCATAGCATTTTCAATCTGATCAAAAAATTTCAAAAAATAGAAAATTATTAAAAATAATTAAAAATTAGACGAAAATAGTGAAATATGATACAACAAGGGTAAGATGTTATTTCCTGAATGCACACGAGCTGTGACTTGTGTACCCAACGTGTATAGTCCAGTGACAAGAAAAAAAACTGAAATAAAGGAAAAGAAAAGATAATGGAGGAGGGAGAGCCAGAGTAAAGGAGCATCCCTTGGGTAAGCATGATGACAACCGACGGCGTTCTCTTTTCAGTTCCTGGGTGAACAAAGCCAGTGGAACAATTTAAAAATGACCGGGAAATTCAAATATCCGTGAAACTGAAAAACATTGATTTTATCTTGGAAATAAATATTATAATGATTCCATCAGATGAAATTTTATCTCATTTATTTTAAAAAGTCCAATATCATATTATCCAGTCAAGGTTTATGTCACATGAGGAAGTTATCTCGGTACAAATTCTTAGAATATTAACCATCAATGCACTAATTGTGAATTAAATTGGAATTGGAGAACATGCGCATTCACTCATGCGCATGTCACAGAGTGCGGTGATGAATCTAAGAAATAAATTTTTTATTCATCTAAATAACTTTTTTTTTGTATCTCGTAAACTACTGGGGCAGAGTTGATCACCCCAAGTCTCATCAAGTTTTTTTTTAAATTAATAAGAAAAATATTTTAAAATTTTCGAAATAATGTCAATTATAGATTCATCCTTCTAATTCACCTCATTATCTTAATTTGGTAATTATAAAAAAGTGACAGAGAGTATTAAAAAAATAATGTGTTCATGTATGTCGGTAGTTGGGGAGTGAAATAAATAATGGGGTAGGAGAATAATAGGAGCATAAAGGGGGGGAGGGGGAGAATTTTTAAGGAGGAGAGAATTGTCCGAGATATTAAGGGGGCTAGGCAATTGCCAGGATGACCGTATACGTACGGTTTTGTTAGTGAATAGGCCACGGTGGCTCGTATACGGGGCACCACATATGGGCACAGGGAGGGTATTAGATAATGGTGTTAGCCGTACCCTATACCCTTAGTTTGGGGCACCCTTAAACCTTCCAATTCGATAGATAGGCTTATATCGAGGCAGAGGAAAAAAAAACTCACCCTCTTCATTTTTCGCGGCAGTGTCCCGCCCTTGGGGCACAATAACAAAGGGCCAAACGTGTGCCCTCCCAAATACATCCTAATATGTGTAACGTGTGTACATATATGTACACATAGTCAGAATATTTTTTGAACGCAATGTGCATCATTGTTGCCGCGTGTTTAGCTTATCCACTCTATCATGATAGATATCTTAGTTATGGGTATTTCTTGGGGGAAAACGGTTGTAAATATCAGTTATTTCTTTTTTTTTCGCTGAACGGACGTTTTGAAGAGATCTTTTGCTTATAGAAACTACAAGAAAAAAAGTATGAAAGGGTTTTTGGCTCGTTCATAAAAAAATGTTGAGCTAAAATACAGAAATTATCCCTCAATTTTCATGCGAACATGACAAATTTTCGATGGTCCCTTTGATGAAAAAAATTCAATTTTCCATCACTTCTGAATTCCGTAAATGGAATTTATGGCTATCTATTGCCATCGAAATTTCACTTTTTGGCTTTTATTATTTCTCGTTCGTCCTGCGCGTTTCAAGAGCGATTAGTCGATTCATGCGTTTATTCGCTCATCACAATCAATGATATTTTTTTTCATGCGCTTGAATATTCTCATCTTTTTTTACAACAACTGAAACAATTTTACACGACAGATTCTCGACTTTTTTCCATTCAATGACCATCACAACTCTAATTAATTTAAATTCCCGATACAATAAAAACGAAAATATTCACTCATTCTCTTTGAAATAATGCCACAAACCAGAGAATTTAATACACTCCTTATCCCCCGAACACCTTCAAATTCCTCGTCACGCCCGCCATTATGTCAACAATTGTCTCCCCAAGGTACCACCCACCTACAAAAATCCAAATGTAGGTCACCATTTCCAGAAATCTTGACTTCCAAGCAGCAGTCAAGAAGACAAAACCATTGAAAAAAAAATGAAGCAGGCGTAAATAATCGCGAGGTCAAAAATTTAAAATGTGCGTGGTTCCTTTATTTTCGTCGAATAATTCCAGACGCGTGTCCAAATTTTTGTTCCGGAATGGTTGCTCGTTGAGGTGAAAATCCGTAGAACATCTTTTATGTGACGTCAGGTAAACTGCCACCTCACATTTTTTGTTAACGACAGAAAGAGAGAGAGAGACAAAAAGATACAATTCGCCAACCATGACTGCTCCCCTCCACCTTAAAATGGTAAAGACGTCAAAAAATTTGGCCCAAGGTCACTAACATGCAATACCAAAAATTTTTCTACCTTTTTTGCCCCCTTCGCACGCTTTTATAATTTACCTTTTACGATGGTTACCTACAGAACAGGAGGCCCGAGTCGTTGACCAAAAGGTAGTTGTATACTTCTGGACGAAGGTAGCCTGTACGGTTTTGGGTCACTGGGCTAAGGGGATATATCCTGGGGATTAGAAAGTACGAATATTTATGTCCCTTATTTGTTGGGGGGATACTTTACCGTTCTAGTGCCCCCAAGAAGTCGACAGGCTGCTGAGGGTTTCCATCAATTGCTCAACTATTGACATAAACTGTGATCCTGACCTAATCTTCTAGTCTCAGGTTGACTATTTTTTCTTGCATTTTTCTGGAGTTGAAGGATTTAGAAAATTGGTGAAATCCCCTCCATGTGAATCCACTGAGTGAATTTTGACACCTGTGGAAAATGTGAAACTTTGGAAATTTTTGAATCTAGGTCAATTGAAAGATTTCTCATAATTTATATTAAAAATTATCCAATTTTTTGAGTGATTATTTGACGAGTTTTCTTTCACTCTGGTATTTTCCAAATAATTAAATCAAGGAACTATTCATGAATTTCCGGGAAATTGATAATTAAAATGTCCCTCCCAACTCGATATTTAAGTAAAATTCCGGCAAAACCTTTTGTGCAATATAACAATATTTCTTCTTGAAAAATTTACTCTTCCTTTTTAACCATTTCTCATAGCAACCCAAAAACGACTCTTTCTCCCATAAAAATAAATCACTTGAATAATATACAATACTCTAGTTTTAACCAGAAAACACCCAAAGTCCCATAACTCCATAAATAACTCTGAAAATTTGTGCTCCAATTTTGTAGAAATTGCCCCTAGAAACCATTGTCACAGGCCTCAACAGTCTATTTGTGAAAAATAAAATTAGGTCACCCAGAGAATTCAAAGGAGAAAGCCATTTACGTAATACTTAACAATTGCCATCTTTTTCCCCCCTTTTATAACCTCAACTACTACTTTACCAAAATGTCCTGAGAAGAGAGCCACTTGGTTGTAAGTTCCATTGGCTTTAGGTCAGTGGGTTCTTGGGGGCAAGATAAGAAGTGGTTTTGACTTTACAACCATCTGGAGTGAGACGAAGCATATTTATATGCTACCTTCGTGCAATTATTTTTCATCAACAGAGGGTCCTCCCCCCCCCTCAAAATACCACTTTTATATCCCTTCAATTATGCCTGTAGAGGTTAGGAGGCTGTTGCTATGGGGGCCAATATAACCTGCTTACCGTTTTTCTCAATATCTACAAGATTTTCCTTCGTTTCACTAACTTTACAAAACTTACCTTCACTCCTCCATAACCTCATCTCCATCCACTGATGGTTGTAAAGGAGAAATTTTTTTTCCCGTCAGTTGCAATGGCACAACGACTATACCAGTAGGTAAAAGACAATGACATTTGAAAATGTGAAAATTTTTCTTCTTTTCCAATTTTATGACTTCAACTTTTGGTCAACTGTTGCAGTATATGCGGGGGGAGGATAACCCCACTGATTTATGGTAAGTCGTACGCCACTGGAGGATATTTTTTTCCTACGAAGAGTTGGTCTACTGTTGTAAGACTCATTTTATTAAATCGGCACTTACATCTTTGAGGGAATAAGTGTGGCCTTCGATTGCTTTGGGCGCATCAACGAGTGCCTGGGGATTTCGGTTTGTTTGGAAGGTGAGTGAGAAATTATATGGCGCGTGGCTTCAGTGACAGTTGATGGGGGAACGAGGCTACGTGAGACGCTTGGGGGTTATTTACAGAAAACATGAGAGGGCTTTTTATTTTTGGGGACTCACGCCATGATTCCTAGGCCTCCTGAGACTTTTTGAGTTTTTAAATTTTTTTTTCACTTTAGTCTTTGGAAATTTTTTTTTCATATATTCCATTTTCATTCAAAATTTTTACTGCTTGTAGATCTTATTCCACTTTATAAAAAAAAGTCATCAGGAAAATTCCATTTTCCTCAAATTCAGAAATTGCTGAAAAATTTCATAGAAGAAGAGAAAAATATTTTAATCCAAATAGAAACTGTTTCTAACAATATTCAGATGTGTTTTCCTGGATTGACAACGGGGGATTCAAAATATGCATTTCACGGTAGAAAATTTTCCTCAACAGAGTAATATTTACCAGTTGTAAATCAAATATGTATTTTGTGAGAAAGGAAAACGACAGAAGATGGAAAATTTGTGCGCGTGACCGGCGCACGCTTTTCAAAACAACCAACATACCTCTCCACTTTTGCCTGTACAAACTTAACTATCGTTTCGTCAAAACTCAGTCACAAGGTCATACGGCCATACCCGATTTCGTCGTAAGAAGGAAAACATTATTGTAGAAGTGGAGGGTACCCTATGGGCACGCGTAAACATTGGACACGACTTTCACTCTAAGATTAACAGCACGCGCCTGTGATGTGAAAAAATTATAAAATTAATATTTAGAAAAAATTCCTCTGAATTTTGCTCAAAAAATATTGTTTTAAACTATAAATTTTGACAAGACCCAACGGGCGCTGGAAAAAAATATTGAATTTTATTGAATTTCCTGTCCAACAATGCCCGAAGAGTAATTGAGACATCTCCCTGTCACCAGAATTATGAATTGCATACAGGAAAATATTCTCCAATTCTTAGATTATTTCGGTGGGAAACTCAATTCCCAATTTTTCTCCAGCACAATGTCCCTATTCTTGAGGATATAATACACACACTGAAATATTCTCCATGTCCAAGAGGACATCACGGGGTGTGTCTTTATTTCGTCTCTCTTTTTTTGCTCTTCCGGGACATTCAACAGAAGTTGTAGGAAGCGCAAAGTGCCACAGGCTCAAGGAAAATTTCACAGGGACACGTGGACATAAATTCATTCAATTTGTCTAAAGAAATATCTTTGAGGTGATTTCTCAACAATGATTCGAGATATTGATTGATTTGGATTACAATTTTTATAGAAAACTGAAATATTTTACAAATTTAATTTTTTTTTCCTGAAAAATTCAATTTTTTAAAAGTTTTTCCTTCATCATTTTCAGAAGTCCATTAATGAGATTTTCCACGAGTTTAATTATGGAAAATGCTTAGAATCTTTTTTGTACAAGAGAAAATTTTCAACAAAAAATGTCTCTTGACATTTTTCCCTTAACACGAGAAAATAACCTATTAACCTTTCAACGATAATGTCCTCAAATTTTCAAAAATCAATTTTCAAAGTAAATTCACCCAATAATAATCATTATCATTGATCACGATATTGACATATCCTCCCAAAAAAATACATCCAGAACCTATACCCGCCCCAAAAATCCCCAACATCCGTTTCCTCCATCAAATATTTGTCCTTCTCAAATCCGTTAAATCCAATAATCACCAATCACGTGTTACCCCGTCAGCCCATCAGTATCTACAGGTACAAAAAAAAAACCATCCACACACACACGATTGTAAGAAGTATCCGCTCCTAAGCCTCCTCCACCGAAACCCATGAATGAAATCCTCGGTCAGTCCTCAATGGACCGAAACCGTTCCACTCTCTTTTATTCTTCTCATCTCTCTCACATACTCACAAACAAATCACACATAAATCAGGGGAAGGAGAAGGTGCGTGGCAGAAGAGAAGACACTTTGTTATTCACAAGGAGAGAAGAAAAAGAAATGGAAATCGAGCGAACAGAGTGGTAAGGACCCGCCTCCCCGCATGGGCTTCTGGACAATGTGAGTACGGTTTTTATTTTTCTCTTTATTTATTTTTTTTTCCCATCGAAATACTAAATAAGATACCTACGATACCTACCCCCACCCCTCTATCCCTTGATTCGCGCGACAGCTATATAATAATAAGAGGGCCAAATATAGGGATGAACGAGGACGTTATGGAGAATAAAGAATTGGGATATAGGTGAAATATTTTTTTTCAAGGATTTTTTGATGTGCCCAATGTCGTGGAAAGCCGATTGGTAAATATAAGGGATTTTCCACTCTCTTTCATATATATATTTTTTTTCCATCGTGTTAGGAAGGAAGAAGGCAGTTTATACACATATGCTCGGGAGGAGGGGAGCTACTGTTTTGTGTTTCGGCAGAGTTTTCTTGGATGTATTTTATTCATCTTGCGGAGAGATAAATGGCTTCGTTCGACGACTTGTCTTTTGTGTGAGGGGAGATCGAGCTGTGGAGTCATATATATATAGTTAAGTGATATATATACATTTTAAATACAATTTTGGGATGTTTTTGGTGATCGATATAGGGTATAAATTATTTGAGGGGTCATAATAATCGAGAGCGTGAGATTGATATTGATATTTTTATTGAAAATATTTTCTCATAGATTTATGAGAAATGGAGTTTTCTGGATGATTTCATGAATTATTGGAACTATTCTGGTCGTTGAGAAATATTATTTTGGGAAAGAAAAGATCCTTTTCCATTTTTTTAAAAGTAATTTTTCTTATTTAACAATTTAATGAGGTGAGAGCAAAATTTTATTTTAGTTCTAATAAAATGTCTCGTTTTTTCCCTGTCATCCCCCTGGATGAAATTAATTTTTATGACATTTTAAAAAATACCTGGGGCAAAACAGGTTTGTTTAGAAATTAAATTTTACCAATAAAAATGTTTTTCTATTGAATTGAGACAAATATATTTTTTCCTTTTTTATCTGCGATAAAGAAAAAAAAAACTCCAATCTATTAATTCCGAAGAATCGTTATAAAAAGATGTGTGCGGCCTCCCGCGGTTAAAAACTATTTTCGTAAATCTGCCAACGCCATCCAAAATATTATTATGGATTACTCTTATAGACATCAGTGGGCGTATTGGTATTTGCCACCGAGTAAGCGTTCCGCATGGTAGACAACAAGAGAAATGTTTTGTAAAGGAGTTCCTTGCACGGGATGAAGGCAGAAAGAATATAACCTGTAACAAATTATTCAGGTGTGGAAGTTTGTGAATGGGAAGATGCTGTGGGACATTGTGATGAGAGACGTAAAAACTTCAATATATAATGGTCAAAAGTCTTCTTCGTAAGGAAAAATAAATAAATCTATAGTGCAACGCAATGTGTACGAAGATTTGTAAAAAATTCTTTCACGGGACTGTGAGCTCAAACTGTGAACTCCTGAAGAGGTCCATTTTATTACTCTGTTTGGGAAGTTTTTACCCAGTATACCGTGAGAACAGACTTTCATCACTTCATTGTATTTCTCTTTTTTTTCTTTTTCATCTTCATCGAAACGTTCAATGAGAAAAATTTTATTCAATAATTTTTTTTCAGGGAATGATTTTTACCACGAGAATGCCGACTTCTGCCGCACGGCAATAGTCTATTTCAGGAATTCGATATTTTGGGGGGGGGGGAAACACGGATATACGTTAAATGGAAGGATAGCTCTGGAGGAAGCCATTATGACCGCGCAACTGTAGTCAAAAAGTCGAAACAATAAGTATTCGAAGATGTTTATGTGCAGTGGGTGTTTTCAAGCCTCAGGAAGTGATGAATAAACCTCATTATTCCCTCAATAGTTTCAACTTCTTTTAAACTATGTGTTCTTGTATTTTATAATGGAACAAATAGAAAAAGGACAGCAGGAAGTATTTGAAGAAATTCTTTTCGCCATATGATGTACTATTAGTAGAACAGTTCATGGCCATTTTTAACATTCTTTCCTTCATCACCTCAAAAGATACCGCAGAGCCTGTCCATGTATAGTCAACGCCTGGTTCATCTCCTCAATGGCAACAAATTCGTCGAACAAAGCCCATTGCGTTATCTTCACCGCTGGAGATGTCGTTTTAGTTTCTCGGATGTCCATAATGTGGCGAGGCAATGGTCTGTCAAAAAGCGGTCCAGGAACGCAAAAAGAGAAACGACTGATACAATAGTCTATGTCCTTCTCTCTCTCCTTCTGTTCTTGTAGTGTTAAAACCCAAGTTAGCCAAAACTTTGTAGAGAACGGGAGGAAGAGGATGAAAAAAAAAAAAAAGTTTAAAAGCGTGACACGAACGTGTTGGGTTATTACGGTTTTCAGCCCCCCACCAGCTTCAGCCTCGAAAAGTCACAGGGGGGCAGCTCTCGTATTGGCATCAGACGGCCGTCTTCTTGGCGACAGTCCTTCCTTTTCATATGAACCTCTGGAATTGGGGGGGGGGGGGAAGTGACATTATTGCGACAAATGATCACTGCAACATTTCTGCCATATGTTGGAGTTTTAGTTCAGAAGGATCATTGGTTTTGGGGCTGGTCAGTTCTTATGATGATGGGAGGAATGTGGTTCTGGGATGTAGGGGTGAGGAACAATAAAAGGATACAATAAACGGTCCATAATCCCAAATTTTAAGCAACGAACATTTTCACATGATTCGAGTTTTTGTGTCAATGATGATATTTTATGGGTCAAATTATTTGGAAACACTTTATATAGTGAAAATATCATCTAGTTATGGGAAAGGACCAACTGTCCAAAAATGGAATGAACTGTATCATCAGGCACCGTAGACACTGCTGACAACGACAGCTCATTTTTTAAAGATTCCCAAATTTCCGATTTTTCGAAATCAGATAATTCAAAATGGAATTTCAATGCAAATCACCTGTCTGAAAGGTCATAATAAGGTACGGGTTGGTCACTTGGAGAGCCCATGGCAACCAATCGAGTCCCTGACTATTTATTTGGCGGCACGGCCCCCCCGTTGAAGCTCCATTTCCCTTTTTTTTTCTCCCTCCTCAAATGGTTACTCGCAATTTCGGGTATTTATCAACAGGGCAGGGACGTTCCAACAATACGAGTTGCCAGCACGAGAGCAGAAAAATGGGTGAGAAGAGACTCTGAAGATGAAGAGTCGCGCGACCCAAGAGTTTTCCCAAATTCATCCCACAAGAGACTGATTCGTTCCGGCAGTTATGCGTTTATGGTCAGTCAATAGTTGGCCCACGCTTCGACCTCAAAAAAAGGAAAAAAAAATAGTTTCCCTTTTTTGTTACCTATACTCTTAATATCTTATACTCTTAATATCTTATTGATCAGGGGAGAGAGAGAGAGAGAGAGAGAGGGGGTGAACATGAGACCAGAATTTACCTTTAGGCGAATAAAGATGAAACAAAAAGGAGGAAGAAATCGCATCACCCTAAAACTGGATGATCATCAGAAAGGATTCTGGTGGCAAAAGAAAAGTGAACAAGTGAAAGAAATGTGATCGAAAAAATCCACCCCTGGGAATCAGTTTTTTTTTGCAGTATTCGTGGATAGTACCAGGGAAGGTGGTATAACCACGGATTGGAGACGGTTCTTTATGGGCAATCTATGGTGATGGAGATGATAGGCAAGGAGATATACGTAAACTTGATTCTGCCAGAATCCCAAAACCTCCGATATACATTTTACTTCCCTCCACCACTCTGCTAGAAAAACCCCTGTCGTATGAGGTGGTGGTTGGGGTAGAAAACGATAGAAGAGACAAGAAAATGGGGATGAAGGTGGGAGATATCGTGAGCAGTGGTGGCGTTGGTTTTTTGGTCGCATGGGTACTTTCCCAGTGAACCGCCTCTTCGATTTCCCAATAGTTTAACTTACGAGCGGATTTACTAGCGGAGATAGGATTGAGCCCAACACCCGTGCATTGGCTGATAGACTCACGACATGGGAAATCCAAGATTTCTTGAATTGTAATCTTTCGAATCGCTTCTTTAGCCCAATGTTTTGAGGGTTAAATTGATACATTTAGTGTGAGAGTGCAATTTCAATCAGAGTGCTGAGGGAATCGTTATTATTTTCAAAACTCTCATCTGGAAAAAAAATCGAGAAAATATATTCCCGAGATTTTCATCTAACCAAAGATTTATACGATTACAACTCGGTTATTGAGAAGACCCCTGATGCATCCCAGTCTTTCAAAGTGGTCAACTGAAATGAGATTGAAACACAAAAGTATGCAGAATATCAAGTGTATAAAGGCGATACTGTGCGGCACATCCAGGGGTCTTTTCATCTCAGCTTCCACCATCCGATGCACAGGATCAGATAGCATTTTATTTTAAATATATGGATCGAAGGCTAGGAAATCAAGAGGGTATGCGCAAAGCAAGTGCCACTATACAGGGATATGTAGTGTGGAATGAAAGCGCACATAGGTGAATTTCATGGAGGTTGAATAAAAAAAAAAGAAGGAGAAATCCAGAAGAGTGAATCTCCGCGAGGATGCAATGCCCTTCGCTCGACTATGGGTTGCCGCACATACCTCCTGTGTGTGAAAAAAAACCCCATACCTCGAAGCCTTTTGCGAGAGGTTATACAGGACAACTCGTTTCCTACGTACATATAACCCCCTCCCCAGAAGCCAATACTCCTGGTGCACATCCTCTCAACTTCCTCTTGATTCTTTCTGTTCACCATATTCGTTGGCTCACTCACACGCTTAAGCGACACTATAAAATTGCCTCTGTGCCTGTGGCTACCCAATGATGCACCGACTGTCTGGAGTACGTAATCATCATATGAATGATCAAAATTAAATGCATTGTCATTTCGACAATTTTGGCAAGTGCTGGGATCATTGAATTTTGAGAGGGAAGGGACATTTCATAGGATATTCATGTGCCTAGTGGAGTGAGATGCAAGTATCCACAAGTTGAAACTTCGCTAAATAACGCTAGATACAATCTGAAGCTAAAAGCTAGCACATGCCAAACATTTTCCTGGCTCCTAAGACTTTTCCATTCAATCTAGTGGAATTTTCGCTTGGATTATGGAGTATTAGATGGTGGATACAGTGGAAGTCGTATTTAAAGCACTGGATAGATTGATCCGAGTCATAATGGTCACAACATTCAATAAATTTATCTTGCTTTTATCTAACAGAAAAACAAACTCCCAAAAAAATATTCACCCTCACTCACTCTGGCATGAAAAAAATCAAATAACGATTACCCAAATTTTAAAAAGTATCTCCTTTTAACTCTCATCATGAGTAGCGTTTTTCCAAGCTGAAAAAAAAGGAAAAACCTCACTATACCATCAATGCTTTATCGTTACATTATGAAGCTTATAGGTTCACTGAAAGGGGTAGTTATCAGTGCCATAGCGGATCCAACTATGGGGCTAACAATATTTCGTTTAATGTCAGATGAATTTAGTGGATGAACACATGAGGGCACACGTGTGATGGCCAAGTGAAAGCCGATAGAAGCCTGCTTCCATCCTATATTGCGCACACGCTAGTTGGAGATTTAATACGATCACCCCCGTAGATACTATGATGCTGAGCCTCTGGTGTACTCGTTGTCGTTCACTCACTCACATGATGGGTTGACTATAGGTTATCTATGTATCAGTTTCACCTCCCCCCCACCCTCCTTTTCTCAGCCCCATCACCTTCTGCGTAGCGTACGGGACGCGTTCATTCGTTTGTGGCCGTTGTCCAGGGTATTGCCCCCAGGGATTCCAACGTGGAATACTCACCACCATCACTAACCCATACCCAGTACATATATTTCACTCCTGATCCACTGTACCTCTGCCATAGCTCAAAAAACAAGAGGAAAAAAAAACCGATGATGAACATGTTGTGTATTTTTATTCTATTTTGCATCACAGTGTGTGATGGGGGCCACCGTGTTCTGTGGTGTCATTGGAAAACCAATCGACCTCTTGTATGGAATGTGTGGGAATTCTGTTTTTTTCCACTTTTTTTCCCAGCAGTTTGGGGGGGGGAGGGGGGGGGGGGAATTTGATGATACTAGAAATCGAGAAATTTACTCGCGTCAAATTTATTCGTACATTTTGTTTCATGAGGAAGAATAAACTTAACTATTATTTCGTCAATTTGGGGTTTAGTCAATATGATGATTCTATTTTACGTAGAATAGAACGGATGTTCTTTTTTTTCCTACAATGAAGGTTAGAATTTTTATCATTAAAAAATGTCCAACTGTGCAAACACAAGGAGCTCTTGTCATTGCATAAATTTTAGTCAGTGAGCCGTCACCTTGGTAGACGCTTGTTGGCTCTGAAGCTATGATGTACACCCTTGAGACGGCAGTTTATCATCCATCAGTGAACGAGAAAAATGGTAACGTCTTGCTCCATCCCGGGAGTTCTGTTTGCTATACTGGGATGAAAGTGAAGTCAGTGCTGAAGCATCGTGTCATTAATGATACGTTTATGGTTAGAAGAGGCTGGAAGCACGGCAGGCAGCTCACGCGCAGGAGGAGGCCCCCAGATTCTTCCTTAAAGATCGGATTCTTTTGTTGGTTTCATTGTCATCGATAAGTAGCGCTGAGATATTTTCAACGAAAATCTATTTTACTACAAGCGGTAACAGAGTGAAAATATGCGGAGAGGAAACGGAAATTGTATTTGAAGAAAATTACAGTCATGATTTTTTTCAACTGTCAATATTTTTCTGAGCATTGTATGACGTCACAATTGTGTCCGCTAGATTTAGAGTGATTACCGAATCTCTATAGATTTAATCAAGAATTTTATTGATTGAAGGAACATTCGGAATTAAAAAAAAAATATTATTTCCAATATTAATCCGAAGAGTGGAATTTGCATATCCTTTGACTATTTACGGGTAAATATCGCTGGAATACTCACTTACTGTTGTAAATATAGATGCCCTGCTCATCAATCTTCAACTGACCTTGGAATTTTATTAGATAAAAGGGTTTTCTCAGTAGGACCGGCTGAACCACAAGACAGTAGTCCAGTTTCAGTTGTCGAAAATATGAGCCCCGGAAAGTTTAAGGTTATATTGGACCAAAATCATATTTGTATACAATGAAAAGGCAATTTCAGGTGATGGGGAAAGTGTGGGTACGTAAATTGTACACAAAAGGGTCAAATATTCGGGTATCTGGAGGTCAGAGGCGTGTGCCTCAGGGCAACGGGTAATAATGGTGACGATGAAGAGTTATTTCGGTTAATTGGAGGGCGCTAGGGGTATTCACCTTTCATTTATATTCTCTATGGTTGCCCTTCTAACCCAACAGGAGAGGTTATGGTTGAACCAAAAACTCTTGCCTACTCACTTGTCATTTGCACAAGTTATGGTCAATTTTAACTGGAATTGTTACTCTTATTCGGACCTTAAGATACAATAGATTTGAATATGTATTGCCCTACCGTAAATTATTTGCGCACAATTACAGAAGACGAAAACGAACCAGTTACGGATACTCCCCACTGACACTAAAAGAGGTCGGCACGCTTACAATTTTCGTGTGGGGGTACTGTTGTATTTTGTTCTGGGTATTGCCAACGGGTTCAATGGAAAATTTACGATTTTCAGGGTTAACGAGAATACATTCAACGAATTTCCAAACGCTTCTGGGTACTTTCATGCAAATTGTCAGAATATTTATGAATTTTGGTTCAATTATTTTATTGGTGTACTGTAGGGTACATATACCGGCTAGCTTTCGGAAGCTACACTGTTTGTAAAGATAACAATTGCATACCCTTTTCTATGGGGAAATATTCATGGTTTTCGTGGGATTTTCTGGAATGAATCAACAAAAATTTTTCATTCTATTCGTAATAAATAGAGGTATGCTAACAGAAGAATTTGAATTGTTGGAAAATCTTCTTCTGAATCTAGGAGTGGAAAAAAATTATAAAATTTTATTTATTTTAATTTAAAAAAAAAATTTCTTAGGATTATCGGACACATATTTAAAACATCGCTCACAATTTTAAAATATTATCAATTAAGAAAAATGATTATTAAATTAAAGTCGATAATATCAGTTTTGAGAATAATATTTCCATTTTAAAAATATTTTTTCCTCCACAATGATTGCAAACAATCATTGATAACAAAAGAAAAGAGAAAATCGAACATTTTCAAATACCAGAATAACATCATCCCATTCATTCGATTACAATGGTTTACAACTCTGAAAAACTCAAAAATTTACGAGCTTCCTCTTTATATACACCAAATATCCTCCACTCTTTGAGCAATCCCGTTTTCCGCCGTCACTCTGCCATACCCCATTGACCGGAGAAAAAAATTTAAGAACATTTTTCCGAGTAAATCCCTGCCAAAAAAAACATTTTGCCCAATTTTTATAGGTGATATTTTTACCTACATTTTTTGTACCGTTTTTCGTCCCACATTCTTCGTCCTTCAAGAATCACGCTTTAGGGTTGGGTGGCAAATAAACCTTTCGTAGCGGTAGTTTATGAATATGACAGGCAAAGAAAAAAAAAAATTTCCCTTTTACAATCCGTTTTTTCGCCGTTTGTGGCAATTGACTTTAGGGTTATAACTACGTCCCGTTTTTCAAATGACTCCTTCTCCCTCTCCCCTTTTTTGTCCCTCACCATTCTTTTCCTCTGTACCTCTTTGCGCCCCGTACGAAGGGTTCACCATTTTTCGGACGATGGGGCTTTTTCCGGCATTTTTTCCTCTCTTTTTTTTTTCCTCCTCTTCTTCGAACATATCCGATGCGAGAGAGCGAGTGAGAGGGGCGAAAAAGGTCTGGGGAATTAACTTTACTGCCCGGCTAAAGGCTTAGTGGTATAAAGTCAACTCTCTTTCTCTCTCTCTCTATCGTTGTCCCTTTCTCTCTGTTTATAACCCGAAAGTTGGCTTTCTTGACAAAATCCCTGGGTCCCGTTGAAGGGCTTGATTTTTCGCCACAATGCAGTATAATTTACCGTTCTTTCTTAACTTTTCTTTAAATGACTCGAGAGTATATGACCACCCCAACATTTTTTAGAAATTTTTTTTACCGCTATTTTCATAGACACTGGAAGATATGGGCCAAAAATATGAGGGAGGGGGGGAGGGGTTACCGTTGTTTGACCCCTTTCTTGAAAATGGGTGAAATATTGATGTTTGGATTGGTTTGTACGAAGAATAATATTTTGTATTTTTTATACCTGTTAAATTCTCTCTAATTTGATCAATAGTCTATTCTATTGAAATAAATATGAGAATATTGATGGAAAGTTGAGTTTAAAAATTAAATTGGGGAAATTTAATAATTGAATTGGATTTAATTTTATTTATAAGCCAGTAGAAGTTTAGTAATTTCGATGATTTATTGAGTATTATATTTAATTGAAACTCAAATTTTTTTATTCATTAATTGACAGGTTTATAATCAAAAAAATTAATTGGAATTTTATGGAAAATGGGTTGTTGTTGAATTTTTCCACCATTTTCACTTAAAATTTAAACGAAAATTCCATCAAAAAATACCTTGAAATCTTTCAAATTTCTTCTCATTCTACTACAAGAATATAAAATTCAAAATTAATTGTAATGAATTGATAAATGTTCGAAATTTTCAAGAGAAAATGAAAATTTCACGTTCGAGATTCCCAAATCTCGAATATGATAATTATAAAAAAAGAGCGTAGAAGCTACGCGATAGAAGTGAAACTTCATGGAAGACAGTGTTCCCCGTTGGGGGGGGGGGCATCGTTGCGCTGTGCGCACACCAATTCACAGCGCTACCCCCTCCCTGATGGTGTCGGTTACTTCCGTTGCATACGGACTTTCGTGTATTTCATTCGCATCCAAAGGCGCCTATAGAAGTTTCACTTCAAAAATAATTAATAATTCCAAAAATGATGAAACAATTATCACCCATAAAAAGCTCATGATTCCCCCCCCCCCCCCCTCAGAAAAAAAAAATTCCCCAAACCCCTCAAATCCATGACACTTGATGAGCGTTTATGAGGGTCCGTCGAAGAATACCAGAAGTTGAGGCTCATGATGACCCAGATCGTCAAGAAAAACCAGGGTAACACCCCCTCATTCCCCCCCCCCCTCCTCCGCCATATTCCACCTCTGCACAAACCCAATATTTCAACCTGAATTTTTATGATTTTACAAACTCTGAGGGAATGAAGTGAAGAAATAAGGAAAAATAGCCGAACCATTGAGACACTAAAAATTGCGGGGGAGAGAGAGAGAGGGGGGGGGGGCGGTGGGTACTCTAGAAAAACGGAAAACGTGATCCCAAAAAGTGGGATCCCGTTGCGTGAATTTTTATAACGGTATCCAATATTGCCCACCCTCCAACACCCCCTCAAAGACCTAACGGTGGTTGAACTATTTTAAATAACGGTGTCGTATATTTTTATGATTTTTATTCTCTTTTTCTTTCTTTTTTTTTCTTTTTCGGTGCCAAAAATTTTACATTTCCACAGAATGGTCACTCTAAGTGCCCTAGAGACGTAAAAATCTGTCACAAAAATTAGAGCGAGGGGAGGAAAGAGGGGGATGAGGGGCTGGGAATTTTTACTGAGGGTATTTTGTTCGTATGCCCATTATTCCAAATTTTTGTGACCTTTTTTGCATGTAATTTTTCGAAGCACTCATTTCTGACCAAAACAGGGCGAAATTTTTTTTTTCTAAACTACAGTGGATGTAGAGTACTTTTTACGAGGCCTCGTAAAGAAATAAAATTCACGAGACCTCGTTTTATGCTCAACTTATTTTCAATGAGGGATGAGGGAAAGAAAAAAAAAAGAGAGTAACATTGATTTAGGACTTGGTCTTTTTTTTTTTTGACGCAACGTAAATAGAGAAAAATAGCTTTAAAATGGGTTTCAATGGGAGAGAAAATTTTTATTACACCGAGAAAGTCAATGATGTTACAATGAACTAAATTCAATTATTTATTAGCTCTTCTCTATCGAATTGAAATACACTTTACCATGAGAATTTACTAGAAACTGATAGAATAATTTCCATTTTTCTTTATAAAAAAAAACCAATAAAAAATCTCAATCCAACCCAATAAACTCTTCCCCATCTAACAATACTCCTCAACGTTATTTTGCATGTAAAAAAAAGTGTCATGATATCCACTAAACTCTCTTCTCCCACCACCCCCACGATCCGTTTAAAAGTCCTCTCCTTGACATACGCCAAAAATTAACACTGCCTCTAGTGTTCCTTCCCCTCCTCCCTCACCGCCACCCGAACACACACTCTCACTCGAATAAAATACATTTAAACACCGCCAAACACAGCTGAGTGAGGGGAAAAGGGTGGGGGAGGAGGGTGAAAAGAGACAACTTCTACCTGCAAACACACACACACACACACACACGCACACACACATACTTACATATGCATACATGAGGAGATGGACAAGGGTTTGAATATTTCCGCGTGAAAGGGCTAGCTCACAAAGGTTCAACTATAACTCTCCCCTCCTCTCCCCTCCACCGGCTGCTACTCAACATACAGTTTAGTATACGTGTGAGTAACTTAATTCGATGTGAATATATGCAAAGCTCCACCCACACCCCCCATCGGTCCTTCATATTCTTCGCCCTCTCACTCCCATTTCACCTCATTCCATTTGAAGCTATGGCCACCCAGGCTATCCAAGCTGATGAGAGAGAGGGAGAGGAGAGAGAGAGAGAGGTCAGTGGATGCATCATCTCTCTCTCCAACCCACACACACACACACATACATGCTCCTGTGTGTACTCACTCTGCCGCGCGCTTTACCTCGGCTAATTTCAATACCACTCCGGCCTCTCTCTTTTCCGTGTCCGCTTTGTAACACTCTTTGCATCAAGCTCACTGGACAACCCCACGGCATTGAGGGGCCTCAATTCGAGATTGTATCGAGGATTTTTTTTATTTCTTCCGCGTTGTTTGATTTTTCTCATATGGATAGGGCCTTTTTATGTTCAGGAGGCTATCGAAGTACTGAGTTACAGGGAATCGGTGAGTTTAATTAAATTTTATTTGTAAAGTTTCTGATGCAGGGATTTCACGTGATGGAGAGGAGAATAATCATACTATTGAAGGATTTGATCATAAATGATAAAATTGGCATTCTGAATTTAGGATAATTGAGTCAGAGAGGGATGAATTGTTTGATTAAGTCAATTTGACCTTTCTTTTTAATTACCTACTTTTCTCAGATTCTCTTACATTCTCTCTCATACTGGAAGATTCTATTGAGTGGATATTATGAAGAGACTTTGATGAGATTCAAATAACAGCGCATAGGAAAATGTATCTCACTAACATCTGAGTAAAATGACCGCAAGGCCGATTAAAATTCATTTATGTCACTAGGCTCGATGAACCGCGATTCTCACTTCGTTCGGTTAGATCGCGGTTTTCGAGCCTCGTAACATAAAATTGTATATGTTTAACGGCCAATAAAGTATTTATTGACGAATGTGATTATAATCCTAGGAGCGATAAACCGCGATTCTAACCAAACCTAGAATTTTTATTGAAATCTAGACAAAAATTACTGTGCTGGAAGGGTAAAATTTAACACAACTTGGACATTATTTATTCTCATCAGGACAATATTTCTCAAACGAAAAATAAAATTTCATTTTTACATATCAAATTTTATTATTTACAATTAAATTTTAATAAATTTTTGAATGGAATGGTAATTTTTACCAAAAATTTCTCTCCATGTACACATAAACTGCGCGTAGTTTGATTCTAATAGGGAAATAACATCCTCGTAGTCATGGAAAAATCATTGATTGATCCATGAATCAATCGGAAGGTGAATAAAAAATTGACAATTAATACAATCATTCATTGTCAATCAACTTTATGATAAAGGATTTTAGAAAACCTGTAAATTTAGTTAATTATGCATTTATCTTAGAAACTAATGTTTTAAGGAGAAAATGTTGAAGAACATATTTTTTATAGTCTAAGAAATTCCCAACGAAAAAGGCCTTAAGACAGTTTTGTCTAGAAGGGACTCATTATTTCATCAAGACGTAAAAAAATTAATTCATTCTATGTAATTTTCGATTCATCATTATTCACTATCACGGAATCCATTCATTCCTCAATATAACATATTCATTGTCGTGAATCCTTTCTATCAAAAAAAAATCACATTCTACGTCTATTCTAGATATACCATTCAACGAGATTAGAACCTCTCCCGATCGTTGATTTTTTAATAAAAAATATCAAATATCAAATTTCTTCTTTCACCGAAATTTTCCAAAATAACACAATAAAGAAGAAATTGACAGAGAGTAGGAGGAATTGTGTATGGGTCAGTACAAGAGGAGCTAATTTTGATTCACGCCTGTAGACTACATATACCCGCTACAGAAACCTCTCTGGTCCCCTCTGTATATATTCGCTCTCGCGCTGCCACCGTCGACCGCCTGACGCCCCCAGCGTTTCACCCTCTAATCCCTTCACGTATATCCTCACTTGGTGAACCACCGGATTGTGTTGTGACCATACATAAATGTGAAATGAAAAATAAAGCGTTTTAATGTACGAATATCTGTTAATTACAAAAAAAAAAAATAATTTTTCTTTAAAAAACAGTGAAAAAAAGGTTTTTCATTTTCTATCGGGAGCAGAAAATAGAAATAGTATAAAAAAAAAAACGGAACGAAAATGCGAAACGGAAGGAAAATAGAATGATGTCATTTAAAACAGGAGATTTGCCATATAACGAATATATGGATGATTTTACTGTGTGAATCTCGGGGTGAGTTTTGGAATCGCGGTTGGAGGGTCCACCGAGAGAAGAAACAGTGCGATAGAAGGGGGAAGGGGAGGCAAAGGGTGTGGTGCCTTGGTGGCCACGGGTGCGGTACCAGCGTTTCGTAACGAGGACTGGCCTTTATGGCCCGTAAAGATACAAGCCGTCCAGTTTATACGGTTCACCTCTATACATAGTGAGAGAGGCTAGTGTATAACCCTCTGCGAGAGCTCACGTAGGGGCTATTTCTGGACCACCCCATTCCCCTTTTTCCTCTTGAAAATCTCCATCTCTCTACGCACCCTTCCTTTTCACTCGACAATGTGGACCTCTTTTGACTCGCCTCGGTGGTTCCCTGAGGGGTAGTTTCATAATGTGACCCTTTGATTGGCCGTGATTGTACGATTTATATTTTATCCTACTGTTGAATCAGAGTTGATGCTATTTTGACTAAAACAGTGCAGACGAATCTACTTTTTTTTTTTCACACACGTTCGCGTAAAGTACCATTTTGCGTACTTCCTTTGGATTCTAAAGATTGCATTTTACGGCCTAGGCTGCAAAATTATGCTTAAAGTCCGTAATTTGATGGCCGCAGTCGTTGGAATGAGATGTCAAAGAATCAAAAATCGAACGTGAAATTGTACCTTCCGTAGTGGTGTGACGAAAGTAATTATTTTATCACTAGCATGTAATGTGTTACTTTACGGCCGCGGCATTATCTCTGCTGTGACTAGAGACTCAGTTATAATGGGATGCATTTAATATTAGTGACAAAATGATCATTTTTATTCAACGTTTTCGTGTACAGCGCCATCTTGTTAACCCTGTTTAAAACTCACACTTTACGACCTAGGTTATAAAATACTTTAGGGGTCAATGCAAATACGATTGCAAATCCAAACAATAGACTTTTCATAGACGTTCAAAAAAAATGATATCTACTTGATGTAAAAATATCTAAATTTACGTATCACAGGCAGTAAAATACGAGTTTATGGCCCTAAAAAAAAAATCACTGAAAATTGTGAAAAAAATCCTTTCTTCCTAATATTGAGCAATAAATGTCAACCACCACATCCCCCTCTCCTTCCCAATCCCAAAGATTGCATTGATTGGGAGGATTAGCATTCATGAGTGATACTTCATCCCTCAGAAAAACGTACGACATACAAAGAAAGAGAAAATGCTTAAGAAAGCGCCTAATCGATTCATCACCACACAGTGGTCCACCGTCACCACAGGAGGTTTGTTGTAGAGTGCCCCTGAAATATCTTTTTATGTACAGAACTAAAAACCCAGGTCGATAATGAAGATGTCTCGTCACGGGTGTCCCATATGGCCGCGAGCTTCTATTCTAAATTCCATGGCAAAAATACCCGGGGGTCCATGCGTAAACGATGTCATGGCAGTGGGTACCCCTCCATTGTATACTCTCATATATACCGAGAGCGGAACTGATCCCCCATGGAATCCTTGGTCGTAGAATTTGGCTCGCCATGTTATTTTCAATAAAAAAAAAAAAAAAAACGAGAGAACGACCCCCAAGTTTTACTTTGACCTTTAGTACATATATACACATATTTGACATTTTCTCTCACTCTTTTGCATCCGAATGGGACTCCCTTCTGGCACATAATTGCTCTGAATCTGATGCCGTGACTAAATCACAAAGAGGGGACTTATTCCTGATGGTTGGAGATTAAAAGGTAGGCCCAAATATTACGTTATTATACCATACAATTCTGTCATTAACTCATTATAATAATATACATTTAATTAATTGATCTTTCAAAATGATGAAAAAATTTCAAATAATAATTTTAAATCAAAATTTCAATCAAATTTTTGACTACTGGGGCAATACGGGCCTATTTATTTATGTCATCAATTTTCTAAATAATACAAATTTTTTCATGAATTGACAACAATATCTCCAATTCAAGAAGCAACATTCCTCAATTTCTCTTCTCTGTAAACGAAAAAAATAAAAATTCCCAGTATTTTATTCACACTCACATAAGAAAGGTGAGAATAAAAAAGGGAGCGAGAAGCCTTGAGTACCAAAATATTGTGTCCAAGGGTGGCAGCAAACACAGTGGCCAATCGGGCTAACCTCATTTTTCATCTTTACCCCTCCCCTTCCCTTCACACCACTCCATTCACAAGCATTTTGTCCTCTTACATCTTGAATAAAAAAAAAAGGGGGGATCCTTCTCTCAATTCCTTGGTGTTCCCCTGAATGAGCCATCTCGGCTTTCACTGCACCAGGGGGACACATATCTTCATACACAAGTTTCACAAGAGTGAGTGAGAGACAGGGAACGAGGAGGGGGAGATGAAAAAAAAAAAAAGGTATTCGCGCGCGTAGAAGCGTGACATTATATTTATGTTGTCACCCTGACGCGTCAACGAGACTGCCACTGAGAGTGAGACACCAAACATCCAAGGAGGGATATAAAAAGTGAAAATATATAAAATAGGAGAATGGGAAGGCACGGTCGGGGGCTCGAGGCTTCCTTGTCTGCAAACATTGATGCCAAGCGCCCCCCTGGTATGTACCTAACATTGTCCTTAATATCCTTTCTTTATGTCACACATACCCGCTCGTGATTTTCAATCACAATGACTATTCTTTTTTATCGTAATCTCTTTTAGTTGAATTCTTTAGGTGCATCTTTTGGCCAGAATAAAACCCCAGTGGGAATTTTCGATTGCGACAAGTGAATGAAAAATTTTGAAATACTTTTTTTTTTTACAATTAAAATTATTATAATTTTTTTGACACTGACCAGAGAGAAGATGAGATGAAAACCGGATGAAATAAGTTCGCAGGAGACCATATACAACATTTCCGGTTTACTCTCGCACGTGCCCTCTCATCTAGCTGCTCTTATTGACGCAACTGTCCCCACATTGGTGCCCCACGACAGTTGGTCCTATGGTTTTCATCCTAAACTCGCGACAAAGTGGACCGACTTGTAGTTGAAAACGTTTTGTCTAATGAAAGGGCATTCTTGGTTCAAAAGAACTGCCGATTTTTTTTATGGCTTCATCTGTTGGGGTCATTTGGGGGGGGGGGGGGCTTTTTGAATATCTGTAACCCATCAACACCTCAGGATTATTATTTTAGTTTATTTTTTCATTAATGACCGCCAACTGTTGTTATTTTTTTCTCTAATTAAGGAGGGGTAATCCTTATCGATTAATCGAGTCATCTGATTCCTTCAGGTGTTCAATCATTGATCACTGATTTTTTTTTTTTTTTTGAAGCGTCGATTTAAAAAAAATGATCCATGTGATTTGGATACTCTCGATTTTATGATTGATAAACGGCTAATATTTTTTTTTTTCCGAGATTGAATTACGTGGGACAATTTTTAATTGATGGCAGGCAATGAAGGACGCAAAGGGTCATTTGTAGTAGGATGAAACCTGAAAGCTATGGCGAGAGAGGTATTTTTAGTCAAGCGAGTGTTTTAGAACAGTAATTGATGAAAATTTGTCATTTTTTGAATATTGAACAAATCAGTTGATCAATATCAATGAAAAAACGTAGAATTGTGGAAAAATTATTTTTTTGAAGAGAAAAAAAAAATATTACCCTCGTATATTTAGTACATTTTCACAACATCCAACACCTAAATAAGTCCAGATAGGAAAATTCAACAAACAAGAGTTGATGAAATTTATTTGAAGAAAGATGTATCACTCTTTTGATCTATTATTGAAGACAAAGACGGGACGGGTGGATAACTGGGGGGGGAGGGGGGGATGGTAGTACGTGCGCCTTGGCGTGTTATTTGTGCCAGGTTTAAACCCGCATTTTCACCGATGAACGACGTAAACAGCTGTCGCACGCACGAACATGTCTCCCACTCTCAATCTCTCTCGGATTTCTTTTTTTTTTCATCACTTTTTCATTTTATTTTGTCTCAGCTATCATCAATTTCACTTCTCCACCTCTTCGTTTTCACTGCCGTGTATAGATCTCACGTAAACATAACCTACGAGGGTACACGGCTTGATGGATTACTCGTAGCTCGTAAGTTGCTTAACGTCCAAACACACGTACAGCTAGAACGATCAAATAAATTTGTTTTCCGGTAAAATTTAAGAAGAAATATTGAATCATGCGATTTTCAAATATGTCGCCGGAAAGTAATAATTTTTCGCGAAAAATTATTCTTTTTATTAGTAATAATTATTCTACAATTCATTTTTAGAGTAAAAATTGTCGTGAAATATGTATAGAAATAATAATTACGATTATTAAAAATAGAAAATAAAAAAATATTCATGCAATTTAACCCCTTGACATTTTTTACCCTCTTTTTTTCACGTTTTGTGAATGGATATTTGATGCAACGACAAAAAAAAATCTAAAAAAGCAAAAAATTTCGTAACAAGATTTTCCATAATCTCTTTCACTCCATCAGCATTCGATGTAAAGTGCTCTGACAAAAAAAAAATGTCGATCACTCACTTGATAACTCTTTAGAGGAAAAAAAAAATGTGTAAATGATACCCAAACCTTGATGCAACTAGAATGTCTAAAAAATTCCCTCGGGGGGTGAAAATACAAAAAAAAATGTTTTGTTCCTGATTTTTTATCCCCCCAAAAAAAACCACTTATGCGCTGCTGAGTGGTAATCTCAAACATTTTTTTTCAAAGTGTAAACATGAAAAAAATAATTCTCACCAGAAAAAAAAAAATGAGGTGTACTTTTTATTTCTCTTGAAGCGTGTAAAAAGTGGTGAAGTATCGTTTACATTTTTTGTAAACTTTGTGTCAATTTTTTCTTTTTCATCTCTTTAAAAAGATCCTCCTCCCCCCTCCCCCCTCCCGATAATCATCTCATAATGCTCGTTGTATCGCTTTCACCCAGTTTCAAATAATCTTTTCATTATGAAGATATTTTTTTTCTCTTCAAGTATCTTTTTTTCCATAATTTTTGAGCTCCGTCTCATTTTTACAGAGGTTCCATCTTTTTTTGAGGATTACAACGGTGAGGAGTATATATTCAGTGGCCAGTGGGAGGCCAAGAAATATACCAGGTAAGTACAGACAGTGTCCCCTCAGTGTAGAAAAAAAAAAAAAACATCGTGTAGAGGCGAAAAACTTTTACAGGGCCAATAAAGTTTGCAACTCGCTTCCACCCTCTGCCGCAGTAGTGGGGAAGGAAAAAAGAATATGGGAAAAAGCAAGCAAAAAAAAAAAGGGATAAAAACTATTGCACCCGTGGCTACCTTTTTAACCCGAAAATCCATAAAAATTAAGGAGAACCTCTTGGGCGGCTCACCACTGTATTGTTACCCATATTTCTCTCGCTGCAACCCTTTTTTTTTTGCACATGTTTGGGTCCTATTGGAAAAAAAATGTTGAAAAGCCTCAACCATAAAAGACGAAAATATTAACCGTTTGTCGAGAGTTTTTACTCTTGAAGGACTGGGAAAAGGCAAAAAAAAAATTCCAAACCCTTTTTTTTTACATAGTTTTGAGAACGGGTGAAAAAAATTGACAATTTGGGAATCATAAAAAGGAAGGTTGAGAAATATTCTTGGTTAAGCCTTTGATAAATTGCTGGGTCATATATATCAGTTCGAGGAATCCGTGGATGGAAATTGGTTGTTGAAAAAAAAATCTCAGTGTTTTCATTCTTAAATGATTCATGACTTTGTATTTATGAAGCAAAAAATTTAAAGAAAATTCCATTTTTGTTAATGGCCATTTTAAAAATCATTATTTTCATCTTTTTTACAAAATAAAAATCAGGAATTTTGACTGAAGAAATAAATTTTTTTATATTCCTGAGGAAAAACAATGGAACCAAAAATCATTTGCATTTTTCAATTTTTTATCTAGAAATTCAGTTGATGATAAAATACCTCTTTACATGAAAATTTTTCCTGAGGTAAAATCAAGAAACACACATCCTGTCGTTATAATACACAATGTGTCACCACGCTGGAGGGTGAGCTTTTGCGTTACATCCGATACAGTAAGTATACAGTAGAGCATACTGGGGATCGGTAGTTGAACACAATGGGCCACGGTTTTTGCGCCATTATACTGCCAGGCATCGCATTACCATCATGATATAGTTCGCTTTCATTTTTACTCGTTTAAAGATTTTTATCTCCCGCGAGCTCCATGAATGCGCGGTTCCCATAGATCTTGCTCTCTCCACTGCCCCTCCCCACAATTCCACTTCCCTTCATCTGTTGTATATTTTGAACATGTAATTTTCGGGAACAATGTTAATGGCATGCGCGACCACTCAAACCTACCATGGATACCTGACAATGTGATTTCAGGATTTTTGAGGTGAATTATTATCATGCGATTCTATCGATTTCGGTTAATCATGCTGAAACTGCGATAAGAGTTCAAAGGATTTTCACTATTGCCGTCACTAGTGACAAGAAAAATTAGTATTTGATCGACAGAGGCGATGTCTTGATGACAGCAATTAAATTACTAATTTATATGAATTTTCAGGAATGATGAAATATTGATTGATTCCAACAATAATGGTGAATTTGTGAATGAAGTGGTACAGTAGATGATTGGGTCTACATTGGGGGAAATTGGAATATAAATCGACAAGCACTGCCACTACAGGGAATGTTCAGAACTTGAGCGCGGAATCTTAGTTGATAAAACAGATATTTCGTTTGGGTATGTGATCATTGGGGGTATAGTTAGACCGTTTTTCAAGCTGATCATCACAGGGTACTTTACTGTAATTTCCTGTATTATCAGTGAATGAGAAATGTGTTGGTGATGTAGGAAATCAACTCTGATTCAGTTCCAAAATCCACTGCAATCAACTGACATATAATAATATTTTATTAATGTTTTATAAAAATGTAAATAACAGTAAAAAAATAATTATGAATGATTTAAAATTAAAAATTCCATAGCTCACATCGCTTAAACTAAACATGCAAAAAACATGATGGAAGAATACCGTCTCCTCTACCCTATGAGGAAGCTAACCATCGCAGAAATTACCAACTCCAGTAAGAAGTCTCTATTTCCGCGGAAACTTAACTGAAAACACATCGATATTGACACCCATGCTCTCCAGTGCTACAATCCAAAATTTCTGTCGAACAGAAATTTTTTTATAGGGTTTCTTTATTGCAACGAGTCTACCTTTTCCAGTGTCCTTCTTCCAAACAAGCAAACTCGGAAAGCCCTCATTATTATACCCCTCTAGCATAATTTTTTTGCATATGTCAATAATTGTTCTCTTTCCCAAACACTTGATGATCTCCTCAAATCTCTTGCTATTCCCAAAGCAATGAGAAATGATAGACTCAGCAGAAGAATCATTGTCATAATTCTTTGCCATAATCGCGCATACTTCATTACAATTCCAACCACCCTCTAGAATTCCGCACTTCCTAGCGAAAACCTTTATTCGATTTTCGAAGAAAGTTGAATCGAATAAATCCAAGGGCATTCTCTGGAATCCCGAGACGAAGGCATCAGGTACTGAATGCTCGTTGTAAATTTCATCCCAGAAGAGACAAGCTAAGATCGTCAGTGGAAGTGATGTTGCACATTCGATATTGTCGTCAAATCCTAGCTGAACATAATGATCCAAAGCTATTTGCTCGATTGTTTCGTATTTTCTGTCATCATTTTCAGTATTCAGTTTCCACAATATTTTTTTTTCATCCCTAATCTTTCTCACAATAACTTCCTTTCTACTATTGGGGAAGAACTGTTCCTCTGGGCATTTCAAAAGTTTATCAAGGCTTTGTTTTATTGCCGAAGAAATTCCTTTATCTTTGCCCGATAACTCCCTCACTATCTCCATAATCTCTGCTGAATCGATACGTGATAATTTAAGGGTCGAAGCATCCAGAGTTGCTGTTGCTGCTCTTCCAAAATTTTTCAGCTCCATCTCATTTCTTATGAGTTTTTTATGGAGTTCAGCTGGCTTGATCGGAATGTATGCAAGGTTTTTGATGAGAAATTTGAGACATTCGGTAGCCTTAGACCTTGACTTCTCGCTGATAAGGATCAAAATTCTTGACCATATATAGACAGCTGAAAAGCGCTGAATGTGAACAGGAAGGTCAGGAATGTCTTCGCCTCGGGACTGTTCACGTTTCTCAGCAATCAATGTCTGCAGTTGTTGAAAGACTTCTCTTCTATGGGCTTTCAATTTTTTCCAGTATGAATCATTCTTTTTCGCCTCATTGACGATTTGTAGGAGATCATTCCAGGCAAGTTTGGCGGTGACGTAATCAATCAACGATTGGCGATTTCGAAAAAGGGGAAAATGAGTTATTGAGGGTAGTTCGTTCTTTCTACCGCTTTTCTTCATCAATTTATGAACTTTGATGAGTTTAGAGGAGAATTCGGAGAAATTGTCGTCGTGGCTATGGGTAGGGTGATAGAGGGTCAAGATGCGGTGGATCAGGGAGAGTAAGCCTGGCGATAACCTCATAATTGGCTGTATGTACGAGTCCAAGTAATTTTTGATAATGTTCCACTCAAGCTCGCTCTGTGGATCTGCAAGCCTATCCCGGAAGACTTCTTGTAGAGCTCTGATCATTCTCTGTCTGGATTGTCCAGAGGGAAAATTGATTAATTTGCACAAATTCTTCAATGTATCGATTTCCAAGCGATTGAAGAATATTACAGTTTCATCATGATGACATTCTGGAAGGGTAAAAGAAAATAGTCAGAGTATACCTTCTTCAAGTTTTAGCAACAATGTATTTAAAGTTGAAAATTTATTTACCATCATCGAAAAATCTTTCCTCCGTCATTTCATTCAAGTAGTCTCTCATTCCTCTATCAAAGTACTTTCGGGCGATGAACCAATGATTTTTTTTTCTCATCATGAATTCTATCAGAAAATACTGCTTCTCCGCGCTCAAAGTTAATATTTTGAACACGAGATTCCTCTCCTTTTCGTTGAAGTATCCGCAATGCATAGGAATGGAGAAAACCCAATAGATCATTTCGAAAAGTCTCTTAATTTTTTTATTCTTCGGTGAAACGACGTCTTTGAGGTCATAAATATTTCTATCGTCATTCAAGTTGATGATTTTCCATGGGAAATTGAATTCTCGTGTTGCATAAATTTCCTCCAAATTAAATTCATTTCTAATGTTTTTAAGTTCCGCTACATTTAAATTCATTACTACGCGTTCTCTCCTGGTCAGAGGTTTTGAAGTGACTTCAGGTAGCGAGAGTCCTTCATCAGACTTATAGCAGGAACTGTTTCTATTGTTGATAGAATTATTAGATAATTCCATTTTTTTTTTCTGTTTAATCAGCAGGTTCGCGTCTCCTCCATCCACAATGCTCATAGCCGGTGATCCGAAGATAATTTCCTCCACTGATGATGGGGATGTAGTCTCAACGACATCCTGATTCCCATTGTCCTCTCTAGAGGGCGATGCGTCAATCTTTTGTCGTTTCTCTGGGATTGCTGAAGAGTTGGACTCTGAAAATCGTTTCAGGTTTCCATTCATGATGGAATTTTTCGATCTTTGGTGAGACTCTTTGAGACTCTCTGGGGAAGGTGGACAATGTCCTGGTGCTTGATCATTTTCCAAAATCAGGTTCTCTTCCGTTGAACTATTCGTCGCAGCAGATAAAATTCTGCTTTGCTCCTTCAGAGTTGAGATATTAGGATTAGAAGTTCTCATGGATGCTTCTACTTTCTCAGACCCCTGATGATCCATCGATAGCATTTCTCCATCAACCCTGATAATTAATTGCTCTGATTGAGGCATCATTTCGTCCACCGATTGTTGGGGTGACGTTGAAGCGAGTTGCTGATCAAAATCGTATTCCATTGAGGTACCTCGATTTTCCTTTCCGGATTGATCCCCCTTCTGACAATGATTAATTAATTAATTAGTTAGGGTTGATTAAAATAGGTTAAAGATTGAAATGTAAGTCATTTGGAAAGGGACGAATGTTTTCTACAAATGAAGTGGATAAAGTAATTATTTTGTTATTTGAGAATTCAAGTGATACTCAACTTAGGACTTCTCATTGTTTCTCCATACATGTCATTCGCCTGCGTCCCGGTTAATGTAATGAGTGGAGGTTTGTGGGAAAGATTTTACAGCGTCTGCAAAAAGAGGAAATAACAAAAGGCACTTTTACATTCATAAATATTATTTTACCCCAAGGTCAAAAGAGTGACTCACACTCAACAACACGCGTGTATTACGATAATGGTTCGCACTTCTGAGATAAGTATAATGAAGTGGCAGATCGAGTTGAGTCAAATATGAAGTTTCAATTCAATATACCAGTAGACTCTTGTTATAGTCACTCTCATCTACATGTGGTCCACATTTCGTTCCTTATCTTGTTGAGATTGCCAGAAATTAGCGCCAGAGTGGAAGTAGAGGAATATAGTCAAATTCTCATAATTCACTTCCTCTATACCCCCGTAAGTATACCTATAACTAGAGTTTACTCTACATAATTATTGCCAAATTAAGCATTTTAACTTTTAAAAAAAATCCAAAACGTCTTTTTTGCACTCGAAAAAGTTGTGTATTTTCATTCACGAACTAGAAAATCTAGCAATCGACAGAACGAATTTTAGCATTTCCGATTATTTTACCGATCTCTCACCTGAATAATTAATTAATAATAATTGTCTGTGTATCAATTAATATTCATCAATTAACTTACCAGTCCAAAATCATTTGATTTTTTTCAGTGAAAAGAGCGGCGAAAAAATGAATCACAATAGTCAGTTTGAGTTTCTGAAATTAACAGTTCAAAATTCCTGCAAGATCGCTCCCCAAACGAATCACAGGCGAGACTGAGAGTCGTTTCAATGTTTTATCACCTTCCGTTGCCCAGGCTTGTGGTGAATTGCTCGGCGGAGAAGAAGGGGAATAAAATCTGTGAAATGGCAATGTTCAGTGAGGCCACATGGAATGAAAAAGTCGAAGTAGACGTTTTCATATTTGAAAACATATGCAAATTCATTTATTTATTTGAATTTATTTCAGCCCAAGAGCATAAAGCAATAAATGGGACTTGCAATAAAATCTTACAATAGTAACGTACAAAATTGTAGAAATAGATTTAAGAAATTTAATAAATCAAAGCATTGCATTATAATCTATTGAGGTAGGAGGCAATATAAAACATCATATTGTCTTTGAGGGTGAGTAATGTAGATAGTTCTAATCGCTATAATGTAATATGTCACTCCAAAGAGGAATTCCGACGTCATTTTAAAGTATTTCTTCCATATTTTGAAATGAGATGTACTTTGTTGATACTGCAGTCATTTTAATAAAATTAAAAGTTGAAAAAGTTTATTTTGCCCCGCTCTTTCCCAGCAATTGGGAAATTTTTTTTGTGTCATCTCTTATCGATCCGAATCTACCATAAAACCTTCCTACTCAATAATTATATTCTTTATCAAAACTAGAAATTGAAATCTTATTTTGAAAAATCCCACCACCAATTTTGCTAGAGAAGGAACGATAATATTGAAAGTTCAATTTATTCTTCCTTCTCATCCCTAATAAAAAAAAAATATATAAAATTAATTCGTTGCATCGAAAAGTTCAGGATCTAAGTTATAACTCTTAATGATGTGACGTCCGTCGAAAAATGTTAATAACATACATTTTTTCAATTATAAAATAATTAATAATCAAATATTTCCGCAAAGAAATAAAGCTAATATGAAGGCCTAATTGACTGAATCTATGAATTGAATAATAAATAAATGACCCAAAAAATTTATTGAAAATAGATAAAGAGACGACGATAAAAAAATGCGTTGATAATGAATTATAATCATTTATGGAGGGAGAAAGGTGTATTCCCGAAATAAATATCATTACAAGTTGATAATAGAACGAATTTAGAATATTAGAAGCAAGGTTAAATGACTCAAACTCTATTCGTTACGTGTCCAGAATATTAGGAACGACTAAGCTACTGTTTTACTTGAAGCCGAATCATCATCAGGAGCGACGACTCAACAGGAAATTGAAGAGCTAAATTCGGCAATAACAAGCCTATAAACCTTGGCCATTTCCTGTGATTCATGTGAAAGAATTTACCGGAGAATGGAATCTGTGATTCAGGAATACATGTATTGGAGGAAAAGACGAAGACGGAAAAGCACCTAGGAGTGGCAGTTCAGTTCAGTTCCAGTTCTAGTTCCAGTTCCAGTCGCAGTTCGCAGCTCGAAGTCGAGTCAAAATCAATGACAGTTAAGCAGTTCCAGTTCAAGTTGACTAGTAGAGAGACACCCGTTCTCTGAAATTTCCCAGTCCTACAGTTTGGACATGTACATTCAATTTTAATTTGAATGTCTATAGAGTTTTCATAACTTTGTTTTGATAAAAGTCTTTCATGACTTATCTCATTGAAACCAACAAGTCTCCCATGACTTACGTTCAATGAATAGAATCTTTCGCGATTCGTTATCAACTTGTACTGATAGATATTTTACTGCATTTATACCAAGAATAATAGAACTCATTTAGTAACCAAATCTGCGCAATTGTAAACAAAAAGGTAATTTACGTAAGTTATAAAATCATCATAATTATTGTAAACTCAATTGATTTCAAGATTATAAAACCTCAGTTATAGAGACCGTTTGTTTAATTAACCCTTGTGCCTTCCGAACAAAATTATTTCCCATCCGTGCTATTGACCGCAAGGTTAGGCTAAAAAGGGAACGAGTTAGTTAATGGGTATTTATGGAATTATATGGATTATTTATTTATCACGTTCCAATTAACTAGGTTCTAGAAATTCAATTTTGAATCTAGTGATCTGAGATATTTTCCTCTCATTCAAACATTTGATTGGCGAAGTTTATTTTTGGAAACGTTATCACACTTTTCGTTGGATTTACCCATTTCTGACGTAACAATGAATTGAATTCGACAATTTTGCAAAAAGTGTATTGAATTCAGAAAACGAGTGAGTTTTATAGAAAATGTCATAAAATCTTGCTGTTGATCCCCAATTTTCCATTCTGAATAAATCTGATTTCATCAACTCTTTATCTTAGCTTACTAGAGTATGTGAAAAAAAAGAAAAAAAAAGATATTAAATTCCCACATTTTCTTAAACCTCAGGAGGAACGACAAAATTTCCATCACTCCTCTTCACTTTGACAGTAAAAGTCTCAACGTTAATTCCCATCCCTTGTAGCGCTATAACCCACAAATTCTGCCTAGGACTCAAAGGTTTGCGATTCTTCAGAACTATCATCTTATGCTGCATAGTCTTCTCATTCCAAACAAATAAATCAGGGAATCCCACTTTCCAATCTTCATAACCTCTTTCAATGAAAATTCTACAAATTTCCAAAACTGCATGTTTGCCCAAACACATGATAATCCTCCTGAAGTTGTCAACATCTCCAAGAGAATGAGAAACGATGGACTGGTATTGAAAACTATTTTCATAAAACCCTGTCATGATATTCCACAAGACATCATGATCAACATGTTTAGCCAAAAATTCAATTTTTTTTGAAATGCATCTCCTTCGATTATCGTAGAACCCACTATCGAATAAATCCAAGGGTTCCTTCTGAAACTTGGAGACAAAGGCGCCAGGTACATTGAGATGACGGCTGTAATCCAGTTCCTCATGGATGTCATAGATCTCCTTCCACAAGAGACAAGCAAAGAGCGTTCCAGGAAGAGTACTGCAGTTGATCGAATTGGGAAACCTCAGACGCCCATAATGATCCACAGCTAGGTCTTCAATATTCTGATACACCCTGACTCCAGCTCCGGAGTTCATCTGCCACAGGGCTTTTCTACCATCCTCTGAATTCTTCTGTTGTACCTCAACCTCTTGCGATACCATCTTTGGCATGAACTGTTTCTCTTTGTCGAGCAGAATATTTTGCAGCAGAATTTTTCTATTCTGAGTGATTCCTCTGGTTTTTTCTAAGAGGTTTCTTGCTAGCTTTAGCATCTCTGCATAATGAATGACGTGTAAAGGAGAATCCTGGAATATACCCAAAGCTCTCACTGTGAGTTCCACTGCCCCATTAAGATTTTCTTGGGAATTCATCTTGAGGGTTATGAGTTCTTTGTAGAGATCTCCGAGATCAACTGGAAGATATCGTAAATTCTGTATCAGAAAGTCCAGATACTCAATGGCTTCATGCCGATCCTCAGGTGTTTTAGCTTTCAATGATTTACTGGTGAGGATGAGGACTTTTGACCACATGTAAGCAGTTGAGAAACGTTTTATGTGAGATGGAAGATCGATATCGAGTTGTTCATTATCATTTGCAACAATCAATTTTGTTAATTCTGTATGGGCTTGTACTCCATATTCCCTTATGCTCTGCCAGTGGTGAGGACTCTTCCTGTTTCCATTGATAATTTCTGTCAGATGCATTAATACTCGTTTTGCCTTGATGTACTCGATCAATGATTGACGGTTCTTGAAGAACGGTAAGTGCAGTATTGGATAGGATGGGAATTTAATTTCGCCTGGGACTTGGTTGAAGAACGAGAAGACATCAACAAGTTGATCCTCTGGATTGTGGGTGGGGTGGTAGAGAACCAAAATTCGGTTAATTAGAGAAATTAGGGTTTCTGAGATTTTGAAAATCGGACCCTCTCTGACATTCAAGGAATCTTTCAGCAACTGCCAACGGGATTTATCGCGGGGGGTATTGTTCTTGTTGCGTAGAATTTCCTGCAAGGCTGATATCATCCTTGGTTTCGATGTTGTGGATGGTAGCTGGAGCCATCGATAAAGCTGCGTCAGTTCGTTGTGTTTGAAGATATTGAAGAATTCTCCTGAACGATCATTCTCGTAATCTGAAAGTGAAAAAAGAAAGTAAATATCAATTCTTTTAGATGTATCAATCCCTCTGCAGCCGAATAGCCGCAGATATAACTTGAATGGCATAAGTAGGATGATATTTTTTTTATCGCAAAAATCGATTCTTTTCTTCACTCAAATTCTAGCCAATCTGAGTGAAGTGTTTTGAATTTCGTCCTTTATATATGATGGTTTTTTCCTTGAGAATCGTTCTCTATAAATTGGCATATCCCTGAAGTTAGCAGGAGCGTTAGCAGCAGGAATTTCCGTACTTTTGTGGCCGATGGGATATTTTGCCTTTTGACACTCTCCCTCACTTTTGACATCGTAGGATACGGGTTTTCTTGCTGGAAATTTAGGAGGTATTTCTCCAAGACCCCCCGATGAATCTCCAAACTCCCTTCGCCTCTCGATTTTTTTAGAGAATCACCTGACCGGCGAAATCATTCAATTATTAAAGAAAAAATTACATATTCCTCCAACCTAATTATAATTTCCATCAACACCCCTTCCCCTGGAGAACCCCAAAAAAAAATTTCAACCCCCTCGCTCTCTACTAAATTATTATAGTGACAACAGTACAGTCCACCCCAAAAGTAGAGAAATTCCTGCTGCGAGCGCTCCTGCTAACTTCAGGGACATTAAAAATTGACCACCCTCACACCATTATAGGATTTTTTCCGGAGAAACGAATGCTCCTGACTTTGCGCAACCGATGGAAAAAGGGGCTTGTCAGGTAAGTCAAAAGGTAATAAAACTGGACCCAACAGCTATCGGAAGGATCTTAAAGCAAGAAAGATAGATCTAGGGAGCACATGAAAACTGTCCTCATGTATTTTCGCCATTTCTCACTCCTTCCAATGTTATTCCATCCTGCTCATTCGGACATATTGTCGCCGTAGAGCTAAAGGGGCGTAAGTGCCAAAAACCCCGTTTTTAAAGTCAAAGGGGCGTATGTCCAAAATCGATGTTTCTGGGCTTTTCATCGAATTCCTGATCGAAAATCCTTTAAAAAAAAGTTCTAACAAACAGGCGTAACGACCAGTTTGTAATAAGAAAGGGGTGTATCTCCACACTTACGCCCCTTTCACTTAAAAAAAAAACAGCACTTACGCCCCTTTCATTTTTTTAAAAAATGACACTTACGCCCCTTGCATGCTTATCATAAGATGAAAGGGGTGTATGTGCTGGAGATATGCCCCTTTGTGATTATTTATTTTGAACATGAACTGTAACAGCTAAAAACAAAGGGGCGTATGTGCTGGAGATACGCCTCTTTGTAATTATTTATTTTTAACATGAACTGAAACAGCTAAAAACAAAGGGTAATGTCAAAAGGCGTATGTGCTGGAGATACGCCTCTTCATGATTAACTTCGCGGAATTACGCCCATTTGTTACTACAAAAAATTTATCAACTAAAATCGTTCCTAAGAGGTAGTACATCTAATTCCGAAGATAAAAAAAAACATACGCCCCTTTGTTATTACAAAAAAAAATCAAACAATTTTGGCACTTACGCCCCTTTAACTCTACGGTGACGATATTTATGTTTTGCCTCGAAGTTTTCCTCTTAAGACTTAAAAAAAAATGTAGGCAGTGAACGATTTCCATTATGACTTTTCGAAAAATTTTCTTCTCCAAACTTCAATTAAGAAAAATACACTCACCACAATCAAATAAGTTGTCAGCTACCATTTCATTGAAATGCGTCTCGAAATTTCCATCAAAAAGTTGTTCATAATTCTGCTTACGGAGGATGACCCAAGGATTCTCACTCTTCACTATAAACTCCATCAAGAAATATTGTTTCTCCTCCCCCAAGGTCAATATTTTGAACACAAAATTTCTTTCTTCATCATTAAAATATCCAATATTGAAAGGTACAGAAAAGACCCAACAGATCATTTCGAAAAGACTTTTAAAACGTTCAGTCACAGGGGGAACAATGTCTTCAAAGTTATAATTAATACCAGCCCCAATTGTATCCATATCTTCCCATTGAAATTTAAATTCTCCTCCAGCATAAATTTCTTTTAAATTGAATCCACTCACGGCTTTTCTTGTAGCTGTATTCAAATTCTGGACAACATTTTCAGAAGAATATGACAATAATACGTGCTCGTCTGCCGGTGGTGGTTTCGGAATAAACGGAATCGTTTGTCCTATATTGATACTATCCAAACTCGTCGAACAAGTGGAAAAATTTTCTGATGTTGACTCTCCGTTTTCGTGACATATTTCTGAAGTCTTGGATGATTTTTTCTGGTCGCTGTTCCCTCGATTTGTGGTTTCCTTTACCTGAAAATAGCTCATTCTCTTCGAACGATCCTTTGCTGACTCGAATTCCCCTCTCAGTTTTATTTTTTGGGGAGAATAGGATTGCGTCTCACTGGTCTGGTCAGGTGATTTTGTATTGCGGGTTTGGCGAGGGTGAAAGTTCTCGTTTGTCTCGTCGTCTTGAAACTCGTCCTCTGTTATGTTCTCTTCTTCTTTTATGACACTTTCGACCTGCTTATTAAACACCATTGTTTCCTTTGATGCCTGGAGTACTTCAATGACCCCTTGACTCTCATCATTAGAATTATCATCTTCTTCCATTGAAATATCTTCGGTCAATTGTATTTTCATCTGTTTTTGTTGACGTCCGATCTCGCTCTGTTCTTCAAAATCGATGATCTGGGAATTAGAAGGATGTATTTGTTGATTGGAATAGAGAACTCCATTTTGATCCATAGCTTTATCACGGAAAAAATCGTCGATTATGTGCTTGACAGGCGCTTCCACCTCGTCAGGATCCCAGTCACTCTCCCAGTCATAATCATCAGCATAATTTGATGACAATGGTTCTTGTTTAATAGAGCATAAGAGCTTAGGCTCAGGAAGTATTTCGATCACTGACTCCATGGATGATGATCTGCTGAGATTTTGATGTTCATCAGAAGTTTTTGAAGTCGATAGTAGCTCAAGGGGGAACAAATTCATTGAAATCATAACTGATTGGTCGTGGTCGAGCTTTCGACGTTTCTCAGGGATTCCTGGAGTCGGGGACAATGGAGAATATCCCCGATTATTGTTGTTATTAGGTGAATGTGATTTTGAGGTTGAAGGTACAGGTGTTGATGTCACAGGCCCTCGTGATACTCCCATTGATCTGTTGCGTTGCTAGAAAATTAAGGGGATGAATTCTTTGATTACTGATTTTAGAGAAGTTGTTTTTAATAATAATTGAACAAAAAAAGTCATTTAAATGATTACGGAATAAAAATCTGGACTCTTTAATTTTTGATTATTCCAAAATGATTCGAGAAAGTGAGTGTTGAATGAGACAAGATTATTTAGATAGGAATCGAAACAGTGAAATGGATAAATAATGTCCAACTTGTGTTAAATTCTATCCTTCCAGCACAGTAATTTTCGACTGGATTTCCGCACGGAAAAATATATATGTGGGACATATATGCATAAATCTATCATAATTATATAATAGTATATTTCGATACAAGTGCGGAAAAGTGCTTTTTGACTTGTAGGAGGATTATATCACTCGCCTTCGGCTCGTGCTATAAACCTCCTACAAGTCAAAAAACACTTTCTCCACGAGTATCGAACAACATTTTTCATCACAATGTGTTAAAAAGGGACTTTTGAGGCATGCGAAGCGAAGCGAAGCGTGCCTGAAAAGTCCCTTTTTGGCACAGCGTGATGAAAAACATAATTAACTTATATGTGCATTTATGGTACATATATCTGACATATATACAAAATACCACATTTTTGGCCGATTTTATATATTCAGTAATATATGTATTATATATGTTGAAATTGAGTGATTATCTAATTAATATATATGCCAGATGAAATTAATATATGTTTTCATGCACCCTATACATGTATAAAATCGTTGTCACTAAAGAATGAACTTCGGGTTTGTTCGGCTTTACATGCATTCAATAGGGAGTTACGCAGAGTGGGGGTAACTTGGCTCGAGATCCGATGTTCATTCTTTTGTGGCGACGGTTATATACATATGTGATACATGTGACATATATGGCAGAATATATAAGTCATATATTAGACATATATGAAATATTTGTTATGTATGACTAACAAAAAGTTGATTATTTAATGGGGTACTACATTTATTGCTTCCGAATGGAAGCATTGCAATCGTTCAATTTTGACATTTTCTAATTTTGTTTGGAAATAATGTAAAATGGTCTGAAACGAAAAAAAATGATGTTTTTAGCTCATGTCGGCATGTGCGCATGCTAATCGGCACTTTAATCGAGGCCATTTTTTTTTAAATTGAATAATTAAACGGGTAAAAAAGATTCAAAAAATATGAAATTCTGGTAAAAAGTCGGTCTTAGTTAGGGCTAGTTCTGTGCCAAATTTCAGCTCGATCGGTTAATTAATTTTTGAGAAATAACGATTTCTTTTTAAACCGTTTTTCGTGAATATCTCAAAAAGTACTCAACCGATCGGATTATTTTTTTTTTTATTATATTCGTCTCGATGTCTTCTATCTTAATCATCCCATATATGCCAACGTATTTATGCTTAGTTTTCGAGATGTGGCTATTTTTCTATTTTTCAGAGAAAATCCTTGTAATCTCTCTAACTTGCGCAAAAATGATGATATTAACTTGAAATTTGGCATGAAGGTGTCTCTTATGGATAGAATGTTTCCCATTAAAAATCAGCTTAATCGGACAATTAGTTCCGGAGATATTCAATTTTGTATGGAAATCTGTTTTATTTAATATCTCAAAAACGACTTAACCAATTGAATTATTTTTTTTTTCAAAATGTTCGTCTCACCATCTTCTATCTTAATCAATCAAAATATGTATACCCGTTCATGAAAAATTTCCGAGATATGGTCATTTTTGCTTCCGAATGGAAGCTTTGCAATCGGTCGATATTCACATTTTCTAATTTTATCTGGAAATGATGTAGAATGGTCCAAAACATAAAAATATGATGTTTTGACAAAAAGTCTGTATGTTCCCCTGTCCACCTGGTGGTCATTTTTTCGTAAATTAAATATTAAAGGGACAAAATTTGTTCCAAAAAATCTGAAATTTTGTAAATTAGTTGGTATTAGTTATAGCTAGTTCTGTGCCAAATTTCAGCTTGATCGGCCGATTAGTTGCTGAGAAATAGTGAATTGTTTGTAAATCGTTTTTCGCCAATATCTCGGAAACGAATCCATCGATCGGCATTTTTTTTTTAAATTTTCGTCTCGATGCCGTCTATCTTATCCACCTAAAATATGTATACCGTTGGATGCTAGGTATCTGAGATATGGCTATTTTTCTCTTCTTCACTGGAAATCTTTCTGAACACGCTAATTCTGGAAATAACCGTGCGATTATTTTGAAATTTGGCATGAATGTGTCTCTTATGACTGCAATGTTTCATACCAAAAATTAGCTTAATCGACCGTTTAGTTTTGGAGATATTCAACTTTGTATGAAAACCTGTTTTATCCGATATCTCGAAAACTATTCGATCGATTAATTTTTTTTTTTTTTCAAAATCTTCATCTCGATGTCTTCCATCTCAATCAATTAAAATATGTATACTCGTTAGGGCAAACGTTTGAGATATAGCCATTTTTCTGGTTTTGAACAAAAGTCCTTGTAAACACGCTAACTTTCGATAAAATTGATATATCAACTTGAAATTTGGCATGAAGGTATCTCATATGATGGCAATGTTTCCTATTTAAAATCAGCTCAATCGATCGATTAGTTTCGTAGATATTCAACTTTGAATGTAAACATATTTTATCCAATATCTCAAAAACGCCTCGATCGATTTTTTTTTTTTTTTCAAAATCTTTGTCTCGATGTCTTCTATCTCAATCAACTAAAATATGTACACTCGTTAGGGCAAATGTTTGAGATATAGCCATTTTTCTGGTTTTGACCAAAAGTCCTTGTAAACACGCTAAACTTCGATAACTTTCGATAAAATTGATATATTAACTTGAAATTTGGCATGAAGGTATCTCATATGATGGCAATGTTTCCTATTTAAAATCAGCTCAATCGATCAGTTAGCACCTTTCGGAAGCCCACCATCAATTGATTGATGGCAAGAAAAAGAACACACGCAGAATGAACAGACTCTATAGTCGCACATCGACAGCCGCATAGCCTCGGCCGCCTGCTTGTTTTGTTTTTCAGAGAAAATCCTTGTAATCTCTCTAACTTGCGCAAAAATGGAGATATTAACTTGAAATTTTGCATGAAAGTGTCTCTTATGGATGCAATGTTTCCTATTAAAAATCAGCTTAATCGGACAATTGGTTCCGAAGATATTCAACTTTGTATATCGATCTTTTTACTAATATCTCGACACCGACTCAACCGGTTTTATTTTCTATCAAAATCTTCGTCTTGATGTCTTTTATATATCTAGTCTGAATCATTTACTTACCTAGTTCATGCAAAGTTTTCGAGATATTGGATGAAACACATTTACAATAATGATACGCGGAAAGGATTAGAAGAACCATTCGGAAGCCCTCCATCAATTGATTGATGGCGAAAAAAAACGCACACGCAAAATTAACAAACTCCACAACCGCAAATCTGTAGGTGCAAATCTCCAGCCGCATATCGCAGCTGCCTACTTGTTAACTTAAATAATCTTCCTCTGCTTATTACTGCCATATTCCCATCGAATTAGCCTATTAATTCAAATTAAAATTTTCTTATCGGCGGGATTCGAACCTAAAACCTACAGATTCGCAGTTTAACGCTTTACCACTGAGCTATTTTTTTTCGTTTAAAATGGTTTTTATTCATATGCGTCAGTATTTTACATTATTTACAATATATATATACATTTATAAAAACTAGTAAAGAAAAAGATTTGTGTTCACTATTATTATTTTGGAAAACTTAAGTTACAATGTGGCATATTCGAGTTTTGTATAGTATTCGGTATTTTATTTCAATTTACAGTATTTTGTTCATTGTATTCACTTAAGATACGTAATTTATTGACTTTGTGCTTGAAAAAAAAAAAAAAAAAATTTGCACAAAAAAAAAATTTTGCATACCATTGAGCTATCGCACGCTATTCATATTGTTGGAAGTTCGTATCGTCTATATGAATGATAACTGCGAATTTTTTAGACATGGTCTTTATGTATATATTGAATGGTTCAGTTTCCAATTCTGAATAATTTTGTATTGAAATAGAAGTGATGAAAATATTGTCCTTCTAGTCCTTACGCCCATGCTCTTCCTGTATAAGATTTGGGGTCCGTGAAATAACTTGGATGAAATATATGTTTTTTGGGTTGCTGATTCTGAATTTGTTGGTTATTTTTTCCAAATGGAACCTCCTGAATTGTTATTAACAATTTAATTATTTAAATTTCTACCACAGCCAAACTATCTGGGGGCCTATTCTGGTTTGTATAAACGATAAATAAACAAATAAATCTCATTTTTACCAGTCTGAAGACTGGCAAAATCAAGATTTATTCATTTATTTATCCATTTATACAAACCAGAATAGGCCCCCTGAGATAGAGAAAAATTGACTTTTCAAAAAATGTTCAGAATTCAATAAGGGATAATTTTTGTCTTTTGTCGATTTTCCGTATTTCCTGCAGTTTTCGAAATAAAAACACAATATGACATTCCATGCTGCTTACCTCAATACATTGCGTTGCGCTCTCAAGCTCTCGTGCGTATGGCAATTTCTCGTCATATCTCAATAAATAAGTAAGATACGAAAAATTTCCAAGATATAACAATTATTCCTTATCAAATTGTGAACATTCTTTGATAAGTAAAATTTTCCGTGGTGGCAATTTGAATAATTAAATTGTTGATAACAATCCAGGAGATTCGATTTTGGAAAAATAACCAACAATTTTTATTTGAGCCAGTAACCAGTATGACCTCAAGTGCAGCTGATTAATTATCATACGAAAAACCGTACTTATAGGAGTCGACTGGCAAGCGATTATAAACCATTTCGAACTGTCTGATATGCGGAAATTTCTCCAACTATGTGCGCTTTGACAGATTCGAAGTGCCCAGGTTCGAGGCTCCGTTCCGGATTTTTTTTTATTTTTATTTTTTTCATTGTATCAATTGTCTCTTTTTTTTTTAAAGCAGAGAAGTTTTATTTCTATCGTGCAGCCTTTCACGTATTCACAGACCCCTCTCTTTTTTCTATCATATATAAAATAAGAAAATATCCATTTCATCGGAAATCGATGGATATCAACTCGAATTTTTTTTAATTAGAAAATTTTCATTATGAATTGAAATTTTTTGTGGAGAAAGAAGGATCCAAGAGGGAGGCTTGAACCTGAGAACATTTCTCTCCTGGAATTTCTAATTCTTGCGAAGAAAATGGACGCGTATACACTGCATATATGCAGAATATTGGTCATATATACATTATACAAGTTGCATATATTGTAAATATATGTTGATTACATACAATGAATATATCACACATATATATAGTTTATTGGCTGCATATATTAAGATATATGCAGCCAATAAACTATATATATAATATATCTTTAATATAGTGGAAAATAAATCTCATTTGACACTTCTGTGAAGATGCCACGTACACTTTAATAATGCCCTGTGATTGGCTGAAATTCGAATGGAGAAAAATAACCAAGAATATAAAATTCTTATCGGTGAGTCGGACGTGGCAACGATAGGAAAAAAATATATATATGAATAGAAATAAGTTTTTGCAAAGTATTCAACACTTCTCGGAGGTTATTGTGAGATTGTAGAATATAATAATTCTTAAAAAGAGAATACTTGGATATTGTCGTAATAATCTGGTTCAAAACATCGAGTTTGTTATCATGATTAATTCATCGGTTTTTATTCTCCTAACGATTTTAGTATCCATACATGGTAAGTTAATGAGAACCCATCATTGTTGTCATTGAAATATTCGGATTCATGCCAGTTTTCGATAAATGCTATTGAAAATATTCAAGGTCAACTGATATCAATGAATAATTTTTAGGAGTCAACAGCATCATTGGTGGGCAGATCGCTGATGAATCGCAGTTTACACACAGCGTTTCTATATGGACAAGAGGCTGTTTCAAGTGTGCCGGAGGTATCATAACTGAAAACCATATTCTTACTGCTGCACATTGTGTTTTTGGCAAGCTAGCAAGATCGATAAAGGTTATACCTGGAAAACATCGACTCGACGATCCCTTATCACGATTTGTACCAGTTACGAAAGTAATGTTTTATCAGCATGATGCAACTATGCATCGTAGCATGCACTACAGAGTGCACAACATCGCTGTAATCAAAGCAAGTATTCGATAATTTACATTAACAATTGATATAAACGTAATTGAAAAATGCGTTAATGCAATCAAATATGTCTTCACATTATCCTCTAAAAATTACAGCTGAAGTATTGTCTAAAGTGGAGTTCTACAATTCAGCGTATTTCGTTGCCTACGACAAACAATGGACGGTGCCAATACTGTGATAACCTATACCATATGGCTGGTTGGAGTACCTTAGTACAAGGTTTTCCAACACTATCGGAATATATGACGTGGTCTACAGTTTTTCTTATGCAAAGGAAAGATTGTTGTAGACAAGGAGTATACTTGATGGGAAACCAATGTTGTGCACTCAACCCGTGGAGCGGTTCGTTTGCACTCAAGGTTGAACTATTTACATTCATTCAGAGAGAGAATTCCGTCCTTAAATCAGAAATCCAGTATGAATCAGCAGTAAAGTGGTGACGGATAACAATTGGACTTTTCACATTTCATTAGATATCAAATTATCTCGTTTATTTTTGATATTCTAATTTCGACCAAGTTCAGTATTCGGGTTCACGTGATACAAATTCAGCTGATGATTTCTATACGGAGAAAAAGAAACCCATAAATATCCTAAGATTCACACGAGGGGCGCACTTCGAGTAAAAAAAATCAGTGAAAATCCTGAGATCTCCGGGTTTTCGACAAAGATCTTCGGATCTTCACAGGCGCTCCGCCGGGATAACAACGGAGTTCCCCCACATTACGGTCTAACCCAGTGAAACCCCTAGGCAAATCAAATATAATCGGGTTCTTTTTTTTCCGTATACGGTCAGAATTTCGACCAATAGAATCATTCCATTCGGGGAGCCTAACCGACCAAAAAAAAAAACCAGCGAGCCATATAGTACTCGAGATCTATGTGTAAACATCTCATCGCCGCCGTACGGGTTTGTAATCCCCACTAGCGACATCGGCTGGCCGCCCGAGGGACTGCGTTGAGAGAGCAGCGCAGTTAGACGTCATGTCCGGTTACAGGCTTCCGTCGCTTTAACACCAAATTACTCCGAGCCAGAGTGTGGTAGGGGCGAGTGATAAGATGTTTACACATCAAAAAATCCTTTTCGTGTGCCGAACCCGAAAAACGCCATTTTTGTGACGCTGCGCGCCACGAAAAACTGCGTTTTTCGAGTTCGGCACGCGAAAAATAATATTCAAGCCTCGTCATGAAACGCATATCACCCTCCCCCACGTGCTTGCCATCCTCGCCTTCGGCTCGGACGGCAATCTTGCACGTGGAAGAGGATGATCTGTTTTTCATGACTCGAGCGTGAAATGTACTATTTCGTTATTGTGCAACAAAACTGTGGAGAAATAAGAATAATTCTGAATTACAATCATTACGGTTTACCACTTTATTACTGACATATAATGAACAATTTGATCTGAATTCGAGAAAGCTATTTTCCTCTGCGTTCCATATATCAACTACGTTCCATTTAATGATCTTAATTTTTCTTCTATGTAGGGAGATGTTGGTGGCTTACTAACTCGCAATGGGTTAGCGATCGGTGTCATTGTCGATGGCTTTATCTCCGACCAGGATAATTTCACTATTATTGTTCTTATTCAGCCCTACTTATCATTCATCGATGATGCTATTAATGATAGACTTTGATTGTCTTCAATATCTACGAATGGAGGTAAAACCTGTTTCCCCTTAGACGTTCTTGAAATCTAGACTTTGAATGTGTAACTAAAAATTGAAAATAAAAAATTCTCGAGGATATATGGAATGTTTATTTGCATAGATAAGACACAGCAATAACTATTCACAAAAAATATTTGAAAAAAAATAATAATTGCGGGACAATTAAATTCCTGAGTTGATTCGCACTCTATTGAATTTCGAAAAAATACTTCCCCACTATAAAATCATTTTCTGATACTGTCGAATAGTGAAGTAAACGTCCACGAAAATGATTGTATTCCTTCATTCAGCAATATCGATTTTCTTAGAATATGATTTTCACATGAGAACAATTGAATGGAGTTGAGAAGTGAAAGCTTTCAATATGGGCTTGTTTGGATACATATTCTAGTGGGATACATATAGGGTGTGACGTAATTCATGCCTTTACTATGGCAGAATTACGGAGCCCACGACGACCAAAGCAGAACGACAAAAATTTGGGCGCCAGAACGTCAGAACGTTCGGTACAAAAATCAATAACCTCAATGTAGAGAACAGCGATCCCGTAACTCAGATCAACCGCGGAGGTGTCGTGGTTTTTAAATGCTGTCCCTGAAATCTTTGATTATGACTGGTCTCACAGAAAAAAAAACTAAACAAATGACTCCTAAACTAAACAATTTTGAACGATGCGTGAAGGATCATTTTACAACATGGTGGTTTTTAGAAAAAACGGTAAAACGCGTTTTTTTAATATAAAAATAAAGGTAAATTCGGAGGCGCTGCGATCGTTGTGGGTAACAGACGCGTTTGAACGAAGTTACATAGTTTTTAGCGACTAGTAAAGGGTTTTTGAGAGCTTAAGTGGTTACGAGTGTGTAACACTTGTAGCCTATCAAGAGGAGCACCGGTGGAAATAATAATTTCAATTGAGGAGTGAAAGTTGCGACTTATTTCGTAATTAGAAAAGTGGTTTGCGGTGACGAGGTTAGGATGAGTCTGGAGGGAGAAGGAGATGATAGAGAGAGAGAGCAGGAGTTTGGGCGGGAGAGTCAGGAGGACGCCATGGTGAGGGGGTTAACAGAGGAACTCAAAGAGGGCACTAGTGGCTGTCACCAAGGCCTGGCAGATTTGCTGGAGGCAGAATCGCTAGGGGGGATGGAGGTAACGAGGGAAAAAGAAAAGAAGAGAAGGGGGAGGCCAAAGAAAATTATGAAAGAAAACATAACTGATTATTTGTTGAGAAATAAGGATGGAAGAGCCTTTGCCAAGAGCAACAAGGTTGCTCATACGCCCCCCAGAATGTTGAGGAGTCACAGTGCCCACGGGCATCGAGGTGAACTCCAGAAGAGGTACCAGGAAAGTGATGAGGATGATTCAGGGACGGATGGCGAGGAGTTCTACGAGGCATTTCCAGGGGGGGGAGTCGCAGCAGTGAACAGATCAAGGGACGAGAGTGATTTATTGCCCGAGATTGTTATGGAAGTGGGGAGGGGGGAGGGGGGGGAGAAGGAAAAAGAGTTGTGCCCAGGTGCTGTGGATTCTGTGGAGGGGGGTAGCAAAAGTGAAAGTGAAAATGAAAGTGCGGTTGGGGGAGGAAAAAGCTTAATAAACAGAGGGGAGGGTTCAGCAGAAGAGATATCAACGGGGGGGAATGTGTTGGGTGAGAAGAGAGATATGGGGGTAAATACAGCCTTGAAGGGGGCTCACAGGTGCCTAGAGTGTGGTGAATGGTGCAGCCCGTGCCAAGCAGGGAGTATGCAGGGACTGGAGAGAAAAATGGTGGAAATGGAGAATAAATTGGCCGGGATGCTCGCTCAAGTGTACCAAGAGATGAGGGACAAACTGGAAAGATTGATATTCCCAATAAATCATGCTCTGGATAACGTCTTCACGGAGATGGGGCAAGTGAATGAGGGAGTTAAAAAGATGGAGGCGTGGGTGAATGTGGGGCTTGATGAAATAAGGGGGGGAGTGGCAAAAGTAGCCCGAGAAGTAAAGGAGAATGGAGCCGATTTGAGGAAACGGTTGACTCTGCTGAAGGGGACGAGAGACGTGGAGGCAGTTGGGCTAGAAATGAGAGAGAGTGCTGATGGTAACAAGAGAAGGAAGAGGCAGAACGAGAATGATGTTAATGATGAGGATAGTAGAAATAATAACGAGAGGGGCAATAATAATAGGAATATCATCACCGATGCTACGGCGATTATAGAGGAAGCGGAGAGCATTAACGGGTTCATGTCAACCTCGCAGATGAGAGAAGCCCCACCAGAGAGAAACGTTGATGATGGTAAGACTCAGGGAATGGTGAGCACACCCGAATCTATTAACAATGGGAGCGGAGAATCAGTGAAACACGTGGACCTCCTGGAGGGTCTGTCGTGGAGACAGGGAGCTCCTGAAGCGCTTCCTAGGAGAGAGCAGCATTATGAGAGGAAGGAAAGGGAGAGGAGATTGAATAATGTGGTAGTGAAGGGACTGAGAACAAAAAATGGAGTGGAAGGGCTAGACTTCGTGGCACTAATTAAGAGAAGTCTCCGGGTGAATATTAGAGTCCTGTCAGTACAGAAGCTGGGATGGAGAGGTATAGTTTTTGAGCTAGCTAATCACCAGCAGAAGAGATTGTTGGTGAGAAAAGATAACCAAAGAATTTTGGAGCAGTTGGGAGTAGAGGTTTTGGATGACTTAACGCCAAAGCAGCAGGAGATTGCACAGTTCTTGCAATCGCTGGCCACACGGGCAAGGGATCTGGGAAGGTCTGCTCAAGTACAGAGCTTCCAGCAGAATCTTTTGGTAAATGGAATCAAGTTTCATTGGGAAGAGGAGCGGAGAGATTTAGTACGAGTGGGAGGACATCAGCCAAGCAGGAAGGAGAACGGGACCAAAGAAGATTGTAATAGTGGTAATGTTGGAAATGGGGTTTTTATTGATAATGTGAGGGAACAGGCAAAAAACTGACTCGGGGGGGGGGTAGGGATGATCGTATCAGGGCTACTTGTTGGAATGTGGGAGGGTTAAAAGGGAGGAAAATTGATAAAGTATGGAAAGATATCAGCAGGTTTGATATAATCATTTTATTAGAGACTCATGTAGTAAAAAACCAACAAGAAGGCCTGATAAAAAAGCTCAATAGCATCACTGGGGATTTTAATTGGGTGCATCAATCTGCAATCAAAAAGCATAAGAAGGGGAGGGGTATGGGGGGGATTCTAGTCGGAGTCAGAAGAAGTTTAAACGGTGAAATTAAAGTTAGTACTTGGCTCAATGGAGCAGTGATATCTGGAATTAAATTATGGGGGGGAGGGAGAAGATGTAGAATAATTGCTGGGTATAATAATGTGGGTATCAATAAAATATTGGAAGAAGTTACGTGTAAAATTGAAGATGGAAGAGAAAAAGGAGAGTCAATAGTTATAATGGGGGATTTTAACGCCAGAGTGGGTGAATTACAGGCTGGCGATGATGAAGAACTATTCCGGAGAAGGTCCAGGGACAAAGAGGTGAAAAGAGAAGGGAAGAAATTAATAGAATTCTGTGATGCAGAAGGGCTAGTGTTGGCCAATGGAGCCATTAAGGGGGACTGGGAGGGAGCCATCACCTTCGTCGGGAATCGGTTTGAAATGCAAGAGTCAGTTCTTGATTTGGTGCTCCATGAGGGGGACCCCAACGTGATAGAAGAAGTAGAAGTATGGCCCACAATTGACTCTGATCATCTGGGGGTGGCCGTGGTCTTGCGCGGGCCGGGGGGGGGGGAAAAGGGGAGGGGGGAGCTTATTACGAATCCGGGGAAAACGGCAAAAGTGCCTGAAAAAATAACTAAATTAATCTGGAAAGAAGAGTCCAAAGAACAGTATCAGAGATTTTTGGAGCAGAAAGAGGTGATAATTGAGGATGAGAGGGACATAGAATCTAGCTGGGGGAAATTAAAGGCGGCAATCCTAGAAGCGGCGGAAGATGGCGGGATGATAAAGAGAGTGGGAGGGGGTAATAGAGGGGGTGAAAAGGATGGGCTGAAGGACGAGTATAAGATACAGAGAGCGCTCGTTTTTGATGCACTAAAAAAATATTTGCGGGGCTACGGGGAGGGGGAGAGGTCGGTTTTTCAGAAAGAAAGGTCAAAATTGAGGCAATTGGCTAGAGAAAGATTGCAAGAAAATGCGGAGGAAAAAAGGAATAGAGTAAGAGCGAGCAGAAATGTCAAAGAGTTCTGGCAGGCGGTGAACAGGTGCCGGCCAGTAACAGCAAGAAAAGGAGAGGATATTTCGGCGGATGAATGGGTCGATCATATGGGGAACTTGCTGGGGGGCGCGGATCAAGGTAGGGATGAGGATAGGGAATGGGAGAAGTGTGAAGAGTGGCACGAGCTAGAGGATCTGGATGGTGATATCAGTTTCTCAGAATTTGGTGGAGCTCTGAAGGCGCTGAAAAACGGGAAAGCAGCAGGTGAAGACGGAATAGCGGGAGAGTTTCTGAAGCATCTGCCGGAGAATTGGAGAAAGGAACTTTGGAGGGTGGTTCAGAAGAGTTGGGAAACGAGCACAGTAAGGGAGGGATGGCAGGTAGCGCGTATCTTCCCCATTCATAAGGGAGGGGATGAGAGGGACGTGAAAAATTATCGAGGTATTTCCCTGCTTGACTTGGGGTATAAACTGCTAGCCAGTATCATGGCTAACAGATTGGGTAATTATCTGGAGAAAAAGGGGAAGTTCAGGGAGAGTCAGGGGGGTTTCAGAAGAAAAAGAGGGACGAGAGAGCAGATTTTCATTTTGAATACGATGATAGGGAATAAAATAAAGTACAAAGGCGGGAAACTTTATGCGGCGTTCATTGACCTGAAAGCCGCTTTTGATACAGTGGACCGCGACCTACTTTTAGAAAAACTATGGGGGGCAGGGGTAAGGGGGAGATTCTATGATATGGTAAAAGCTATTTATAATAATTCGGAAAATGAGGTAATTACGGGGGAGGGATTAACTGATAGGTTTAAGACGGGAAGAGGAGTGAGACAGGGGTGCCCCTTAAGCCCGATACTGTTCAATCTTTTCATTGATGACGTTGATGAGAGGTGGGAGAGGAAGAATGAGGGGGGTACAGTGGTGGGGGGGGAAAAGATTTATTGTCTAAAATATGCGGATGATATAGTCGTAGTGGCGGAAGATGCAGCAGAGTTGCAAAACATGTTGAATGCGGCTGAAAAATATTTTGAGAAGAATCGCTTGGAAATTAATGTAAACAAAACAAAAATTATGGTATTTAGGGGAGGGGGGCGGAGGAGAAGAGGGGAGAGGTGGAAAATATATGGTAAAGAGGTAGAAGTGGTGAAAAGCTTCAAATACCTGGGTTACTGGTTTTCCACGAAAAATACCTACGGAGATCATATCCGTAAAATGGCAGGGAAAGGGACGCGTGCAGTTAATGCGGCATGGGGGGTCGCGGTCAGAGCAGGATTAAGCTCATTGAAAAGTAGACTTTATATCCTGAACACGATAGGTAAATCTGGGGCGATGTACGGTGTCGAGATCTGGGGGTTAGTATCGAGAACGGTAATGGAAAAAGTACAGGGGAGGGTAATAAAAATGGGGATGGGGGTCTCGAGGACCACGCCGGATTATTTGTGGAAAGCGGAGAGTGGTAGAAAAGGTCTAGTTGTAGAGGCAAGAAGAAGAGGGTTGGAGTTCCTAGGGGGGGTGAGTCGGTTAAAAAAAGATAGACTAGTTAGAGTCTGTCTCCTGGAGGAACTCAGGGCCCTGGGGAACTCCAACCCTTCGAGGTGGGGACGAGACTTAGAAGAAGCGCTAGAAAATTGGGGAGGGGGGGAATTTAAAGAAATTTTAAGGGAGGGAAAACTTGAAGGGAAAGAATTTAGGGAAAAATTAGACGAATTCATTGAGCGAGGAGGGGTAAAAGAGCAAGCAATGGATGATAGGAGGATACGTAAATCTACTTATAATCCATTTTACAGATATCTTAGTAGGCCGGACGAAAATACGGGGTATTGGGGGGTAAAAGAGTTATCTTGGGGGGATAAAAATATGTGGGCGAGGATGAGGTGTGGAAATATCGGGCGTGCGGGAAATAAAGGGTACAGAGATGTAAGTTGTAGGCTGTGTGGGGGGGAGCGCGAAGACTTGGAACATATCCTTGAATGTGATGCAATCAAGGGGGGGGTACTCAAGGAATTCTGGGATGATTGGAGGGAAATAGATGGTAATGAGTCAATTGTGGAGCTTTTGAAAGGTAATCCAATACAGAAATTATGTAAGTTTATAAGGGAGTGGGAGAAGTTAATGAGGAGGATGGAAGCGAAGTGATTCTTCAAGGGAGATTTAAAGTACGAATATAGATCTAGACAGGGAGGGGAAACCTAGCTTCATGGCAAGACGGCAGGAGCAGGAAGTACCCTCTAACAACCGAGTCGAAGGCGAGGTTGATGGCTTCGCGTATCCTAGGTTTTTGTTTGTTTCAGGTAGTGGGGGGTATGGAGCTACTATGAGTGGCGAAATGGCCTCTCTTACCACTAAGTCCCTGGACCTTTCTCGCAGAAAAAAGGCCTAAGGCTAGGGCAAATAGTAATAAGTTATTAATATTTTTTTGTATCCAAATTGCTATTTTCTTTTTTTTCATTTTCATTTGTCATTTTTATGATTTGTGTTGGACTTGGTAAAGTCAAATTTATTTTGTTTGTTTCAGTTTAGTTTATATTATATGTGAAAAAAACGATGTAAAAAAACTATGTTGAGATGAAATATATATATTATATTGATAGACTTTAAGGGGTTAAGGGAGGGGAACCAAAGTGTAAAAACCCGAAAGGGTATACATAAGGAAATAAAATAAAAAATAAAAATAAAGGTAAATTCGGAGGTACCTAGTACAGAGGGCTGCGTGTTAACGCACCGTGAAAATGCAAACTTTGATTTTTTTTTTCTCGGCTCCTGCACATCAGATCGATACCAGATTTTTAGAGATGGTCAAGTAGACTCTTTTTTATCGCTAGTAAAAATTTCATTAAATCGGTAAAAAAGGCGATCCACGGCATAACTACCTTAAATTTGAATTTTACTAAATTTCTAGTTAGAAATTGCGAAATAGTGAGCAAACTCAATTCACAACCAAATTTATGCTCATATTGATGAAAGAAAAATGTCATAAAAATATTTTTAAAAAAATCTACGCGGTCAATCATGGAATAAATGAATTAATAAATACCATAGCTGTTGGAGTTGTCGCTTTTCCATTATTCATCTCACCACTGCGAGGAGTTTTCCTTTGCTTGTAATAATCATTCATGCTCATTGTAAGAATTTATATTTCTTGGACTCAAACACTGGAAAACCACAAAAAAAAAAAAACCGTTTTAAAAATTATTCTTCCCTCATCAAAAAATATCGGAATAATTTCATCAACTCATAAATCCACTCACCGATTTGTTCACAGTTACGCGAAAAATTTGAACAAAAAAAAAAAACGAGGAAAAGTTGAATTTGGAGAGTTAGACTAATAAAAGTCCCACCCGATGAGCGGGTGAGCCTGAATTACTATTTCGTTCTATTCCATGAGTGTTATGTGTTCCAATTGAGGAAGCCACCTGTCGGAAGCTCTCGACGGAGCCTCGGGGGTACAACTGAATAACAACGCCGGGGAGGATTCTCTCTATCCTTCCTCGACCATAGCTTGAGAGTACAAATCCCCTCCATTTTCTGAGAGGAATGGAAGGAGAATATACTTGACCACTGGAATGACCAAGGGTGCTCTGCTATAGTGGGTGTAAATAAGAGAATAGATACTGTCTTCCGTGTGAAATTTAATTTCAATAATAAGAAAGTGGGGATCCAATATTTATCTGCCAATTGAAGTCGTGCGGTATTCATTGAAAGAAAATGATGTGATATAGTTGAATTGTATATCATGTTATAGAGGATAGGGTTTTAAGAGGAGAATGGTTAAGTCAAGTCATTCCTCACTTCAATTGATGATTTTATTTCTACAATGAGACATTTTTGATTACATAAATATACATATTCTGAGGGAAAATTCAATCCATATCCTCCGGTTATATACCTGAACAATAAATTTTTTTCAGTTTCCTCTCTGAAATAATTGGGTTTTTCCACTCGTATTAATGCTTATAATGATGATTTTTTTCTTTAGTATACTATTCTAATAGTCAGTAAGAATGGAATTTCACAAATATTATTATCATTCAGCGAGCACCTTTGCAAAATGAGTATCAAGTTGTTATTGTTTTTCCCGTGTAAAAATAAATTCTTCCAAAAAACTTCCAAAAATGGGACAATTGAGAATCCCAAAAAAATTCCAGAAAATTGGGATTGCAATCCCAAGCAATTATGGGCCAAAAGATTTTTTCTGGAATTTTTTTTGGAATTTTTTTGTAATTCTCAATTGTCTTATTTTTGTGAAGTTTTTTAGAATATTCCGCTGGAAAATTCTTAAAAAGTTTTTTGGAAGAATTTATTATTACACGGGGGGTGAAAAAACTTATTGATTATAGGAAATTTGATTTAGTGGTGATTTCCCTGATTTCTTCACATATGTCACATTTATTCATTGATTCATTATTTTAAAGTTATATCAGTTGAGTAGTAATTCCACACATGGGAATGACTCCTTTACTCTACCTCCGTACGTTAGAAATATACTATTTGTAAGTTGCATTATCAACTCGAATTCCTGAAATTTCCAATACTTTATTCCACAATTTTTGCGCAACCAATAATGTCTGATTAGAACGAACCAGCACAAACACGGCCTTGCAACCTCCATGCCTCTCATTCCAAACAAATAAATCAGGAAATCCCCAATCCGTACATTTTCCCTCAACAAGACTCCTACAAATACCCAACACCCCTTTCTTCCTCACACATTTGATCATCCCCTTGAACTCGTTGTGATCTCCAAAGGAATGACTGACGATTGACTCAACCGAAAAACTATCTCTGTAAACCTTCGACATTAAACTCCAGAGCTTATCATCTCCTTGTCGCTCCAACTCACTCAATTTTTTGAGCATACGCACTTTTCGGCCTCCATCGAAACCCGTTTTAAATAAATCCAGAGGTCCCTTCTGAAACTTCGAAACGAACGCTCCCGGAACATGATTTTGCGGATCATAGAGTTCCCCCCAAAAGATACAAGCAAAGAGGGTCACCGGAAGTAACTCACAACAGTTGACACCCTTGGGATATCCGGATTTAGTATAATGGTTCAGGATTTCGTCCTTAAGCCTATCGGGTCCAGGTACTGGATCAAATTCAAATTTTAGTGATGTTGGTTTAGCGAAAGAAAATTCTGCATCGTTCTCGTTGATTTTTTTTCTTAAATTTTCCATTATAAGCACGAGATGTGCAACTTTACTATTTTTCTTTACGAAGTTCTTAGCTATTTCATGCATTTCTGCGATGTGGAGACGACAGTCATGATGTTGCAGGACTTCGAAAGAGTTTATGATAGATTCCCCTGCGCGTTTCAAGTGTTTGCTCCGTTTCCACTCAATGTTAATGGCTTCTTTGTAGAGAGTGCTACTATCAACTGGAATTTTATCGCGATTTGAAAGAAGAAACGCAAGATATTTTCTGGCTACTCTGAGACTATCATCAGTTTTCTGCTTGCCGAAGACTCCAATGATTGTAATTAGGATTTTGGACCACAGGTAAGAAGGTAAAAATTGTTGTATATGAGGAGGAAGTTTAGGGGATTCTGTTTTTCGCAAGTGTGAATCGTAAACTGATCGTCGCTCATTTCTTCTTCTTTCAGAATCCTCTCTATCGATTGCATCAACGAGTTGCTCTAATTTTCCAAGGATTTGATTGCCGTATGTGGTGAGATTTTTGCAATAACCAGTGGATTTTTCTTTGATAATCTCATTGATTTTGGTTAATGTGAATTTTGCTTCTACATAATCCATCAAGGATTGACGGTTGCTAAAGAGGGGGAGGCGGGTTATTCGGTATAGGGGATATTTTGTCGGATTATGTGGGTCGAGGGTTTTGGTAATTATTGAAAATATTTTGGAAAAGTGCTGGTGGTGGGGATTGTGGTCGGGGAAGTAGATGGTGAGGATTCGGTGAGTTATGGAGATTAGGGTGGGGGAGAGTCTCAGGATGGGACCTTTTTGGGAGCGGAGGTAGAAGGTGAGAGGTATCTGGTGGGGGTCATCATTGACGTTGGCGTTGTTTTCACGGCGGAAGATTTCTGTGAGGGTTGAGATAATTTTTTTCCGGGTTTTTGGGGGATCCAATCTCATGCTTCTGTAAATTTCCTGCAAAAAGGCATCATTGAAGATATCGAAGAACGTTCCATCGAAGCTTTTGTAGGCTGAAATGGAGACAGAAAAATATGGAATTACTTAGTGGAGTGATAAAAAAAAGTTTGAGTCGATGAATTCCATCGGTATGATCAACGTATTTTTTCAGTACTGTTCGATAATGGGAGCAATCATCAGAGGATGTTACTGAAGAGAAAATTCTGAATTTCTGTTTCTTTCAAATAATTCGAAAAAGAAGAATCACTTACCACTCTCCAACAATCCCATCTGCAACATCTGCTCGAATAACTCTTCCTGAATTTTTACATCAGGTTCTCTATCATAATGTCGTTCCCTGGGGAAAAACCACTCTCCCTTCGTCCCCAACAGAAACTCCATCAAAAAATCCTGTTCTTCTTCCCTCAGAGTCAATATTTTGAACACAAAATTCCTCTCCTCCTCGTTGAAATACCCACAATTAACCGGTGCCGAAAAAACTGAGCAGATAATTTCGAAAAAACGCTTGAAACGTCCATCCGGAGGTAAGACAATGTCTCGTACATTATAATTATTTCCATCCACATTTGATTTGATAACTCCCCATCGAAATGTAAAATTATTCTCAGCAAAAATTTTTGCCAAATTGAATTCATTTGTCACTTCTGTTCGTTTTGCTGCATTGAAATTTTTCACAACATTTGCACGAGAATATTCGTCCGCAAATAATGTTCTGTGAGGATTCTGTTGGTTTCCTCTATTGACAATATCCAGATCTTTTGAGCAACTAGGTGAATTTTCTTTTATTTTTTTCCTGTTTTCTGTAATTGCAGGTGTTTTTGGGATCTGCTGTGATATTTTATCAAAATTTTCCAAATTTTTGGAATACGTGGGCGAATTTTCCACAATCAAATTCTCTTTTTCTGAGGCTTTAGACAGTTTTTCCGAGCTAACCTGCTGTACTCTTCTGTCAATACTCCCTGAATTCCTTGAAAACGTGGAGGAATTTCCTGAACTGCACTCTCCATTTTCTATTGCCGAGAGAGATTTCTTCAAGCTAACATACGTCCCCTCTTCCATCTGGAGACAAGGGATATCATTCGACCATTCTGATGTTTCCATGATGGAAGCATTCGTTAATTTTAGAGAATTATTTTCATGAAGAACTTGAGGGCTCACAGGAATATTCACTTTTGCTTCGAATTCCAATACAGACTCCGTGATTTGCGAGCGATTATATTCATCTTTTATGGGAGTGCTCAGTGATGACACATCGTCACTCTGCTGAACCGGGAGATTTTCATTGGTCACTTTGTGATTGAGATCGTCTTCCGGTAACATCACTTCCATTTTTATCACACTTTCAAAACGATTTTCAAGGACTGTTTCTTGCACTGGTGCGGGTTTTCGTACTACATTTAATTCTTCTCCCACGTGTTTAGAATAGTAACCCTCGTCTGCAAGTGGCGTGTGCAAGATCCCCGGGGGTCTATTGTTGTCACTCTCTGGACCTTTGGAACACGTGGAAAAAACTCCGGATACTCCAACATTTCCTGAAACTAATTTTCGGTTTCCTTGACTCTTTTCTAGAGTTGCGAGAAGTTCTTTCGTACTACTATCCGTCCCTCCTTCGGTCAGGAAACAATTCATGCAACCCGAAGGCTTCGACGTGTCCATAAAATTCTTAGAAAATTTTTTAGAATCTTGTTGGTTCGAGGGAGAATTCCCTTTTATGGATATCAGTTTTTTCCTTCGAATTGCTTTTATTTTTTCGGATGTTTCACAAAATTCTGGATCTCCAGAATGACATTTCAAAGAGTCGCTGGCATATAATTTTTTATTTATCTTTTCGACAGACAAAATTTTGAGTTTTTCCTGTGCAATCAATTGCTTCTTGATATTTCCTTCGTCTTTTTCGTAATTTTCTTCTAAGGACATTGGTTCCTCTTTTGGAATGTACAGAGGTTTTGGTTCATGGGGTAGTTCAATTACTGACTCCTCTGATGACGATCTAACGAGATTTTGACCCTCACCTAATCCTGAAGTCGATGGAGAAAAGTCATTGAATAAATTTTCATTCAGGACTGATGACGTTTCGCTGCTTTTATGTTTTTTTTGGGGAATTCCTGGTGAGAGAAATCCTGGAGCATGTTTCTGATTTTGTTTTTCTGTTGAATGACTCGTTGCAGGCATATTTAGCTGGGGAGAATTCACATTCACAAGTTCAGGGGTGGATTGAATTACCAATGAGTCCAGGATTTTCTGGACCTCGTTGGGGTCCAGTGGAAAGAGCAAGAAAGGGAGGATGACTGGTGTTGATTTCTCTTGCGGTGATGTTCCCTGCTCCTGGAGGAACGACATGAGAAAGAAATTAATTTGAGATAATTACAAGGGAATCTACGCAGAGAAAAAAATTCAGTAAAAATGTTTCCAAGTAAAACATAAATTTTCTTTTTTTTTCACTGCAATTTTATGCAACTGCAATGTAATTTTGGCCTCTCACTCTCCCAAAACCTCACATGAAAATAGTCGAGTATAAGCGGAATGAGAATTACGTAATTTTTACTAAATTCATTTCTTCGTGTAGATTTCAAATAAATTTATTAATCAATAAATTGATGAATCAGACAAACCATTGTGATGACTTCCAAAATATCCTTGAAAAATTTCTCGAGACCGTAAAAACCGTTCAGCACATGCACATTTCACTTCACTTGCACTAATTTATATTTTCTAATCCAGAAAGAAAAAAGTACAACTATTGAAAAACTAGGAAAAAGAAGACAGTTATGTTGAGACGTTCTTGACCCTCGAAATCTGTTTGAACTACGAATACACCAAGGCACTACGGATGGTCGAGACAGGTACTGGCCCCCCTTCCGCATGATGTGGAGGGGGAAGGGATGTAGAGGGTCTTGGAGGGAAAGTCATGGTGAAACTTGTATTCATCGTTACTAGTTACAGATCTATTGAATGACATCTACTTTTCGATAATTAATGGAATCGAGGATATTCTTCTGTCTAAACTTCATTTATATGGCTTTCCTAATAAAAATGGAATTGATGACTGGAGAAAATATTGAGGAAAATTGAAAATTCCAACATTAAGTTTTCACACTACTCTTAGTATTATGATCACGTTAAATGGGGATTTTTCATTATCATGGTGTCACCTATTTTGAATGTGAATGCCTCTCGTTTTTTAAGAAGAGATGTCACAAGAGAAAAAAAATTTCTTAGCCATAGAGATATTGTTACGTATCCATAAAAATTAGCAGTGTAAATATCGGAGGCTTTGCCTCAAAGTGAGTGGACCACCAATCTTATCCAAACACATTTACAAGGTATTAGGAGAGAATAACTTGGAGCAGAACTACCCACGAAGTGGTAGTATGCCCACTCCAAGCAGCATGAAAAGAGGAGGCGCCTAAAGGAAAGGTGACTACATTATGGATCCAGAGTCTTGGAGGAGGGGGGGGGGGCTAATACCAATCATTTAATTTTGAAATAAATACACTAATAACCTTGTGCTACACCTTTTACTACGCAGTAAAATTAGAAGAAGGCGATATTTTGATATACCCTGGTTCGTAAAAAGAAAATTTATTAAAAGGATTAACGTAAATCGTCATAAAAATGTCACCGCTATGGAAGAAATTGGGTAGTTAATGATCAACCTAATAGGTAGCCAGTCCATAAACTATCACTATTAACAGCTATAAAAGTCATAATCCATAACACAAAAAATGCACGTATTTAGAAAACCAGATGATGATTCAACATAATTTAATTGCGAATGGACCAATCACGACAAGGCCACCCAAAAATTGACCAAATAAAGAAGATCATCTAAGATGCATGGAGGCAATAGAAATTTCATGTACATGTCACCTTGGGTTAAAAGTATAAAAAGTGGACAATTTTGGAGGAGCATCAGTTCAGCAGTTCAGTAGTTCATCAGTTGCAGTTCACCATTTTGCAGACAACGACCACCAGTTTCTGGACCAACCACACCCTTTTTCACCGAGACATCACAAGCAGATCAGAGTATACCCATCACTCTTCAAACCATATTATCAATAGGGCATGTGCTTCATTCTGTCACTAGTTTCATTCCAATTTTCACAAATAATCATCTCAATTATTATGATCAATCGTATCAAAAGTGAGTGCGCAAAACATATTAATATACAGAAGTGAATGTTCCAACGGTTGCGTGTTCACACGCATTTATCCCTATTTCATTGATTTATACCTAGGAGTTATATTCGATACCCTTATTACATACATTCATCACACTGAATAATTAATTCCATAATACTCATGCAATGAGCACTCTTTCATTCTTTCTTTGCGATGTATATATGAAGAAGTCCATTCGGCACATATATTCGTTACATTTGTGCCGAGTTTAAGCGTAAAAAACTCATTTTACCCTGGAATAATTTAAATGAAAATAATTCCGATTCATTGTATGAGAAAAAAACGAATGAAAAATTACCTCCAGCTCGCGTAAAGAGACCATATATCTCAGTTATATTCACTTATATTTCGGCTAAAAATCAATATGCAAAATATATTCTAGATATACACTTTCACTCTGAGAAATCATAAAAAAAAAACAATAATTTCCATAAGTCCACACACCAAGCGTCAATTAGGTTAATTATATTCAAAATTCCTTCTCCAATATCTTTAATGGGTTCGATTATACTGTGAAAATGCAGCTACATGGTTAGACCCCTGAGTTTGGAGAATGATGATTGAATATGTGAGAATAGAGGAAAAAATCTGAAAAAAATAAAATTTGAAGAATTACTATTTCATCAATTATTATGATTTATGATCGAGTAATATATGATTCTCTTGCCGACTGGAATAACGTACTATCCAAGTTAAAGAATCCGTAAGCTGTGAATACAAGTTCTTTGTGCATCAGTTCTTGTGTGAAACCTCTTACCTGAAAGCAATAGATTGGAATTTAACGACGGGTAGGAGAGAATATGACATTTTAAAAAAGAGTGTTTCACTGAGATTACTGCTGATTTTAGCAGGTGATCATTCGGAAAACTATTCAAAAATTGAAATGCTGACGGTGCTATCTTCTTGAACTAGAATAAACAGATAAAATTCATTGTTATTTCCAGGAAGAGTTCTTCATTTATTTTCAAGTGAATGCATTATCAACCTCATTTCCAAGTTTTTCAATTTCACCTATCAATCGCAGCGCCAGAGACATCAATATTAGAAGCCAGAGAAATAGCAATATCATTTTCGATGCATCGGTCGTAAAAACTATGATTGTTATAACCAAGTAATATACTAAAGTAATAACTGAATACGTAATATACGCCAACACAGGCAGAATTGGAAATGAGTATAACTCCGAAATCTCCACACATAACTCATAGAGCTTTTCATGAAGAGCCTTGAAGGAATTGAAAGTCTGGAGTCTCATTTTATCTGTCAGCATTTTTCCGACTATTGTAAAATTATTGGGAAAATCATACGATGCACCCTTCAATTTTACAATTCCTCTATTCAGTGATTCCATCCGAATCCTCAAAGTTCTAATGACGATAGCATATTGCATGATGAACATCATCAACACAAAGTGAGGAAACAAATACTTGTACCACCAACTGGACCACAATTTTTTATCATATGACACGTATATCAAATGTTCCAAAATAGCTGCAATAATTCCCATTATCATTGGTATTACAGTGATGAGAATGACGAAATTGCTGAAAGACGTCAATTGAAAGATTCGACGATATTTTTCCAATGAGTTATCAAATTCAATGAATTTTTCAGCTATTCTGATCAACGTTTTCTGTTGAAAAGTGAAATAGATCCATAAAACAACGACGACCAAACTTCCCAGGATTACTTGAATGGCCTTAGCAATATCCACGAAAAACCACGGATACTGGAGATAAATCCAACCGTCCATAATTGGTACAATATAATTCGTATACAGAATGACGACAATCAAGATGATGCTCCAGGCGTTTGCAAGTCGAGACTTCTGTACCTGATACTCTGCACCTTTTCCTCTTTGCTCAAATTTTTTAATTCGGAATTTGAAGAGGCCGATGAGATTATTCACAATAATGACAAGAGACAATAATTTTTTTTCTCCTCTGTCCATTGCTATTTGTATCGGAGAATACTTGTGAGCGTGTTAACGGATTAACCGATTGTGTTGTACTAATAGCTTCATCCACTTTCGACTATTACGATCGATTATATCATATTATGGTGAGTGAAACTTGCAGTAACAAAGCGGTGAGTGTCAATGATTGCGTGTTTGAACAAGGGTCAGCAATTTAGCATTGATCTGCCACATTTACTTACACGAATAAACGATTACATGTCAAATCGCCACAAAACAAACTCAACATACAAACTAAACACACACAAATTCAACAATTCCACTTTCAACACGGGAAAAGTCAACACACAGACACTTACAACACAAACAAACTCAACACAATTCATCTTGAATAGAATACCTCTCACATCTCATCACAGCGGGTAAATAATTTCATCCTGAGGTCAGTTTTTGGTGTATACCAACAACAGAAATTAACCATGTTGAGTTTATATGTTGAATAAGATTATGTTGCTTTTGTTTTATGTTGAAATTTACCATGTTGAGCTCAAATGTTGAATTTTACCCGTGTTGAATTTGTTAGTGTTGAATTTTTATGTTGAAATTGCAAATGTCAACATTTACCGGTGTTAATTTGACCTTTTCAACCCATCGCGACAAAGATCTATTCGTTTTTTCAGTAATTTCATCCTCTTGTTCGTGAAGAAGAAACATTTCGTTGATTCAAATCGAATTCCTTTACCTGCTAACTATCAAACAGTTTATATTCCCAAAAATCAAATGTGATGAGCGGTTTCGTAGTTACCAGGGCCCGAAATGTGTTATGTGATGTGGGTTGAGCAGGAATGTGTCATACCAACTGGTGCTATAAACGCTATACTCCTCTTGCCTCTCTGCCTCTACTACCACTTGGTAATATGCGAGTGTGACAGAGAAAGACGACTTTCCTCTCTGTCAAATTTTCCACGCTTGCGCCATACAACTCTTATTAGTCAGGATACTGTTCCGTAGTAGCGTGACAGTAGCCGGTTAAGCCGGTAAGAATATACGCGCTTCACTGTCTTGTTATGTTCGTTCATTCACGAGTTGTATAGCCAGGATAGGAGGGACGCCAGCGTATGTATACCCACTTCCGTTATGTTGTTAGTTGCCTACTACTTCGGTGCGAGGTTAGCATGTTACACATTCACGTTATATTATTTTTTATTATTCTTGGTGTGAATTGTATATCGATATCCCAATGACAGAGCTGCATAACTGACAAAATGAGTTGTTTAATGTGAAAGAAATGTGCATTTGTTTACTGTCATGTTCATAACAATCGGCATTTCTTCAACGCATTCGGACATTTTCGGCAGTTAGGTTAGTTTGTTATTGTGATATCGGTAGACAGTCTGAGTGTTCTAATTGTGCTATATCATCCTAATGTTTTTTTTATTATTCTAGAAATTATGCCAAACAGAAATACACAACGAGTTAAAGCACATCATGTGAAAATGCGTGCCGCAAAATCACAGACGAAAGCCGCAAAAAGTGCTATGCAACGTGCGAGAGAGTTTAGAGCGAGACAGAGAGCATTGAGAAGTGGAATGACGCTCTCTTCATTACCACCTGCTGAGTATCCAGCCACCGATAACGAAGAGGATGAGACCGGACCATCGACAAGTAAGAAACCATTGAAGGGATCTGCAACCAGTAAGAAACGTTTACCATACTCAAGTTTTGATGCCAATCACAGTGCTCATCGTTATTTGAAAAAGAAATTTTTTGATAATCCATTTGGTTCAGTTTGTGACATTTGCGATCGACTGTGGTTTAAAAATGAATTGAAAACACTTTCACCCCTAAATATGAGACTACTAGCCAAAAAATTACCAGATCAAGATTTCAGTAAATTGAATGCGTGCAAATGTTGCATACAATCTCTGACTCGCGGTAGCATTCCTATATATGCAAAATTCAATGGATTCGTATACCCGGATAAACCAGCCCATTTACCTCAATTAGATTTAGTGTCAGAAAGGCTAATTGCCCCCAAAATTCCTTTTTTGCAAATTAGGCGATTGCAAAATGTCAACAATCATAACAATATTGTTGAACAGATTATCAATGTTCCCATGTTGGACGATAATATGGTCTACCAGTTGCCTAGGAATATGTTTGATGATTTTTGTATCAATGTGAACATTGATGAGAAAAGAATTTATCCATCCACTGACTTGATTGATTTGGTAAACAGACGAGACATTGAAGTTTGGTTACAGTACTTAGCCACGACTCCTCTATTCATGAGCTACAACATCGCTATTGATGACTCTTTCTTTGATGATAAAAATTTCAATAATATCCCAAGAGTTGTAATCTCTGAGAACATACCCAATGACGTAACTTTCGCTGCACAGCAACAATCACTCCTATGGAATGTCGATAAATACCTCCAAGATGCCCCAAGCGAGGGAAACATGCCATACAGTGCATTATTTGATGATCACGCCGAGGAACTTGCTTTTCCTACCATCTATCTCGGTCAATTTCGAATCTTCAAGGATGGTTTTCGCATCACACCGTTCACAATCGTCAGCAGTGAATTAAGACGAGCTGATCGTCGTGGAGTCACTCCACAGCATCTTCTCTACATGGCAATGAAGATAATGAGACTGAGAGTTCATGATGCTCTCACTGCGACCAGATGCATCGGGAATGATCCAAATACAACAAAACAGCAGATGCAATCAGAGGAGTACATCAGCCAGAGTTTGGAGACTCATCTTGCCTTCTTGAAATGCATACCTAATTCAACTTGGTATTGGACAGAACGTAAACGAGATTTATTTACCATGTTACGACAGCTGGGTAAACCAACAATGTCTATGACACTCAGTGCCAACGAAACTGGTTGGATTCCCTTGGTACGATTACTATATAAATTCCAGAATGGCTATGAGATTTCAGAGAAAGAAGCTTCTCAACTGGATTCTTTTGAAAAGAGCGCATTGGTGAATGGGGATGCTGTGATATGTGCACTCTATTTCAACAAATTGTTGAATGTATTGATGAGTATTCTTCAGTCGAAAAAGGGCAATCCTTTTGAGCGATATCATGTCAACCATTATTTTCAACATATTGAATTTCAACCTGATGGAACTCCTCATGCACATGTTCTCATGTGGCTGGAAAAAGCTCCAAAGGATGCAGTTGGTACAAATAAAAAAGCTGCACTCACATTGATCGACAAAATCATCTCTGTGTCAATCAAAGAATCTTCGAAGATAATTTCACATCAAATTCATCATCATACCTCCAAATGTTATACTGGCAAGAGTGGAAATAGGACTGAGGTATGTCGATTTGGTGCTCCATTCATGCCAAGTAGGTCCACTATGATCTTAACACCATTGCCGAAGACTGATCCTAGAATCTCATTAAACGTTGAAGCTTATAACAACATTAGGAGAAACTTGGAGATTAATGATTATAAAAATTGGACTGAATTTTTCGAGGACAATGGTATAGCATGTGATGAAGATTATATAGATATCATCAGGGCTGGAATTACTCGACCAAAAGTCTTCCTCAAGCGTGAACCTTCTGAAAAGTGGCATGAAAGCTTCAATCCTTTCATTCTCAATGTTCTCCGAGCAAATATGAATATAGAATTCATTCCAGACGAGTATTCCTGTGCTGATTACGTACTTGATTATATTAATAAAGCTGACAGAGGCATCAGTGATTTGAGACATAGAATTATCAAGACCATGAATGAAAATCCAGAATTCGATATCAATGAAATCACCAAAGAGCTGAGTGTCGATATTCTTAATACTATTGAAATTACAACTCAAGAAGCAGCTTGGTATCTTCTTCGTGAACCTACGTACAAGACTTCTTCTGGTGTAATTCACATTCCAACTGTACGACCCGAGGAACGACCAAAAATCAAAAAACATAATTATCAATTGGCAGGGTTGGATATTGATGAGGATTCACCTGATTTTTGGAGAGACAGTTGGTACGACAAGTACGAGAAGAGGCCAACAGAACTCGAAGATGTAACTCTTGCACATTTTGTGTCTAATTACACGCGTAATCACGCCAACAATACGTATGTGAAACGAAGAGATCCATGTCTCATTCGTTATCGTACCTACGATAAGATTAAACATCCTGACGAATACAAACGAGAGATGGTGACGTTACATGTACCCTTCCGTAGTGAAGAACTGGAAATTCTTGCTGATAATAAATACCGTCAACTCTACAATGAGCACGAGGCTATCATTTTCATGAATCGAAAGGAGTTTGAATCTGATTTGGACGTCCAGAAGGTTCTTGACAAGTTCAATCGATTATTCTGTGGAGAGAATATCATTGATGATAACCCTGAAGGGCCTCGGTTAGTTCCCATCGAACCAGAATCAGATCCATTGGCGGGATTGGGTGAGCAAGGACTTTCAGATATCAATTGGGAATTCAGAGGTGATGCTACCGCTATTGCTGGGACTAGCGTGAATTTCATACCTGATAAACCATTCGATGTACCAGTATTAGTGAAAACTGAGGAACTAGAGGAACAATCTATGCAATCTGTTTTTAGTCTTCTTACCAAGAATAATTCACCATTTCAAGTATTCCTGAGTGGTCCAGTGGCCTGTGGAAAAACATTCATTATTCGAATCATGACAGAAATTTATAATCGTTACAAAAATTCTGCTGGACACTGCAAGGTTTTTACAAACTACACATCCACCAATAAGACTGGACTAGCCATAGATGACACCACAATTTACACTACTCTAAGGGTCTCACTCTCTAAATTGCTTCCAATAACCATCAACATGGCAGAACAATACCGAGAACTCTTTGATTACATTCAAATATTGATAATTGATGGAATGAATACAATCAGTGCAGACATTGTCTCCCAGATTAATAAAAGACTGAGACAAATAACAGGAAATTTTGATAAAAATTTTGGTGGAGTAAACATTATTGTCGTCGGTGAGCTACGGCAATCGATATTAGCATCAGCTTTGACAATTCCCAGCTTATTAAATACCCTGAAGTTCCTGGAACTGGAAAAAGTCATGCATCAATCAAATGAACTATTCATTCTGATACTGAGGAAAATGAAAGAAGGGACGATATTAGAAGATTCCGAGTTACGATTACTCGAGTCTCGATTCTTCTCTGAAGAAGAAATCGATCAATTCTGTACCCAGGGAATACGTATTTGCGCTTCAAATGATTCCGCCAATGAGTACAATCAAGCTATCCTAGACTCAGCTGGAAGTAAGATTGTCTCAGTGGCAAATGATGTCTACATTGGTTGCCATCCTATGGAGCAGCCAGCTTTTGCCCAGATATTTCTTGGAATGTCAATCGCTGAGACTCGTGGTCTACCATATGAAATTATCTTTGTATTGCAGAAGTTGTACATGGTGACAACGAACATTGATACATCGCTTGGATTAGTGACAGGTGCCCTGGGGAGATTAGTCTGTATTGAACGTGATACTGCTGGGGAGGTGACAAGAGTCTGGCTGGAATTGATAAATCCATCCAAATTTGCTGGTAAGAAAAGAAAACGAGTCAGTCCGTCTGCACAAGCCAAGGGCATTCCAGAGACAGCTGTGCCCTTGGGACGACGAAGGTGGAGTATTCCTATGAATGATGAAAAGACAATTATTGCAACACGTGATCATTTTCCCTTAGTTGCTGCTTGTGCGATATCAGTAGAGAAAACTGAAGGAATGACATTCGACCAAATTGTTTATGAGTACAGTCAAACTCATTCACAAGAGATTGTTTATAAAGCACTATCAAGAGTCACCAAAATCACTGAACTCTACATTGCTACCCCAAATAACGATTCAACATTTCATCATGGGAGGAAAACCCAATCATCGCTTCAATCTATCGACCTTCCGGATAACAAATCGATGATGATCGACAAAGTCCTAATTGATTTCATCATCAGTAGGAAGACGCTGTCAGTTTTGTCATATAATCATCGTAATTATAGGATTCAGTCGGCAGATCTCAATAAAGTCGTCACGAAGAAACCAGGTATTCTACTTCTTCTGGAAACATGTCCTGATGATGAGGACAGGCTGAAAGTACCTGATTTCAATTGTGAGATGAGATTCAAGAGTTCTACTGTGAAAAATTGTTCAATTGCTATTCATCGTGAAACCAATGATCGAACGAACATAGTCACTACTCATATGGATGTCAATTTTCGTCAGAGCACTTCTTTGATTGCTAATACGACTGAAGTTGGAGAAATTTGTGGAGCTAGGTGTACTTTGGAAAATGACAAGACCATAATCACGGTTATGATTTATGTCTCACCAAATCAAAAGATCACTAAAGTCATAGAATTTATACATGAAGTTTTGCTGATTTATACTGTTCGAGGGGCATTTCTACTGAGAAAGGATTTTGATAAAATACCAATGATCTTGGGTGGACATTTCAACATTGATTTTGCTTCTTCAGATGCCCAGTTATTAATTAATTTTCTAAATTCTCAATTCAATCTACAAATCAACAATGATCCAGCAATTTCACGTTCGGCATCTGGAACCACGATTGATGCGGTATTTTCTAGAAATTTAAATCTGTTAGAGCCAGCGAGTTATGTATTATATTCAAGTTATGAGAGGCCAGGAGCCACATTTTCAGATTGTCAGCCGATGAATACTCCGTAGTAACCTGTATTTTCTCTTTATATTTTTTTATAAGTCATGTTAATGAGATTTTCTTTCATGGGCCATATTTTGTGTGACAAATATTTGAAAAAGATGTATGGAAAATGAGGACATTCAGATGTAAATATAGCTTTTACTTTTCATTGTTGCCTTTTTTTTTATTGAGAATTCCTTAGTCAAAGATAAGTAGTTAATTATCTGAATAATGAGTATTTTTAGGAGAAAATGTCAAAAGACAAATTTTCTTGATGATTTTATAAACTAAGGAAACAGTCTTCCGCCATTTTCTCCTAAAATCAATCAAATCCGAGAAGAATAGACGAGGAGCTACACGAAATATACGAGGCTATAACAATAATTTTGCAGCAACAAATTATGAAGTTTGTCAACAAAGTGAGTATTACAAGTTTTTCTATTAAAAGAATTTATTAGAATTTATGGTTTCCTTGCTACTCTCTTGGACGATTGAATAGATATATGATTAGCACTTTGCATACATATATATTCTTTCATGAAAAAAGAAATCTTCTCACTTTGAATACTATTTTATTTTGCCTTATGGAGCTGCCAGGAGTTAAAAAAGACTATTCTTCCCTCTGGATATGGATTCTAAAACAGAAACATGAATTTTCGAAATAAATCATGCTTAGGGGAATGTGAGGCCGATGACTTTTTTTCGGTTTTTGTTGGAAGAAAAATTCATAGAAATTAGAAAAATGCATGGAGTAATAAATCAGGGATGAAATGCATTCAAAGATAAAATTACAAGACCTTGACTGGAGATGAGCTCAATCCATTCAAAATTGAGAAACCTGGTAGAAAAATAACGAAATTCAATTAATGAGTAAAAAGAGAAATATTGAAGAATAATAGTCATAGGAAATTAATGTTGGATTTTTATTATCACCACCACAGCATGTCCTAAAATCAGAAAAAGTGTTGACTTATTATTGGGGACAAATTTTTTTTTCGTGTTAAAATCATTCGTTATTGACATGATTGGCTATCTAATCATATGTTAAAAATTTTATTTGCTTTCACTACTTTAGTATTGAAATATTTCAAGTAATCCAGGAAATATCTTTAAACAATGACGTGAAATATCAGAATATGACATTGAATTTATAGAATTATATGAAATCTTGAAATCAACCATAACGAGCCAACTTCTACATTTTTATCAATTCTAATGTAGTAAAAAATGTTGAAAATTTTTTTTTTTTTTATTGAAAAAAGTTCCAATAGAAGTTGTCTCTTGCCATTTCCTCCTGAAATAATTCAATATTTAATTAGAAGCGAAATATCGGCTTGTTCTGTTACGTTTTACTACCTCAGACTGTTATCCCTTTATTCATTAGCACTTGTACTGCATTCTCAAGACACTTCCGTTCTCCTCAGTTTTCCATAATTTTCAGATTGAATTAGCCATTCCAAAAACCATCATCTAATCCAGGGAGAAAGATTTTGTGTAATAAGTTCCAGTTATTTTTCTCTCTCGATTAAAAATTGAGCATTATTAGTCATTTATGCCCTCAACGGTGACTCCTAAAAACAACAAATAAATGATAAACAAGTCAACTTTCCAAATCGGGTTTGTACGGAGTTTCTGGTTGTAACAAACTACGAATTGGTTTGTTACTCCCCTATCCCTTAACATGGATCAGCGCCACCATCGGCCGTTCTGACGTTTTTTTGGAAATTGGCTCATTGTTTGTACAAAAAAAGGTATGTAACGTAGGTAAGTTAGAAATTCATTATACCATACGTCATTAGGATGTAAATGCCCAACAGTGAATGTCCAACCAGTATATAGATTGCACGATTTTGTTGTTATCTTCAACGATCGCATACTCCAGAAAACAAATCATCAGGTAGAATTTACGATATCCAATTTTCCCATTATGGTGCTAATTGTCTACCATACCTAGAGCACTTAGGAGTAAGGTTGTGTTGTATAAATGTTCGCGATACAGTCTGTTGTTTACAACTACAAAAGAGTGAGGTTAGTACCTTAATAATACTCGCCTTATCATCACTTTTTCGCTGTACAAGGCACAAGTTGCATAAATTATTGAAGTTTATTTCTACTCTCATTATCATACTCTCTCCATTACCTACTTCCAGCAGATATGCCGAAAGTAAGCACAGAACGTTTAAAATCACAACGTGATACAAAACGTCCACAAAAACAGTCGCAATCAAGCGGGAAAACTCCCGCGGAGGGTGCTAGAGAACAGCGAGAAAAACGTAGAGTGTTGATATATGGAGTTCCAACATTGCCAACTGCTGAGCCACCAATACCTGATAAACCAGAAATCGACAGTATCACAGAGACGATAAATGATGTATCAACAATTCCAGAGTCTATACCAAGTAATAAAATTCCATACACAAATATTAATGCCCATCGAGTCGCTCATCGAGAATTTAATAGAAAATTTTTTCAAAATTCATTCGGTTCAGTTTGCGATATTTGTGATCGTCTGTGGTTTAAAAATGACTTGACAAAACTTCCCCAACACTTTAAAAAATTATTATACAAAGATATTCCAGAACCAGAGATAGATAATATAGTGGTTTGCAAATGTTGTACACAATCCCTGAATCGTAATCATGTTCCCACATTCGCTAAATTCAATGGATTTAAATATCCGGAGAGACCACTTCATTTACCACAATTGGATTCCACGTCAGAGAGACTCATTTCTCCACGTCTACCATTCAAAAAAATTCAGCGATTGCGTCATTTAAATCGCCGTTATCAAAATTTAACTCAGATTATCAATATTCCCGTGTCTGAAAACAATATGGTTCATCATTTACCGAGAAAGTTGAATGATGATTACTGTATCTATGTTGATATAGAAAATAAACAAATTCATACATCAAATAAATTCGTCAATTCAGTCAATAAACAAGAGATTATAACATGGCTGCAGTTCTTGAAGACAAGACCTCTTTACAAGACCAATGACATCACAATTGATGAGTCTTTCTTCAATGATTCAAAATTGAATAAAGGTACAACGGTTAAACGTTCTAGCAATGTTCTGATGAATGATGATCTTATTGAGAAACAACATACGCTCCTGTGGAATGTTGATAAATATATCAAGAAAGACAAAACTGATGAGAATGAATCACATGGTAGATTATTTGATGGACACGCTGAGGAACTTTGCTTTCCTAGCATCTATCTTGGTGAACCTAGAGTATTCAAAGAGGATTTATGTGTGACACCTTCTATGATGGTTTCGAGTGAATTAAGACGTTGCGATCGTCGTGGAGTGACTCCAGATCATCTTCTTTATATGGCCATGAAAATCATGCGAATGAGAGTGCATGATACTCTCAAAATCAAAGGTAAGGATGCTGATAAAGATTTGAAAAGAACGAGACAACAGATTCTATCAGGAGAATACTTCAATTATTATCTGGAGAACAGTCTTACCTTCCTGAGATGCATTCCAAATTCAACTTGGTATTGGAAGGAACGCAAACGAGATTTATTCGCTATGATGAGACAATTGGGAAAACCTACACTTTCATTGACGGTAAGTGCTAATGAAATTAGCTGGAATCCTCTTCTTCAATTATTGTATAAATTGAAAAATAATGGAAGTGAGATTTCGGAAGAAGCAGTATCTGAGCTAAATTTTCTTAAGAAGACGACTCTAGTGAATGAGGATGCAGTTACTTGTGTCATTTATTTCAACAGAATGGTGGATGTCTTGATCACTATTCTCAAATCTGAATCAGGCAATCCATTTGGAAAATATCGTGTTGTTCATCATTTTCAGAGGATTGAATTTCGATATCCTCGGAGTCCTTGTATTCATATCCTTCTGTGGCTCGAGAATGCTCCAAAAGATGTGCTTGGTGCTGACAAAGAGGAGGCGATTTCATTAATTGATCAAATTAGTTCCGTTTCCAAGAAGGAATCCTCACGAAATATTCACCTTCAAACTCATCAACATACCTCCATATGTTACAAGAAAGTCATTGAAAATAAGCCACAGATATGTCAATTTGAAGCTCCATTTATGCCATGTCGATCGACGATTATTTTAACACCTACAGTTTGCTTAGATTCCGAATTTCTGAAGAATGTTCAACATTATAAAAAGATTAAGAAAAATTTAGAGTATTTCGATTACGTGGATATGGACGCATTTTATAAAAACAATGGAATTATGTCAGACGAACATTACATGGAGATTCTTCGTGCTGGCATCACTCGACCACGAGTTTTTTTAAAACGTGAGCCTTCTGAAAAATGGCACGAAGCCTTTAATCCATACATTCTGAATGTTCTCCAAGCACATATGAACATACAATTGATTCTCGATGAAGAGTCTTGTGCTGATTACGTTGTAGACTATGTAAATAAAACTGATAGAGGCATCAGTGATCTCCAGCGTAATATCATAGCAATAATGGATGCGCATCCAGAGTTCAATTCTATTGAAATTACCAAAAAATTAAGTGTCGATGTGCTCAACACAGTTGAAATCACGAGTCAGGAAGCTGCATGGTATTTACTCCGAGAACCCATGTCAAAGAGCTCGTCCGTTATAATTCCTCTTCAAACTGTCTGGCCTTATGCACGTCAAATTATGCAGAAAAATCACTATGAATTTGCAGAAACTGAGCCAGATCAAGAATCCATCGATGTCTGGAAGGAGGATTGGTTTGCCATGTATGAGACAAGGCCGATTGGCCTCGAAACCGTGACTTTCGCACAATTTGTAGCTAATTATACGCTTAATTTCAATAATACTACCTACGTGAAGCGGAAGATCCCTCGTATAATCCGTTATCGCAACTATGACAGAGCTACACATCTCAACGAATACAAAAGGGAGATGGTGACACTCCATGTACCTTTTCGTGAAGAAGATACGGAAATTCTCGATGGCATGAAATTCCTTGAACTCTATGACAAACATGAACAATTGATTTCCTCAAATCGAAAAGAGTTTGAGTCTGATATAAACATTCAGAATGTTATCGAAATGTGCAATCGATTATGTCGTCAAGAGGATATCGTTGATGATGAAGCTGAAGTGGAGGACTTGGTCATCAAACATGCGGAACCTGATCCTTTCCAAGAATTATTCAATAATGACAATTCAAAGACCAATTGTGAATTTGAAAATTTCATTGAGAGTCCAACATCTTATGCATCGATACGTATAAAAATTGAGAATCCAGGAGACTTACCATTTCAAATATTTTCAAGTAGTCCAGTAAAATGTAGGAAAACATTTATGACTCGAATCCTCATGGAAATTTATAATTGTCATATGAAAGCTGATGGATCTTGCAATATTTACATTAATGTTGCATCAACTAGAAATGCCAGAGTGACGAACGACGATCCACCCACTTACACTGCATGGAAGATATCGCTCTCCAAGATACTTTCATTGTCTCTCGAATCTGTACAACAATATCGTGATTTATTCAAACATGTTCAAGTGTTGATAATTGGAGAAATCAGTAAGATTAATGCAAAAGTGTTATCCCAGATTGATGAAATCTTGAAGAAAATAATTGGAAATTCCGAAGTACCTTTCGGTGGAATTGATATTGTTCTGACTGGTGACATTCATCAATTTCCACAAGATTATTTGTATAGATTCAAATTCTTGGAATTGGAAAAAGTAATACGACAATCTAATCGCATATTTTCATTATTACTTACAAAAATCGGGCGCAACATGCATTTAGAAAAATCTGAACTACAATTAATCGAATCCAGATTCTTTTCACAGGAAGAGGCTGATCAATTCTGTCCAAATGGGATACGTATTTTCTCGTCGAATGATGCTGTCGATGAATATAATCAATACATCCTTGATACATGTGAGGATAAAATTGTCTCGTTAGCAGAAGACATTCATACGGGTTGTGATGGTCGAGAAGAAGAGAAAAAACTTGTCCAAAAACTTCATAATATGCCAGTGATTCATACAGCTGGTTTACCATATAAAATTACATTTGTTCCGAACAAGTTATACATGGTGACGACTTGCATTGATAATTCAACTTCACTGGCCCCTGGTTCTATAGGTAAAATGATTCGTATAGAATGTGACAATTCTGGAAAAGTGACTCGTGTGTGGCTGAAGTTCTACAATATGTCCAAATTTGAGATTAAAATTAAGCGAAAAGTAAGAGAATTTATGCGAGCCAATAATATCAGTGAGCATGCAATTGCCATAGAACGACAAAAATCAAATATTCTCTTGGATAAAGATGATACGATTGTCACCACACGTGATCATTTTCCCCTAGTACCAGCTTGTGCAATCACTATTAACAAATCTCAAGGAGAAAAATTCGAGGAAGTTGTCTATGAATACAGTCAAACACACTCACGAAAGCTACTCTGTACAGCTTTATCTCAAGTCACAAACATCAATCGACTCTATCTTGTCACATCCAACAGTGATCCAACATTTTATCATAGCCGTAAGACATCATCATCAATGAGTAGTTCGCGAACTCAGTCTCCTAAATCAATAGCTATAGGAGAAGGAATAATCAACTTCATTGCTCGTAAAAAAGGACTCTCAATCCTGTCGTTCAACAGTCAGACTTGTTCACTGGCTGTGAATGCCGAGAACGAACAAAAATCTAGAATTCTCTTTCTTTCGGAGATATTGCCAGAGAATGAAAAAATGTTGACACTACCTGACTTCAATTGCACGGTCCAATTCAAGCGTTATGGTGGGGGAAGTAATTCAGCTGTGTATAATAATTCCGATAACAGATCAAATATTGTAACTGCTCACATGAATGTCAACTTACGTCAAAGCAGTTTTTTAATTGCAAATACATCAGCAGTCGGTGAAATTTGTGCTGCTCGTTGTACTTTAGACTATTTTGAGACTATTCTTACAGTTATTATGTATATACCACCAAATTCTGATATTTCACAGCTGATATCATTTATCAATGAGGTGCTTCTTGAATACACTGCCGAAGGGGCAAGTTTGCTCGGTACGTGTTTGCATAAAATGCCAGTAATCTTGAGTGGAGATTTTAACATTGACTTTAATTCACCTGAAGCCCAACCACTGATTCAATTTTTAGATACCACATTCGATTTGAAATTGAATCATGATGTTAAAAAATCCGGTAGAATAACTAGTGGTATGATTGATGCTGTATTCACAAGGTATTTGGACCAATTACAATATACAAGTTATGTATCATATTTTTGTTATGACAACCCAGAAATTCCATCTACAAATTGTGAACAAATGGACACGTGTTAATGTTATGTAATAGTTATTTATTTCTCTTGTGCTATTTTTATTCATCATTATTCTGAAAAAATTTATGTAAAATAACTTCATTTTCATATGTAAATATCATTGCAGTGTTGAAATGAAATTGTGACTCTCTTTATTGGTAAGACCTTCCTTTCTTCTAGCTTTATTCTGGATTAATCATAATTTCTAGTAATATATGGAGTGAAATAGAGGAATAATTCAATTGAGAATCCAACAGACAAAATCCTGGACAAAGGTTTATTGTATCGACATTACCAAAGAGAATGATACACTAAATACACTTCATTAAATCAACTTGGTAAAGCTCATTCTACCAAAGTATCAGTAGTCTCCAATCCACAAAATTGTCCCAAAGAGCCAGAGTTCATTAATATAATACACCGGAGTTTTGCCTCTGCATCGTAATCCTTTTGATGTCCTACAAAGCCCTGTACCTCAACAGACCAAAAGCTTACGTTTGCCGGACGGGTAAGTATATACAAACTATATATCCCCCAATTTTTCGTCAAATAAATTTTACTCTCTATCAGAATCGATGAGAGAATTCTAACAAATTTCAATAACTACTTTTTTTTTCTCGTTCATCTTTTACTGCGATTATTTAATTTTTTTTTTATTGTAGTCTCGTAAATTTTTTTTTACATCTAAACTTCCCTTCTATTTATCGCGTGTACCTCACCGAAACCTCCAAAGAGAGATTATTAACTGCACGCGGGAGCACACCCAAAAGCCTAACATGGGACAGGAATTAACGGTTTTGGTATATAATGCCAAATATCAACGGAAATGCTCATTCTTCCCCCTCCTATAGACGGATTATTTGTGCCGGACGATGTCACGAAAATACCCCTGACATGTCTTCTCCACTGGTTATAAATATTATTATTATTATTATTTTTGTTTTCTGTGGTACTCATTTATCCTAGCCTCTGTTTGATATCACCACTGAAATCTGATGAGATTTAACTTTGAAAACACGAAATATAGTCGAATCGTAGTTTATCGTGCTTGAGGTTAATCTTGGGGAGGAATGAATTTATCAGGCACAGACCATGGGAATTGGATTTCATGTTTGGTATGAATGAGGTCCATATAACACATTTTTCATCATAATTGACCAATGAAAAATGAGGACTAAGTATCATGAATGTTTTTCTTGTACGATAATTTACAAATTGTAATGAATTTAAGTATTCATACTTTCGTGCCATCAATCATTTCTCAATTGGTCGATGTAAGGCGCTCTAATCGAACTTTATTCGGTGTCACACCAGTACAGTGATCATCCACAAAAATCTCTCTCTCGCTACTCTGACATTGACACGTTCACATCATAGATATTTATGTCCTCTCAATTCAATCTATTGCGTTCGAGTAGTCTGAACTCTTCGTCATTATTATTTATGAGTATTTGTATCGTCATTTTTTTTATGAACTAAATTGAACTTTGATAATTATTTGTTTATTCAATGAAACATTATAATTAAGACTGAATAATCCGAAATATAAGATTAGTGTGTGGATGAATGAGTGGATAGATAGCGAGGTAAGAAGAGAAATTTTTATAATGTACAGTGAATATAGTTAGTAACTTTGAAAGAGGTAAATTGTTTTGAGATATTAATTTCAAATAATAAATGACATGGCGAAGTTCGTCTTCGACAAAAGATAATGAAAATTTATGATAGAATTCACTAAAATACAAGAGTCATATATCTCGAGTTAACAACGTTCATTCATTTATTTGTATTGAATTTATCATTTATTAAAACTAAATAACTTTTCTTCAATTGAAATTTCTTCCCAACTTTGAAATAAAATCAATGAACCATAAATATTATTACAAAATGTTGAATTGAAAAATTCCCTTTGAACAGCCAACCCCAAAAAACTGTTCATATCAGACGAAAACCACAAAGTAAAAGTTCACACGACTGCTGATGGGAATCCCCATCCTATTCATACAATAACTTTATAGCTCCAGAGGTCCAATACAGGTGCAGACCAAGACCATAAAAAAGGTACATTTTTATTGAACATGTCTCAACAATTCAAGTGCTGCAAAAATTGAAATCATGATTTCCATTTTGAGCGGAAGAAATGTTGTCATGTTATACAAGTCTCGCCACTTGTTGACTAAAAGACATAAAAGAGGGCACCCCTTGAAAGTGGTAAGACTCTAAGTTGCGCGATGAAGGAGAAAAGGTTAGCTAATCGTTGTCCCTTCAGTCTTGATATTTTAATTACAGTAAGGTTATACCCTCAGCAATCTGAAAGCAAGATCGATCTCTGTTTCAAGCCCCTATCTGGAATCGTATATCTATTATTTAACTCTGGAATGGAACAATTGGGTTGTGAAGAGAGTAAGGACTTGAATGATTTCAACAGAAATAAAAATCATGGCGTCTTTCTTCCTTTCTCGCCTTAAAGGACGTGATAGTTTCCTTTCTTGATAATATCAACTGATAGCAAAATAGGAATATCCGTCAATTGACGAATTTCTGTATTTTGATCGAACATGATAATATTATTTATATATTTATGATCCAATTATGAATATACAAAAAAAAATGGCCATTGAGATAATTATTTTGAGGCTCTGATTGCATATAAGGTATGAATTAATCTTTGACAGATAATAAAAGTCATGACATATTTCAGCAATTCATGAGGTTTGTTTAAAAAATAATTGTGGTAATGATGGTGAAGTTAATATGGTGGGCGGTAGAAACGCACTAGTACATTTGTAAACCCCAGAAGGGGTTAATGACGCTCTTCCCGGTTCATGCCCAGGAAACGAGTGCGCAAAACCACATCTGCATTCTCGATTGCACTTTGGCAAACCACAATAGGGCGACCATGGTATGATGGCATGAGGTAAATACTGGATTTTCGATATTAGAAATTTCAAGCTGAAACTCAAGTATACTCTCCCTTTGATATCTAAAGTTTCAATGTAATGATGAATATATAGGGTACTACTATTTTTTTTTCACAAGTGTTTCCGACTGATGGAGCTTTGACACTGATTTGGGTCAAATTTGGAGACTCAGTGGTGCTACCTTTGAAAGATGATCAAATAAGAAAAAGTGGAAAATTTCTGTTGCGAGGGTGGGGCTCAGTGGAGCTGGCAGGCGTCTATCTGGAGCCCCACCCCCTTGTGGCTATGGCTCCGCCTCCAGACAGTATCGTGACGTCACACGGACACTTGTTACGCCTTGTTGTTTGTATAGCATTCAGAGATAAGAGTCGTTGGAAGAAAGATTATGTCTTGAGAAATGCACACATTCAAATGTGTATAAAAAAATTGATGAATGGATGGATCTAGGCTCAGGGTCAACAATTGGGCTTGTTGCCTAATATATCCAATTAATTTCTCTCCAGAATGAGCCATCATTGATCATCAAGTTTCGTTGTCAAGATGTAAAAAAAATTTATTCACATACTTCCAAATATTCCTATCATACTGATTCCATTGCAGCCTGTCATATCGGAACTCTTATAAAAATTGGTCGCACTCCAGTGATCGTGGGAAAGTAACGATAACACGATGCGAAGAGAATTTGGCACTGGAAAGATTTTTATACTTAACACCACCATTTCCTGGATCCATTAAATGGGAGTCTCAGGATATCTGAGCGGAGGGGAATCCCCACATTATGAATATTGATAAATTTTTTGCTTATCTTATTATTTTTTCGTTAGAGACCGCACATGCATTATGATTGCCTCAAGAACAATTTTTTAAAAGAATAATTAAAATGAGAAAATTACTATTGATACAGAGTGATATGGAAGTGTCAAAAGAGTGATGAAAGAATTTATTTAAATTTGATTTATTCCTTAAACGAAAAAACCATAAAACTCTCCCTCAAATGACCCACCAATGAAGTGCCACTCAATTAATCAGGATGACCATGGGAGAATAGCAGTGGTCTGAAGGGGTATTCGAAACGAGGTGACAAGGGGCTAGAAATAGTGGAGGAATGGAGGAGGGAGGGATGGATGAAGGCAAAGCGAGGTAAAAGAATTCTTCTAAACCCGCTAGGGGGTTTGGGTTGGATCAGTGCTTTGAAAAGTGGCGCGAGACCAAAAATTCCGTCAGCAGAGAGTGGTGGTGGTATTGAAGTTGTGGTAGGGAGGCGCACAAGCCGTGTGCGTTTTCGTGGTAAGTGGGTGGAGGGGGAGCTGACAACGAACACTCTTCAGTTTACTCTGATACTGTTGAAAACAGAGGGAACGGGAGAGAGAGTGAGAAGGAGTGAAGCGGTTGGTGAGGTATCAGAGTGCTGCACGGGGCCGTTCCGAGATCCTCTGATCGTCACTCCAGCTGTATCCCCCCACAAAACATGCGGACTACGTGCCAAACTACCGCGGCATTACGTCGCGCGCCACCGTACGCGACTGACTGTTGTTGACTCGTCAGTTCAGTCTAGCGTTTTTCCTCCTCCGTTCGGCTCGATCTATTGCAACAACGTGACATTTATCGTCAATTATACTGATCCTACGGTGTTAATGAAACATGGAAAATTGTGTTGATAACTCTGTGAAGACTTTTTTGTTTTATATCATTTAAAAAATGAAAAGTACGTGAAAATAAAATTGTAATGTGAGGAACATATTTGTGATACTATCAAATTTTTGTGATTTATGAATTGTGTATTACTCGAGGAGTAATTAGTATGTTGATGGAGTTTTTCAATCAAATCTTGGGTGATATTAGAAGTTATTTTGAATTGAAAGAATTTGTTTTTATTTTTCTTGTTTTGTTGGGAAAAACTGAGTCGGTAAAAGAGAAATCGCGGGTTAATTCAAAAAAAGTTTGTGATTAAATTATTTCGAATGTGAGTGATTGATGTTAGACAAGTGTACCACGTGAGAAAGAAATCGTGAGTTACTCAGGGGAAACTTTGGGGCGTAAACACGCCGATGGGATGCATCTACCGGTGGACTCGGTTGGCTGCGGGGAGAATTACGATTCCGTCGGTTCACACGAAGGCGCCGGTCTCGTAGGCTCCTCCCTGACACCACTCCGAGGGGTTGATACAAGGTATCACTGTGAGGAGGACGACGGGGGTGGTGGTGGTGGTGGTGGTACTGGTGGACCTGGTGCGAGGGGCACCGGTGGAGAAATGAGCGAGGGGGCCGCCGTCGGTGAATTGTGGTGGACTGAGAGACTCGTTGGTGAGGCGCAGGCTGAACATCCTGGTGAACTCGTGAGGACAGGTACCATTATGGACTTTTAATCTTTCTATGATCTTTTGGAAAGTGAAGAACAGTCGATCTATTATCGCGAATCTAATCAAAATTGCCGAAAAACTCATACTGATGAATTCGCCATTGATCGTTCAAGTACAGACCACACGCATGCAATATGCATAATAGTCAATTCGAGATAAAAGTCATCCATTTCATCTGACAACATTTATATTGCATTTCGCAGTGAGATGGGTGTATATAAGGGTACAAGGAATTTTGGAGAAGAATCAGTGAGTCAGAGCAGAAATCGAACCCTCAATCTTCCGATTGTGCGTCAATGACACTTTTACCATACGCGTTAACTCGCTAATCCAGATCGAGAATCAAATACTCACGTTCCATCTCATTCACATCTGCTTTGTTATCCCAGTCTTCAAATTTCCATGGATAATTCCGCCATCTTCAGACGCATGAGAAATGATCATTGTCTAAATGATTTAATGACTTAGTTTTCTCTTCTATTAGAAAAATGTACAAGACTAATAATTTCTCCACTTGATTCGAATATCATTCAGAACCTATTCGAACTCAATTTGTGATGGAATGAAAATTCTGCGAATGTCTTTGATTCAGTGTATAATTTTTTGCAGACTATAAACTCGTAATATCAACGATAGAAGTTGAAATGTCACGTATAGATATTAATACCAACTTTTCCGCAGAAATTTTTCAATAAAATTGATTATGACTAGATTATGATCAATCAACATTGTTAATCTCTCCCCCAAAATAATCCATTAATCCACGAAAAACTGCTCAAGCATTCCTCCCCTCCCCTCCACGTACTCCAAAGATTCCAAAACCCTTCCCATACTCAATAATTCCTGTAACAAAAAAAAAATAATTCTTCCAGGTTCACCTTATTTTTTATGCAGTCAGCTACCGACGCACTGGCGATCCAACAAAACCCTACCAGTGGCCTTCAAAGTGGTGGCCCTTGGGGACATAGGTGATGGCACCCTAGTGACTGTCCGTGCTGGCAATGATGAAAATTGTTGTGCAGAATTGCGAAATTCAACGGCCCTGATGAAAAATCAAGTTGCCAAGTTCAATGATCTGAGGTTTGTGGGACGCAGCGGTAGAGGTGAGTTCACTATATATCCATCAAAATTAATTTCATTCGAATCAAAGACCATTTAATCGAAATGTCATCTCCCGATGATACGGATGATGATGATCATGATGATGATGATGATGGGCAATGTATACTGTTGTACAAAAAAAAAAAAATCAATCGTTTCGTGGTAGCGTATGAATATTCAGAGAAAATGATGAAACATCTGGTAGTGGCATACTGGTGTATTAGCCAAAAAGCCTGTGTATTACCCCCCTTTATCTCCCCTCCCCCTTCCCTCCTCAGTTGACCCTCCTTGAATCACGGTTATTGTAATCATCATCATAGTCGTCATCATCATCACCATCATCATTGGATCTGCACTCAACCTCCGGTAAACTCATCCCCCCCCCCTCTCCCTCTTCCACCCTCTCTATATGGTTTTCTATCTATTGCTTTCCCCTCGGTGACTATACCCAAAACTCACTCCAACCCACTACGTATTCGTGAATTTACTCTCTCACTCTCGCCCAGCCACCCCCAGAGTCATTACTCGATGTCCGCCACCGAACCCCGGACGGGTACGTGAAACAACTGGCCGTTAATCAGAAATCATCGTGGCTGGAAGCCTCCTCCCCCCCCCCCCCTCGTGAGACTATTAGAAGTCTCTCAAAATCATGCTATTCATACAGTTTATTTGTACAATTTCATCCTTTCCGCGTACATTCATCTATTTGATTTTCCAATTTCATTAACTAATTAGTTACATGATTCATCATTTGGTTAAATTTCCCTTATGATGAAAAATTGGAACAGTGAAGAATGAGGAGTGTCTCAGGATCATAATTCAATATGGTCAATTATCAATCTTGAAAACAAGCTATCCTGAATTCGAATCCAGCGGTGAAGGGCTAAAGTGAGATGGATGAATAGAATAAAAGGGATGAGAATTGTGAGGGAGGGAAAAGAGAGAAGGACAATATGCATGTGTTTCTACTGTACTAGTTTCGAAACGATGCGTTATAGATCGACTGGTTGTGCGTTCCAAAACGATGCCGATATAGTGACCCGCGAATAGCATCATCTATCTTTCAGGTGGTTTCGTCATTTTGACCCCTTTTGCATTGTACATATGTGATATCGAGAAGTATTCAGAAGATATAACATCATTTTTTTTTAGGGGAGGGGTATTGAAAAGTTTTTTATTGTTGATTGGGCACATTAAACAGCTTCTTTTGAATTTGGTGAGTGAATATTGTTCAGGTTTCGATAAACGTAATAATTCAGTATCTCAAGGAGCCTTTTTTTGAAATTCAGACAAAAGTTTTCAAATCTTCAACAATTTACGCCATTATCACAATCCCATACCTTTTTTATTTCTCATGCAAATATCCCTACCCGATAATGGGTAATCCTCAATTTCGACGATTGGCTGAATCGCCTGCGGATAAACGACGTAATACTACTACCAAGCCAGTTTGGCGATATAGTGAGCTATTTCAATTCGCGTTTACCCGATTTCGCGGTGTATGTTTCGACAGTTTATTAATTTGATTGGTCCTGTGTCATCCTGGTACAATTGTGATGCACACAACATATTCTACTGTGTTATATTGGTAGAAAATCCAAAATCCATTGACTGATCCTATCAAAGCTGAAAGGTGTATGATCGTTTTGGTGGTATTAGTAAAAGATTTATTTGACTGGCATTTATTTATTCATGTCTACCACTGTTTATTCTAAAAATTGAAGAGGAAAAGAAATATTTTGAAATAATTAACAGATTGAATTGTGATACGAAATTGCAAGGCCAATTTTAGCCCAAGGGATCAGACTAGAACGCCCATCATTCCTGTAATATTAACTATACAATTATCAATACCGGGAATATTCTGGAAATTACCTTGCAACACTAATTATTTGACAATTTCATAGACACATCCCAAACAGTGCAAGTGGTCAAGCCATTTCAACATTACCTTGTTCCAATATCCCATCAAACCTCTATTGTACATTTCACTATCACGCTTATTTCCATCTTCCTTCAGAGCATGTAGATCCCTTCTCGCTTGTCATTGGGCCTTATTCGCTCTATAGAGATTATGAATAAATCTGTCATTCCTGATGGGTCGGAATAAAGAGCACAAAATCAATTATATCAATCAAATTTACAATAATCAAATATTTAAGGTTATGTTGATGGTCATGGAAGCGCACATTTTGCCCCATCTTTCTATAATTGAATGTAATAATCATGATATTCTCTCAACAAGGATAAATGTTGCAATATGGGAAAGCATGATCAAGCAATCCAATCCTCACCCTCTCCAGAACTTTGTAGACACGAACAGGATAGGGATAGTTGTATAGAGCGGAATGTTATAGGTGCCACATACGCGTGGCCTGGTTTTATCTGTCCAGCTACTGTCCACCTCCCGTTCATTCTCATCCCTCGCCTCATACCTTCCACCCTCTCAACCACCCGTCTCTTTCCTCCCTATTCTCTTTCTCACTCTCTCCATTTACGTCCAGAACGTATACCTGCATCAACACAGTACGGGATGATAGTGTGCACGAGCCACGGGTTTGGTTCCCTGTCTCTGCAGATGACCGTTCCCATCATCGAGTATTAACCGCAGGTCCCGGGCACGGGGATAGCCGGAACGGCCAGGCATTATTAGCCCCCAAATGTGATGGACCCCAACGACTAGATCTCTCTCTCCCTGTTTCTGCTCTACGTCACTCCTAGCATTACCAGTCCTATCTTTCCTTTTCCATTTCTATTTTTTTTTTCTCTAACCTCTTTTGATCACTTTGCCGCTATTTGAGGTCAGAATACTCATGACTAAATACTTCAAATCATTTAAATCATGATATTTGTCAATTTTGTGGTCATTTTGGAGGTGATGGAATTAATATTTTCTATCTCATGTTTTTTTTTTTTCACTAAATGATTTATCTCCCGAGGATGGAATGACTCTGGTGGAGATTATAGGGGAATAGTATATCCCGTGTGTAACAAACATATACGATATTTGGCATGCAGTCATTTGCAGTTGTCCCTCGGGCAAGGAAGGAGTAGAAGGGTGACAGGGGGTGTTTGATGCCAGTTATCATGTTGACAGACACAGCGGGGCAAGTTTCGCGGATGTAGCCAACACGGGATTTTGGATATACCGGGGCGAAGGGGGGGGGGGGAGGGTAGAGACAATTATAAATCGTTGACATTTACGCTCTGGTCACCCGATAACGAAATATAACAGCGTTATTTGTCCAGAGAATTCAGAAAAATAACTGTCAAACAAAGGGGCTTCACCTACTTTTGAATTTTCAATGTTAAAATCTTACGAAAGAGGATATGCATGAAATCTGTTAAACAAAATATGATTTACAATATAAGGCTGCAACATTTGAACAAATTTATTCAAAAATTATTACAACTTGAGAGACTTAGAGCAGTGTTATACACATTAAGAGGCCGTTAAGAACATCCAATGATGCCCCTCGTCACAATGGAACCTCTGTTATAGCATCTCTCTACGGGAAATAAACCTGGGAGCGGCGAATTACCAAATGCATATTAGCAAGCGACGGGGCACTCTTTAAGAGCGCGTAGTCAATCTTTCCGTCGGACATTTATGAAGAGGGAATTAATATACCGGACCTTAAACCTCCAAAGACCTTCGTCAATGATATATGCACCGAGTAGACTGCTCCACCCGTGGTACACTCCTCTAACCTCACTCTCACTCCTCATGAATATCATTCATTTCTTCTTTGTCCTCTACCAATTCTCTCTTCATTCAAATCGTTAAATTTAACCAAGAAGTCACCATCAACAATCCTAGATAGTCAGTGAACAAGAATCTAATAAAACTTTCAATAGTAGTTTCTACTACTGTTAAAATATTTTAACATTAATGTCACAATGGGGTTTGGCCGTAGAACCTGGAACAAAATGAATTTTTATAGTGTAAAGAAAAAAAAACACAATCTCTTAAAAAATGATTTCCCACTGGTGATTGATGACCCATTAGGCTGCAGGCAATTACCGCCTTTTGCGGTGAACCAACGAGTGAATGGCGCTAGCGACACCTCAATTGTTTTACAGACAACATTTTCCATCCCTTTTTTTTCCCCCATTTCGTGCATTTGTCTTGAAATATTGAATGTCTAGAAACATTTACAATGTCGTTTACACTTTTTTAAACAAATAGGATAAATTGACATTGCTTAATACTTTTGTTTTTTTATTGTTAGGGAAAAGTTTTAGCATCACCATCACTGTGTCTACAACGCCACCTCAAGTGGCAACGTACACCAGAGCGATCAAAGTGACTGTCGATGGTCCCAGGGAGCCTAGATCGAAAACAAGTGAGTAGGAATATTCTCTATAAATAGGAATGAAGACAAGCAAACTGTCTTTGGCACTTTGGAACACTTTGTTCTAGCGACTAGCATGCTAATCACTAGACTAAAAATGCCACATCTAGATCATGCTGATGATTGGATCCTTATAATGTAGAATTAATCATTCATTGAGTCATTTATCCCTCTTTCAAATATTAATATTCTTTCAGAATTATGTGCAGAATAGGATGCAAGTAGTTAGGATGCAAAAGTAACCTAAAACCGATATAATTCAGGGTGAAGTCAGTATGCGGTAATGACCACGTCATTACCGAGCAGATGGTGCACGATGATGCAGTAGCCAAAATTCTCTCTCCAAAATTCAGGGCCACGTGTGCTTGTTTTCGTTCTAGTTGGTGTGTTTTACGCATGTATTGTCCTCTTTCTCTCTCGTAATCCATAGTACATAACCTCTCTCTCTTGGGCATCATCAGGCACCCCCTTCCTCCTCTCACCTCTTTCAATTTTCCATCGGATGTAGTTGCACTAGTGTTATCGCCTTTATGCACACGTTAAATTAGTACCTAAAATCTACTGTACATATATGAGATATGCAATGGGGAGTCTGCATCAGTGTTTCATGCCATTTCCATCGATCATTTCAACGAGTAGGTCCTTTTATAATGCGTATTGTAACAGAATGGTTGATTCAGTATACCCCTGCGTTACAAAGTGCCACAGGATGTGCTTTCAATCTCATTTTATCATCATTTGATGGAAAATTTTCAATAGAATATTTGAGATATTCAGCTCTCATTTTAGTGGTATAGTCTTTCTGATTTTTTCGAGAATTTACATTTCATTTTTTCAGATAGTCTTTCTGGGATTCACAGCGCACGTGAGAGTCCTTTCTTCTCGTGATAATATTTATTTCAACAAAATCATTAATTGGAAATTTTCCTTCCTTTTCCCAATTTTTGGATTTTTCATAATTTCTGCTGTTTGAAAAAAAAATAAGCTTATTTTTAACATGCCCTGACACGAACTAATCATAAAACATATTGCATACAGACTGATATTATGTTTATGTACATATGGGGCTGTCGTGTATTTTGAGATTCACGCGTGGTTCTATCAACACAAAATACGTATATCTGTGTGAGTAATTTTATTTAATCGTCACGGCATCGTTGGACAATGGTATTGTTATTTTTGAGGGAATTTTTGGAGAGAAAACTGAACGCCTCTCACACGAGAGGGGTCCTAATATGAACAACAACCACCGGCTCATTGTCTACCCAACAATGCGTCGCAAAATCTACCCCACAATACACCTGCCACCACTCATTACTTCCTTGTAATACTGCAACTCAAATTAAAACTTTTTTCCAGTGCTCTCTTTCTCTCTCGTTTTCGGCTAAAATCGGTGCTTCTTTTATGGAAATTTTTTTACTGTTATGGAGATAAGAGGAAGTGCATAATCATCTCTTTTGAGCTCAGATGACACAAAACCGGAAGGACAGTTTTTTTTTTTTGGATAATAGAAAATTTTTCTTTTGAGTCGTTTAGCACTAATACACCGTTATCCCTTAAACAATTGTTCCTTGTATTGATTCTTCTTTTTTATTTTCATTCTATTGTCAATGATTAGAACCAAAATTCATCCAATTAGCCATCCTTGAAATTATAGTTTTGATCCACCCTATTAATTTAAGGAGGACGTAAGAAAATAGTGGGGGGATTATTAGAGAACTAGAGAAGAGGAAAGCCGCGCTATTTCCGTCCTCCACGGCCGAGGCACTTTTTGATTAGATAAGAATACCCCGCAGAACTTCCAACAAATATTAACATGTTAAATTCATACTATTCGAACAAAGTGATATTGCCATATTTGAAACGTAGAATTCTTTATTTTTTTCAAAAGTATAACGAAAATTCATCGAATGTCAATGAATAGTTTTCGGGGAAATTGAGATCATTCTGTATTTAGAAAGAGGATATATATATCAGTCATCAATTACAATTCTCGAGTATTTTATCAACATCATTAAAATTGGGGTAATCAATTTTCAAAAATTGACACATCAATGATAGAATTGTAATTTATGTATAGAAATTCGGAATTCTTCAAATATTAGAATATATCCATCCAACCTCGAAAGCATCAAAATTACATACCGGCCAAATGAAATAGGGTGGATATGGCATATGTGGAATGCTATTGAACTCCAACTACACAAGCGTGCTTGTTGAGACTCTTAATTATCTCACTATCATCCTCAATTACCCAAACATGCGTCCACTCATGCCAATAGACAGTTTGCCTAATTGGATATGAATCAGTAAGTCAATACAAGTACTCAAAATATATAGAATAGGTTATGGTTTACTTCCAGGACAACAGCATCAGCAATTTCGCGCGCTTGGCCTGGGACAAAGGCCATATTTAGATGCAACATCTTCATTTAGTACGCAATTGAGAGAACTGCACTCATACAGAAGAAACAAACATCCTCATCATCATCACCAAGGCAGTCATTTACATGGCCAAGCAGCAAATAATGTAAATAGCAATAACAATGATAACAATAATGGAAGTTGTACGGGAAATCCAAATAATGGAAATTCCCCAAATTCGGCGAGCCATCTTGGAAATGCTGGAACGGGCCATCAGGATTGCTTTAAACATAGTCCTCAAAATGGTGAGTTTTTTTAAACATTTCACACATGTTAATTGTGCCATATTTTCAGCAGAGATTCAATCTCACGGAGGAATAATCAGCAGATGACGTTTGACAGAAGCATAAAGAATTCAAGAGTTGTTCTGCAATCAGCCTTCGTTTCTTTCAATTTTTCTAAATGACGAAAAAAAGAAAAACATAAGTGTGAATCGTCGAAACAGTTCAACCCTTCTCTATTTCATCTCTGGCTTCTCATATCTTTCAGTTATCTCCCTCCTCGAGAGTGTAGAAAAACCATCTGAAATGAGACAGAGTGAGATACGAGACGTCCGCCGTATCGCGAGGTAATAGTTTCATACCTCGTTCCGGCTCTGCACCCTCTAATTCACTGTAATAACGACATTCAACCTGCTGTTCCATCTCTTCCCTACTCTCTTCGGTTTATAGCACCCAACAGCGGTTGAATAGCGCACAAGCCCCTGATACATTTCATCTCTTCACCATTCCAATGGATCTTTCGGGATTTTGTCAAACAGTTTTTACCGAAAATTCTCCTTATCGAAACTCATTGTCTCGTTTTCATAAATGAAATCAAGATCATTGATAGAAGAATAATCATCTTCAAGAGTTTATACTCTTCCTTTAAACTACTCAAAATACAATGAGGGAATAACTTTTCTCAACAAGTTTCCAATACCCTCCACCAAAACATCAAAAGAAGATTTTTAAAAAAATGAGAATGATCAAAGAGCTCAATCAGCGTCAAAGCACAAGTACACAAGCAGAATGACCACTTGTTGCCGAAAGAGCGAAAACCAAATGACAACAAGGCAAAGAGTGCGCGGTCGTTCAACGTCCTTTATTTAGGATTTTTTTTTTACTTATTATACCGCGCAGAATGGAAAAGAGCCTACGGGGTAAACGAGGTAATTACAACAGTGGCCAATCTTGGACCCCAAGGCACCAAGGAAAGAGAAGAAAAAAAGAGAGATACATGTTCTCTCTCACTCCATCATTCCACTTTTCTCCAGCAATTGTTCAAGTCGTCTTGGAGGAGCTTGAAGCTCTTTAGGGGTAGCTTTTCATGGTGTACGCAAACTATACATTAGCGTTGGGAAAAGATTGAAGGCACAAGAGAAGCTAAAACCACAGCGCAGCATCAAAGGTGGATGCTTGACACAGGGAAGTAGGTATCGGACGTATATGGGGTCTACGAAACTTTGAACAGGTTGTGACCGCCAACGCGAGACATGTTTGGCTAAAATTGATGTGATTAAAAATGCTAATCTGTCAAATTAGGAAGAGTATCAGGTATTGAATTAGTGAAAGATATTATCTGATAAGATCTTGACCAATTTTGTTCTGTATGATTCTGAACAAATAAAACACTCTTTATATAATTATCCTCCAATCGCTCATCCCTCACAAGTTCCGGACTCTTCAGAGAAAAAAAAAAGATCAATATAAGAAACAATCCAAACAGGAGAGCCCAAACCGTTGGCCGTGCAAAATGATTTTACGAATGGCATCGACCGAAGATCAGATGCAATTTTCTCGTTCTGGAGTCATCACCTTCCCTTCATAATGCATCGCCCGATATTCGCCACCAATTCTTTTGGCCAGCGCGAAATGGTTTATATCAAACCATTGGGTTAACATCACTCAACAGCGGCCGACGCTGAAAAGAAGCCTCCATTGGCCCTCGTCACGTAGAGTTTCTCAACTTACACAAGGCTGATGCACGTCTGCGTAATACCAGAGAACGATCGATCGCCTCTTTCGATCGTTTTTCGTGTATAGGCGATACCGGGGAAGAAATCAAGATTGAGGCATCCGATCCATGTTGTTTTTTGTACAATCGTATCTGGTGTTTCTTTTAGCATGTTTCATTTCACTCTGGCTTATATCTTCAGTCCATCATCAAACTATCATTTCCTTCCTACACTTCAATCAAATGTATATACCTTCGAAGCAGTATTGTTTAGGGGTTTTTTTTTGATCCAGTTCATTTTTTATGTTCACTAAATGGAAAATGTTGAATTGCATTTCATGTTCATGGGGCGAAATGATTGTGACTTAGATAATTGATTAGTTCATCAACCACTATATCCGAATTTCAGAACTGCAAAAATACTACAACATCCATGAAACAATTGAAAATGATTAAAAAAAGTTGCACAAAGTAGCGCAATCAGCAAATAGGTACGTTTAAAAAAATAACAGGTAAAAAAAACAAACAAAACAAATGATCCACTGTCTCTTATATTATACCGCGGTGTCCGTTTCTCGTTTTCTCCACCCAAGAATGAGAAACAGCAGAGATTCCCTCATCTTGAGTCGTGATCAGGGTAATGAGACCCAGGACCTCCTCTTCCCCTTCTCCCCCCCTTCTCCAGCAAAAGTAGAGAGGGGTGGAGGTTAACCTAAAAGAGATGAAAGAATATAAAAGACAGAGGCAAATGTATCATAAAACAAAGACAAAAGTCTCCTCAAGACTCCATCAAAAAGGTGATAGAGATACAGCGAGATGAATAAGGATAGAATAAGAATAAGGAGATAGATGTGAAGTAAGAGATGAAGAATATATGTACATTTATATACATAATATTGTGGAGGGGGTAAGGACTCTGATTATGGGGTGTCAAACAATCATCACTGATTGTACATTTCTGACTCTCCTTCTGTGTTTTCTGAAGCATCCTCTCAGTAGATACTTCTAACGTTTTGCTTCTCCTTGTTTTCATCTTTTTTTTCCTCTTTTATCATCCATCATTACTACACTCTCTCCTACTTGGCTAACACCACGAGGAAACGAGAGAGAAGGACAGTACGATGCTGCGAAGAAAGGATGATGAACATAGTTGGATAATCCAAAATGAATCCAACCGTACAGTGGAAGCTCAAACGGTAGTGGTTGGTTGTAGGTGAAACAGAACATAACCTCTTATCCCACTCATACTTGGTACTTTTGAATATGGTCATATTGTAGAATAACCCCTCTCTCCTTATTCCTCTCTTTTACCTATTTACCAAGATGCCGAGCCACTTATCCCAGGTGGCAGTCCAAGAGACGGGATCTCTTCACTTCAGACATTCTGAAGACGTCGTTTCCCACGTGCCGAGCTTACTATGAGGACTTGTAAAAAAAAAAGAAATTTTCTGGAATGTGACTATATTCTTAGTCTTTATCGTCCTTTTTCTCTTCTTCTTCTTCATTTCAATTTTTTTCTCCTTTTTTTTTTTTAGTTAAACGCTCTTTTTCCACTCCTTTTCGTAATGGTTCTTTTGATTTCAGGGAGAATAAGTCCTCGGGTACTTTGACATTTTTACCAGTTTTCATGATTGTCTTGGGATGTTTAAAGTGAGATGATGCAGTCGCACAATGCGTACTATGGCGAAATAATGTGGTAGGCTGTGAGACTGATGATAGAGACCTTAATTTTTTTTTCTTAACGTCTATTCCGAAATTGTAGATAATTTTTATCACTTTGTTTCTGTTAGAAGATCGTATTCTTAGAGTGATTTATTTTTTCAATTTTTTCAAGAGATTAAGAGATTTTGGGGAGAAAAAACAAATTGAGCTTCTTGGGAAGTTTAAATTCGTGTTAGTTATAGCTCCAGTGATAGGTTTATGATAGGGGTTGTACAGGCAGCGTTGAAAGGGTGTGTCTTGAATTTGCGTGTGCGTGACACTTTCCTAATTACCCGATGGGGATAAACACCCTTTAAGAAAGTAACCCTTGCCCAACGCCTCGAGTTTGAAGTTTCACGCCCATCAAGTGTAATATTCATGTGACGAGTAAGAATATTAGGTATAATTTCAGTGTAATAATTATTATTTATTTTCCTTTTGATACTACTCAAGTCTCGACTCAAGTCTACTGAACTGGACGATATAATCTAACGTTTCTTTAAAGAATATTAAGAAAACATTCACCAATTTTGGCTTTGTTATCACTTCTTATCACTTCATATCCCGTTGACAACATCCTGATGTCACCAATCATTGAATAGGCTTAAGGAAACCCTTTGTGGCTGCAAACTACTCACCTAAAACCATGATAAATAGCGAGTCCCCCCCGTATGATTCAAGGCCTCTGTGATGGGGATTATTTCACTGAAGATATTTTGTATATCTGGGAGCAGATTATTTCTTCACTAATTGGCTGAAAAATCCGGAAGTGAGGGGCGCCAGAATTTTCTGATACACTCGGTTTTCTGATAGTTTTTCAGAAATTCTGTCGCCTAAACTTCCGGTTTGACTGGCGCCTAGGCACGATTGGTTTTGACTATTAAGGATGATACGGTTGATATATCACGATATTCATGATTCATCTGATGAATCTGGAATGTATGGAGCACTGGAACAAGAAAAAATTATTGATACTAGATATTCTTCGATTCAAACGAAGATTCTATTGATTTTCTTTGATTTTTGATTTGAACTTCATCCTTCAAATCTCTGTCAACTTTCAAGTTCGTTCATCCTAACTCAAAGAAAAGGAAGTTAGTGGATTTTGATAGAGATGAAAATAGATTCAATTTTTCGTCGAGATAATTCACTCTTGATTTCGTCTTCCCACGGTTGCGCCAGGTGTTCCAGACCATTGATCAAGAACACTCCGTCATTTTTCCATTCACGGTTTTTCAATCCTTTTTTTTTTCACTCATCACATTTTTTTTTTTTGCATGCTTGAGCTTTATTTGGAGGGGGAGGTAGTCTCGACACCTGGGACATCTTCATTGATGCTCTCTGATCACACAATGATCATTGTTTTATTTACTAGCAATTTTTTCAGTTAGAAAAAATCATTTCGTCTTTTGTCTGACCTTTCCAAATCTATCGCAAGGTCACAATACAATATCTACAATTTTTACCGTTAAATCTTTGAACGGTAAACAGAAGTGGTAGCTAGCGACAGATACAATAAACGAAAAGATAAAAGAAATTGATTAAAAAAATTTCCAAGTGCCGTTGTAAATCGTGACTCACTGAGTCATTCAACTTGAATTTATCAATGTTTAGTTTCTTAAATCAGTACAATTCAAATTAAACAAAAGACCATTGAATTCCTTTGTCTCATTCACTCCCAAAAACGAATCAAAAAGTCATAAAAAAATAATCAAATTCAATGATCACTTGATATTTTACTACTTTCATGAATCATTAAATATTTAAATTCCCAGAACATATTATACCTGACCATGTAGTTTGTAGATTCCCTGTGTACATTCACCGGAAATACCCGGAATTGTTGGCACACGATTCTCTGGCCAAAATCGTGACTCGAATGAAGACTGAAAAATCCATCGAAATATCCAATGAGACATATGAAGAGAAATCATGAAAATAACAACACTTGCAATCAATTTTTGTTTTTTAGGTTATGTAAAACGGAAGTTGCTGAGGGCAAATGAATTAGGTAAAGAAGTTACTTCATGTTACTTCCCCCCCCCCCTTCCCTTTCTCACTTCTCGCTCCACCTCATCCATCTCCTTCTCCCCCACTAGAATTTTTCATCAACCCATAATCTTTTACTTTTGTTCGTCGGTACACGAAATTCTTGTACTCGTAACTGCAGGTACATTGGCTTGCTCATGTCGATGGAGTCTCATTCGAGTATATATAAGAGATGATCAGGATGAAGAATGAACGGATACAAGGGGAGAAAGAGGAGGAGGGTTGAAGCTGTTACGTGATCCACGCTCGAGGGGGCACAGATTTCACTGTTTCATCTTTACTCTCGTCTTTACTCCTGGCTTCCATCTATTTTCTTTTTTTTTTTTTTCATTCAACCTTTTCTTTTTCATCTCATCCGTTGATTTTCCATACGGATTCACTTATTTTTCGAACGCCCACTATATACGCACCTCACAAGCGTAAAGGTCAACAGGTTTCAGTATTTTTTCTTTGGGTTATCTGCAAGGATGAAGATGATCTGAGTTATTCGGATGATTATTGATTGAAATTGACTGTTTTCCTGTCCTGATGGGAATTTTTATGCAGTTTTTAATGGAAGAAGTAGAGTAAAAAATCTACATGATTATTAATTATAACAAGAAAGTTTAGAGTTACTGGACTGAGAATATTGTCTCCATTGCTCTGGAACATTGAGGATGAAAAAAAAAAAAAATACGTGCGTGGGCCTCACTCAATTCTCCAGAAGGAAGGATACGTTTTCTATAGGAAAAAACAGTGAATTGAATTAGATAAAGGTGAGGAAAAACAATAGAAAGCGAATCTTATGTGACGATCAAAAAATAAATAATAACGGGTCTCAACTTCATAAATCCGATTTGCTGTTACTCTGCCAGGCGTGACGCAGCGAAATGAGGTTTAAACGACTCCACAGAGACAAAACTGTAACATTTTTTGTTTGTTCGTTAAATCCATGGTCTTTATTTACGTTTATGTACAATTTGTTTCTTCCTGCATGTTTTTATATTTCTTTCTTAATTAATAGTTGAGAAATAATCGATGTCTAGTTCATGTTTGCACACCGCAACGGCCAAGTTTCTAGTTATATTCATTAGGAGATTTTTCTCAGACGTTGCTTTCCCCATTGCACTCCAGTAATCTAGCGGGGATTCCTATACCTTTCGGACCCATCTAGCGGTGCTAGGTTTCCAATTCAATCATTTTAGCTTAGAAACCTCTCATCCTAGCAAAAATTTTTGCGAGGCTCCGCAAAAATTAAGCGTGCAACATTGGAAGCCTGAGACTCTCTAAAAATTACGCTACATTCCGCTAGATTGCGTCTAGGGCCTATCTAGCCAGTCTAGCGCTATTCAATTGAATTTCGAAGAACTGAATTAAATCTCCCGTCTATTGGATTCTTCATCTATCGCATTACAGAAAACGCTAACCTAGCGCAATCCAAACCATTTCTAGCCCCCGATTATACTTTTGCAAAAATCGACCAAAATTGCATCTCCCTTTTCCTCAATTTTGAATAAATACTTTTGATGAGAATTTTTCATAAAGTATGGTCGGTTCTATCCAAAGGACAGTCCTTCATCATAGTCTCTAATGAGAGGTTCTGACTCTCACCGGTAGATCTCCCTCACTTTCCAGAAGACTGCAGGGGGAGGTTAAGGCAAAGAAACTTGTTATTTTATTTTTCCATCTCTCTCTACTCGTCACAATAATACTCGGAAAAAAAAAATATAAGAAACAACAAGTAGTTATTTCTCTCTTCCTATAACTTCCAACCCCCCCCCCCCCCATTTCCCTCTCTCTCTCTCTCTCTCTCTCTCTCTCTCAATTCTCTGATTCTCTCTCTGGTGATGCTTTTAAAAATTTCTAAAATCGTCTCCCTGGAACTCCTACAAACAGACCTATTTCCTCGAAAAAACGTATTATCAAAGAATCATTCGTTTCCGGGCATGGCTATTTTGCAGTTCTCAGAAATTCAAACACCAATGACACTATATTTTGAATGATTTTTTTTAGATTATATACATTGTTACTTGACTTCATGCTGGGTCACCATGAGAGATCGTCGTGGGAATTTTTCTCAGGGACTTTTACCTCAGAGTAATAATTTCAAAGTTTAAAGATTGGTGAAGAAACAGACAATTCCTGGCTAATTTTTATACGGAATATAGAATCATATCATCTATACTGCAATATTCAATCAATAATCAATACAATAATTCCCATGAAAAATCATCTCATGTTAACATAAACTGGAAATTACACCCGATACATTTCAATTGATGGGCCCTTCATCTCTGTACGTAATCAATGAACGAACGGGTGTCGAAGGATCGTAAGTCATGTTCGTGGTGGTTAGCAATTACGATAAAGAGAGAGGGGGGGGGGGGCTCTCTTACCTCTCCTCATCGAAACTCCCAATGAATGCCGTGTCCATGGATATAACCCAGAGATACAGGGGAGAAAGAAAGGAAGAATGAATGATAGAGAGAAAAGGAAGAAGACCCGGTCTCCGGACACGCTATACTATGGGTAGAGAGCTCCCATTCATACACCCCACGCCGTGACTGCCTTCATTCACTCTACCCGAAAATTGCGTGGCGTTGGGGGGGGGGGGGGGGGGGGAACGTAACCCCGAGAAAAGAGTAAAACCAAAACACAAGAGAGAGAGGAGAGCAAGTGGAGAAGAACAGACTTTTGAAAGCATTTTTTTTTCTTCCTCTCTTCCTCTTACGTTCAATATTTCTTTCTCTTTTTCACAATCATTTGAATCTCAGCATCATGCTTCATCCATTCAATCTTCACCTCATCCTTCTGTCGTCCATTGTCAATGAAAAAGAGTGAAAATAAGAAGTTTCGTGCTACTGACAAATTTACCATCAACTCCCATACATACACATGCGTGTGCTGCTCTGTGACTCTTTGCTATTGTTACAAAATCAACTGATTTCCTGTTCTTCCATGAGTGAAGTTTGGAATATAATCAGAAAATGACTGAAGTCCGGTTCTTCTTTCTCTTCAGGGAGAAGAAATGTATTGAATGATGAGAAGGAACAAAAAATATAACAACTTTTAGAAGAGGGATGTATCGAATGCAGTGAGTTTCACGGGTTCGAGACATGAAACAGGATGCATGAAAATTGAACCCATGGGAATAAGAGGAGAAAAAAAAAAACTTGAATATTTGACATATTAAAAGGAGAGAAAACATTAAATGAAATTAAGAAGTAAAAAAAAACATGTAATTTTCACGTCTGAATTTGGTGTGAATTGGAATTATGTGGTTTGATGGATATTTAATGATCGAGTGTTGAAAGGGTTTCGATTCTCAAACTGTACATTTTCGCATCATCGAGAGGAAGTGCAAGGTAAAATCGTTCGTGAATCGTTGAGTGATATGGGTCAATCCAAGAGTCAAATCGTATGGTTTAACACCAATGAGGGTCTTATCATGTGGGTCCAATATGATTTGACCCTTAAACCATATGATTTCACCTGAGGTATACCGTATACGGACAAAAGGTCAAAGGCCAAACACTCATTTTGCTCCAGCACTCTCCCCTAATATACATTCGTTATCGTCGATGTGGTGGGAAAAAAATTTCAAAAGAGATATTAAATTTGCCACATGATTCGGACCCTCATACAAATTATAAAATAATCTGAGGAGAATAAAATTAATCACAATAAAATGTAAAAATACGTCGACAAAGTGGGGCTTCGGTTCCCACCGAGATAGATGCTCACTCGGTCGTGTAACGTAAGTCGATATTGCATCGTATCGATATACTCGTCCAATATCCGTACAGTTATAACCAGTGTTGCACGTTACACATTTACACTTTTCCTTTATTTTTTATTTTTTTGATTATTCTGTCTCTGTCCGTTATGTGGATATGAAGGTTGATATTGGAAGAGAAGTCTTACAGTGTCCTCATATAATGTTTATAAACTCCCCCAGGAAACTCTCGAGAAGTTACATGCCTCCTCTCACTCTCCCCCATATCGCTTTCCATCAACGACTTTTTTTTCTTATATAAAGTATCCAGTTCACAGGGATTGTATTACTTCTTCGGGGACAACGGTTTATATCTTGATATTTTGAAAAATTGAGGAACGGACATTAATTCTGTATCCCTTTAGATTGATTTAGTGTATGAAATGGTATATATTTAGTCCCTATAAGCGTCTAAAAGTATTTCATTCATGGAAAAAAAGAAAAATTAATGCCAACGGCACGTGGTGTTCCCAAGCGGTCACCCATCCAAGTACTAACCACGCTCAACGCTGCTTAACTTCAGTGATCGGACGAGAACTGGTGTTTTTACAGCGTGATATGGCTGTTAACATTTTTTACATTCTGAACTTGTCGATTTAAAGAAAATTTGTTGTGACCACTCCTTGGAAGGAAATAATGATTATTCCAGAATGATTACATATCCAGCTCCAGGCTACATTATCAACTTGTGGAAGAGAAAAATCAATTGAATGAATTCGTTTAATAGATTTGTGAAGGAAACAAGAAGAAAAACTTATGTTTGTATTGGATTGGTTAACGGAGGCACCCGCGAGAACGACAAAATGATAACGGTCAATGGATGGTTCGTTAATTAGATGGTAGAGTGAGGAGGACTACGCGCCGAAACCGCTCCGCTGTGGTTTCACACCCGCAGAGCGGTAGTAAACAGGCCTCTGGTCGGAAGAGAGAAGTTCCTTTGGTCAGAACTCGTGCACAATGGTTAGATGCCTTTTGGTAATCCCTGGTGTAGGTCTCCTCCTTCTCGGTCAGCAGATCATTCCGCGGTATGTTACATTCAAACCAAAATTTCGTGGTTTTATCAAAATCAATTCACCAAGTATCTACTTACGTGGGGAGAAATCCTGAATGAAAAATATACTGCACCTTGACAATGAATTCAATAAATAAATCATGTTCATGATTCATTTGCTTCTGCTTCTTTTCAATATTCCAAGCAAAAACTCCAATTCAATATATCGAAGCCGTATCCTCTAGTATAAAACTTGATAAAAATTTCCATAAATTACTATTTGTCGACATTTCAAACATCTGCACTTCAACTGCCAGTCCAATTGACTTGAAAAGAGTGCAAAAATTTGATGGAGCAATATTCCTTTCAAATTCAAATTATGAAGTTGCTCCAACATCATATGAAGTAGCTTCAATGGGGATGCTTTTTCGCTGAAAAAAAGAATAGATATGAGAAATAAGAAACTCTTTTCGTACCGAATTATTTCTCCTCATCCTGCCATTCTTGTTCCATGCGCTAGAATGGGAAGTGCAAGACAAAGAAAGAAAGAGAAGAAAAATATAAAGATGATCACCCCGAGCTGTTGTCCAACAGATGGTTCGTTCAACCGTCTCACTAGGTTGGCGTGGTTCTTTGTTTTGCGATTGTTATTCCAGTAATAGCGGCAAATACACAGAGGCTCCACTTTCGGTAATCATCTCTCCCTCCACCGGATCCTTATTCTTTACCCCCACTTATCCACCATTGAAATACACCCGCAGGCGGTCTTTCTTTGAGATGATCAGCTCTGAAACGTAATGGCCAGTGTGACCTTGACCTCACAAACTAGCACTATGAGCTATTGATTGACATAGTTTTTGGGGTTAGCTATGGTACAATTAATTAATTTCATAATTTGAGAGGAAAATTTATTTGATAAAATCACAAGTCTTTGCAAACGATGATGAATTGCATGATTGGTTTGAGGTTATGATTCAATAAAATTAGTTAAAACAACAATGAGGGTCCATTGAGGGTCAAACAAGATGGCGCTTGAGACATCTCTCATAATATATTATCAATGAGGAAAACCCGCTCTCCAGTTTCAATGGAAAAGACGTGGAATGAGTGTCCCCTTTTATGATAAGGAAAACCACTCTTCAGTTTTGATGGAAAATTTATTTCATTGACATTGAGAATTTTTAGGGTAACTCAAAACATAGCCTTCGCTCATAAATTTCAATCCTATCAATTCAAATTCGAAAAACAGTGGAGAGGTAACATCGAGGAATTTCGTAAACAAGATGTCATAAATGACGTTAATTTTTAGGTTACACACGCTTCCCCCATCCAGCCAATATTTGAAAACTGGTCTATTCGAATATAGACTTCCTAGTATTATGATCAGAATCAGATAAATTGTGGAATGTCCAGGCTGAAAACGTGACTGGATATAACATTCAAATAATTGCCTCATTTATTACCGAAGTTTATGGAACAATGATTCAGGGCTGAACCGTATTAATATGTCAAATTTGATATTTTTATTAATTATCCATTTCTTTCGGAACTGCAATTAGTTTAAGAGAGAATTTTAAAGGCATTTTTTGTAGCTGACGAGATTTTCACAAAAAAATGTATTTTTACATTTTCTCCTTGATTCACACATTGTTAAGATATCAATTATTAAAAAAAAAAAGAGTGAATAAAAGTTTATGATAAAAACCGATAATTCATCACTAATCAATGAATCTCCATACCCGACTCGATTGCATAAAACCTAATAAAATCATGTCAAATATTGATTCATAAACGGAAGATCATTAGGGAAGGAAAGCTGACGCATATGTGACACATCTTCATTCATGAATTGCGTGCGTCAATAAACGTGGGATATCCCCGGGATTTTTCAATACGAATCATGACAGATTGTATGAAAACGTGCGTACTAGCACGGCATGAGAATCCGTCGCACATAATGATATTGTATCGAGGAGATGTTAATGTCAGTGTTCAACCATACTTTTGTTCACTGAATGAGTTTGGTGAGTGTAGTTCATTGATATGCAAGCTTCGATGGCTTGTGACTACCATTCGCTTCACTCGGTTGAGGAGAGAGGATGAGTAATAGTATACAGCATTAATTGATGTGAATCATGCAGCTAGTGGTGGTGGTTCTTCATGAAATTAATCATAATAACAACTGCTTCGCAATCTCGAAATAGATTAAGGGAAAAAAACCTGATTTTACTCAGAAAAATTGTCGAATCGAGCAAATAAATTCATTAAATATATAAATATATATGTATATATTCAGTGAAAAATAATTACATTTTTCTCTCATTTTCAACCAATTTTTCTTTCCAATTAGAAATAAATTCCATCTCACTTCTCTGCCACTCCTATTATCTTGTACTCCGACAAGGTAAAAAATTCTTTCCAGTAAATTGAAAACTGAGGGGCTCCTTCACGAAACAATGTGCGTCATCATGAAGGGAAAACGGTTGAATTAGCGAGTTATAAAGTTGATGCACGACATTAGTTATGACGAAACAGACAATTTTTTTTTTAAATCTTTTGTTCTATTTCACTGGGAGAATGAGTATGATTAATAACATCGTGGGATATCCAATTATTCGTAATTCTTTTCCAGTTATTCCATTAATGTCAAGCAGAGAGAGAGAGAGAGAGAGAGAGTGTGACGCTGTAACAAAACACTACCTCAAGGTCAAATCATGTGTCCATGCAGTTCCATATGAATTCCCCCACTTTCCGATTATTTAGCTGTGGGGAGGAGCAACGAGTGATTGAGATTGAGTCATTTTGAGATTCTCCACTTTCAGCCATTGAATTAATAATTGATAAATCTCTTATGAATGATTTAATTTGTTTTTGATATGATGGAGAAATTGAAGAGAAGAATGAATAAAGGTGAAATTTGTTGTAGCAAGTTCAATAAATGATTCCATTCCCAATTTCTGATTACAGATAATGCTGCGAGTACAGCAGAATGGAGTTACCCATCAGCAGCACCATCTTATCCAGCACCATCCGGTAGCGACGGTGGATCGTATTCACCACTTCCAGGAGGTGCATTTTCGACATATCCTGGGGAATCCCTGTCTCATCATCCAACAACTGAACCCGTGCCATTACCCGCAGGTAATTTCATCCCTATTGTGAAAGCAATTTCAAACTTTAATATACATTATAAAAAATTAAAATTCAAATTGTTATGAGGGTCAAATCTATAAAAAACTTAGCTTGAATATTCATGAAATTGACCTATTCAGGATCAATTTAATTCAGCAATATTCGTTATCAAAAAGAACATGATTATAATTTCAGTGCTACCTTCAGATACACCACAAGATGCATACACCCCAAACTGCATCTCAATGTATCCAAATCATTCAACGCCATCCTCAACCCTCCCCCTGATACCCGCTAAACCATCAGACTCGGAAATCTTCCCAGGAAGTGGCCCAGGTGGTGGTGGTTCAGGTTATCATTATGGCTCATGGACATCTGGACCAACAACACCCGTACCAGTACCATCACACAATTATAATACAAATTATCAAGGTTATTACAACGGACCAAGTCAAAATTACATAAGTCCAGGACCAATGGTACTCTATCCACAGCTTTACAGTACCGTTAATCAGAATCAGATACATCTACATCTTCATGGTGATTTGAGTGATGATCAAGTGACAATTGCTGGTGGTAATTTAACTATTAGCAGTAATAGACTTGAGATTGGTGTTCTAGGTGAGGAGAATGAACAAAGAAATGACGTATGGCGGCCGTACTAGAGTTACAACAATAAGTGATTTATGGAGATTAATTGAACACTGGATAATAGTGATATAGTGTCAATGTATTTTTGTGTTTTTCTTTGGGAGATTATCAACTCAATTGTAATTTATCTCATTCTGATTATGTACATATAATATTTTACATTGAAATAAAATAATCGTAAAATATTTAAATTTATCTTTGTTGTTTTCAGTCGTTTTTTTTTTAATAATTTGAACGCGTGGGTGGTCTTATGGATAGAAGTAACCATTTTCAATTGCACTCAGCCAAAAGAATTCATCAAAGACTGAATTCAATTCAATAATAATGAAAGACATTCATAAATATGATAATATGTCATAGGATAAATCAATTGTTTCAACCACAAATTTCCATTTATCATTGATAACTCTTGAAAAATCATCTAAATCGAGAGTCTGATATTAGTTGAGAAACGGAGAGAGAAAAAAATAAATAAAACTCAGCCCGTAAAATTCTTAAACACGGTCGTTTTATCACAGAGACACGTCGTTTTTACGATCACGGAACACCATTGAATACTCCCAGAGACTCCGCTATATAATATTTAAACGTTTGGCTGCGTGTGCCGATGGATAGTTGCGGTCTCGGCTGAAAGTACCATTGGAGCAGCATAGGTACTCTCTCTCTCTCTCTCTTTCCACTCTCGTCGCTCCAAACCCTCTGTTCCTTTATCAGTGATTAACCCTACAAATTCGTCCTTTCCCATTATCAAAAACTCTAGGTTCAGTAGTCATCCATTTATCTGGATCAAGACCAGAATAAAGAGATTACCAAATGTATTGAATAGGATATTCGAAAATAAAAGTTCCTTCTCCCATTTGTATTGATTACATTCCCTCGCAAAATAAAAAATTGTCAATTATTTTTCGATGTGATGACATCGAAATGAAGTTGAGTAATTTTCATTGATCGATGAGTACAAGTGTCTCAACCTCCATGACCCAGGAAGTCAATGGTTATTCTCTTACTCTTGTCTTGTCTCTCACCATTGTTTCATACCTCTCAACATTTTTAAGACTTATCCCTCTTCTTGAGTTGCTAGTGGCATTTATTGTTATGAAGTTAAGCGAGTGGGGTTGAAGTAAAAGAGAATGCTTGTCGCTCGTAAGCTTTTCAACTTTATGAGCCACGAATGACGCGGTTGGAGAGCATTCTGGAACCGCAGACGTGAAACATTGTCTCCTTTTCTCAGAGAATTTTCTTCTTTTTTCAGTTATTTTGATTTATAGATTTAAAAATAAAAAAAAAAAGAGGACATACTTGATGTTAATACGATTCTTTGAGCATCATTAAGTATTTAAAAATCAGGGTTCAATGTGGATTAGAATTCATATTGTCGATATATATATATTTTTTCTCTGATACAGCAGTCGATACATCATTGGACAACAGTCACGTGATTTTTCTTTTCCTCAGTTCTTTTCATTTTTTCAATTTTAATTTTCCACATTATGAGCAACAGCATTTCGAAAAATAATATATAGGGCATTACAGTATTATACATTTTACATTCAAACACATGAAATTATTCATGACATTACATATATTATTGTATCAGCAATAACTTTATTATTACCCAAGCTTGTCAAATACAATGAAATGATACGTATCTCTCCAAAAAAATTCACCTACTTCTTCTGGAAAGATACATAATCGTTAAAATACTTCAGGATGTCAAATACTTGTGTTAAAATTCTTTAATATATATATTGTTTACGTAATTTTTCAGTCATCCATTTTATACAGCCTGCATAATCTTATGTTTCGATCATTCAATATTTAAGCATTTGAGTAAATTAAAATTATCAGATATGCTAGTTATTTGTCAAGCCATAGAGTACGACGATACGATGAAATAGAGTAGAGAGTTTTTGTTTGAGATTTTGATCAACTGCAAATTTTGTTAGGGTTCTAACTCCATCGACTAATACTGGGAGAAGTGGTTTTAAATTTTCATCCTGAAATGAGAAAATTATTATTTAATAAAAAATCCGATTTTCTTAAATTAATCATCGAGAAATGCTGGAAAATCGATGAGAAATGGAATAATTATCAGATAAAAAAAAAATGAAAGTCTGAAGAAAAAATTTTATGTCCTCACCGGAAGTGCAAGTGCCCATTCCAAAGCCGCGCAAAGGGTCTCTGCCCATGCCCTCCGATGCGCTTCACTATCCTTCTCAATAGTCTTATCTTTCTTCACACTCTCTGATATTCTGTCCCCCAAATTACCTTCGCAATCCTGCAAAAATGGATTGATCCTAAATCCCCTTTTACTCCTCTCATACTCTTTTAATAAGTCATCAAAATTTTCTTCATATCTCGAATTCATAATGCAACTCCCTGTATCCACTAATTTATCATTAAAAGGCTCATTGTTGATTCGATATTTCGAAGACACTTTTGTATAATCATCATCATAAATTCTGTGCAACTCTATCAGAGATTTTGATCTCTGAAATTTTGAATAATACTCATCGTCATTCAAATCATAATTCATTATAAATTTTAGAGAATTTCGTCTGGATAATAAACTATTTTCACTTTTCCTTTTTTCAACATAAAAATTATCAGATGAGGTAATGTCAAAATTTTTCAGTTCCTGAGCAATACTTTTATTATTGAATACACCCAATTTTTCTGTATTTTCTATTCCATTATCAATGTGCGTTTTTTCTACTCCATCATCAGAAATCATTGGAATGTCATTTCCATTTTTTTTAGAATTCTTCTCTATGAATTTATCATCCTCATTTTGTGGCAAATTTTCTTGAGTTTGTGCTCGATAGATAATTCGTTTTCTTGGAGAAGTTGGTTGTGACGAGGGCCGTGAATCATCAGATTCTGATGCAGACTCTGGTCCAGATTCCAAATAATAGTCAGAAGCCAAATCAAAGAGCTTTAGAGATCGATATTCCTCTTCGATTCTTCCATTGTCTTGGACCTTTAGGTCACATTCAATTTTTTTTTCATCATCTGGACTCATCGGATGGAACGTTCGAATGTCCATTGACTCTTTGCTAGTGATCTCTGGGAAATCATCGGGCTGAGCAACTAATAAGAAAATCTTCCTCTCTGCAAAACTGTCAGCTAAAGAATACTTTCCATCACGATTCAGTACAACATCTACGTAATTCTCACAGAGAGCCTCAAAAGTTGTTCGAAGTTGTTTCAAGTATTTCATCATCTGGTGATATTTATCATCATCCTTTGATTTTTCGAGGTGATTGAAAACTTTAGCTTTAACAATCTCCAAATCCGCTCCAGTTTTCATTATCTCGTTCAGACAAAGCTCAAAGAGCGTCAGAATTTTAATTGTCCAGGCTGCTCCTGCCTGGCGATAGAGGTTTGCGGGCTGGTCTAAATTCGCAACTTTTTGAAGGAGAAATTTGAGCCCCGGTCGAGCATCAAATTTCAACGCTGCTGCATAGGCGAGATCCAGGGCAGCTAAGAATGTATCAATGTGGCGAGAGGTCAGATGAGACATACAACTTGTTGTAGAAATTTTTGATGTTGGTGATGTGGAATTTGGTATCACGTTCGTGAAACTGGAATTGAGTGGAGAAAAATTCAATGTTAAATTTCAATTGTGAAACGGTTAAGTGGGAAGAGTTGATGGGATATTTGAGTAGGAAAATTTCAATAAAAGATTTTTTTTTTTAAAAGAACAGAAAATTTATATTATGATATTGTTATATGTGGATTTGCTACTGACCATGATATCGATCCTCCACAATTGGGAAGAAGAACACTAGCGATGCAGTGTAACAACATCTGATGCACTAATAGACCAACAATTAATGCCCGCAATTGTACTCGTACGATATATAAATCTGGATTCAAAGTCGAGGCAACTGATGGTGGATACAATAGGAAGACATATGATCTTTCATCCGAATGTTGTATGGAATTTTCTGGTCGTTGTTCAGCAAGAAGAAATACCTGAGAATTGAAAAGACAAAAAAAACAATAAAAATTATATGAATATCAATTTTTCTTCCAATAAAAGCTAGGTTTTTTTTTCATAACTCGGACTTTGTGTGGTTAATATTGGTGAATGCAAAATAAACTTCACAAAATACGAAATACTGTTGTGAATTGAAGAAAAAAGATTATCGATCAGGATTACAAACAGTCGTACTAAAATACTCTTTGAAAATAAATTTGATTAAATTTTTGTGATGTCATTGTGGTTTGAATAACTTGTGAAAGGATGAAATCATATCAAATATTCAATCACTCTTTTGAAGATGAGATTTATGTGTTTATGTGGTGTGCGTACTACGAAAGCTGCTTTTTCAATAATTATAAAAAAAATTAACGATGTAACTTATCGTATGGTTTTTTTTTCATATTTATTTAAACTGTGATCTAGCCATGGACTCAAGCCATGGATTTTAATAGTGATGAACGATATATATTCCACATATATATTACAAAATCGTGCGCAAATATTATCATTATTGTCCATAGAGGAGTTCTTCTCATTCAGACAGAAAATGGAAGATCATAAAAAAAAAAAACATACAAGACTGATCTTATGGTTAATACTAATATCTAGAAATTTACGGACTCCTCTAAGTTATTTACTTTGCTCATCTTGGAACATTATCGTGCTTACTAACAGCGGGTGCATGTGTCTAATAACTCTGGTTTACGTTACCAATAATCGACAGATGGATTCAATAATTCTTCAGCAAGCAATTGTTTTCTCAGATGAATTCTAAAACATGCTAATAAATATTTACAGTAAAAATTGAATCAATCTTCGATAACTGTCAACGCCATAACATTTTCAACAATGGACACACTATACTCGCGGAAAATGACAATATAGGGTGGGGGATAGGGAACGTAAGTATAATAATCAAACGTAGACTTTGGTGATTAGGGGTATATAATTACAGTAAAAAAAATAGGTTCAACAGGGTGTGTAAAATTTTTAAAAAAAAATAACAATTGTTTTTCTTAAAAAATTTCCATCTCATTTCCATCAAAATCATCTTATTCGTTTCAGTGTTTTATTTATTTTTTCTTCTTTCAAATTAAAATCCATGACGTGAGTTACCGTGAATGGCTAGAGCCAATGGGGGCCCGTGTTCGACGTAGTGTTAGTGTATACGGGGGGTGTGGTGTGCTGCCTACAACCGACGGGATATGAAGTTGTGTGCTGGTCAATCAGTGTTGTCTCAATGGTCATCGTATCCTCGAATACTGTTGATGGTAGTGTTGTTGCATTCTGCCTCTTCACGGCAGTCATAACCTCACGCAGCTGGCTCACCTGAGATCAATTCAGGTCACAGGAGGGGAAGAAAAAGAAGAACGAAGAGAACGAAAAGTAGAGATGAAAATATATTTTCTTCAGAATATAAATTAATAATAATTGCGATTATGAGAAACTAAAGCACGGGCGCACGCTTCTAACATATGAAAAATCAATATATAACCAAAGAAGAAATAAGAAAATTCAATTCTCCACGCTTCTTTCGCGAATTGCCGAGTACTCACTAGATGTTGTTAACTGCTATTTAAGGAGATGGATTTCATTCATAAGTTCATTTATAACAATTACTCGAGTTTGATTCGGCGAATCACCTTCGAGGAGCTAAATATTTCAGGAGATATGCCATCTCCTTAAATGATGCTACAATCACTTTACAAGCCAATCATATTCATGATCAATCATAGAAGAGAATTACAAACCTGTGCCGAAAGTTGCCGAAGACGATCGGACTCCTCAGGTGTAGCGTCCCGCCTTGCAGCAACCTTGACCTGCGCAATATCACCGTAAAAAGACTCGGATCTGGGTGAGAATGCCATTGTAAGTTGATGCAATTCTTGAAGAGAATTTGAACAGGCACGATAGCAAGCAATGCCACAAACTTCCCACTGTTGTGAAGTGAGAATGGGTCCACTGCTAACAAGTACATGCCTGAAAGCCAGAGAAGTAAAGAAGCGTGAACATTTGTTGTATTTCATAACGAAAATTTTTATCCATCACGTTATCTCAGATTATGAAATTTTAGACAGCTAGAAAGTTGTCATATATCCATAATTAATTGATATTAAATTACGTGAAATAAGTCCATTGAGTAAAGAATGAATAAAAAAAATTATAACATGGACGATAGAAGACATATTAGTCACGACGAGGATGTTTGACGGGTTCCACTGGGTGTCAAGTAACACCCCTTTATCAACATATATACAAGAGGTAGAAATCAGGAGCTACCTTATATTCTATCCGACAGTCTGTCAAGCTTCATTATCGTCTTACACCAATGAACAATTATGATGAATTTTTTTTTTTTATATGTCGTAAACCACTGAACCTACATTCCATGCGCATGTGATTGCACTACTGAATTGTGTATCTTAGAATTTTAACACTTCATTGGCAATCATGTAGGTATATAATTAATCATTGAATAAGAATTATTGCTTGAAAAAAACTTTTTATTTTTAACTGATTTTGCATTTTTATGATCATGGGTTATTCATGAATTTGGATGACTTTTGACAGATGAATGCAGAACTACTTTTGTCACTACTAGAATCAGATAATTATTTCCTCAAAAAGACATACCTGATACAAGCACAGCCCAACCTAGCAATACTCTCAGTCTGTTGTACAACGCACTCCGCCATCACCAATAGAAGTTGTTTCAGCATCAGCGTAGTGGCCGGAAGTAATTCGTCCTTTCGCTTCACTTCAGGACCTGTACAAAACCACAATAATTACCCACAAGATTACTTCACCCTTTCGCAAATATTCATACCTTGCAAGTGTGCTAGATAATCGACCACCAAATCCGTCGTTAATCCACAACACTGTTTGAAATTCGGTGCAAAGTTGTCCCATCCACGGAAAATTTTTGACGTCATTCTCAGCCAATTTTGAACCATCGGGAGAAGTAGATGGTTAATGCAGTAGAGACCAAAAGCTGGTCCGGGGACATTTAGAACATCACGAAGTAGATGAAAGAGTGTTTCCAACGTGTGCGGTTGATATCTCCTCGGGCAGATCATCGTAGCGCTAGCTAGACCCTCGATAAGAAGATACCAGACCCTCAGGATTCCACTGGGCTTTTCCATACTCTGAAGGGTTATCGTCTGCGCTTTATCAACTCTTGATAAAATCTCGTAGGAAATTTCTGGGACAATTTCTTGCATTGATTCCGATGATCTTTCAAACTTTGTCAGCTCTAAATTGGGGATTATTGGATCCACATATTGAGGAATTGTAGATAATTGTATCCTTGTGGCTGAATGAAAAATAGGGCATGCAGGCATTCGATACATCGATGATAAGATATCACTGCAATTGAGTAAGTATTTCAGGCTCTCCAAACATAATCTCATCTTTCTGATTTCTGCATTGTTGATTTGGTCTATGTCCTGCGGTGTTTCGGTCTCTCCTGATCCTCGCACATGTTTCAAAAGACATAAAATACAGTCTAAGGCAGCATTAGCAAACACCAGGGTATTGTCAGTTGATAAAAATACTCGAAACACCTCAAGAAGTGGTGCTGATTCCACGGAGTCTGAATTACCAACAGTAGCTATACGTAATGCTCCAAATAATGGTCTCCAACCAGATCTAATTTCTGTTCTATTTGTCTCGACGAATTCGCAGATGCAGCTGACAATTTGATCCTGAACATCGCTGTCGCATAATTCCAGGCAGAGAAGATTTTCAAAAGGTTTAAAGAGGGCTTCATTGAAATGAAAGTGAGGTAGTTCAATTTGTTCATTCAACAGTGCCGCCATCGAATCATGGATACATTGAACTGCTTTCTTGGAGATTTCTCGGTCTTTGTGACAGGCTGCTTCCATGAAATGAGGTCCCAGGATACTCCAAATTCTCATAACATGGATCAAGGGTCGTCCACTCTTGACACACTTCAGCATGACTTCTCCAAGCCTCGACAGAAGAAGGACGTTCAATTCATCTTCTCGAGGTTTGCTCTTCTTCCACCAGAATTTTTTACTATCTCCACAGCCCTCTGTTGATTTGAAGAGTTGGTCTTTACTGGCGGAACATAAAGCTGTTAAGAAGGAACACAGAGCCCTCAAGTTAAGCTTCAGAGCAGCATCTTCAAAAAGTCTATCTACTTGTTGTGATAAAACACAAATGATCTTTGCAGCGTAATCAGCTGGGAGAATTCCATTGCACTGATTATCAGCATTCGATTCCTGGATTATTTCTGGAATCGTATCTGTAATGGTATTCTGACTGTAAGGAGTCGACAAAAAACTGTAAACATCGACACAGGTCTCTTCCTCATCAATGATATTAAAGTTGAGTTTATTTTTGTCATTGGATTTGGAATCTGGCGAATTCACGTCTTTCTTCTCTTTCTTCGTGATTTTTGGTAGCGACAGGGTCTGATTTCTCCCAAAGAAATCGTGCTCCAATTTGCTGACATATAGACAACAAGTGAAAACGTGCGGCCAACAATCAGATCCATGACTTCCGAGTTCCAATCCTCTCCCAAGTAACACCTCCATACTCAGCGCATGCGATGTGTGAATATTTGTTACCCTATTTTGTAATTTGAGCCTGAGAACGTCCTTGGTACGTCTAAGTTTCGATATTGCGGGCTCCGTGCATGCGGCTTTCGCCAATAAAGCGAAAATAGATCCGCAGCGACTCTGTAGCCCCAAAATATTACTGAGCGTTGCCGCTTTGTGAAGCCCTTCTAATGCAAGAATCACTGTATCCCGGATTCCTCTGCGTGTATTATCTCGGTTCAGAAGACCTTTATTAGATTCCTCCCTGACGGGATTCAATCCGACGGTTAAAACCGTCATCATACTCCCCCAACAACAGGATAAAACTCTACGTGACAATTTGGCACCTGCTTCAGCCTCAGGAGTTGGTTCACTTCGAGAAATTTGGGCTTTCTCAAGACGTCGATAATCAGATAACAATTGTCCTCCTCGTTGGCTTTCACTGATTCCATCTACATCGACCAAAATATTCACCAGAGCACAATTATCAGTTGATGACGGATTGTATCCGCATTTCTCAAGTAGATTGCATGCAAGGATCTGTTGGTACAATTCAGACAACCATGTTGCTGATAAGTAAACCAGAACACCTGATCCATGGACCTCTTCGACAAACTGCTCCTCACTAATTGGCACTTGACGTCCTTCCAAAGAGTAATAATTCATTCTGATTAGTTTCAGATTGAGTAATAATGCTGCGTAAGTAGCTAAATAAATGCCGTCAGCATTCATGATCGTAATTAAGGCACACGTATCAACGCTCATCGGCGTCCGATCTTGTATCTTCTGCTGAGTAGCGAAGACACCCTGACAATATTCAGAAGCAAAGCTCTGGAGTGCCTCGTCAACCTCAATATTACTCCGTAAATTCAGAACATTGGGGATTAGATCTGTTCGAAGGATTTTCACGAATTGACGAGAATTGTGTCTCTCTACATCTACGTTGCACTCTTCAGCCGCTTGCCGGCCAACGTGAAGACACTTTGGCAATTTCTCCAGTCTCAATCGTTCTTTCTCGTTTTCAATCGCAAAGTCGTGTTCATCGATACTATTATCTTCGTTTACGTCATCGGATTCATTTTGAGGACCTTCTGTGTCAGTTGAGTCACCATCCTCTGATGGGCCATGACCAGAAGAGTCAGATTCTGAATCATTGGACTTCTTCATTAGTTCCAATTGTTCTCTATATGTTTTCGGTAATCTGGCCATACTTTGGTACGTCAGTGGTCCACGATAATCACAGGATTCTAAATTCTCGTAAAGAGAGTTTATCGTGCAAGTGTAGCTGTGACTGATGGCTTTCCCTTCGCAGAGTTCTTGCAAAGCTGACAGCATCGCTACAACACAGGAAACACTTGCATACAGAGCGGGCTGTCCAGCCATGGTAGACTCCTCGATGGAGTCCATGGCTAATCTCATCAGTGCCATGTCACTCTGGGGTTGACAAGTCTTCTCTTCTTCGATTAGAAGAGGTCCCGTGAAGTCCACTATTCGACTTGGACTTCTCAGAAGCTCTCTGAGAGCCTTCAAGGGCTCCAACCGATGCTGTGGCGGTGGATACAGCAACATTCGGTGAAAAACTGACTCCAACACTGGTCGAAGAGGTCCTACGCAACCTACGAGGCGCACCAGTTCTGTGCCAATACTGTAAATGTTTAAAAATGTCAGTAACAATTTGAAAAATGATACAAAGAGCATTCGAGGATCTCCCGTACCTGTATACGGTTTTCGCTTGATGGTTATCGAAGCTCAGAGCTGATGTTGTATAGCCAGAACCTCTGCCCACTTCGGTGTCTTTACCCTCCCGTGATGTGAAAGTTTTGTCAACACGCGGAGTTCCCAGAAATGCAATCAATGCAGGACAAAATTTCTGCCAGAGGAAGGTGGTGAAGTGGGCATTTGTGTGAATTTTCTGTGGTAATGAGGAGATGAGGGTGTGCAGGCATTCGAGGAGAAAGACAATGGTATTTCCATTTTTGCCGGCGGAATATCTTCTTCTATGAAGTTGAAGAGATTTATTCCAAATTTTGAGGAATGTTGATTATTAATACAAATGTAGGAATTTTGATACTCACCTTTGCACCTCGTCCAAACGACTGCAGATGTACTGAAGAATTGGTAGGGCTTCGTTGAAACAGGAGACACCTCTCTCACGCAGATTTTTATTGCATTTTGCATATTCATCCATCTCCTGGCATTCTTCATCTACGGTATGAATCAATTTCATCTAATTATTTTCATTCACCCACTCCAATTGTTCATTTAGAGTAAAAGAATATATAAATAATGAGAATTTACCCAAGAAGAGACAAAATGACCGAAGGGTTTGACTAGTTGCTGCCTGCGCAGCTGTCCTGACTGCTTGATTTCCATTCTCAAAAGCTTCGCAGCATGTTGTGAGAATGGCAATAATCAGACGACCGTTCATCGTCCAATACGCGGAACAGGCAACTTGTAGTAACACCTATAATGATGAAGGCCATAAACATAGATTAAAAGTGGAGGAAGAGGGGAGTTATGCAGATGAGGATTATGACTGTACTTTAAGCATGTCTGTTTGGGTATCGTCAGACTGGGAAAGTATGGATCCCATTGCGTGCAACATCTGAGCTGGCAGCCACAGTGAGTCATCCTCGGGTTCGTAGGGTGATTGAAATCGATCGTCTCTTAATATTTTCTGGAAAAAAATTATAAATTCATTGAATGAGAAAATTGAAGACAATTATGATGATAAAAAGTAGTCTTCTTTGTAATCATTATTTTCGAGCTCAATTGAAGTGATTTTATTGGAAATGGGTTGATGAAGAATGAAATTGATCTAATTAATATTTTTAAAAATATGTGATGTAGCAATCTTGCTTAATGTCAACATCTGAGTTTCCGACAAAGCCGGTTATGGCATCATTATCAATTCAAGCTGTTATCGGAACAGGGCGGAAATCCCGTCAGTTGTTAGTAAAATGAAGTTAACGAATGTTGATAGTAATTAAGTATATACATACGTGTAATCCAGAAATTCCGTACGATACAAATTTACTTCTTTTTGTTTCCAGTGCAAGCTGAATTGCATGGAGACACTTGCTCCGTAGTTCATGCGGGGGATCACGTAGCAGTCCCTGCTGTTTTTCCATGAACTCTGAAAATCCATTTAAAAAACACATTATGAATGGAATAGATGAATAAAAATGTTGTACAGGAAGGAATTGAGGAACTTACCATAGGCATCTTGTGCTGCATTTCGTAAATTTGATAATTTAGCACTTTGTGAGTCCCGCACGATCTGTTGCAGGAGATCCTCCATGACACGAGTGCCACCCGACTAATCGATAGCCGGTGGTCTCTTTCACGCGGATACAACATTCACGAGTTTGCGCATGGTTTGTTTGCCGTTTTGATTTTCCCCGAGGGTCAGGTTAATACATTCGAAGTTATCAAATTTTAACTGATTCATAATATTAATAGGCTATGTTCAACTTTGATGGAACTTTGAAGACTCATCACTTTTTATTTTATGGTATATTGTTTGAACGATTCAATAGAAATTTCATTAAATTTCACCACTGATGTATAGGAGTTTTGTAAAAGATGAATTCATACCGCCAAGGGAGTGACTACAGTACTGCGCATGTCTATATACTTTTGAGTGAGAAGGGATACAATTGGAAGTACAACTGTACCTCAACGATTGTACACCATCTAGTGACAAATCCGGTTTCATACTTCTACACGAATCGGGTTGTAAAGAAAAACAGTTATCCACGATCACATTATATGACCACCACACTTTTTGTCGATCAAACAGTGTTGGTATTAACACAAATTCTTTCTCTCTTATCCGCAGCTGATCTGAGTTATAAAATTCAATCGCATACGGAAGATGGCAGCATTTATTCGATTATGAAAAGATAAAAGTAAAAGCTCATCGAACAAGGGCCATCAACTCAAGCTAATGTATATACTATCAAAGGGAGTTTTCCCTGACGGTGATGTTAGTTTTTTAATTTTATTTTTATCAAAAATTGTAATTTCCCGAATTTTCATGTCATACCCGAAATTTCTTAATAATACTGAAGCCACCGTAAATATGATTGAAAAGACGATGAATCATTTGGGATTAGTAATGAATATTATCTCAAAAGCTTTTCTTCCCTCTGGCCAAGTGGTTCAATGAAGAATTATGCAGATATTTTTTATTGTAAAATAAATGGCATATCTCCCCCCATCCAATACAATTTTTGTTTTTTTCTTTTATTTAAGCTATCAAAACCTACAGGTTTATGGAGCTAATCCGATACAATTCTGTTTTGTGCCGTCTGACATGATAATATTATCAATTAGTTCAATCGAAAGACAAACTCGTGGCTTAGGATATGGTATAAAATTATTACATCGCAAAAAGTCTCGAAACTGGATTTATTCCACCTGAAGTTGTCTATTTAGACAAAATAAAATTAAATACAAGATATTAACAATATACCAATAATCTATCATACCAAAAGAGGTGGGTGCTCCACTAAAAGTATCTATAAGGAAAACATTAGTTGTAAAGCTGAAAGACAGATGATAACATGTGATACTAGTTTAATAGAATGAGATCATAGAAAATGTTTCAAACGTTACTGGTGATTACCTGAAATCCTCCTAGACACCTAATCTTGACTTCCTCCCCTATAAAAAAATTCCCTTCCCCCCTTGTATGAATGTACATATGTATATATCGCTAAGTCTAAGTGTTATTAAAGTACAAGTAACGATCAGTTTTACTGGCCAATTTTTTTATCTCCAATTCTACATGCCAAGTCACCGACTCAAGCAATAAAAAAAGATCAATCTCCTTCCGACTAAATTCGCGAATTCAATTACCTATTATTTCAATATTCAGATATCCAGGAATGTTTTGTTACGTTTTCCCTTCTCGATAAAATCTCGCAAGTTCTCCTCGTATCGGAATGTGAATAATCTCAAAGAAATTAACTCGGAGTAATTCCCCGAGCTTTTATGGTGAAATTCTATTCCCCTCAATGGTGTCGGTGGATGAACTTCTACAGGGAGAGCTTCAAAGCGTAGTTGAACTGCGCAGTAAGTATTTTCTGATGAATTTCCTAGCTTGGTACAGTTGTCATTGGAGTTTTGCAGGTGTGAGAGATGTCCACGAATGTGATTTTGTTTCATGAAGATTCTTTTCACGCTAAAATTGAAAAGGAGTTATCAAACCATAATTGCATAATGACATTGTCATATTTTCTCAATTCTCAATGAATACTATTTTTCCCACTGCTGTTTAGAATTTGGATATTATGAAATATACCGTGAGAGTAATTTTCCAGTTGAAAAGTTGAACCTTCGTGCAGTTGCTTTGATGGAAAATCCATAATTATCCGTGAACTTAACTCCTGCAAATATTAAAATGATTCACGGATTTTTCAAAATGAAATATTCGACAAAGAAGACTTAAAAAATTTCAAAACTACGGAATAGAGAGAGAAATCCATTACCAACTATAGAGCATATCCAGGTGGAAAAGTAATATTGCCGAGAAAGAATTTGCTTACATCCATAGGCTTTGTTTTCGGTTGATTGGGAAGAGGAATCCAACTCTGTGAAGCAGCATCAATCCAGCCATTCGGCAATAATTCTCCCTGTTTTATTTGTATATAGAGAGTGTTATTTTGTAGAACAAATCGTAGGCCGGTTACAACCCTAATGAATGAAAAATATATGAGTACCATGGGAGAAAAAACAGATTCATGCCGTCAATTGCAATCAACCTATAAATTCATTCAGCGTAAACTCACTGGTTAGCACTCAGATTAGCACGACCCGAACCCAAGCTAACTGCAATACTTGTCTCCCACAGTGGTTGTGTACCCGAATCAATTGCAAAATATGTTTCATCTGAAATAGTTGAAAGTTTTTTCCAAAGCTCATGCACAATTTTGTCAACTTAAATTTCTATTAAAAACCAAATTACTTGAGGCCACAGCATCAGATTTATGATCACAGACTTCTACATATTGTGGAGCTATTTGCATAGCCTCGGCAAATGCTTCAACGTATCTCATAAATCGATCCTTGAACTCATCTTGGATTCTCCATAACGTCGATTTTGTGCCTACTTTACAATGAAAACAGTTTCGGAATAATAATTGAATGTCTAGGTGGATGTGATGAATGGGTGTGGATATTTCATTGCCTTCATTGAATCGATAGCCAAATAACAGATCTACTTATTGTTTTTCATTAAGATACTATCGTAATATTGATAAATAAGGAAAATTTTGCCATGTGTAACTTGCACAAACTTTGGATTATTTGTTGTTGGGTAAGTTGAAACATGAATCCGAAAATTTCAGGAACTTTGGCAGTGCCGTTTTAGCCCATTATGGAATTTGTTACCGTCTATAGATACTATAGAGTTTCCCGTAATTTCTCATATGACCCTTCCGAAAAACTAGGTGGACAGAATTCTAGTTTCTCATTGACAAATCATTGTATCAACACTAATTTTTAGGGAGAATTCTCTCTACTTTTCAATGGATTTTTTTCTCCGTATAGGGGACGATTTGGAATGAAAATACAAAGGCCAACCCAATGAAGCCACAATTTTTTAGTATAATCATTCAACTATTTAGCACTTACGTTTTTGTGCGGTATTTACCTATTTATTTACCTATTTGAGTATTTATCTTACCTCCGCTTACGGTGGGTTCATACACTCCACACACGAGACTTAGTGTAACCATAGCTTTCACTTCAGTAACGATTACTGTTCGAAAAATTTGTGTCAGGAGATGTTGAATCGACCACGAGCCCATGCATCGAGTCCTAGCAAAGATCTACAGTAATATTCAAACGATAAGGGATAATCATAGTCTTACGAGAAATATATGAAACATGCGGCCTTACTGCACTCTCATAAGCAATTAACTCGATGAACCCTCTTTCTGACTCTGAACAGTTCGAACATGACAGGAGCCAGTTTTTGAGTTGATCAATTTCACTGGAGATTATTCTATGAATAAGGGAGACCCCATAACAATGAGAATAACGTGAAGTTTTCCCATGGTACATGATAAGCGGGTTAAAGAAATGATCGAGCCAACCGATATGATCGGAAAGCTCTTTTTCTATCTCGTTTCCTAACTCTGTTCGAAGAAATGATCTGGTCGCATTTTTGATGAGAGCAATAAGATCATTGGTTTGCATATAATAATTCAAGTCATCAAGTTTTTGCATTATATAATAGAAGTCCACTGCTAGCTCAGATTTTACACGATCTCTTTTGAAAATTGAGTCAATTTTTAGAAATTGATCAGAAACCTCTTCTTCCGTTTCAATCGTTCTTTTCATGAAATGATGTACTCTTTCAGCTGAAATTAAATTCTTCAATTTTCTGCTAGTGTTTTAAGATTTATGGTGAATGATAATTCATGAGAATGTATGTTTTTACCTAGATCTAAGATATCGTCGAATGAGCAGGAAGGCTGATTACTGCAAATTATTGAATTTATTATGAATAATCATTCATTTATATATTATTCAACTCCATATTCACCATTCGTCCAAAATTCTCCCGAGATGATGGTTTCTCAGCATCCTTTCCAAATAAAGTCTGTAGGGAAGAAAATGTAACCGCATGGAAATGAAACCAGCATATCCCTCAACGCCTTTATGGAACAATCCAATTCCCCCCAATGGGATTGGCGGATCAGTTACTACAGATACCCCATCGAATAATGGTAGTACTGATTGTCCAACATCAGATTCCCAAGTTGACTGATGGAGTTCCACGTAGTGTTTATCTGAGTCCGGTTTATGGAAGAGATTCTCACCATAAACTGAGTTTACTGGTACAAATTGTAGTTTATCACTGAAATGAAGAAGAAATGGATATTGAAAGTTCAATAAAACAGCATTTTCTATTGAAGATGACCCAGAAAATATTCCTACTATTCAGCCTTGTGTTTGGTGGAAATTTCGATTGTATCTGATAGTAAAATTCCCTTTTCATAGTCAAACTGTCGTCCAATTGCTCGAATAGCGATTTTAGATTCATTAACGAATTGAACTCCTAAAATTGATAAAAATGGTAGAATTATTCATGGAACGCCACACAATAGGAGTATTACCGTGTTTTCCGTGATACAAAGACTATTCATGAAAGAGGAAATTCTAATCACCAACGAGAACATATCCCAATGGCAGGATGAGATCATTGAGAAGGAAAGTTTTATACGTGTGATTTAGATACGTCATTGGTGAATCGGTCGGAAGCGGAACCCAAATTCGAGAATTACGATCGATTTGACCATTGGGTTGTAACTTTCCTTCTTGTATTTGTATATAGAGGGTCTTATTCTCGCGTCTAAACCGTGCACCAGTGATGACCCTAGGAAATTCAAAATCGGGAAGAATGTTTGGGTGATAAACTACAGTTGATGGACTAGAAGGGGGGATTAACACTTCATTAACTCACTTATTATTGGTACCATCACTCAGACTTAAGCCCAGGCTAATCGAGGTTTCGTTTTCTGTGGAGCAGCTACAAGGGCAATTGAAGGGATTATTTTCCCCTGTGTTAAAAAAAAAGTCCCCTTTGCCACTATTGCATGTATTTGACTTCGGCCCAAAATAGCTTTCATACGTTTTTACCCACTGCCATCGTTTATGATGAGGAGTGTCCTGTTGCTGAAATCATTTTTTAATTAGAGAAATTCATTCATTGACCGTGGAATAATAATCAAAATTGGGATTCTTCTTATTGGTTTTATTTATTGATGACCGCCAGGCCGAAGAATCCCAATTTTGATCATTTTTTAATGTTGATCATTCATCGGGGAAATGATTCGATAATAATATGACATTTAATCCTCAATCCTCATCCATGAAGATGTTAGTAGGTTTCTGTAATATTTATTACCGCCCAACATGTCAATAGTGCTGCTGTTCGCCTACAGTCTTTTAGGACTTCATGGCATTCATCTGTTGCATTCTGAGCATGATTATTGTAACAGACGTCTCCTCTGAGGCTATTCGAGATGAGCCAAGACGGATGTTCGAGGTTTTCCATTTCAACATATGTTTCATCTGATTGTTGAATAAAAAAATTCCAGAATTGATAGAGTAATCGATTACTTTAATTCTGAAAATAGTTGAAAAAAATATTAAAATTAAAATGAAGAAGTGATGGTACCTCGAACCCACCCGTTCGGGGGATCACAGGCTCTCTGCTTCCTGATCAACTATCTTTATTGCGTCTATGCCCGCAGTGAGATAGATTGGAAATTGCTTGTTTAAGTCCCTCCTAGCTTGCGCTTCGACCTGGTTCCCTGCTAATTCGGGATCAAATGAATATGGATATATCAGAAGAGGACTATAATTAGCAAAATATATATTGAAAGCGAGAATGCAGCTAATACGGTTCCTTTTTTGGGATACCTGGTCCGTTCCGAGAGTAGTACTCTCGTAAGGAGTCAGTGGCCTTGCTCTAGCGACCGGGGCTCTGCTGGAGTGAACAGTTATTTCCCTAAGTACTCATGAGAACAGAATAGAGACTTGGAAGGAAAATCAAAGTATAATGAAGGAGGCAACAGCGGGCATCATGCCCAACAAGCAGCACTGGAAGCAACTGCTGACATGGTGATATTGTCTTGGAAGGCTTATCAATGAGCTTCACGATTTCGTTCAACCGAAAGCAAACGTCCGAGAATCAATATGGCTTCCGGAAAGGACGATCTACCTTGGATGCTATCGATCGCGTACTCAATACAGCTAAGAAAACAATGTCAGGAAATAGATGGAAGGAAAGTACTGTTGAGTGGCGACACTAAACATTAGAAACGCACTCAACTCCGCCAACTGGGACGGCATTATGACCGCTCTCATCGAGAAAAACATAATAGGATACCTGCTGAGGGTAGTAGCAAGCTACTTCACCGACAGGATCTTTGAATACGAGACAGTGGCCGGCCCGAAAGAGTACGAAGTGACGAGAAGAGTACCTCAGGGCTCGGTTCTAGGCCCTCTGTTGTGGAACATCATGTTCAATTTCTACCCGAATAGTGGTTATATAATCGACTCATTCCAACTGAATCAATCGACACTTCTGATTAGTCGAGAAGTGAATTAATTCCGAACAAAAGGTGTTAATTTATGAAATGATTTGGATTGTGCCGGAAAATATCCGTAGTTAATTCAGAAAGTACCTAAACTGACTTCACACATTGAATCGATCATAATTATGATTGTTCTTGAGGTTAATTATAACTTACATTGGGCCTTGGTGTAGTGGAAGCCAGCGCTCATAGACATTATCGCAATCGTTTTTAATTCAGCCGCCAGCACGCTATCCAATATGCTGATAAGAAAATATTGGGTCATTTGTGTTTGGTAACACGGATTGTCCTCTGATGCCTATAACAATAGTAGGTCTATAATAAAGTACGTATGATGATCTCCAATAAGGATGGATATCAGGCAATATATAAGTAATTTGGTCCTCCAAATAATGTTCTTATGTTTTATTGAATTTACGGAAAACACATACCGCTTTCAGTTGAGCAATGTTCATGAGAAGCCTCGCATAAGAATACCGATTGGTACTGTTTGAAATCAACAATTTCCGAAGCCCATCCATTACCGCCGGAATTTTCTCAATTGCTTCTACCGCAGTTTCATTCCATTTTTGAATGGTTGACTGGTATTTGGTATGCTCACAGATATAATCGAAATATCGATCGATCTCTTCAGAATGATTTTGAAGAGCTTCTAAATAATTGAGAGTGCAAATTTCAATTTAATCAAGTTCCTGAATGTTTATTATTATTATTCATGGATTTTAGGATGCATAGTCCTTTCACAAGGGAGCTGAAAGATTTTATAATTTGTAGTTTGTTGTTTGCTAACTTTTATTTCAGTGTATGTGCACTAGTGGTTGTTACCATTCTATTATTCTTTCTTTTGTCATTACACTTTTCTCTATGAATATAGACACATTGTCAAATTTTATGTATATCTTCCATCCCCCTTGTGAAGGGAGTACGTATCCTAAAAGCAATAAATAATAATAGTTAACAAAATTTCTGATTATTATTTTTATCAATCAATCCATGTATAGTTTCCTCTACCGATAGTTAGGGAAGAATCGATGAAACTCGAAGACTGTTGAGTGCAGAGAATAAGACACAAAATCAAAACTTGTTTTTTCAACATTTCAAGGGTTCAATATTGAAATTCGTACATAAATATTGGACTTGATATTTTCACTGTAAATATATTCTATAGCACAAACGAATTATACTTTCTCTGGCATTATAACAAAACTGAAAACTATTCGGTTCGCGGCGGCTATAAATACGGGAAATTCGAAGTGATCACGCAACTGTGGTTACGTCATTTCAGGGGATAGCTATGCCACGTTGGAATTGTTAGAGCCATTTGTTAGCTCAGAGAGAAAATGGCAATGAAATAAGATGCTTCCAGTCTTGGATGGTGGCTAGACAGGAATTGCCGAGCTTCAATATCTGGTTCAATTTTTTCTCATAGTATAATGTCATTTTTACTTTTTTACAAGTACAATGTTTGATTTGATGATGGTTACACGTCAAAAACCTCGAAGCCATAATCTCCGTGTCAAAATCCCCGCACCACAATCCCCATATACCAAAATCCCCCAATCCAAAATCCCCACGTATGGAAATTCCCCAAACCAAAATTCCGGCCATACTAATTTCCCCAAAATGAAGACATATTTTTTATTGCTCATCAAGATATATATCCACTAAATTGGGTTTCCCTTTTTGATTCAAAATAAAATGGAGCGGCATTGCGATGTAAATGCACTTCTCTGACAAACAACATCATACTGATATTTACCGAGGAATTAAGAATTCCGAAGAAAAAGAATTTCTATGTAAGTGTGTGTGTATTTTTCTATACACAGACATGAGATTAATATCGTTGTCAATGCCCCTAGTAATTCATACAAGTGTAAACATCAACAACCAGTGCTCGAGCTACACTTGAATTGAAGAGCTAGAAAAAGACTTAATAGAGGCAACTATTGACGGAAGAAAGGAGAAGAGTTTGTGTACATCGATTGTGTGGCGAAGAGGAGCAGTGGAGCAATACGAATACTTTCTGAAAAAAAAAATGTTCATCATTTATTCAGTTATTGATGGAATCGTGTAATATATTTCTCTGTGAAAAATACGATTCTTCCATTTTGTAATGGCTCCAGATTGAGATCAATTGATGAATTAGTTTTTAAGTTCTGAATATTTTCACAAAATTACAAAATAAATGGATATTGCCCCGCCTCTAAGTATTGAAATTGAAAAATTGTATTTAATACAGCTTAGAGATTACAGAAAAATCCAAGTTATTGATAAAGATGATGGGTACGCACAAAAGTCCAATTTTCCGCGCATACTGTCACTGATTCATCTGCTTAATGAATTACCAGTCTGCCAGTGGACCTAATAGGGTATAAATATCATACGACCTATGTCAATAATCTTTGTATGGATTCCACAAATCTTGATCCCAGAAAATTCCTTGATTCCATAAAAACGTGTAAAATTAATTAATGTTATTGAATAATTTCAATGCATACCCTTTATTGTGAGTGTTTTTATGTTGAATTCAGGGATCGGCATTAATGATTATTTCATTAGAATATTTTTTGTTCTAATCACATTTACATTTGTAACTTGTCAATTGACATATCAAATGTTTTGATTACTTCATCAATTTGTCATCGTGATTGGAGTTCATCGATTAACCGATCAATCGTCAATTGGAATCGTGATGCGTCTAATTAATAAAATAATCAGTAATCAGTAATGGAAAGGGATTGATTATTGCATTAGTCGTTAATCACAACCAATAATCATTTCCTTGATCAATTATTTATCAATCACGTGAAACAATTTTTCGATCACTGAACGAATGATTAATCATCATTGCAATTTTTTTGATTGCTCAATCAATTTATAACGAAAACTAAGAAAATCCCGATTATTTCGAGAATTGTTAATTTGATTTGAAGAATATTTATTACTGTGTCAATCATTAATTCAAATTTATCGTCATTCATTGTTCTATTTAATCCTCAATGGAAGTCCAATTTTTTCAATTACTCGATTTATTGTTAATGGTAATATACAACAATTAATTTTTTTTTCATCATAATTGAAATACACAACAATATCTTCAATTTTAAGTGTGATTGTGTACCTAAAAATTTCCAATTTTTTTATCTCATCATCAATGGTTCATATCCTTTAGAGTCAGTCGAAGTCAATGTAGAAATAATTTTTAAAGTGGAAATCATGCCGATTCCGATATTTCACGTTTTCAACCTTTTTTTTGTGAACGTGGTGAACAGTGAGTAATTGCATCAAAAATACTTCGTTACGATTCTTAACGGAAATTATTTCTTTACTATTGAGAATATTTTCATGAATCTCGGAGACTGAGTTGATCATACATATTACATGAGAAATTACAAGCACTAAATATCAGGAGGATGCCGGGTTTGAAAACAAAAACATACTCCCATAATCCCGTTAAGTTACAAATTTTCATTTCAATTATTTCTCAAGTTATCGCATGTACAAATATTTTAAGAAAACCATAGATAAGGAGAAATGACTATGCAACTTGTCCATGGTGAGCACATATTTTTTGATTGAAACGAATAGATATCATTCGACATTTATGAATAGATGAACTATGAAATACATTATTTTAAAAGCAATAAAAAATCTGGAATATGGATGGAAAAGTTCATTAAATTATGAACCGATCGTTCTGCATTGGGTATATAATGATCTAGCAAGCGATACGCGCGCACCCTGTTCTAGTAATCGAAAAATTCCCAACGTTGATTACTGATTAATGGAGTAATCGGGAATTGTCAGTTTTGATTACAGATGGATTCGAGTATTGGAAAATTATGAATCTTAACTGATGATTATTTGAAAAGAATCACATACTCTCATGAACATTACTCATTGAAAAAGTAATGGTATTTTCCTGAACTCTCATTAATAATTAACGAAAGGAATGTTAAATTTTTTTAATCAATTAACTATTCATGGAGTAATGAAAAAAGAGTAGAATATGATTGACAATTTATAGAATAATTCGTCAATCATCCGCTCTTATTAATAATTAATCGAGTAATCAATAATAATTGACTGATGATTACTCATTGACTAAAAGAATGGCACTTATAATAAAAACCAATGAATGATTAATCAAATAGATGTAGAGAGTATATCTCTAGGCTGGACTTAAAACACTGGAGAAACGGCTAAAACAAACTGGACTGGGGCAACTCTACGTGGGAATGCCATCGGATGGACTGCGTCTATTATTTTAATTATTTTATTTTCATTTTTTATTATTTTTCTTCTCTGGGGATGGGAACGAAATGTAAAAACCCGAGAGGGTATACATGTGGAACTAATAAATAAATACTATATGTATATCTTCAATTGACAGATACGCTACGTTATATACAAATTTTCAAGCATGAAAATAATCAAAGGTGAACGCAGTTGATTCATATTAATACAAAAAATTATAATGATGGATGATCGATAATGTTTGCAATACTCGATCAATTTCCTTCCGACTAAATTCGCGAATTCATTTATCGATTATTTCAATATTCAGACATCTACGAATGTTTCGTTACGTTTTCCCTTCTCAATAAAATCGCGCAAGTTCTCCTCGTATCGGGATGTGAATAATCTCAAAGAAATTAACTCAGAGTGATTCCCCGAGCTTTTATGGTGAAATTCTATTCCCCTCAATGGTGTCGGTGGATAAACTTCAACGGGGAGAGCTTCAAATCGTAGTTGAACTGAGGAGTCAGTATTTTCTGATAATTCGCCCAACTTAGTCCAGTTATCATCAGAGGCTTGCGGGTGTGAGAGATGTGCACGAATGTTGTTTCGTTTCATCGATATTCTTTTTACGCTAAAATTGAAAAAGAGTTATCAAACCATAATTGCATAATAACAACATTGTTAATGAGAATGACATTGTCATATTCTCTCAATTGATGATAAATGCTATTTTTCTCACTGTTATTTAGAATTTGGATATCATGAAATATACCGTGAGAGTAATTTTCCAGTGGAAAAGTTGAACCTTCGTGCAGTGGCTTTGATGGAAAAGCTATGAGTCTCCGTGAACCTAACTCCTGCAAATATTAAAATAATTCACGGATTTTTCGAAATGAAATATTCGACAAAGACTTAAAAAATTGGCAATCTTCTAATCCTCTCAGCTCAACTTATGAAAAGTCCCAGAGTAGAAATTGTACACGATTCGTTCAAATACACGCTCAAATTTTAATGGATGATTCATCCAGGTGCGAAATGCACAGGGTATCATATGAATTCATGAAATCGACTTTGAGTACGACGTGAGTGAGTTGATTGTGTGTTGCTGTAAAAATATAACGTGATGCATTTGAATTTTCTACATTCGAATACAAAATATTGCACAGAAATGGCTGAGTTCAAGCAATTTTCTACAGTTCATGTGATTAATTTGTTGAATAGCACATGTCTCTTTTCATGCGACGTCTTTTTTCAGAAGACAGCCAAAAAATTTCAAAACAACGGAATAGAGAAAGAAATTCATTACCAACTACAGCATATTGAGGTGGAAAAGTAATATTGCCAAGAAAGAATTCGCTTAGGTCCGTATGCCTGATCATTTTTTTCGGGAGATTGGAAGGAAGAGGAACCCAACTCTGTGAAGCGGCATCAATCCAACCATTCGGCAACAATTTTCCCTGTTTTATTTGTATATGGAGAGTGTTATTCTTTAGGACAAATCGTAGGCCGGTTACAACTCTGACGAATTAAAAATACAGTATTACCATGTGGGAAGAAAACAGATTCATGCTATCAATTTCAATCAAACTGTAAATTAATTGAGCGTGAACTCACTGGTTAGCACTCAGATTAGCATGATTCGAAGCCAAGCTGATCGCAATTCTTGTCTCCCACGGTGGTTGTGTACCCGAATCAATTGCAAAATATGTTTCATCTGAAATAGTTAAAAGTTTTTTCCAAAGCTCATGCAAAATTTTGTCAACTTAAATTTCTCTTAAAAACCAAATTACCTGAGGCCACAGCATCAGATTTATGATCACAGGCTTCTACATATTGTGGAGCTATTTGCATAGCCTCAGCAAATGCTTTAACGTATCTCATAAATCGATCCTTGAAATCATCTCGAAATCTCCATACAGTTGATTCCATGCCTATTTTACAGTGAAAAGTATAGATCTTTCGGAATAATAATTAAATGTCTAGGTGAATGTAAGGAATGGATATGGATAAGGAAAATTTTTCCATGTACTACTTGCACAAACTATGGATTATTTGTTATTGGGTACGTTGGAAAATGAATCTGAAACTTTCAAGGACTTTGGCAGCGCCATTCTAGCACATTATAGAATTTTTTCCGTCTGTAGATACTGTGGAGTTGCCTCAATCATTCTAGTGGCAATTCAATGGGTAAATGCAAAAATTCATGATAGCAATCTGAATAGAGTTTTATGCAAAAAAAAAATACTATGATCTGTATCATATTGGGTTCCATGGAGTCGGAATACCAGCCACCTCCTCGTGATTGACTCTGATGGGTGACGTTAACTCTGAAGAGAATGTCTGCGAAACTCTGTCGGTGTGAATAAAGTGACGGGACCCTCAGTGTATTAGTGCAACATAAGACCGATTCAGCGGCGCATGTACAAAAACACAAAATGGTAAAAAGCGGGGTACTGGAATTCTCTTCAGAGGATTAAGTGCTGGTAGGAGACGATTTGGAATAGAAATTCGAAGGCCAACCCAATGAAGTCACAGTTTTTCAGCATTATCATTCAATTTTCAGCACTTACGTTTTTGTGCGTTATTGAAGTGAAACTTCTTTAGGCACGGCAGTGCGAATCGACAACTAAAACGCGGATCGTCACAAAAAGCGAGACGATTTGAGGGGAGTCGTTAAGGAAAGTCTACAACAGACGCGCGTTGTCACTTTACGCGACATTGCTAAGATAAAAGGAGAGTATAATTAAAGGAGAGTCTACAACAAACGCGCGTATTTCGTTTACGTCGCGTTGTAATAAATATAATTCAACTGTTTTTCAATAGTTTTTGATAGTTGGAAGCGTTGCGTACGTCTTGCGATGAATCGATCGTAACATCATCTTATTAATTACCTTAGCAACATCGCGTAAGCTGACAATGCGCGTCTATTGTAGACTCTCCTTTAGAATAGGAAAGCGTCGGGGAGTGGGGGAGTGGAACATAACAACATGGCTCTAGTAACTACTCCGCTCATGGCGTATAGTGAGAACACTCTGCGTTGGAGACGCCACCTCCTGAATAGAGAATCGCGAGTAGAGAAAATTATGGATAGATTGCATATCGAGATTTTCATAGAGCAATCATCTCTTCACATTTCAAGCCTAGGGAAATTTCCCTTCTGCCGCGCGTGGCCACCACGCACACATATTTTTTTAGCTATTGGAGTATTTATCTTACCTCCGTTTATAGTGGATTCATAGACTCTACACGAGAGACTTAGTGTAACCATAGCCTTCACTTCACTAACGATGACTGTTCGAAAAATTTGTGTCAAGACATGCTGAATCGACCACGAGCCCATGCATTGAGTCCCAGCGAAGATCTACAATAATATTCAAACGATAAAGAATAATCATAGTCTTAGAAGGAATACATGAAACATCCGGCCTTACTGCACTCTCGTAAGCAATAAACTCGATGAATCCTCTTCTTGACCCTAAATGTTTCGAGGATGATAGGAGCCAGTTTTCGAGTTGATCAATTTCGCTGGGGATTACTTTATGAACAAGAGGCACCCCATAACAACTAGAATAACGTAAGGTTTTCTCGCTGTACTTGGTGGTCAGGTGAAAGAAATGATCGAACCAACTGATATGATCAGAAAACTCTTCCTTTATCGTGATCTTTAACTCTGCAGAAAGAAATGATCTGGTCGCATTTTTGATGAGGGCAATAAGATCATTGATTTTCATATAATAGTTCAACTCATTAATTTTTTGCATTATATAATGGAAATCCTCTGCTAGCTCAGATCTATCATTTTTAAAAATTGAGTCTCTTTTCACCAATTGATCAGAACTCTCTTCTTCCATTTCAATCATTCTTTTCATAAAACGATGTACTTTTTCAACTGAAATTAGATTTTTCAATTTTCTACCAGTATTTCAAGATTTATGATAAATAATAATTCAATGTGGCTGTAACTAGCCATCAGTCGTTCAGTCGCCACTGAGTTGTTTTTGGCAGGGACTGTAGGCTCTGGCGGCTACGTGCATTTGAACTACGGTCAACGAAAAAAATCATTAACAATTCTTTAACATTAGCGCTATTGCAAATTTTCAATTGCAAAATATTCAGGAGGGTCCCCCCAGTAAAAAGAAAAAAAAATTATTAAAAAACTTGGTTTTCCCCCTACATATCCTCCTTTGACCACCCAGGAAATTGTTTTTTAATAATTTTTTTTTTCATTTTACTAAAGGGACCCCCCTGAATATTTTGCAATTGGAAATTTGCAATAGCGCTAATGTTAAAGAATTTTTAATGATTTTTGCTTCCGAATGGAAGCTTTGTAATCGACCAATTTTTCGATTTTCCAATTTTGCCTGGAAATGATGTAGAATGGTCTGAAACGTAAAAATACGAAGTTTGGAGCCAATGTCTGTCTGTGCGCATGTCCACTCGGTGGTCACTTCGTTGTTTTTTGAGTAATTAATTGACTAAATCACGTCCAAAAAATCTGAAATTTTGTCAAATAGTTGGTATTAGTTAGGGCTAGTTCTATACCAAATTTCATCAAAATCGGTCCAGTAGTTTTAGAGAAATAGTGATTTGTTTGTAAATCGTTTTTCGTCAATATCTCGAAAATGACTTGAGCGATTAACTTTTTTTTTTTTTAAAAATCTCCGTCTCGACGTCTTCTATCGAATTGAATTGGAATATATATACCCGTTGGTGGAAAGTTTTCGAGATATGGCCATTTTTCTGTTTTTCGCTGATAATCCTTGTCATGACCCTAGTTTCTGTAAAAATTGAGATATCAACTTGAAATTTGGTACGAAGGTATATCTTATGGTTGCAATATGTGGTATAAAAAATCAGCTCGATTGGTCAGTTAGTTCCGGAGATATTCAACTGTGTATGTAAATTGATTTTATTCAATATCTCAAAAACGACTTGACCGATCAACTTTTTTTTTTTTTTTAAATCTTCGTCTTGATGCCTTCTATCTTAATCAATCAAAATATGTATACCCGTTGGTAGAAAGTTTTCGAGATATTACCCTTTTTCTGTTTTTCACTCATAATCCTTGTAATCACGCTAGCTTCCGTAAAAATCGAGATATCAACTTGAAATTTGGTATGAAGGTATATCTTATGGTTGCAATGTTTGGTATTGAAAATCAGCTGGATCGGTCAGTTAGGTCCGGAGATATTCAACTCTGTATGTAAATTGATTTTATTCAATATCTCAAAAACGGCGTGACCGATCAACTTTTTTTTTTTTCAAAATCTTCGTCTTGATGCCTTCTATCTTAATCAATCAAAAGTTTGAAATAAAAAATGTTCTCCATGTCAAAAGGCACATTTTTTGTCCTACGACTTGAAGAGAATCATTTCATTTGTCGATAACTTAGTTTTCTCCTTTATTCTGCCGTGATTATAGATTTCTTTCGTCTCATTCCCTGTCGATCGATTGAATGACCTACGAAGAATGCAAATAAGAAAACCGGGAAGTTGTTTAGTTGTTGCGACCCTCTCAACGGGTCACGCCAACCGAAACTCATTACTACTAGCGCACCCGCCTATGGGAGCGAGCTTGCGAGCGACCAACAATATGCGCATAACAGCCGCACCACTAGTTTTTTTTTAAATCTTCGTCTCGTCGTTTACTGTCAGAATTAACCAAAATATGTATACCGGTCGATGCAAAGCTCTAGGGATAGGGCCAATTTTCTGTTTTTTTCGAAAAATTCTTGTAAACACATTAACTTTTGAAAAAATCGAGATATCAACTTGAGATTTCGTATGAAGGTGACTCTCATGATTGCTATGTTTGGTATTTAAAACCAGCTAAATCGGACAGGTGATTCCGGAGATATTCAACTTTGTATGTGAATCTATTTTATTCAACATCTCGAAAACGACTCAACCGATTAAGCTGAAAAAGCAAGCAGGCGGCCGTAGTTATGCGGCTGCAGTTATGTGGCTGTAGATATGCGACTGCAGAATATGCTCATTTTGCACGCGTTCCTTTTCTTGCCATCAATCGATAGATGGTAAACTTCCGAATGGTCTCTCTTTATTTATTTCTTTCTCTCTTTCATTTTTATTTTCATTTTTTGGTATCATTTATTACATGCAATTTGAAGGTTAAGGAAAAAAAGGTTTGTCGGTTTAGGTTCAATCATTCTTCTTATCATCCTCATTGCTGCGTTCTAGTTCCCATTTTTGCTTCCGAATGGAAGCTTTGCAATCGGTCGATATTCACATTTTCTAATTTTATCTGGAAATGATGTAGAATGGTCCAAAACATAAAAATATGATGTTTTGACAAAAAGTCTGTATGTTCCCCTGTCCACCTGGTGGTCATTTTTTCGTAAATTAAATATTAAAGGGACAAAATTTGTTCCAAAAAATCTGAAATTTTGTAAATTAGTTGGTATTAGTTATAGCTAGTTCTGTGCCAAATTTCAGCTTGATCGGCCGATTAGTTGCTGAGAAATAGTGAATTGTTTGTAAATCGTTTTTCGCCAATATCTCGGAAACGAATCCATCGATCGGCATTTTTTTTTTTAATTTTCATCTCGATGCCGTCTATCTTATCCACCTAAAATATGTATACCGTTGGATGCTAGGTATCTGAGATATGGCTATTTTTCTCTTCTTCACTGGAAATCTTTCTGAACACGCTAATTTTGGAAATAACCGTGCGATTATTTTGAAATTTGGCCTGAATGTGTCTCTTATGACTGCAATGTTTCATACCAAAAATTTCATACCAAAAATAAAATTTTGTATTTTTCAAGTCCAAAATCCCAAAAACTATGAAAACCTACTATACCGACGGGAGGTATCCTAATCTCTGCTTGCGACGGGTTCCGTTACCCCTTAATCGACCGTTTAGTTTTGGAGATATTCAACTTTGTATGAAAACCTGTTTTATCCGATATCTCGAAAACTATTCGATCGATTAATTTTTTTTTTTTTTCAAAATTTTCGTCTCGATGTCTTCCATCTCAATCAATTAAAATATGTATACTCGTTAGGGCAAACGTTTGAGATATAGCCATTTTTCTGGTTTTGAACAAAAGTCCTTGTAAACACGCTAAACTTCGATAACTTTCGATAAAATTGATATATCAACTTGAAATTTGGCATGAAGGTATCTCATATGATGGCAATGTTTCCTATTTAAAATCAGCTCAATCGATCAGTTAGCACCTTTCGGAAGCCCACCATCAATTGATTGATGGCAAGAAAAAGAACACACGCAGAATGAACAGACTCTATAGTCGCACATCTACAGCCGCATAGCCTCGGCCGCCTGCTTGTTTTCGTCAACCGTAGTTCAAATGCACGTAGCCGCCAGAGCCTACAGTCCCTGCTAAAAACAACTCAGTGGCGGCTGAACGGCTGACGGCTAGTTTCAGCCTTATGATAATTCATAATAATATGAGTATGTTTTTACCTAGATCGAAGATGTCATCGAATGAGCAGGAAGGCTGATTACTGCAAATTGCCAAATTAATTATGAATAGTCAATTAGTAATTCATCTATATATTATTCAACTCCATATTCACCATTCGTCCAAGACTCTCCCAGGTTTGTAGTCCGTCAGCATCTTTTCTAAATAAAGTTTGTAGGGAAGTGAATGTAACCGCAGGGAAATAAAACCAGCATATCCCTCAACACCTTTATGGAACAATCCAATTCCCCCTAATGGTGTTGGTGGATCAGTTACTACAGATATTCCATCGAATAATGGTAGTACTGATTGTCCAACATCAGATTTCCAAGTCGACTGATGGAGTTCCACGTAGTGTTTATCTGAGTCCGGTTTATGAAAGAGATTCTCACCATAAACTGAGTTTACTGATACAAATCGTAATTTATCACTGAAATAAACAAGAAATGAATAGTCAAAGTTCACACAGTGTTTTCTATTGAAGATTATCTAGAAAATATATGTGATTATTCCTACTATTCAGCATCCTGTTTGGTGAGAATGCGGATTGTATCCGGCAGTAAAATGCCCTTTTCATAGTCAAACTTTTGTCCAATTACTCGAAGAGCAATTTTAGAATCATTAACGAATTGAACTCCTAAAATTGATAAAATGGCAGAATTATTCATGGAACGCCACAAAATAGGAGTATTACCGTCTTCTCCATGATACAATGACTATTCATGAGAGAGGAAGTTCTAATCACCAACAAGAACATATCCCAATGGCACGATGAGATCATTGAGAATGAAAGCTTTATACGTGTGATTTAGATACGTCATTGGTGAATCGGTCGGAAGCGGAACCCAAATTCGGGAATTGCGATCAATTTGACCATTGGGTTGTAGATTTCCTTCTTGTATTTGTATATAGAGGGTCTTATTCTTGCGTCTAAACCGTGCACCAGTGATAACCCTAGAAAATTCAAAGTTGGGAAGAATGTTTGGGCGATAAATTATGGTTGATGAACGAGAGGGGGTGATTGACTTATCATTAACTCACTTATTATTAGTAACATTACTCAGACTTAAGCCCAGGCTAACCGAGGTTTCGTTTTCTGTGGAGCAGCTACAAAGGCAATTAAAGGGATCACCTTCCCTTATACTTAAAAAAAAGTCCCCTTTGCCACTATTGCATGTATTTGACTTCTTCCCAAAATGGCTTTCATACGTTTTTATCCACTGCCATCGTTTATGATTAGGAGTCTCCTGTTGCTGAAATCATTTTTTAATGTTGATCACTCATCGGCGAAATGATTCGATAATAATGTGACATTTAATCCTTAATTCTCATCCATGAAAATGTGAATAGTTTTCTATCATTTTTATTACCGCCCCACATGCCCACAGTGCTACTGTTGGCTTACAGTCTCTGAGGACTCCATGGCATTCATCTGCAGGACGCCAAGGATGATTATCGTAACAGACGTCCTCTTTAAGGCCCTCCGAGATGAACCAAGACGGATGTTCGAGGCCTTCCATTTCAAAATATGTTTCATCTGATTGTAAAATAAAAAAATTTCAGAATTGATAGAGTAATCGATTACTTTGGTTCGGAACATGATTGAAAAAGAATATTGAAATTGAAATAAAGAATTAATAGTACCTTGAACCCACCCATTTGGGGGATCACAGGCTCTCACTGCTCCCTGATGGGCTATCTGCATTGCGTCTATGCCCGCGGTGAGGTAAATAGGAAACCGCTCGCCGATGGCTTCCCTAGCTTGCGCTTTGGCTTGATTCCATGCTAATTCAGGATCAGAGGAAGATGGATTTATCAGAAGAAAGCTATAATTAGCAATATATATATTTGCCTCTTCAATGAAATAGTACCAATGCAGAAATTAAAGCGGTAATGCAGCTTATCGACTTGAATGAGAACTTTTTTGCGATGTAAATTGGACTGGAGCGACGCAATTTCTGCACGGATAGTGGTTATATACATGATCGACCCTTTCCAAATCGTATTTATAGTAGTTTAGTTGTATTTATAACTGTGGCTGAATCAATCGACACCCCTGACTTGCCATCAGTCGGGAAATGGATTGATTCCAAACGCAAGGCGTTAATCCATAAAATGATTTGGATAAACTCAGAAAATATTCGAAATCAATTCAGAAAGTACCTAAATCGATTCATAATAAACAATTAATATAATAAAGCGATCGTACCTAAATTGCTTCTGCATTGAATCAATCATAATTATAATTGTTCTTTATGTTAATTATAACTTACATTTGGCCTTGGCGTAGAAAGAGCTTATAGACATTAACGCAATCGTTTTCAATTCAGCCACCAGCGCTCTATCTAATATGCTGATAAGAAAATATTGGGTTGTTTGTGTTTGGTAACACGGAGTGTCCACTGATGCCTATAATAATAGTAGGTCTACATTAAAGTACTCACGATGATCTCCAATAAGGGTGGATATCAGGCAATATGTAGAGAATTTAGTTTTTTAAATAATTTTCTTATGATTCGTTGAATTTGTAGAAAATACATACCGCTCTCATTTGAGCAATCTTCATGAGAAGCCCCGGATGATAATACGGATTGGTAATATTTGGAATCAACAAGTTTCGAAGCCCATCTATATTCGTCGGAATTTCATTAATTACTTCTGCCGCAGTATCATTCCATCTCTGAATGGTTGACTGGTATTCGATATGCTCACAGATATGATCGAAATATCGATCGATCTCTTTAGAATGATTTTGAAGAGCTTCTAATCCTTCCATTATAATTATTTCATTTAGCGACTTATCGGTGAGATTCTTGAGATTTTCAAGTTGAGTTGATACATACATCTGAAAGTTTTTCGATTGTTCTGACAATTGGCGGAGTTCCTTCGTGAATGTCTTTATTTTCTTATCTGAAAGAAATAATTCAGAATGCAAATTTCAATTTAAGCGAATTTCTATATATTTATTATTATTATTCATTGCTTTTAGGATATATAGTCCCTTTGCAAGGGTAATGAAATAATTGTTTCTACCGATAGTTAGGGAAGAATCGATGAAACTCAAGGACCGTTGAATGCAGAAAATAAGACACAATATGAAAACTTTTTTTTTCAACATTTCAAGAGTTCAATATTTAAGTTCGTACATGAATATTGAAATTGATGTTTTCACTGTGAGTATATTCTATAGCATGAACGAATTACTGTCTCTGGCATTGTAAAGAAACTGAAAAATATTTAATTCGCAGCGGCTATAAATACGCAAAATTTGGAGTGATTACGCAACTGTGGTTACGTCAGGGGATAGCTGTGCCACGTCGGAATTAATAAAGCCAATCGCTCATTCAGAGAGAGAAAATCACACTGAAATATGATTTTTCCACTTTTGGGTGGTGGCTAGACAAATACTCTGCTATCACGAACTGTTTTCCAGACAGGTATATTGCCGAGAGTCAATAACTGGTTCAAATTTTTTTTTCCTTGTCTATATATTCTTTTCTCCTGATATACTTTTATTTTTGCTCTTTTAGAAGTACAATGTTTAATTCGATAATAAACATTCCTTTCCCAATACATCGATTGTGCGACGAAAAAGAGCAGTACGAACACTTTCTCAAAAAATGTTTATAATTTATTTAGTTGCTGATGGAATTGGGTATTATATTTTTCTATGATTGTATACAATTCTCCCATTTTGTAAAGGACCCAGATTGAGATCAATTCAATATTGTCCCACCTCCAAATATTTACCAAACAATTACGCGGATGCCCCTCCGATATTTATCTTCAACAAAAATTGCAGCCTCCTAGCTCATCAGAAACTGAGGGCATTTTCAAACATAAGATTTGAGGACAGACAGAGCTGACCTGTAAATTAAATAGAAGGATCTTTTCTCCATATCTACAATTTTTTTCTACGTTTTTGGATATCTCTTATGAATTATTGATCGGATCGCTGCGTAAAAATATAATATATTTCCGTTGGATTATCATTAATTAGCCCACCAAGTTTCATTACATAATTTGTGAGAAATCTTAAAAAAAACTGCAGATAAGGAGGAATTATTCTTGATAAAAATCTTCTCTGAATCAAAATGGATGACTCAGTTGAATAAACATTACACTCGACTAGAAATTTGGATACGGGTCTGATCCGGGCCGGACGTGTTTGGCCAGACTCCGCACGTCAGTTCCGGATCCGCCCCTAGTCAAGAATGTAACGCGTTTTGTCATCCGGGCCTGATCAGGCAGCCTTACGGTTGCTTTTTATCCATTAAATATTCATTGGAAAATTAATAAATAAAATCAATGCAGAACGATAAATATATATTAATATTAATATAACATATTTATGTTCTCCATTGATACGAATATGAAAATAAAGAAAAAAAAATTGTTCCCACGGGGTCTCGAACGCCTCCCGGTCACCCATCCAGTTACTGACCACGCTCGATGTTGCTTAACACTGATCGCTGGATTCCCGAGTGTCCTAGTCTGCTATGCTGGAATTATTGAAAATACATCTTTCCATGTCTCATTAAACTGATACAGCTGATTTTTTTTTAGTCTATTGTACCATCCCCTCAAGATAATTATTCATAATAAATACACATTTTCATACATTATTTTCATGTTATAGATTTAGGAAATATCAATTATTGATTTTTCAATCTTTTTCTGAATCGGTGATTGTTGAGCATCGAAAAATAAAATAGGATTATGATATCATTAGGGAATATATCATTTCCACGTAAATTGATTCTTAATGATTTGTCAATAGACAAAATAGCATTTTGGACATCCGACCAAACGTGTAAGTTCCTTCTAAGGGCCTGATCCGGTGGCTTTTCTCGGACTTATAATTTTTATTCCTATGGTATCTGACTCAAGGAGAGGGCGAATATTATTTCTGATGTCGATGTTCATATTTTTGACCCTCTGTTCGATTCATACCATTCTACCCCCATTTATAAGATTTTTTTTGCATCCGACAAACGTATACGGCCGTGATACTTACCCCATCAAGCTGGCCGGATTGAACTTAACATTAATTTAAATCCGGCAGCCGGGGGAATGCTTATTTATCTGGTCCTGATACGTTTAACCTACGGCCAGCCTGATCAAGATGACCGTACGAACAACAGATCCGGACCTGATGTGATATCAAGTTGGCCCCATCAAATTTCTAGTCGGGCCGAACTTGTCACGTAATCGTATGGGGCAAAACGTATTTTATTTGTTTGATAAAAATTACTTTATAATCATGAAAAATTCTGGAACGGAAGGGAAAATTCCATTTTTTTTAACTTTTGCGTTTATTTCCGATAAAGATAGCCCATTTTGTCCCACGATTATGTGACAATTTGGGTAATTTATACTCTATTTTTATCTCCGTGCTTATACCGCATCATCGACATTGCTTTATTTTCGTGGTCTTGAACTTAGATTACAGGCCTGTTTGTATTATATAGATAGCTGTGTTATCTATTCTTATCTAGGAGGGAAAAATGAATTGAAGCAAATACAGCTTGGCGAGTATAGAAAAATACAAGTTATTGATAAAGCATACCATCTCGCCCGGGACAGTTCTTCCACGCAGGAGCTCTAGTCACTCGACGCCACTGATATCCATATATATTTGTAAATATTTTTAAGGCTTCCCTTGCGGAATACGGCGAGACTCGCCACCTCTCGCATTTTTCCAGTTGGCGAGAGGTTGGCGAGAGTTGGAGCAACTGAGGGAGGGGACGCCTCCCACTTTTCTCCACTATACACTCGCCTACCTCTCGTCATTTTTCTCGCGGCGAGAGTTAGGTGAGACCTTCCATTGTACTCTCGCCTACCTCTCGTCATTTTTCTCGTGGCGAGAGTTAGGTGAAACCCTCCACTGTACTCTCGCCTACCTCTCGTCACTATCGTCACGGCGAGAGTTAGGTGAGACCTTCCACTATACTCTCGCTTACCTCTCGTCATTTTTCTTGCGGCGAGAGTTAGGCAAGACCCTCCACTATACTCTCGTGCACCTTTCGTCATTTTTCTCGCGGCGAGAGTTTAGTGAGACCCTCGACTCTACTCTCGCCTACCTCTCGTCATTTTTCTTGCGGCGAGAGGTCAGTGAGACCCTCCACTGTACTCTCGTCTACCTCTCGTCACTATCGTCACGGCGAGAGTTAGTACCCAAAAAATAAAAATCTTAATTTGAGCTTTTCGATCTCAATTTGAGATTTTCGAAAAACTTAAATTAAGCTTTACAAAAATCTTATTTAAATACATCAAAAAGCTCAATTTGACTTTTTTCAGTGCTTAATTTGAGATTTTCAAAAATCTTAAATTAAGACTCCCGAAAAGCTCGATTGAAGCTTTTCGGTATCTTCAAATTGAATCTTCAATTGTTAAATTAAGATTCAAAAATCTCCAACTAAGATTCAAAAATTATTAATTAAAATTTTCATAAAGCTTAAACTGAGCTTTTCGAAAATCTCAATTTGAGACGTTTAGAAAACTCAATTTAAGCTTTATGAAAATCTTAAATTGAGCTTCTGAAACGCTCAAATTGAGCTTTTTTGAAGCTCTCAATTTAAGAACTAGAAAATTTCAATTCGACTTATTTTTTTTTGGGTGAGGTGAGACCTTCCACTGTGCTCTCGCCTACCTCTCGTCATTTTTCTCGCGGCGAGAGTTAGGTGAGACCTTCCACTATACTCTCGCGCACCTCTCGTCACTATCGTCATGGCGAGAGTTAGGTGAGACCTTCCACTATACTCTCGCGCACCTCTCGTCATTTTTCTCACGATGAGAGTTAGGTGAGACCCTCGACTCTACTCTCGCCTACCTCTCGTCACTATCGTCACGGCGAGAGTTAGTACCTAAACAAAAGAAATCTTAATTTGAGCTTTTCGATCTCAATTTGAGATTTTCGAAAAGCTTAGATTGAGCTTTTCCAAAATCTTATTTAAATACATTAAAAAGCTCAATTTGACTTTTTTCAGTGCTTAATTTGAGATTCTCAAAAATACTAAAATAAGACTTTCGAAAAGCTTAATTTAAGCTTTTCGGTATCTTCAAATTGAATCTTCAATTGTTAAATTAAGATTCAAAAATCTCCAACTAAGATTCAAAAATTTTTAATTAAAATTTTCATAAAGTTTAAACTGAGCTTTTTGAAAATCTCAATTTGAGACGTTTAGAAAACTCAATTTAAGCTTTATGAAAATCTTAAATTGAGCCTTTGAAACGCTCACATTGAGCTTTTTTGAAGCTCTCAATTTAAGAATTAGAAAATTTCAATTCGACTTATTTTTTTTTGGGTGAGGTGAGACCTTCTACTATACTCTCGCGCACCTCCCGTCATTTTTTCTCGTGACGAGAGGTAGGCGAGAGTACAGTGGAGGGTCTCACCTAACCTCGCCACAAGAAAAAATGACGAGAGGTGCGCGAGAGTATAGTGGAAGGTCTCACCTAACTCTCGCTGTGACGATAATGACGAGAGGTAGGCAGAGTACAGTGGGGGGTCTCACCTCACTCTCGCCGTGACGATAGTGACGAGAGGTAGGCGAGAGTATAGTGGAAGGTCTCACCTAACTCTCGCTGCGAAAATAATGACGAGAGGTAGGCGAGAGTATAGTGGAAGGTCTCACCTAACTCTCGCTGCGAAAATAATGACGAGAGGTAGGCGAGAGTATAGTGGAAGGTCTCACCTAACTCTCGCCGCGAGAAAAATGACGAGAAGTGCACGAGAGTATAGTGAAAGGTCTCACCTAACTCTCGCCATGACGATAGTGACGAGAGGTAGGCGAGAGTACAGTGGAGGGTCTCACCTAACTCTCGTTGCGAGAAAAATGATGAGAGGTGCGCGAGAGTATAGTGGAAGGTCTCACCTCACCAAAAAAAAAAAATAAGTCGAATTAAAATTTTCTAATTCTTAAATTGAGAGCTTCAAAAAAGCTCAATTTGAGCGTTTCAAAAGCTCAATTTAAGCTTTTCATAAAGCTGAAATTGAGCTTTCTAACCGTCTCAAATTGAGATTTTTGAAAAGCTCAGTTTAAGCTTTATGAAAAGTTTAATTAAAAATTTTTGAATCTTAGTTGGAGATTTTTGAATCTTTATTTAACAATTGAAGATTCAATGTGGAGATACCGAGAAGCTTAAATTAAGCTTTTCGAAAGTCTTATTTTAAGATTTTTGAGAATCTCAAATTAAGCACTGAAAAAAGTCAAATTGAGCTTTTTAATGTATTTAAATAAGATTTTTGAAAAGCTCAATCTAAGCTTTTCGAAAATCTCAAATTGAGATCGAAAAGCTCAAATTAAGATGTTTATTTTTTGGGTACTAACTCTCGCCGTGACGATAGTGACGAGAGGTAGGCGAGAATACAGTAGAGGGTCTCACTGACCTCTCGCCGCAAGAAAAATGACGAGAGGTAGGCGAGAGTATAGTGGAAGGTCTCACCTAACTCTCGCCGTGATGATAATGACGAGAGGTAAGCGAGAGTAGAGTGGACGGCCTCACCTAACTCTCGCCGCTAGAAAAATGACGAGAGGTAGGCGAGAGTATAGTGGAAGGTCTCACCTAACCCTCGCCGTGACGATAGTGGCGAGAGGTAGGCGAGAGTACAGTGGAGGGTCTCACCTAACTCTCGCCGCGAGGAAAATGACGAGAGGTGCGCGAAAGTATAGTGGAAGGTCTCACATAATGACGTGAGGTGCGCGAGAGTACAGTGGAGGGGACGTGGTGGGTGGTATCACTACCCTTTCATCCACCTTAAAAGGTGAAAAAACCGAAGAAAATTATCAATTAGCTAGCCGAGAGAGTCAAGAGAGGCGTCCCCTCCCTCACTTATTCCAACTCTCGCCTACCTCTCGCGTTGCTCTCTCCAACTGAAAAAATGTGAGTCTCGCCAACCTCTCGCGCATCTCTCGCGTAGTTCCGTTAGGGTGGTATCGTATTCGTGATAATTTTGTTCCTTTACAAAGCAAAAATCTATTATTATCAGCGGTAGACTATAAAAGAATAATCTTATTTCTCATCATACGCAAAGAAAATTTAATCCTTGCTAGGTAAATTATGAATTTCTTTGGAGCATGGGAGAGTTTTGTTGCAATGAGATTGACACTCGAACGATGCCATAAAGTATTCATATTTTTAAGCCAATCCTATGTGAATGATAAATGAATCACTAGTGCTAACGCAGACTGCATACATGCTGTAGGTATGCCCCAAATCATAGAGGCACGAGTATCCATATCTCTTATATACGACCTAAATCTCAGTATTATTTTTTCCACATTATTGAAAAACACAAAATAGATCCCAGGTGGGAAACGCCAAGCCTTGACAACCGGTCTAAGCTTGCACCAGCCTAGATTTCCAAGCCTTGGCATACCTAGGTTGGCCCTTGCTTGCACCAATGGTTCTACCAGGCTATGTCCAAGGCTGGGACTTAGGACCCTCGGATACCAGGCCCGGCCCAGTCTATGCCCAGGGCTTGTATCCAAGCCTTGCCAGTCCTGGCTCGGACCAAGCTATATCCAAGACTGGCACCCAAGCCTCGATGAAAACGGAATTCACATTGTACTTCAAAGCCTGGTGACATGTTTTGAACCAAGGCAAATCCAGGACTGGTATCCGAGCCTCAAAAGTATTAGGCTTGGACCAGGCTCTATCCTAGACTGGTATTTGAGCCTCGAAAAGAGTAGGCTTGGACCAGGCCCTATCCTAGACTGGTACCCAAGCCTCGACGAAGACCGGTTTTATATGGCATATTGAAGCCTGGTAACAAATCTTGGACCAAGGAGCATCCAGGACTGGTAGCCAAGCCTTGGGAGCATTAGGCTCCGACCAGGGTCTATCCAAGACTGGCACCCAAGCCTCGATAGAGACACCATTTTTATGCTACATTCTAGCCTGGTAGCAAATCTTAGACCAAGATGTTTCCAGGCCTGGTTGCCAAGATTCGGTAATACCAGGCTTGGACCGAACTATACCCAACCCTCTGCAATGACCGGACACGAATCAGGCTAAATCCCAAGTTCTCACGAGACTGGCTATCATAATATTGTTAACAATTGTTTGAACAAGAACAAAAAGTAATAGTTTTCAATGCTTCATACAATAATTCCGAGAAAATGGAATGTCAAGATCGGATGATTGAGGAAGAAGTGCTAGATTGAGTTCATAACCCGATTCAATGTATAGTGTTGAAAGGTGAATGGAATAGCGCAGTGGGCTAAGTTCGTGCTCCAGTTGCAGATCTTCAACAGATCTCCTGGACTGCACAATGGTGACCAAGCGATATATCCAGAGGCAACATAACCGGAGGGTTGGTCACCACCAATGAATGTGCGCCAACCGAATTAAAAATTATAATTAGTTACAAAAAACAATCAAATTATTAATTTTTCCGAAATTTTTTTGGATCTGACGGTGACGGGTTCAAGTCCTTGCGGGAACCATTTTTTTTTTTTCCAAATCTTTTGTCAAAATTATGATTGGAGTTGACTCACGTCGAGAACGACGCAAAAATTAATAATAATTGATGGGAAAATATTATTTAAACATTTTATGCAAATATTAATCGGATATTGGTTGAAGCTTGGTCCAAGGCTTGACCAAGGCTTGGCGTCTACCCATGGATCAAGCTTGAACCCGTGTTCCATTCCAGGGTTGGACCAGGCCAGAATACCAAGCCTCGGACAGGCTTGTCTAGCCTTGGTCCAAGCCTTGACCAGGCCTGGGCCGGGCGTTAATTCCCACCTGGGATGTATCGAATAATGACTCATGAGAATGCAAGTTTCATAGAAATTTATATGTCTTACTTACGTTTCCCAAATTGTTGGTTCGACCCATGGAGGGTCTCACCTTTTTCAACTTACACACCTACCTGAATTCTGAAGCAATTTACAAGGTATACCCATTTATTATCACAATCATTTCATCGTTCTGAGCGATATCAAATACTCTGATCACACTAGATTATTCATCGTGTTTATTTTCCTAGTGATTCTACATTGCTTTGACTATCTTTTCAGCTTTGTACTCACAATCCAACGAATACTTTTATAAATGATTGGATATCATCATTCTCACGTAAGGCATCATCGAATGATTCATCAGACGCATCACCAATCATCGTTGCTACCAGCCAGTTGTTCGCTTATGAGATCGATATATCGATTCTTCTTGTTGAACGTTCTTTCGTCCCAGAGTACTCTACCCTTATTGTGAGTTTTCGTGGTCGCCAAAAGTATACCATACAAGTGAAAATGATGACTCATTTCTATCGTGATTCTCCATACTCCGAGAGCTCCTACATCACACTAAATTAGAATAAGGTGAAAGGCAAAGTGTACAAGATTCTCACCAAATTATTACCCATTTGTATAAACGGGACTATTATTGTGCAATAACTATTATCACTAACCAACAGCATAAAATCAAATTTTTCATTTCACATTATTCATTAGCTTTCTTTATGACTGTCATAGCGGAATATGATTTAACAAGCACCTTTTTGAATGAATAAAAAATTAGACAGACCTATGATAGTTCATTATGTTTAAATATACTTGCATGTTATTTACATTTTTCAATGTGATGAATGAAAGTTCAAAGAGTCCAAGAGCACTTACTGCAAGAGGATTTTGACTCATCAAACGAAAAATCTTCAAATTCATTTGAAATTCTTGAGTCCCATAGTACCAAGTACATTCATACGCTGCTGTATTCGTTCGATTACTCTCAAAAATAATACCATCACCTGCCCAACAATAGGCCGTCAATTGGAGAAAACAACTCACTGTACCCAAGACAACGAATAGAGCAGGTCCAGGCTGGTTAAGACTGATGGTTTTCGTCTTAAGAAAATCAAGTTCAACACATAATGTAATAATCAATAATTACTACGATATGAATGATATTCACCACGAATATATGAATCGCAAGGAAGGATAGAGTCATCAAACTTGAAATTAATTGCGGTAGCAGAATAAACCCGTAGACTTCGTTTATTGAATTCACCATACTGTAATGTATTTTTGATGAATTGATCAATAAATTTACTAAGTATATCCGAAAATTTTTCCAGACAGTACGCATATATAATGGAACTGAATACTTCTTTGCCCTTATGGATATCATTTGAAATTGGATGTGTAAACTGAAATGAGCATCCCTCGGAACATCCTCAGAGCAACAAAGCTCCAGGCTGAATATATGCGCCAATTCATGACCCTGAAGTTTGCAGATTAAAAAAAAAAAAACTTTGACAATGCATATCTTGCAGGGAAATGGTGAGATATGGATAAAAAAAAATTATATATATTCAGCGGGTGTTGATTTAATCGTGATGATTTTCCGATATATCATTAGCTAGAACAAAAGGTCATTATTTACAGTACGAAATTATGAAAATAATCAACATGGAATATCTTCCCCTAGGATGATCCTATTGAAAAAAAAAAAAAAATCACATATTGAGCTTTATAAAATCTTGTCGTGATAATTTTCAATTTGTCTTTGATGCCATGAGTTAACGGAATGATCCGCTGAGATACACTTTAACTTTGACAAATTTTACTGTACATGTACACATAAATTATTCAACTGAAAAAACAAAAATTGTCACTGTCAGAAAAATTGAATATGTTCTCGTGATTTTTTTTCTTTTTCGTCTCCAATGTTCAATGCATGATTTATTCACTGTTTATTCTAATGAAAATGTTTAACATAGGATATCTTCGTCGATAATTAGCGAAAATTTGGCGAAAACACAGTAAATCTTGAGTTTTATTGAAGTCTCAACGTGACAATTTTTTTTACGCGGATTTCCTGTTATTTAGGTTATGTAAACACTTTATCATAAAAACAATGTCTTTAACATGGAATATGTTTCATAAAATAGATGATAGGAAGATTCAAAAAATATTTATGAATTATATTTGAATGAATTTTCACGTGAGCTCTACTTTTTTCTTACGTTTTCTATTTTTGAGGCCAATAATGTCATAAGGAGCAAACAAATCTAATTCAGCTCTGGCTGTGCGCGATATGGTGGCGACATCTATACCACCTTCAAATGAACCCGGGAATCAAAGGTGCATATTTGCATCTGATACAAATTGTGTTCCAAATTTGAGGTTTTTTTTTTCAATTACACGCCCTCATCAGATTAGAGAGTGAACATAGGTGAGTACACTAGAGCTCAACCCCCTCCCCCCTTTCCACCATTGTTCTTTCTTCGTTCACGCGTGGTTGTAAGTTGATCCTCCTAAAATCCATCGAAAATATTCCTCAGGTTGTGTTAATTCTTCGCTAATCAAATCAAACTTCAGTCACAAAAGTAATTAAATATGAGGGAATAATGAAATTTAATGATAATGAGGCGGTCAGTGCTATTTCACATTGTGTTAAGAATATTGCTGATCTAGAGGATGGCCCTACAAACAGAAGAATTTTTGATAATATCTGTAAATATCTAAAAATTCGAAAGCATTGGAAAGAAAGATTTCGAACAAATTTAGTGTTTGCCTGGCGTAAGAATCTCCGTAATTTGAGGACGAAGGTGCAAGACAGTGTGAAACAGAAAAAGAAGAAAGTTCAGAAGGAATGGTCTATGGAGGTACCACCCCATCCGCGGCAAACTGATGGTTACAACTGTGGAGTGTTTGTTCTTCACTTTATTGAGGAGATTCTAGCTAGTAATGTTACTCAGATTGGCCCACTCGATCCGGCTGAAAAGCGACGAGAAATACAAAAGGGTATTTTAATCAATTCTGATAACGTCGATGACCTCTGCTTGTATTGTGGACGAGGCGAAACGTTGATAAGAAATCAAACCTGGGTCCAGTGTAAGAAGTGCTACAGATGGGCAGAATTTTCTTGTCTTAATTATCTTGAGATGACAGAGGAGGAATTGAGTGATGATAAGTTTATTTTCAATTGTGATCTCTGTATCAAATTCTTTTCATTAGGTCGTAGATAAGTGAGAGGAGAATATTTTGATAGGTGATTTCTATTGATTCTCAGGGGACAACATTTATTCAGTGATTCATCAATAATTTTCTGTAAACGAAATTGTGTATCGACTTTGTAAGAGTTATTATCTTGTATATAATTATATTTTTGGTTTTTCCAGTACGAAAACTAGCCTCACGTGAAAATTCATTCAAATATAATTCATAAATATTTTTTGAATCTTCCTATCATCTATTTTATGAAACATATTCCATGTTAAAGACATTGTTTTTATGATAAAGTGTTTACATAACCTAAATAACAGGAAATCCGCGTAAAAAAAATCGTCACGTTGAGACTTCGATATAACTCAAGATTTACTGTGTTTTCGCCAAATTTTCGCTAATTATCGACGAAGATATCCTATGTTAAACATTTTCATTAGAATAAACAGTGAATAAATCATGCATTGAACATTGGAGACGAAAAAGAAAAAAAATCACGAGAACATATTCAATTTTTCTGACAGTGACAATTTTTGTTTTTTCAGTTGAATAATTTATGTGTACAGTAAAATTTGTCAAAGTTAAAGTGTATCTCAGCGGATCATTCCGTTAACTCATGGCATCAAAGACAAATTGAAAATTATCACGACAAGATTTTATAAAGCTCAATATGTGTTTTTTTTTTTTTCAATAGGATCATCCTAGGGGAAGATATTCCATGTTGATTGTTTTCATAATTTCGTACTGTAAATAATGACCTTTTGTTCTAGCTATAATGATATATTGGAAAATCATCACGATTAAATCAACTCCCGCTGAACATATAGAATTTTTTTTTATCCATATCTCACCATTTCCCTGCAAGATATGTATTGTCAAAGTTTTTTTTTTTTTTAATCAGCAAACTTCAGGGTCATGCCAATTCATCTAAACTGAAAATTACCGAACGATGTTCTGATAATGCTGAATACAAATAATAAGCTCCTGATTAGAAGTTTCATTCGATTGTTTAGAATACATAGGACCACATTCAAAATTCATGTCATGAGGATTATCTGATTTATCACTCATTTGAAAATCTGTATAAATAGTCAAACATTGACTCAAACGAAAATTGAGGATTCTCAATTGACTGGTAATGTGAAACATCAGGCCCGCGATGAAACAATCATGTGCTATAGCAGTAAAAGCAGCGAACGATGCCAATGTACAATTGAGTGCCGATGAAACCTGAGGATTCCATGAGTCAATGGAAACTTCTGTCACGAAAAAACTGAAAATTTATTCATACAAAATTTTAACCACACGTGAAAATAATGTAGGTACAGTAGACTCTCGTTATAAGCACTCTCGTTATAGTCGAACTTCCCCTCATATCGATTTTTTCGAAGATTAACGCTTCCCCCACTCTATTACCTTCGGGCCCTAAGATGTAAACAATCTATTGTTCTCTCTGGTGAGGCATATAGAATTACAGAAGAAATAAAAGCGAAAAATGAATTTCTCTCAAATTCGAAGTGCGTGGTGGTGGCAAAAAAATATAGTCGAATTCTCCGAATTCGCTTCTCCTACTGCCCCATGAGTTCGACTATAACGAAAGTCTACTGTATTGATAAGTCAACAAATATCCTATGAATTTCAACTGACTCATTGACGTAGAGTAATGGTAGACACAGAGAAAACTCCAAGATCCATATCATTGTGAATATGTTTATGAATCGTATTGTCTTCGTCAGGATTTTATTCCTATACAGAACTGAAAATATCTATTTCAACATGATCATGCAGGTAGTTTGTGGTTTCCTTCTTGAAGGTTAGGAGAGAAGTAGCTCATTTCAATTCCACATGAAAAACCTATCTCATTTCATGTGTTCCGTGACACCTACGATTATATAGTCTTTCATGGGAAAGTGACAAAAATTACTGTTCCTGATTATCCAATAAAGGATCCACAAACTCTCCCACGCAACGCTGAGGAACTATAGCACTTGGAAATTGACCGGAAAATCGGATATCCCAACTCACGTGGTTACAACCCTAGCTTTCAGCTAGAGTAAAAACTCACACGTGGATTTAAAAAAAAATCCAATTTTCCGTGCACACTGTTACTGATACATCTGCTTGATGAATTACCAGTCTCCTTCGAGCATGGTGGAATTCTCTCCCGATTAAGTATAGTTAAAATCAGTTCAACCTGGGAACGATGACATAGCATGTTCATATTTTTAATACAGCCACATGTAAATCCCAAACCCATAACTAGGGACAATGTTGACTCCAGAAAATTATGGTGCATTGTTATACCTCGGTACATGTAAGCCACTGCCTGTATTGGTGTGAGTGCCAATGTACCTAATAGAGTATAAATATCATACAAGCGTTGTCGATAATCTTTGTATGGATTCCACAGACCTTAATCCCAGAAAATTCCTCGATTCAATAAAAACATATGAAATTAATTAATGTTATTGAATATTTTCAATTCATACCCATTATTGTGAGTGTCTTTATGTTGAACGCGAGATAAGACTCTGTAAGAGAGAATCTTTTGCTAATCATGTTCAAATGTCACGATCGACTTCCGACGTCACTATGAACCCGCTAGTCCTTCTTTCCTGATCAGGGGCCGACTCTTCATGTATTATTGCGATCGTCATATAATATGCCATTATTTATTCATCTGAATGTATATATTATTAATGGAAATGTATCTGCTATTGATGGAAATGTATCTGTTATTCATGGAAATGTATCTGTTATTCATGCGCCCATTACCTGACATGAAATAATAATATACTACGCTTGGAGGGGGAACCTGGTACGCCAGATGTATGATATCATATGACGATGGAAAATCCAGCATAGCTGCGCGATACTCATGTAAAGATACCGTCTGCACATAGACAATGACATATTAACTAGTGCTACTAACACTGTTCCTCATCAAGAATCGTCCTCAGAGTTTTTCGGAAGTCACCCTGAAAGTGCGTGAAATGTTTCCAACGAGTGCTACAAATCTTCTACAAATCAGAAATTCTCGTTAAGACGAGTATCGAATAACGTTTCTCATCATAACGTGCCTAGAGCCTCCATTGATGGTCCCCGTTAAAGTCCCTGTTAAGGCTATTCTGAAATCTTCGAAGATTGAATGAACTTATTCTGAGGTTTGTAAATTTTTTCTGTGAATATTTTCCTGAGTACCGTGGGTGCACCAGTTACCGGACGGGTACCGGTTTCCGGACATCGAGTCAATACGTGGCACTTATTTCGATATTATTATTTCGATAATAATTAATTAATCAAACACTCGTTTTGAGTCCTGAGGGTCATGTAGTGAAAGGAATTTATAATGTGAGTACTATCAAATGGAAATGGAAAGAAGACGGCCAAATGCTCAAGTGTCCGGAAACTGGTACCAAATCCTTGAGCGTCCGGTAACTGGTACATCCACGGTATACTCCCAAAATATATGTCGATATTTCAGAGCTTACACGAAACACTTCCGTGCGTCAATAATCCTACGATTGATAACATCATAGTATAACTGTCATCGGTAACTGTATCCTGTCGCAGGTATATCCACACGTTCAATAATTTCTACGTATTACCAATTTTGAAGGTAAGGTAGATTAACCTGCTTGACTCATCCTCCTGACTTTCTCCTCAATATCATCAGAATCGAATCATCGGATATGGAGGATCGAGGATTGTGAAAACTTGAGAGAGCCACATAGAAAATCTTGGTAAACATTGATTCTCCAAAACCTGAAACAGATCAATCAGAGGATAGTATCTTCTGGACAGGTAAATTTAAAAAATTATCACTCCAGTGTTACTCATCGATACAGAAAGAAGTCATTGAACGCACCTTCCCTTCCCTCTCCTACTCTTCGATGGTTGCAAGGTTCATCGACGTCGAAAATTGTCAGACGTTTTTATGTGAATAATTGAACATCCTTCTCGGAATAAAAGCCATCAAGGGACTTCTCATCATGTTCTGACAACTATCACTGAATTATTGATTTGGCTTCCTAGTAAAAAGAAATTTTTCACCTGCGATAGAAGTTTTCTCTGGCCAAAGTTTCTTCCAATGCTGTCGGGAATAGCTTTATCTCATGAATATAAAATAAAACATAATGTTATGGAAAAACGTGTTCCCTCAAGAATAAATCGATCCTCTTCAGTGAGTTTCCGACCACTGCCACGAGAAGATCATGCTCTTTGCATATTCTCAATCGGATACAAAAATATGATATACTTCGATCTCTCAAGACGTTGACACAGGAAGATCGAATTCATATCCAATATGATTGAACTGCTGAACTTCAAAGTTGTAAATCAAATCTACGATATGGAGATAGCTTCTCTGAGAATCACGTATGTATATTAATTATTAACTCATTTGTGATTACGGAAGGACAGAGTTAATCTTCTTCTCCTACTTTTGGCAGCTTTGGGGATCTGCTCTCGGAGATTATTTCGGTGCATCCGCATTTAAGATATACACTACTCCTGTTATGGGCCGATTGAACAAGTTGTTTTTTTCAGTTTTTTCTCGTGCGTTTCTATCGAGACAATTCTTGTGTTATCCTTACAACTGTTATAGTTTTGTAGAGAAGAACAATTTAAATGGATAGGAAATTCTTGTTTATAAATGAAATATGTCACAATTGAATCAGAGCTGATCCATGAAGAGGAAGTTCCCAGGGAATATCCATTAAGAGGCCTCGAGAGTAAAAAAAAAACTACTGAAATGCGGGGAAAACTTTGCTCCACGAATTCTTCGCCAAGAAAGCATGGAAAATTAAATTGAAATTTGGCGTGAAGGTGTCTCTTATAAATGCAATGTTTCTTATTAAAAATCAACTTAATTGGACAATTAGTTCCGGAGATATTCAACTTTGTATGAAAATCTGTTTTATTCAATATCTCGAAAAAGATTAATCAACTTGATTATTTTTTTTTTTTTTCAAAATCTTCTCGATACCTTGTATCTTAATCAATCAAAATATGTATACCCGTTCATACAAAGTTGTCGAGATATTGAATAAAACACATTTACAATGATGATGTACAAAAAGGTTTGAAAGAACCATTCGGAAGCGCTCCATCAATAGTCCATACGCTGTGCCCCTTTCTGTGTCCAAAATTTATTTTGTTAGGGCGAGTCAGTTTTATCATTGTACCTCATGTTTTTAAGGGTGCTGAATATGAATTCGATAATAATAATTCCTGAATGTGGTTAGTTCTCTTTGTTTATAACAATTTGATTGTTTATAACGCGATTTCGCGAAAACGGTAGAAGTTATGAAAAAAAGTTTCACATAAAAAAAATTCCTCATATAGAAATACATCGATTTTATCTTTCGACATTTTTCTCTATCTCCCATATTTAATGGCTTAGTGCTACTCGAAACGGTACGGGACACGCTTAGGCGCTCGGGTGCGGTCTGCGCTGCACTCCAAAAGCCTACAGGGATAGCCGTTGAAGATAAACAAAAAAGTTTTAAATAAAAAATGTTCGCCTTGAAAAAACCCATCAATTTTATGGAGGAACATTTCTTAATAACTCTAAAGGTTGACAAGATAACCTCGTAATAAAGAGAGATAACGGCGCGAATTCACTTCGCATGCAAGATAAAATCGCATTTGTGTTATTAAAAAATTGATATATCAAATTTTACCATGGCCAACCTTTTAGAGCATTTTCTGACGAATATTTTTCTGTCAATCTCCACCGTCCTCCTTACGGCAAATAATATTTAAAAAACTATTATATTATTTCGGATGATATAAATACTTAATTACTTATAAATACGTAATTATTTTCATTCCCATATTTCAATTATACCCATTACTCAGTTATTTGAATAGAGGATTTTCAATGTTTTTCACAGAAAATTTCCAGACTCTTTTCGAACCCTTTTTTCGGATTAAATTTTTTTATTTAATGTTTTTCCTTCCGTATACCCTTTCGGGTTTTTACGGTTTGTTCCCACCTGTTCTGCCCCCTGAAACAAGACTTTTTATACTAGTTAGTATCTCACTAGTGTAACCGGTGGGAATCGAACCCGGGTCCGCCGCCGCGTGTGAGTTATTGATGAACCCACTGCGCCAAACTGCCGGTGAATTTTTTTATTTATTTCCCATTTCATTTTTTCATAATAAGGCCTAGGAAATCCTGAGGCAATACTGATGAACCGGGAAGTTTTTTTTGTGGCCTGAATGGGTCACACCCACCATGGGAGCGAGCTTGCGAGCGACCAACAACGCACCGCTATAGTTGTTATTTAATTATTGATAAGTGCTAGAGGATTTTAACCGATCGTCGAAGAAAGGGAGATAGTTAATTAAGGCATTAAAAAAGTTTCATTCAAGTATTTTCATTTTTAGGGCATGTTTTCTATAGCGTGAAAATGATTGAAGAGAAACTCTCATAGCGCGCGTGCTGACGGGTTAACGAATTAAAAACTGTATGAAGGCGAAAAAATGGCCTTGAAGTCATCATATATTGTCCGCTATTTTATTCCACGATTTAATTTTAAAATGAAGTTAACGGTCACGTATATAAAAAATCTAACAAAACAGATAAAGAAAGAAACAAGTGTAATTCATAAGAAAAATAATTTTCTGTAAAATAATAAACTCACCAAGACATTTCTCGTATGAAAACTCTTCTACAAATACTGATCTTGATTCCAAGACGTATCAGACGACAATGAGAAGAGATGTTAGACGTTTAGAGACCTTCACCTATACTGAAATAGATATATTCGGTAATCATCGGAAATCCTCCGAAAATTTTGCGCCGATTGGACACATATTTTTTTTTTTTTGATTTTTATATTGGACATATATTGAAATGAATAAAATACTCTCATTTACCTGCCCCACTACAATATTGCTTAGTAACGCTTATGAGTGTCTTACGAATTAATTAATCAATTAATTGATAAAGATATAATCACGAGGCGATCTCCGATCGCCATCACAAATGAATGATCCACTTATCGTTTATATCATCCCTACTGTTAATGTGGTTGTTGAACTAATTACAATACAAAAATGAATATGCACCTAGCAATCTCAGACGTCAGCGTAACAAACAGATCTCAACAAAAAGCAATATTTTTGGCATTACTCTTTCTCTCCGTGCATGTCCAACCTCGTTCTGACCTTTATATCCTCATGTTCTGATGTTCATTGTTGAGGAACAACAAGAGGTTCTATGTCTCCTTAAACAGTTCTTTCGAACAAGAAACATCTTTGAGAATATCACTGTCTATAGGATCAGTCAAATGTGAACTGTGTTAGTTGACAACTGAGAATAATTAATGGAATTAATATCAACTGTCAATTATTGACATTATATCATAAATATCACGTAGAATTTCATCTACAAACATTTTTTTTAAGTCTGTTGTTCCAGTTCCAGTGTACTTGGACTCAATTTATTCGTTGTGACATTTATTTTTGACATTTATTTCTATATTTGTTAGAGAAATGTACTAATGTTTATTGAATTTAGTTAATTGCTACTGTCATGTGACGATATCATTAGTATATCACAGAAGAACCAATTTTGTTTATACCTATTTACACAATCACAAATTTTCCGTATTTATACCTCTCAATATTCAAGTCAACTTCAGTTTTTTTTCAACTATACCAATAGCACGATTCTGATAGAATCAAGTACTGACAGTGAAACAACAATCAACTCAAATATTCAATTTTCAATTTTTATCATTTGAGACTCAAAATGTTGAAGAAACAAATATTGATATTATGTTTTCTCCTTTGCGCTTATCAATCATGTCAATTTGAAAAAATCTTTGAATTCGGTAAAAAACATAATATAAATAGTAAAAATTCGTTAATAAATATTACCTTGAAATTTTCTTTCTAATTCAACGAAATTTTATTCGTTGTGCAGGTAAAGCATTGTGGTTAGCTAGCACAATGCTTGGAAACATAAAAACTAATGTCGATGGAACAAAGAGTTTCTTCACTGAACTGTTTCTCTTTCAAGAGTCTCAGAATGCAGAGATAATGGAAAAACTCACGCAACTGTCAACACAAATAAGTAAAATGCAGACTCAAATTTTATTGCGATTAGGAGAAATTCAGTACCTTGGGGAGCAGTTGACATATCAATTGTCAACAGGATCAGACAAAACAAATCTCCGTGGTTATATTGTGGAGATCGATGATGAATATGACGAGTTCCTCCGAAATATCAAGCAAAAGCACAATATAACGCTTGATGTATGGAACAAATTTTCAATTAGGGCTGTTCCTGTCATTGAGAAGAACATTAAGTTGATTTATCACCTCCTGACTACCACAGTGAATCCACACTTGCCAGGTGGACTTATCATGACAATTGCTACTCATACACAAGTAAGTATGATTGCAAAGTTATTGATAATATTGTTTCTTGTATCGGCATTCATCATTCGATATTTCTTCATTTTGATATTTCTTCATTTCTCATTACAGAAACAAGGGAATAATGTTTGCAAGGATACACAATCCGTTCATCATTTCGTTGCTCAAATTGTTCAATTGGTGATGCTGACAGAAATGAAAGCTCTGGCAATATTGACTGCGGCCTATCCATTTTTCTATCCTGCAGGTAAGAATATTCTCCTCAAAATTATTAAAAAAAAAAATAACTATTCACTTCGCAGTGGAAATAAATCTTGGTTTTTTGCTCTGAAGAAATAGATTCACGAATAAAAATCTCAAATGCTCGGGACGACTTGGAAGAGCGATTCATGGTGTATATGAATACAGGTTTAGCCGCTATGAAAATAACCCCTGAAAATTTGAGGGCCTGCGACCCAACGGATGGTGGTTGGATTCGAGGTACTAAATATTATCTTTCAATTTTTGATTTTATGTTAACTCTGAATAAATTTTCTGCTCTGCTAGATAAAACATACTTCGAAATAGAAGGGCTTCAGCGTACCTTAATTTTCAACATAGGGCTCGAAAGATCCAGTTGCGCTGTATCTCATTTATGGCCAGACATGTTGGAATATGAAGGAGTGAGAGAAGAGCACGCGTGCGATGGAGGAACGATCACCAATTGTGACGGTTTTCACTATATGTTGGTGTGCCGGCGGGTAAAGAAAATGATAAAATACTGTACCCCATCCCTAGTGCGTAGGGTCACTCTATGCACATAATTGGTGATGAGTGATCATTATCATTGCAGGAGAGCGGTGAAAGACTGTATGAGTGGGTAAGGAACCAAGAACAACGTGATTATGTATTTGGAATGAGTCAGCTTTATCCAGAATGCCCAAAATATGGACTTGCTGAAAATGTTTGTAATTGTACATGCAATAAAAACGAGGAAAATGCCATCAGTCTCGCCTTGTTCGAGGTAGATCCTGATATGTGAGTCAATGACAGCTTCCTCTGACTATTTTTCCATTATGTGTTATATTATATTTTCATACTCTCACTCTTCATTTTCAAGGGTTGTTACGGGGGCACAGCTTGTACGTCAAAATAAAACTCTGTATATAAGACTGAAACAGGGTAAATTACTTGCCGATGGGCAAATTGATGCAAAATCACAATCTTGGCTACCTCTTCCTACCAATGTTAGCAGAAAAAAATACATAACCACAGCACAAAAGCGCTTTTTCCTGAGTAACCCTATTCTTCCATACGGATATGCTCTTACTGGTAACTTGATTTTCTTTGTTTCGAGATATCGTGTAATGTCATTAACTTATTCGTCAAATGATTTCATTATTGAGTGAATTATTTTCATTTTCAAATTAGGGGTTCGGTTTCTTAATCAACCGGAAATAACTCTCGAACTGATTGGACAGGAGTTTGACTATTCCAATGGAACATTATTAAAGCATAGCATCCCAATCAGACCAGATCCAGATGCAGAAGCAGATACTTATCCTTCTGATAGATAGTAAGTATCTAAACTCTGGTTACTCATATTTATAGTTCCCAATGACATGTTATTTTGAATAGTGATCATTTTTTTTTTTCGTTATCACAGTCCAGAACTAAAATTTCCAAGACATAATTCCATTTACGCAAAAGGGGTCCACATACCAGACTCAGGCGACCACTGGATCGAGTTGCAACGTTCGGATATGGAATACGATGTTGGACAATCAGTACTACCATTATTCGATAGCCAACCTGTCGAAACTAATCCACCATCGCCATTAGGGGGACTCGGATTATTTCATAAAGGTATGAAAGGTTTTGCTGGTTTCATTGCCCTCCAGTTACATTCATTAAGATACAAAGAGAGGGTGGAAGAGATAATCAGAAACAACAAAGCTGGAAGAATCTTTGGCCAATAATGAAGATATCACGATAAATTATTCGATAGTGTGACCTCCTAATACGTATATTATTTTAAATCAAGAATTATGAAATTATGGCATGTTCTACATCATCACTTAAAATATAATTGATAATTAAAAAAAAAACGAAAGTCAATTTTCTTTCTTTTCCTGTTGCCTTTGAAGGTCTGAGTGGCTAAAATCAGAACGCAAAAATAATCCTTAGAACCCCTCTCCCCCCTCGACTTCAAAAAATTATCGAATATTTCTTTTAAGCTGTCCTGCCTATCAATGATCTATGAACAAATGGAGAGCGAGAGCGAAATAGTCGAAAGCTAGACGAAACCGTTCGAAATGAAACATTCTGATTGGCTAAAATCCGAGTGAGAACAATCACTGAAAAAATATACATACACTTATTCATTCTATCATAGATAAAGAAATAATGAACCCATGAGTAATATCCAACGAAATTTGACCTGAATTTCAACATGACATTTTAATGATTTTTTAATGTAACTAATCTTTTTCATGAAGAACATGATAAAAATTTAATGATGATATAATGACGAATTCTCCTTGACCTATATTCATCAGTGTAAAATAAAACAAAGCCTTAATACAAATGCCAAAAAAATGTAGGTGTTAAATATTTTTTAATGTAGGTTTTTAATGTAGGTTTTTTAATGTAAGTTTTTTAATGTAGCACAGCTGGACCCCTCCGCTTAGTGCTCAGTGACACCGTATCCCCGCAATTGGGAAATAACACATCATCCGGCGGGAGAGGACCATGACCAAAGTCTGGCGTTCAAGCTAGATGAGACGCGCGTGATTTGGTTGTTGAACATCTTGGCCTCTTTGGAAGTTGCTGAAGATGGGGATCAGCGTAGATGGTGCAATATTCTTCTCGATGAGGCCCCTGTTTAAGATGTTGATGGCACTGTTGATATCCCGATGATAGACTGTTCTGCAGTATTCGAAAATAGCCTTACGGTGTCCATCTTTACTGACAATTGTCAGTTTCCCGTTGCATCTTGAGCATAGCATGGTGCTTCGGTACTCATCAGTGATTACTAGCTCGACGTCATGACGATTGTTAAGGGCTGATTTGAGGCCATTCATGGGTGTATTGATATACCCTTTGGCACAACCCTTTGTCACCGATGCATTTCCAAAAAAAAGTAATGACTTTTCTCTTGGGCGTTTGTAATGGCGACGTCTCCTGTGACCTCGATTTCATGGTGGTTTCCAACAATTTGTAGCTATGTAGCGAGCAAGATCGCTTAGGTATTTTCGGGTCCTCATATATTTTTGCCAACTCAATGCTGCGTACTTTCTCCTCATTTTCATAGCCACAGTCTTGTCGAACATTTCCAGCCTCCTTTGAGTATTGAGCTCGGCGTTTGCTGGATCACGAAGATTGAGGTTTGGCTCCTTCGGGAAGTATAGCTTATCAGCTGCTTTTCTCTCACGTCTTTTGGCACCTTTGCCACAACGACGACGACGACGACGAGGACGATGAGTAGGAGGAGGAGGAGGTTGCCTCTTTGGGTTTTTTAGACCCTTTATCATTATCATCATTATCATTATTATCATCATTATTATTATCATCATCATCATCATCATCGTTATCATCAAACTCGTCAGTATTTTTCATCAATGGACGAAACTTTTCCTGCTGGCTGCTGACAAATTCCTGGAGTCCTTCTGTAACATTAAAAAAAAATTCAAGTCATATTAGTTTCTTGTATTTGTAAATGTGAAATGTAAATGAAAAAAAAATCTCAATGAGTGATATTTACCAGTCATTTTGCGTTGTTTCAACTTTCGACTGTAGAATCCAGTTTCTGCATAAAATTTACCCGAGGACAGCTTATACATTTCCTCCTTTTTCTTCTGGACTTGTCGGTTTGCATCAATTCGCCAATCCTTACGCCATACAATGGATACCATCAGACGTTTGCCAGGATCACAGCCTCCGTAGCGTGTAGGTACAAATGTAGATGGTTTAGATGGTCTCATGAACACATCTCCTTCATTGTCCGGCTTTTTTGTTGATGGTTTTGGCCTTCTTTTGGCGAGAGTAAAAGATATATCGACACCATTTGTCGAGAGAGAGAAAGCAAATTTTCTCTTAATCTCTTCTGGAATTATAAAGATTCTATTCCAGAGTTGTCTATATATCTCTGGGATATCTCTTGAAAAATCCTTCCAAGGTTTAAGACTCTGGCTTAATTGCTGGATTTCTGAGCATCTCATTCAAAATCGAGGTCGTGTAAGTTATGTGGTGCAATTTTACATCAAAAATTGGGCAGACCGCACACTTTTTCAATATCTTATTCATGTCATTATACACCATAATGAATTTCCACCACTCTCGATTCATCTTGTAGAAATCAAGTTCCCAATATTTTCAATCTTGGAATACTCCAGGCAATTTTCTCCTCTGTGCTCTTCTTCTCTCTACACCAACTTCAGCTTTTTCCTTGTCTTTTGCACAAAAAATCTCTTTTGTCTCAGCCACTGCTCTTTTGTAGCATTCCTTTCTGTGCTCACTTTTTTTGACTCCTTCTGAATGATCTTTCATGTACATGGCTGTCAGATACTTTCTCACCATTTTAAATCCATGAGTGACGTAGATTTTTTTGAAAGCAGTTTTGTATGTAACATGCAACTGGTCCAACACTTTTCCACGATAAACCGTACTAAACTTTTCTGAATATTTCAATTCATCAACCGTCTTTTTAATATAATCTTTCGTTTTCGCTGGACCTTTATTGTTGCCACAAAATGCACGCATGTGATGCGTGAAAGACGGCTCATTTTTGGAGTTGACAATGTTCTCAATAAATTCGGTATTCTCAGTCTAGATGTGGTGATTGATCAGATATGACGTCAACACTAAGATTTGTGATAAATCCTTCACTTCGTTGTCAAAATGCGGCCAGTATTGCTTGCGACATGTTGGCCGAAAACTCCTTTTCACCACTGTTAAAATAGGGTTTTGGCCGAATGCCATCTCCATTGTCGGTAATCGACATTTTTCAGAAGTTTGATCAGCATGTCCCTCCTTACCACAACCAGTGCATATTACACTTCCACCAGGCTTCACCTTATCCACTCCCTCCACTGGTTTCCGTATAAATCTGGACATGTTTTGACGGCAATTTATCTGCAACAGATAATGGAAATTGGACAAATATTAATCAACTTCTCTTCACAGGGAAGTTATTGTAATAATCCCGAAAATGGCAAATCTATTTTTTATCATATTTTTGTAGCTCTTATCAATATTTCCTTGGATTTTACCCTTGACATCGAGTACATGCTCGATTTGAATAACAATTTTGTTTCATCTTTTATGAAATTATTCAGATTGATTAATTTTTTAATTTAAAAAAAATTATTGTTATAAAATTTTTGAAAATTTTTGAAATTAAAAATGCGATTATCTCGAGAAAAAATAGTATTATAAAGAAATGTCAAAAAAGATTTTCTATCGGAAATTTTCAGTTCTACAAAAAAGATCTTTTGACATTTTCCTCTAAAACCACTCGTTTCCGTGATAAATGCATTATTGTATTACATTAACATTTTATTTCTAATTTTCTGCACAAAAAAATCAAATATGGAGGGAAAAAAATTCTTACCGCACACGTGACTTGAACTAAAACTCCCACAACAAGGCACTGAACGACGTTATCACCAAATTTTCCCCTCATTTTCAAAAAAGAGAATTAAATATTCTCAACTTGACAATTTCACCATTTTATCGAGATCCAATAATTCAAGAAAAAGCTGTTACTCGCGGCTTTTGTCTTGCTCAACTAAACAGCAACTGCGATGGTGCTAGAGTCAACGATTATCTTCTCAGGGAATACAAAGAAGTCATTACAAGTGTGAGAAGTAATTTCTGGGAAAAGAAAATGAATATAAGAAAAAAAGGGTTATCAGTGGAGGTCGATGGCAAAGGTCTCAGTTCAATGCTGATCATGATGTTGATATTTTTAATATTTATTTGTTGCTCTAGTTTTCACTGGTCAATTTGTGAATAACAATGATGCGATTGAGAGGGACTTTAAGAGGGGAGAGGCAATTTAGTCAATTTATCGTTTGTTGAGATCATTTTTCACTTTATTAATTCAAACATTAAAATTTAAAGATGAAGACAATTTATCAAAATTATTACTTTCAGAATTTTATTTTATGATAATCGATTTTTTAATTAATAATTTAATTCATTTGATCTTTAGATTGATTATTATTTAATATTCAATGATACATTGATGAATAAATCTTTTTTTTCAAATTTCTCCGACTATAATCAATATTTCTGGATTTTAGAAATATTGAAATAAATGTGATAAATCATAAATCATGAGCCACACAATTGAATAGAATGATAAACACAGATGTTTTTTTTTTACACTCAAAATTTTCTCAAAAGGCAAAATAATTTATTAACAGTATTTATGTTCTTGTATTTACACGTGATAAATCAAAATGATGATTTACAATTTCGGAGGAGTTTTGTATTTACTGTACGTTCAATAACTGAAATTAAGTGATGAGTCATGATGGAGTAATTGAACACTGGGAATTATTGAAATGAGATAAGTTAAAAAAATTTGTATAGAGTATTTCGAGAATATCTCGAGAACTACTGGGTTTAGAGAAAAATGTTCAGAGACATTTTTTGTAGCATATAAAATTCTATATAAAAAAAGGTTCTTTTGACATTTTCTTCTAAACCTCTTTATTTTAAAGATATTCACTAATGAAAATAAACATGTCTTCTTACTGATTTTATTGCCTCATGTCATTTCATCACTTAATTGCCCTTTATTTTTTTTTTTAGTGAAGATGATATCTTGGTGATTTTAATATCTGGGGTTTCAACTAATTTTCCTGGAATTCGGTCTTTGAGTCTGTTTAATGCGTGTTTGTACGGATTTTGTAATTCATGTTAAGTTTCTTCGATTCTAAAAAGTCTTCGAACCCTAGGAGAGACGATCAAAACGTTCTGGACGATACCGAAAACACTGCTAGTTGTCCAGTAAAGACTCATTCCCTAGAGGCAAACCATACAAAAATGTTAATTACTGTCTCTTGCTCAGCATTTCATTCTTATCGAGTTATAATGTTTCACTAATGATTCTTACCGATGGTTAACTGCAGCTATCGGTACAAGAATCAATGAAATGCCTCGAAAAACGTTCACTCCAATCATTTAAAGTTTTGATGGTTCTCACACTCTCAAGAGGGACTATCGGACTTACCATTAAGGTGAAATATGATTATTCCTCAGAAATTGACTTCTCGCACGCTGTATAACAAGGTTGCCCACGATATAATAATTCGATTTCTAAAGAATAATCGTTTCACTTTAAAAAAAAATTAATTTGTAATTTGGACTCTGATGGTACCGTAAGTTTGGAAATTACATTAAATTTTGTATCAATATCTTTGTATCAATTTTGTTATCACCTTCATAATCATAGTATTATTTAATTATAAGAAAAATGGAAATATTGTAGTAGTTAAGAAGGTTAACTATCTTAACCACTGCAACGACAATTTAGATATCTACTATGAACTTTTAAATTTAATATTTTTAGCTTTATGTTTTTCTTCCTCAGGTAATATTATTTACTATTAAATTTTAGTTGATTAACATAAAATACCCCCTCACTAATGCTTATGTATTTATTTTATTTTCATTGGTTTACAGAAGATCCAACATTCAAAATGGTCAATAACAAGATCAAAAAGGAATACATAAAAGTATATAAAATACATGAAGCTCAATGCTATTAAATTGCTGCAAAATGTGATAATTAAGTGCTAAAGTATTTCTCGATTATTTTAGACATTGTGCATACATTGAATATATCGAGTTAACGGTTTTCTCATTAGAGTCTAAGCCTTGTGTAGGAATATTTGTAGCTATTTGTTTGAATTTAGGTATTGAAAGTTGAGTATCTTCGAAATCTATCAGTCGATTTGGTTCATCCACAATACGGACCTTCATTATCATAAGAACTAATATCCTACCAAGCTTGAACCTTTTTTTCCTGTTATTTCCGAGGTTATTTCTGAAGTTACCGTGCTAATAGGTGAAAAATATAAAATGGGCAATATCTCGAAAACTTTCAATGAACAGGTATACATATTATGATTGATCTGGATAGAAGACATCGAGACGAATATTTTGAAAAAAAAAAATTCAATAGGTTAGATAGTTGAGAAGATATTTGAGAAAAACGATTTTCCGATAAATGGCTATATCTCAGGAACCTGTTGACCGATCCGGCTGAAATTTGGCACAGAGTTGCATCTCAATGATACCAATTATCAGCCAAAATTCCAAATTTTTTCGAATGAATTTTGTCCTTTTAGTGTTGTATTTTCTAAAAGATAATCGACTAAAATTCAAATTATCACACATACACATACAGACATTTTCTCAAAATATCATTTCTCCACGTTTCATACCATTCTACATCATTTCCAGCCAAAATTGGAGAAAGTCAAAATCCGACGAAAACAATGCTTCCATTCGGAAGCAAAAAAACAAAATTTATTGTTTCCGTTCTCCTTGAATAAATATTAATAAAAATAAAAATAAAAATTACCTTAGTATATCAAATATTTCGCAGAAAATTCAAATTTCTCATTTAAATTTCATAATTTGCGATGTTAAATGGGCGCAAGGCGGCGCTGAAACTCACAATATGGCTGGCGAAAGATCACAAAAACAGATCTGTTTACCTAGCCCCCTTTGTATAGATTTAGCAAATTTTTTTTTTCATCTTATTGAAATAACATTGAAGAAGTTTGATAGTTAACAAAAAAAATTTGATAGTTAATATTTCTATTTTTTATAAATTTTTTAAAAATCGCACCTGAAAAAAAAACAGGTTCACCCGCACACCTCACATTAAAAATATAAAAAAAATACCATTAGATAGCAAATTCATTGAAGATTAATGATAGTTGAAAGAAAATGATCGATTGAACAACATCAGCGTATAAATAAATTATTTTCTATCCACTCAACGCAGCGCAATTTTAAATCCTCCAATCCTCATTTCAGCCAGTATTTAAATATTCAGCATGTAAATTACGGGAACATCATCGATAGAATAGAGAGCTGTTGTTCTGTGCGTACAACAATCAGCGAATATCTTGCAGCATCATCTTGCAAAATCCTACTGCGACTATCTCTTCCACTGTAAAAATTTGCATGGACCATAGCGAAGCTCATCCTGATTAAGTACGGTTGTACATACAGGTCTAAAAAGGCCTAAGGAGAGTGATCGTTAAATTGAATATGCATTTCAGATTGGATTCACACTGCAAAGTAGTCTATAACACGTATTCATTTCCACGTTACCCAGGAGGTAGAATACACATGACGCGTTTTTTTTAACGTGGTATCCCCAGTAGGCCTAATCCACGGGGCTATATGGAATCTACATGCAAAATATCATCTGGTACCCGATGATGTTTTTTACATGGCGACTACATATAGCGCCCAGCTCCCCATTGAAGATGGGAAGCCTGGTGAGCAAGTCTGCACTCCCAAGGGAAGTACAGACGAGCTGACGTCCCCACAGAAGGTGGGAAGCCTGGAGCAAGTTTGCACTCCCAAGTGGAGTACAAACGAGCTGACGTTCCCACAGAAGGTGGGAAGCCTGGAGCAAGTCTGCATTCCCAAGTGGAATGCAGACGAGCTGACGTCCCCACAGAAGGTGGGGAGCCTGGAGCAAGTTTGCACTCCCAAGTGGAGTACAAACGAGCTGACGTCCCCACAGAAGGTGGGAAGCCTGGAGCAAGTCTGCATTCCCAAGTGGAATACAGACGAGCTGACGTCCCCACAGAAGGTGGGGAGCCTGGAGCAAGTTTGCACTCCCAAGTGGAGTACAAACGAGCTGACGTTCCCACAGAAGGTGGGAAGCCTGGAGCAAGTCTGCATTCCCAAGTGGAATACAGACGAGCTGACGTCCCCACAGAAGGTGGGGAGCCTGGAGCAAGTTTGCACTCCCAAGTGGAGTACAAACGAGCTGACGTTCCCACAGAAGGTGGGAAGCCTGGAGCAAGTCTGCATTCCCAAGTGGAATGCAGACGAGCTGACATCCCCACAGAAGGTGGGGAGCCTGGAGCAAGTTTGCACTCCCAAGTGGAGTACAAACGAGCTGACGTTCCCACAGAAGGTGGGAAGCCTGGAGCAAGTCTGCATTCCCAAGTGGAATACAGACGAGCTGACGTCCCCACAGAAGGTGGGGAGCCTGGAGCAAGTTTGCACTCCCAAGTGGAGTACAAACGAGCTGACGTTCTCACAGAAGGTGGGAAGCCTGGAGCAAGTCTGCATTCCCAAGTGGAATGCAAACGAGCTGACGTCCCCACAGAAGGTGGGAAGCCTGAAGCAAGTTTGCACTCCCAAGTGGAGTACAAACGAGCTGACGTTCCCACAGAAGGTGGGAAGCCTGGAGCAAGTTTGCACTCCCAAGTGGAGTACAAACGAGCTGACGTTCCCACAGAAGGTGGGAAGCCTGGAGCAAGTCTGCATTCCCAAGTGGAATACAGACGAGCTGACGTTCCCACAGAAGGTGGGAAGCCTGAAGCAAGTTTGCACTCCCAAGTGGAATACAAACGAGCTGGCGTTCCCACAGAAGGTGGGAAGCCTGGAGCAAGTCTGCATTCCCAAGTGAAATACAGACGAGCTGACGTCCCCACAGAAGGTGGGGAGCCTGGAGCAAGTTTGCACTCCCAAGTGGAGTACAAACGAGCTGACGTTCCCACAGAAGGTGGGAAGCCTGGAGCAAGTCTGCATTCCCAAGTGGAATACAGACGAGCTGACGTCCCCATAGAAGGTGGGGAGCCTGGAGCAAGTTTGCACTCCCAAGTGGAGTACAAACGAGCTGACGTTCCCACAGAAGGTGGGAAGCCTGGAGCAAGTCTGCATTCCCAAGTGGAATACAGACGAGCTGACGTTCCCACAGAAGGTGGGAAGCCTGGAGCAAGTCTGCACTCCCAAGTGGAGTACAGACGAGCTTAGTTCCCATTGATGATGGGAATGACAAAGTAAGCCATTCCCATCATCAATGGGATGGAAATGGGCCCCACCCACACCATTTCCGTGAGGTACGTCCTTATAGTACCTCTCCCTGAATCTCAAATGAATAAGCAGAGTCCGACTCCAGAAGGGAGTACAGACGAACTGACTACCCCATTAAACATGGGAAGCCTGGTGAGCAAGTGTGTACTCCCAAGTGGAGTACAGACAAGCTGACTACCCCATTAAAGATGGGAAGCCTGGTGAGCAAGTCTGTACTCGCAAATCACGACCCAAAAATAAAATTTGGCCAATCTTACCCGTCCAATGTCCAAGAACTTTTTCCGAGAATAAACTGCTTTTATCAGAGTATTTAACTTTGTTTTTATCACTGTTGGAAGTTCCCGCAGGTTATTAAATATCCCACTGGGTTTTTATGATGATTTTTATGCGTTTTTTTATGTAAATTATATAAAGAGAAGCTCGGCGTCTGTCTCAACGTGAAAAGTAGCGACGCCATTTTGCCAATCCAAGATGGCGTCAATTCAGGCAGTAGAAGGAATGCGCAGTGGCGCCCTCTATAGTGTGAGTGTCGACAACCGTTTATTTGTTAATTATTATTCATTAATAATAATTAATAAATAATTATATATTATTTATTAACAATAATTAATAAATAATAATTAACAAATAAACGGTTATTTCAGTGGTCACAACACACGATAAAATTTGGCCAATCTAACCCGTCCAATGTCCAAGAATAAAATTACTTTTACCAGAGTATTTAACTTTGTTTTTATCACTGTTGGAAGTTCCCGCAGGTTAGTAAATACCCCAATGGGTTTTTATGATGATTTTTATGCGTTTTTTTATGTAAATTATGTAAAGAGAAGCTCAGCGTCTCTCTCAATGTGGAAAATAGCGACGCCATTTTGCCAAACCAAGATGGCGTCAATTCAGGCAATAGAGGGGATGCGTAGTGGCGCCCTCTATAGTGCGAGTGTCGACTCACATTATTATTTGTTCTTTCTATTGTTTTTTGCTAATTAATAATTATTTATTATAAATAATAATGAGTAATAATTAATAAATAATAATTAACGAATAAACGGTGATTTTGTATCTAATCAGTGATCTAACCTAACCTAGTAGGGTTGAATTGAATCGATCATTTTTTTTCTACTATCAAATAATCTTCAACGAATTTGCTATCTAATGGTTTTTTAAAAATATTTTTTATGTGAGGTGCAAGGGTGAACCTAGGTTTTTGTGATCTTTCGCCAGCCATATTATGAGTTTCAACGCCACCTTGCGCCCATTTAACATCGCGAATTCGAAGAACTCTCTTCAACTTCCACCGAGTGTTTTTTTTTCCGTGTAGCTCCTGCCACCTATACACCTATTAACAAATTAATAATTTCACGTACCGATCGAGCATGGGCGTATTTCCTAGACGATGCAAAGTTGCAGAGGTCAGGTCAATAGCCGGTATAATAAATAAAACAACATAAAAAAATTGAGAAGTAGCTCCAAGTAGCTCAGTAGCAATTTCGATGCCGGTGAATTTTTGATGATTTTTGTCATCAAATTATTTTCACCATTGAAGAAACACGAGAATATAGCAAAACTGGCGGCAAAATCGAGAAATGGATGCTGCCAGGATTGCTTATATCCTTCTCCTCGGGTTTTTGGGTGAGTCAACTAGTTTTACAACTCAATTATACACATTTAATGTACCATCATATTAATTAAGTCCTCAATTCAATTGTTTTTTTTTTTCGACAGCTCTAGGATTCGGATTACTTCATCGCTGGCACGTTTCGACGCTTTTCGAAAATGACAGACATTTCTCTCACCTCTCAGAGATGGAAAGAGAAATGTCTTTTCGTACTGAAATGGTAGGGAATCATTTTCATATGTAAACAAACTTTTTCAATATTTTTTTTATCATTTTCTCAGGGAATGTATTACTATTATTATAAACTGATGATTGAAGCTCCAACTTGGCAGGATGGACTCAATAGACTCAGGAGTGATAATTTTTCACAGTATCCTAGTGTGATAAGTGCAGATAAAACGTACAATCTATTTCCAGAGGTGAGTAATCATTCATCTGCTAGATTTTTATTATGAATTCAGTGTGAGAACGTAACAAGTGGTTTCTCACGTCATTTATTTTCAGTAGTAGAATAGCAAAACGTAACTCAATACTATATTGTTTCCAATATAATTAATAAAATTAGATCTACGCTGGAACACTCTATCGTTTGGCAGAATCATTAGGAATTCTCGGAGAACCACAATGTTGGCAGGTAAATGAAAGAATAATAATAATTGTTCATCATGTCTTGATAATTGAGATAAAGTCATGAAATTTATTTAATAAATATCACAATTTATTACAGACTGAAAGAGGAGATGGACTCTCTACAGTACTAAGTTGTCAAGGGCTAGCAGTGCCCTCATATTTTTATATTACAATTGTCTGGTCTCTAGCCATGATGACCGGATCAGTACTCTTTCTCTATGCCACGTACTTGAGTGGATCGATTTACGGAGGATTAATCGCAATTATAGCATTTTTCTTCAATCATACAGAGTGCACAAGGGTCCAATGGACACCACCACTCAGAGAAAGCTTTGCTTATCCATTGCTACTCTTCCAGATGTTCAGAGTTACAATGTTCTTGGATAGATATTCATTCGATAAGAAGAAATTCACGTGGAAGAATATTCTGTGGGACAGTCCTTTCATAGTATGTAATTTTTAATTTTTGAATCTCAGTGTTTGACAGATATCTCTAAATCTAGAGGAGATGGCGAAATTTTTATAATAAGCTTTCTTGTAGATTTCATTTTGCTCTACAAAAAAGATTCCTACAAAAATTCCGTTATCTCTCCTCCATTCCGAGATATTTCTCCCAAGAAAACTGTTTTAGAGTGAATTTTTTTCAATGAAATTCAAAAGACACATTTTCTCATTTTCAGGACATCTTCATTGTAACAAAACTCTGTCTCTTCAGCTGGCAATTCTCTCAATTCATTTTCACAATCCAAATAATGATTCTTCTAATTCTCCAATGGTTAAAAATAATTCCACGCTACGTTACCCTCTATTTGCTCTTCCACCACATAATCGCAATAGCCTTCACCTTCTACCAAGGACCAATGGTCATAAATTCTATGTACACATGCCTAGTTGTCGGAGCAACATATGTAAATCTGATGAATGCCCATGTCGAGGGTCTCTGGAACCCCTATCTTCTCCTATTTTCCGACGTCATTGGCACTATTGGTTCCGCCAGATTTATGAGATCTGCAATGATCGATTATGACGATTATCATCATATTTACAATCTTTTGAGTTCAAAATTATTTGGTTTCAAGGACTTTCACACAATGTTATACACCTGTTCTCCAGAATTTGATTTTTTACCATACGAAACTTATGAAATTATCGTTAAAACATTTCTATTGCCAACAGCCATTCTAGCTGGATTTTTAGCAATTTATTATTGGTACAGGTGTTTTAAGTTGAAGGGATATCCAGAGTGTATTGAGCCAGGAATAGCCTACAATGGATTACAAACTGGGGCGTTTATTGTTATGGCATTTTTAGTTATGAGATTGAAGTTATTTATGACTCCACATTTGTGCATTATTGCTGGTTTAGCATTCAGTCGCAAATATCTGGCTGTTGTTGGTATCAATAGGGAACATGTTAGACTTACTTTTTTTATTACTATTGTTGCTGTTATGACGTATCATGGAGCACAACGGGTACAGGAGGAACGAGAATTTTATGGTGAGTATATTTGGAGTTCACATAAAATTACCAATTGAGATTGTACAATTTTTGTGTTTCTCTCTTCTTTACTTCTAGGGGAATATAGTAATATTGAACAGGAGCAGCTATTCGACTGGATAAATTCAAATACCCCGAAGAATGCAGTTTTTGCGGGAAAAATGTCGATAATGGCTAATTTATTGCTGTCCACTGAACGACCAATTGTTAATAATCCATATTATGAAAGTACGGAAATGAGGTGAACATTTTAATCTGATTTAAATGGGACAACGATTTTAGTAGAAATGAATCTTAAACTCGTGCTAAAAGTACTTTAATAATCGCAATTTTCAGGTTGAAAGAATTCTAAAACAGTTACATATTAAATATTATTGTTTACGATATTTTCAGGGACAGGACATTGAAAGTTTACGAGATATACAGTAGAAAAGATGCAGCAGCTGTCTACGAGACACTTAGGAAAATGCAGGTTGATTATTTAGTACTTGACGAGGGAAACTGTTATGGCCTTGGAACTGGGTAAGAAGGCAATTTTAATTATAATAAAATTTATTCCAGTTGAAAGTCATCAAGGAATTTCTCACGATTTTTATTCTTATATAACATTTTTTCTAAGCGATGAAACTTGACAAGTCTTTTTTTTCACATTTTGTTAAATCTCCAATTATCTTGATAATGAGTTGTTTTAGGAGAAAATGTCAATAAACATTTTATAATGAACATTTAATGAGCTACAAAAATGGTTTTTTGATTTTTTCTTCTAAACTCAATAGTTATTGAGATGAAGGCAGAATTAACATGTGTAAAATTACAATTTTCAATTAAATTGTTCTTCAATCGTTCCCAAATGTTCATAATATGTTCATCGTCATAAACAATTGTTGGTAACATAAGTCACCTCGAGAAATTCCATCACTCACTTGAAAAAGAGGAAAAAAAATCAAAAGATTAATTTTCATCACTTTCCCTGAGTACTCACTCCTGAATGAAACTTTCTGCATTCATTGTTCCCTTCTAGTCAAGTTTCATCCATATCTTTGAATGAAAAATGTGTAAATGAATAAGCAATTCAAGTCCTTGACATACAAGTTTGAAATTACAATCTTGGAGAGTGAGTCAACAATCTGTTGTATCAATTTCAGTGAAATTAGTTAGATTTCTTTCAATTCAGACAATTGTCAAAGATTTTTCACGAAAGAAAAACAGCCCAAAACAATAAGAAATTCTGAATGATAAAATAAATGAATAAATTGCTCTATAGGAAATCTGGCTGTCGAATGGTGGACATCTGGGATATTTCGGACAATTTTCGAGCCAAACGACTCGGAAAACGTCCTCTGTGTCCAATATTATACACCGGAAATGCCCATCCCTTTCGAAGAGTATTCACAAACAATCATTATGTCGTACTAAGACTGGACTATTCTACTTACGTTGAATTGAAGCCTAAATTGACACCTATTTCAATGAAATCCTGAAGATTTTGATGAGGGAGTTGTGAACAATGAGGGGAAAAGAATCAATTCATTACAGTTTTAAAAATTTTTAATACTTCCAAAAATCACCATAAAAATTTCAACAAATTTCGTTTATTTTCTCCAACAAAGACAGTATATACAAATATTTATTTTTTAATCCTGGAATGCGTGTGTTTGAAGACATGAAAAGATTTGGCATGATGGAATGGATAGTGAAAGCGTAAAATGACTGGCGTTACTATACTGTAACCTCGAGTGATAGAGACTTCTTCGGGTACTGCCATTAATACTGCACATGGAAGTCAACTTAACTTCCGGGTAGATAGAAAAAAAATACTTTTTGCTAATAAAAAGAAACAATTATAAATACCATATTTTGTTGATAATGTATTTTTTTATGGTTGATTGAAATTGTGTGTTTATCTCGAATAACGAGTTATTTCGGAATGAAATTGTTGACAACATTTTTTGTAGATGACTGAATTTTCAATAAAAAATTTCTCTTGACATTCTTCTCTAAAATCATTCAATACAAATTATATGTAAGAACAACGCAGTGTAATAATTGCAATTGTGGGGATTACGCTGGAAGAGTAATTATTATTTCCCTCAAAAATAAAGATGTTATGAAAAAATTTGAAAATTTCGCAAATTCTCAAATTAAGAAGAATATTTTCATTTTTCTAAGAAAAAAAGTACCTCTTGCATTTCACAAAATGGTTCCGTCATTTGTCGATAGTTACGAAAATGCCTGGAATACTTTTTTTACTCTTAAAACCCCTCTAGAACATAATACCCCACACGTGCATACTGAACTGTCCGCACCTTCACTCTGAGCACGAAGGCATTTATTCCATGCCCAAGAGAGCACAAATTCCCCTCCAATAGCTCTAGTAAAAGACTCAAACACTCCAACACTGTTACTGAATACCCAACTGTGATCCGCTATACTGTGTATTGGTATACCGGTGACCCAAATGAAAACTCTTCCAGCCAGTCTCCAGTCCTTGTCCGGACTTCTTCGTGTTAACGCGCGTTAGTGTTGACGCAGTCGTGGATTTGAATTGTTATAATGCATTGTTGACTGTTTTATGTGAGATTAATATTTTTCATAATTTTTATCAAGTGTAATAAACAATTGTTTATTATTATCCAAGTGTTTGTGATTATTTGGTTCGTTAAAAGTGACTAAATAGTGATTTTCTTAATTCTGATCATAACAATTGAATTATTCTAAATTTTATGATTAAAGTTTGATTTGTTATTAGTCAATGAATTCCGTATTCAGCTGGAGAAATGCTCAAGATATCCAGTTAAAGTGGTGCAGGATGTAGAAGAAAAGTATCATAAAGCAACGAAGCGAGGAAAAGAGATAGAAAAACGAGAGAGGAGGAATTAACACGCGACTGACTCTTTTAAATAGTCAAAAGTAACCCAAAAAATATAACAAGGAGAGTCAGTGAAACAGAGAGAGGAGATTATTTAATGGGAACACGTGGGATTTTTTTTACTAGAGACAACGCAATGTCGCTGGGCTTTACTTTGTTGATAATATACAGGAGACATTAGCAGTGAGTATCTATTATTTCAATTTTTTTTTTTTAACAATTTTTTAATTTAAAATCTTTGAGAATGTTTCCTGTGAATAAATTAGAATCTACTTTTGCGAAAGTCGGATAAGAATTTTATCGAGTATACGAGGGGATTAGATATGATTTAGGGAGAAATAAAACAGCTGACATGATTTCTCCACTGCAATCGATGGATATATGCATAATTTCAGTAATGTATGGTTTAGTAGCTGCTTGAGAATTAATTATCCGTATCTTTTTAGAAAGTTTGATTATCCTAGATTTGAGTATGCATTCAATTTTTATGGTGTAAACCATTCGCTATATTTTTCCAAGCCTTTCATTCTTAAAAAAATTTTTTGAAAGTCTAATTATTCGAAATTATTCACAGGATAATTTACTATCTCCATCCTTAGACGTAGAGTAGTTATTTAATAATCCCTTGGGTATAAAAAAAGTCGAATTTCCTGATTTTTTCTTTTCGTCTGATGAATCACTAATAGAAATGTATAAATGAACATGATGGCGTACAAAAAATTTATTCATGAATATTTCACCATCTCCGTTAAATCTCCAGATATTCTTCAAAAATTGGATAATTAGGCACAGTCAAGCCATCTCATTCTACCACTTTACTAATGATATAGTAGCAGCAGACACTGCGCAGTGCACAATTAATTAAAATACCACAAATTGGTAAAAGGTAAAAAAAAACACATTTCAGGATTATGAAAAGGGTCGAGGGCCGATTGCACAACTATCTTCGACTCGTTCTATCATACCACAGATATATGAATGTGAATTTTCTCTGTTTATATCATGGAAATAAAAATGTTAATTTTTTTCATCCTGTGGTTGAAATTTCTCAACTTGGCCCGATGTACCTGGTAATCAGAAAAGTCATTACGAGATAATTTCTTCTGAATTAATTTTCAAACTGTTCTCCACGATTTTTCATGATGATGTAATTTGTTAAGAAACGTTTTTTTTTTTTCCTAATGAAAAAGATATTTCAAGGAATGGTTATATGCTTAATCAATTTCTTCATAAATACATGAGTTGTATATAATTTTTTGAATAATATGATGATTTGATGATATGATCCAAAAAATCATGTGCAACCCATATATTTATTTTTCATTAATGACAAAGCATATATTCGTGTGAATAAATTTTCTTGCTTAACGTATGAAATATGAATAAATTCATCCAATAGAATGAACTTGCGTCTCCAACTCAATGGAACCGTATCCGACACATGATCGTATCAATTCAATTTGAGTGATATAATTTCCTTTCTCAAATGATTGAATGTAATATCACTGATGATCAAAATGTGAATGGGTAATGATGTCGGTGCCCTGCGACAATTTTTCTGCGCCTACATGACATCTTTCTATTGACAAAAAATGACATAACACAACTTACCGCCAACATAAACAAAGAGTGTTTATATACATTGTTAGATGATATCTCTTTGATTATCTTGAAGAAATCTTCAGTGCTCGATGTACCGTAAGCATTGTACAGGTGGTGGAATGTTGGAGATGAATTCTTAATCATGTCTGAGAGAGAAATAGATTGTTGGATTTCGTAGAATGAAATATCATTCAAAAACCAGTCTCATCTGTATAATTCAAGTATTTATCATAATTAAATATCGAATTATTCAGTTATTTAAACTGAAATTCGTTTATATATATTCATGTTTCATAAATTCATCTAAACACAATAAGAATTTATTTCTGTTAGGAAGTTAAAAAATTTAATAAAAAAAATTGAAATAAAAAATATCAATAATTAGAAATTTACCAGTAGGATTCATAATCGGGAAAAAATAGACGTTAATAGGATTGGGATGCACAAAAGAAATCATGAATCGATGGAGTGCGGGCATGAGAATCCGCTACAACACATTAGTGAGTGAATAAAAAGTGTAAAACAAGAAGTGCTATTGCAGAGGTTTTCATATGACCAAGATAATGCAAGTGTGAAAAACTTACTGTATACAGATGGCAGTTGTATGTGAATTTTATCACTGTTATAATAGTTATTACATGAATAGTGTTATTTGCAAGGTATTATTTTTGAAGGCTTGTCCATGCTCCCTATTGCAAGCAATCACTTTGCTCTTTGTTACTCTAAACGTGTTAATTGACTGAAGGTCATAATCATAAATTCAGGTCTACACAGTGTGAAGCATTACAATGACAACCCACGTATCCATTAAGCTGACAATGGATGTTTCATATTTAAATGACTCGCAAAAATATGAATTTTCTTACGGATTCAATTTTTCAATTCAAAATTAGTGATTTCAAAAGAATATTTTCAACGAAAAAATGTCTTTTGACATCTTCTTTTGGAGTCACTCATTATTGAAATAATTCTTTTGAATAATTCTCGATAAATTCTCATTTCGTCACATTTTTTGGTCATTTTTCCCTTTTTATTAAATATTGACAAACTCCGAGAGTTATCCACAATTTTACTCTCCTGATCATAATCTCTGAAAGAAAATACCTGAATAATTTATAAGAATGTCAAGTTAAATTTACGATTACATAATACAAAGGGTAAGATTGTTTTGTTAATGCCAAGTGAGCATGACTTTATTATCGTTTGAAAGAAGCGAAAAATTGTAGTTGAAGTGCAGGCTCGTTGAATTGAGGTCTCGCGTAGGTCGCGTTGTCGCGTCTTCAGTGGAATCCCAATAGAGAGAAAGAGAGGTGAACGGGCCAATATGGCAGTCGCGTGGGAACGCACCGGCCGATAGTTCTCCGTGGCCTCTCCTCTCCAACTTCATTCTGCAACTTTGAAAATTACTATGAGTTAAGATATATAATGAGTAATTTTTGCCTGGAATTTAGGTAAATGGGTCATGAAATTGCCACCATTTTGGTACAATGGAAAATATAACTTCTGTATATTTTACCATTCGAGGCAAAATGCTATTTATCAATTGGATCTACTTTTAGATGATAAGTCATTCGGTGTAGAAAGCTACTGCTCACACTTTGAATCTCAGTGGGAATATTATGGGAAGATCTGAGCTACAAGAATTATCATATTCAAGGTGAAAAGAAAGTACTTTCTTTGTTTGGATAAATATGTAATGTACTTAATTTTTTTAGATGATTTATCTTGAATTTATGGATGTTGAAAAGTTTATGAATCTATTCATGTTGGAAGAAATAATGAATTATTTTTGGGGATAATTTTAACATTTTAAATACTTCTATGTCTCTGCAATAGAGAGAACTGGATGTTATAATTGATGATTTAATTGATGATTGTAATACTATGATAAATCCTCCAGATTTTCTTTATTCACTCCAAGTTACAGTCCTAACTCCTAAAACCAGTATCTGATAATATGAAATCATAACGGATTAACAAATGGCACAATAAAAAAAATCATGACAAAGTATTCTCATGAAAAAGCTCGTGTACCTGGAATCCAGTAATATGGCATAGAGACACCCAATCGAGCTACACGTATGGAACACGTATAACGAGCATCAACAACAGAAGGGGTAGACGTAGCGGTATGCGGCTTGGCCTACAAGGCATTGAAAACGCTGTAAATCTAGAAAGAGAAGTAAAAGAGCGGCGAGACGAGGAATGAGAGACAAGAGGGAAGGAAGCGGGCGTGTCGCTCGATTAGGCTGGAATGCCAGAGAGATGTTGTGCTGATCAAGGTCAGAGGAGGAAAAGAAAAAAATATATAGAATGAGGTGCGTTGAGTAGATCAGCATGTATGCATATACTGAGTAGGTTGGAGCGTAAATAAACACTTTGATCGCTCATCCAACACTTATGATGCTTCGGAGAAGAATTCAAAGGGGCACACGATGATAGAATTATTCCAGTTCACTGTACATGATGTCAAGGAATTTAATACCAGTGGGTGGTTTTTTTAATAAATAAATTTTGCATTTTTATTAGATATCTTGAAAATATGGAGATTTTACAGCAATATCAACAGTGAAAATATCTTGAATGTCTCGTTTTTCCGATTAAAAAATATTATTACATATCTGATGTCTCATCTTAAGACGACACGAAGACCCCAATTCTTGCAATAAACTCACAATCACTTTGTTCCGATCTTATCGATGCCTGGGGCTTTTAAAAATGTTAATACCTCTGGTTTACAAGAAATAGTTCAAAGTAATAAGGTGTATGTTATGCTTGGACAAATCTAATAACGGAATTGAAGAAATGGATAAACCAATTGTTGTCCTGCCTCTATTGCCAACTGACCCACTTTGACCCAGGTCATTAGAGTGTGAAATGTAAGAATAAACTCATGTGGGCTCAAGACTACAGATATAAATTTTCTGAAACGGGATCGAATTGATCTGGGGTCATCGACATTTTTTTTTACAACGGAAAAAAGACAAAAATATACAAAATTGAATTTAAAAATAAAAATTTTTGTGAAGGGTGAGTTTCTGGAATTTCGAAGATGTAAATTTTTTAAGGAAAGTCGATAAATTTTTCTTTTTGAAAATCTACTCAATGTTTCTTCATTATGTATTATTTACAGTGAAATTTTTTTGATGAAAGGTCAAAAAAAAATTGAATTACTGTATCTTCAATATTTTGCGTTTTAACGCATGACTAGAATTGAGAGTTGCACAACGAATAAACAAAGCATAGGGGGTAATGGATTATTGGTAGGGGGAGAAAACAACAGTGAGCGGGCATTGATCTTACGAAAATGGCGCCTTACCTACTTCTATTCACCTTCACGAGGAAAAAGTCACTTCAACACTCGAGAGCCATTGTGACTCTGAACAAAGGGCAAATGCATTTAAATAAAAATGCATTTCATCGGAAAAAACATGAAAACATGAAAGACAATAAAACTAGATGGATCAAGTCTATATTCAATTTTTTATTGGATCTTAGGGAAATAGCGGAATTATTATAAGAATCTTTTGTGTTGATCCTCTTCCGCTCTACAGAATTTTTTTATGAAAATTTCAACATCTCCCTTGAAATCGATGATTTTCGTCAGAAACTCGTTTTACAACTTTACTACAGAATCGTTATCTTTATTTGAAAAAAAAAAATTATAATGGGGAAACTATGAAAATGTACAGTAGACTCAGAAATTTTTTGTTGAATCAGGTGGAGAAGAATGCTTCCGGATTTTTCTACATAGTTATTATGAATATCCGAGTGATAGGTTCAGTTATTACATCAAATTATCGATGATTAAATCCCACTTCACGTACATCAAAAAAATCATAAGCGATAGTTTGACAATATAAAGGAGTGAAGATCTCAGTGACACGTGGGGGGAATACGTTATGTCCTCACTGGAATGTCCAGTGTGCGTGATGAACTACGAGAAAGTATGCCCAACCAGGCCCATTAACACAGAGAGAGCCCAAGTACAGTGAAGAATAAAAAAAATTATTCTGTTGTCTAGATGAGTGAAAACTCAACTCATGACCCATGTACCTAAATGAATCATCAAATCTCTTTAAAATTGGGTAGAAACTTTAAAAAATCTGAAAAATAAAAAACATTTGAAAGCATAAGTAAAAAATCAACTCCCTCAAATTAGAAAGTTACATTTCCTTGAAAACGACAGGAAGATGAAGAGCAAAAATGTAATTCTCAAAACCAAGGAAGTCTTCATGTACATATCCGTCACACGAGATTTCTTTTTCGTGACCTGGGTCTTTTGTATGAGAGACACAATACGAGGAGATTTCGTAAATTTCGCTCTTTTGAAAATACAATAGGAATATAAGAGGATCTTTCATCTCATTTATGCATAAAAAAAATTAAAATAATCGGTTCATGATTAATTTCCATATTTCTTACTTCATCCATTCAAGATGGACCAAAAACTATCAAAATTATGTGTATGATTATGATCTTAGAAAAGATGTTGAATTCTATCCAATGCGAAGTATATTCAATATATAAATTATTCACAGAAAAATAATTTATTTACATAAATCCTGAAAAGTTGAAATACGAATTTATAAAAAGCTATAAATGGTGATTGGGCCATCTAAAACTAAAAATCTTTCTCATAAAATTGAATTCACTATCTCTCACCTATCATTCACGTTATACCGGTTCTTACTAGCCGCATGCGTCATTATTTAACACAAAAAAAATATATTTAAACCATACAGCTAGATTGCCCAATTCTCCGGCCATTATCAAAATTTATGATCATAAACAATGTCCTAATCCTCTTATAAATATTTGTTTTAGAAATGCGTAGCGAAGTGGGCGAATGGCTGGCAACGTGTGTTGGTTCACCAATCTGCATATTACTGTTGTCATGGTGTTTACTCATATACCAGAATCAGCCATCGTCCTTGAAGAGAAGGATCGATATACTCACAGTTGCAATTATCATTGAGAGTTTAGCTCATCAGCTTGGTTTACTATCATATGCCATACTCACGCTTATAAGACCCGCCAATCACTTCGGAGGTAAATATCATGTTCTGTACTGCAATTAGAATCACTTCATTCATTAACAGGTGAATAATACGTTCTTTTGTTTTGAGGATATCGATGTCAGTTTTCGCAATGAGATTTTTCTTTTCTTCATCAGTCAAGAAATAAAAGGAAATTTCGTAATGAAAAAAAAAAAAATTCTTTTAGAAATGAGTCTTCTTAATCACATTCTTTTTATTATTTACAGAAATATGCTCCAGCCTCGTTTGGCTGCTGAACACATCCCGCATACTTCAGGAGCTCACATTAACATCAATAGCTGTTTTTGCCGCAATAACTAAAGACGAATTTACCGTGACAAAGAATCATATTAAGTACCACTTGGTATCTCTTACGGTAATAAGTGCCTGCATTGGCTTCACAGGAGTACTAAACTTTGAGCCTGAGACTTGTGTATTTCTCGCACAAGATGTATCTCCCAAGTATGGTCTCTTCGTCAATTCTCTGAGAGCACTACTGCTATTAGGCACCATTTGCGGTCTTTGTGGGGCAATTTTCAAGGATACCTGCCGTAGCCCAAAGTCCGAATTACTGCAGTCAGTTTCAGATCTCTCTGAGGCTAGTTCTAAAAATTCTTCGGGTACTTTTGAATGCCATCCACATCATTGGGATCCATCCAGTGGCTCTTGCACCAGTGGATCAACGAACTCTAGGGCTTGCCTGAGAAAGAGAAGACCTCAGGTTGATGAGACAGGAAGCAGATCGACCGTTTATAGCATACTCTTTGTTTGTTATATTTTCGATCATCTGCCTGTATTGGTAAGTGTTTTCTTTGTTTTTTATTGGTTTCATCATACCATTATTCATGTTGGAGTTGTTGATGGGAATTTGTTGAGAGGTGTGAGGTCAAATTGCTTGACGGGGGGGGGGGGGGGCACACGCACAATCATATTTGATAGCTTCATATTATTTGACTAGATCAAATAATCCAGAAATATTTTGTTGATGACCGCAATCGAATCCGTAGGTGGATACCTCACTCAGTCACGCATCCAACTACAACATCTATTGTTGTTTCGAATGACTCCATTATCATAAATCTCTTTAAATAGTCTCTTCAACAGACTCCCGTTCACGTATTCAATCATTCTATTCTTCTTTGATGGAATAAATGAGATTTAATCGACTTTGTATTCATAAGCAGATTGGAAGATTATTCTTTATTTCTTGAATATTGTCTTATAGATGATTGAAACTCCTGAGAAGAAACTCATATTGATTTCTATCAGTTTTTGTTACATCATAAAAAATTCAATGGGATGACGATTGGAATTCTCACCGCAGGTATAAAATGGTTCATTTATTGAGCCGTGTAATCGATAAAAATGTTTTGTTTCTCATTTTTGGATGCATGGATCGTTGGAAGTAAACAGATAGGTCTTTTTGTTTGATGAGGGATCATGAAAAAAAGTCACATGTTTAATGAAAGATAAGACAACTCTGGGTGAAATAGAAAGGTCTGGATATCGAATTCACCCTGTAATCCATGATTATTTCCGCTAGTTCTAATTTGATTCGAATTGATGGAAAAATTTTATCAATAAATCATTCCCCACTTCCATCTCTTTGTCTTCATCATGATTTTTACCACGATCTAAATGATTTATTGATCGAATCGAAAGCACAATTTCTCCATTAGCAGTTCTTAATGAAGCCATCACTCAATTCGAATTGAGAATAATCAATGTATTTCATTCTGCTAAATTCTTTTGTGCATAAATCCGACTAAGTTGGTCATCCATGGAGATTGACGATGAATAACGATCGAGGGAGAGTGTTATAGAGTGAAAATTCGAGACCCACTTTGTTATTGTCCTCATTTGAGACCATTTCCCCTCTTGAAAATAATGAAAATCATGTTTTTAATGAGAAAATAGCACAAACCTGTGGAGAATGGTGATGGAGTTGAATTTTTTTACTCCTTTTATTTTGCACAGTCTGTGAAGCATGGGAGTATGGGCTTGAGGTGTGTCGATTTGACTTAGTGATGGTTACGAGATCAGGTCAACAGTTTCACTCGCAATGTTTTCGAATGGCCATTCGACGTGCGTAGAATGCACATTCAGGTGAATTAATCGATTTGTGTTACAGAGGCAAGTCAATGCGCGTTTAAATCATAGAGATTGTATTTGAATTACTCGAGATTGGATGTGTGCAATAATTAGAGATTAAATTGTTGATTAAGTTTTCACTTTTTTTTTCTATTTTCATTTCTTTCCTTTTGACAAAATTTCTTCAATTCCGTGGAAATTATTTGATTATCAATTCATAGTTTCTCAATAAATAATTTAATCACTGTTACATAATGCCATTAGAAAAATGTAACAAAAGCCTAGGTCCAATTATAATTAGCAAAATAGAAAGGATTATTCGAGAATAACGAGACCACTTTTTCCCTTCATTTGAAAAAACGAAAGAATAAATGATAACATCAGGTTTTGAATATTTTTATGGCAGTGTATCGTACATAATTGTTTAATTATAATGCATGAGTCGCGGCAGCATTGACAGGTATTGAGTGCAACGTAATGAATATGAATTATCCTACATATGTGTTACCATAAATTCTACAGTAAAACTTTCGCCTCAACTCCCTGAAGCGCAAACAACGAATTTCAATTCAATACAACAAATTGGGGATTATTCAAGGGGATTTGAAAATAGGTTGAGATTTTTAATTATAGAAATTATGAAAATTGATTTTATATCATTTTTGTAATGATGGACTTTCTCATTAAATTCCAATTTCCGTGAAATATTACGTATTTTTACTCAATAACATTTATTGTATCTGGAAAATAGAAACTTTTTTTTCGGAAAGGATAGAAAAATAAAAATTTCATGTCGAGGGAAAAAAATTTTAAAAAAAAATGCCAACGGCACGTGGTGTTCCCAAGCGGTCACCCATCCAAGTACTAACCACGCTCAACGCTGCTTAACTTCAGTGATCGGACGAGAACTGGTGTTTTTACAGCGTGATATGGCTGTTGACATTTTATATATTTTCAACTTTTCCATTTAAAGGAAAGTTGTGGTAATCATTCCTCCAATAAAAAATGGAATTTTCATGATATCTTCACGTTTTAATAATCTCCAAAAATCTGAGTGTCTAAACAAAATTGACTCAGCGGTCTGTTAATAATTTCAATAAAAAATAAATAAATATCTAGTTTGGACGTTTCCTGTATTTTTATGTTGCCTATAGCAGTGTTACAGAAATTTATAAAAATGAAAATAGCTGAAGCCATTATATCATGTGATTTCACATGAGGAAGTCGCACCTAAAGGTTCACCCAACCCGGTATCCGGTGTGCAGTCACTCGTTCGAAAATCCTCGATTTTTTCATTAAACATTGTACACTCTTCTCATTTCACATTATTGTCAAATGAAAACTAGTAATTCCTCATATCGTATGTACATATCGTCAACTTTTTTCACAAATAATGGAGGAAGTTCATTATCTTTATTCATTATATTGTATTGTGGATTATTATGCAACTCATCAGAGATTTTAATAGACAGTATGTTTTTTTCTGATCATATGAAACATTGATTAATATTATTCTCATCTTGTCTTTCCCAATGAAAGCGATCTCAGTCAGTTATTCTTCTCATTCATCTTGAGTTCAAATCCTTCATTGAAAATCATCACATTAAGAGCATCCAGTGCAGTTAATACACTTGTACTGAACAAATTAGAGTCTTACGTTGTTGAAAACTTTCAATTTTACGTTTGTGCCTGAGGTGAAAACGCGAGCATGAACGGTCGCGCTTTCAGGACTTTGTCTATTTCGTTCTTAACAAACGCCAAGTCCTTTGTAGGAGATTTGAAAAAAAGTAACTCTGTATGTATTTGTGAATTAATTTATCCACTACAGAAGCACCAGCAATGCTCAATAATAACCGTAATCACGATAGGCCGCGTGAGTAATTATCATAATAATTATTTTTCACAATCCAAAGTGAAGTTTCAACGGATCAAGTGAAATCTCTGTTATATATTTCGATTCTCCTATAATCAGCACAGCGGTTCAAATAATTCTTCATGACGATTCTTCATGTTTATTCATCAAAATCATTTTCAGATGTGTTTTCTCATGATGTCTCCTCAGAAATTGAATGAAAAATTTGACAAAACCTGACAAAAAATTACAATTAATGGAAATGATTAATTATTGATTATTCCAAACGCAAAAAAAATTTTGATGGAATCGTTTTATTCATAAATATTTCCTGATAGGAAGTTTAATTCCCATTGACTAATTAAATTATATTTCCTATACGTCAGTCGATCCAATAAAAGATCACTTTTTCTCCGGATTTACATAATCAAGAATTTCTTATTCCAGAAGAAATCCTATGAATTCCAAGAATTATTTAATAATTCGCCTTAAATAAATATCTCTGCATAATGGTGTTAATGCATAGAAACATCGAAGGCGAATTTTTCTGGCGAAAGCGAAGAAGAAACTACTTGTCATAATTATATTTCTCTGCGGTCATGTTCTCTCCTTTAAAATTATAATTCAACTCGGCACGAAAATTTCTCATAAAAATTTCATATTTCGTTGAATTTATTATTCTCATTATTTTTCTTCTTTTTTTTACAGATTATATCACTAAGACCGGAACTTCTGCGGGGCTTCTGTACTGTTCAAAATATCGCAATCTGGCTGCCACTTATAAAGGACACTCTACTTCCAGTATTTTTGGCCATGTTCGATAAAATGTTTTGCAGATATGTGGCGAAGGTTTACACGAAGCAAGATCGTTCTCGAAAACTTGCACATTGTAAGTAAAAATTGACTTTGTGATTTAGCTCAATAAGTATCATTTGTATACTTGATAATAAATTTATCCATGTGTATTTGTATTAAGGTGGAATCGATGGAAAATTCAGACATTTCGAACAGGATGCCGAGTATAAACTTCAATTAAATCTCAATCATGGTCTCAAGTTTCCACTGACCAATGGCAGCCTTTACGGAAGGTTGCACAGTCATCAAAATCGAAGTGAGTTACAAGAAAAAATTATCTGCCAATATTGTATAACTGTTTACCATCATGTAATAATTTACAAATTGAAACATGATATTTTATGATTGATCTCAAAAATATTGGCATGAATAGTTTGAATACTTTCCATAATAAAATCATTAAAAAAATCGAGGAAATGTTGACGAGAGTAATTTTTTCCATTTCAATGAATAATTCTTCTGAGTGCATCAAAATTATCTTTTACATTTAATTGAACTCGAAGAGATGAGAAATTACTCAACCGATTAAGCCTCAACTGTAATTTTCTTCATTAATTTTCCAGCACGAACGGGAACAATAACAATGGGTATCCAGCATTATCCCCGCAGTCAATCTCTCAACGAAGACAATGCCTATGGCTCTCTTCCGGCAGAATTAACATCCTTCACTTCATCAACCTTCGAGCCTCGTCACTCCAAAGAATCAAAAACAATCATGTCAGACCAACATTCAACTCAGCATCTTCTTCGGCTGAATGAAAACTTTGAATTTACAAATCGTTTAAAAATTGGAAGTACTGATGTCTTTGGTCAAAATATGGAGAATCTCGTGCAGCTGGAGGAACCAAAGCGAAAGTTTGCAAAGAGTTTGGATGAAATTCGTGAAGAAGGGCCACGGAAGCAAATTAGAAGTACTTCGAGGCTCGAGCAAATTGGGCGGGAGAGACTTCAGAATGCATCAGCACGAAGAGAAGAGCAAGAATTTACGAGAAATTTGGTTAGGAGAAATCAGAGTTTTGATTATGCAAAGTTTTCGAGAGTGGCACTTGATTCGAGAACTTATGATGCCAAGGATTTATTGAGAAAGGATAGGAGTTTTGAGATTAAGAGGGATGGATATGATCAGGAGGCTGGGTATGAATCGTCTGATGATGAGAGCTGTGATTTTGAAAGTGGAGATTTTGATCATGACACCATGAGCTCCTGCAAGAGTCGTACGAGAAGTTGCTGTTCAGTTACCACTGTTGCTAATGATGATTTTGAGTTTTTCCAACGGAAAGGAACGAAGGTAATTATTTTCATCAATTTTTATTATCAAACATTGACAACAATAGAGTATCAATGATGAAATTTTGGCAGTGATTTTTCATTTTTGATTTACTTTTGCAGACCGACCTTCTTCCCTCAAAGAAAACCCTTGACACAAAAATCAACATGCGAACTTTCACTCCAAAAATTATCGAGAAGAGTTGGACAAGTGAAACTGGATCACACAATAAGGAGCAGCTAAATGATTCCTCAACAAAACCCATTATTCAGTCATATCATTTAAAGAAAATCACACCCGGGTACTCAATGAATGATTTAGACAAACTTTATCCTGACACAAAACAGCCAAATGTTTCAATTGCAAGCCTCAAAAGTGCATTAACAAAATCTGATATTAGCTATCTGGATAATGGAGAAATCTGCAGACACAACATTGGTGGATCGGCTCCAGATTTCAAGAAAATTTTTGTTACTGAATTCATCTGAGAATGCTCTCTATCTCCCTCTCTTTAAATTCAATTCACTAAAATTTATTCATTCGAATGAGGATATTTTTTTCTATTGTTCATTGTTTTGAGAGAGTATCAAGTAAATTGCTGTAATATACTCATTAGATGGATGAAAATGTTATTAACCCAATGGATTGTATATAATCGTTGTATATTTGTATCTTAATATTTAAATATAAATGTTATTACCTTAACATATGGCTTCCCTTCTGTCTTTCGTCTATCTACAGAGATAGAATATACCTAATTACGAATTGAAAAATTTGAGAGAAAATATGACCCATGCTACTCCATATTCCAAACTGTAGAGTTAGGAATATGAAGTAGTTTTCTTTCTACTGTAATTGTATCAAAGATTTCTTCGATATCTGCAGATATCAGCTCGATTATTTTCCGGGCGCAAATTTTCCTTTCCGTAGAGGCTATTGATTAGCACCGAGAAGAAAAAAGTGAAAATCAGCGCGACAGTCCCCAGTCTTCTCCTGACGGTTGAGATCTCACGGACAGTAACTGAGCACGATTAATTCAGAGAAGCCGAAAAAATAATACAGGACTATTGCTTAAATATCCACATCATCTGATTGAGGAATGGCAGAGCCATCTTATCGACGTGAATGGGAGAAAGAAAAGAAGTACCCTCTCCCAGAAGGGTGCACTCTAATGCATGATGACTTCAAATTTTCCAAGGTAAAACCAAAGCTCCGCTTGTCAACATGGATTTGCATAAAATCAAATGCATCTATATACTTACAAATATATTGGCCAAACATATTCAAGATGAATTACGTGCTGATATAAAAAAATCAACCTTATTCACTTCTCGTTGAGGAATATTCATCCGTCAATGGTCTGAGATACTGGTGCATCTGCATTCGATACTTTAGTGCGAAAAATCTTCACATCGTGGACCGCTTCCTAGAGCTGGTAAAGGTGGGGGACAACCATGCAATGCCAATAATAGAGTGTTTGATTAAGGCTGGTCTCAGTTTGAAAAAGCTAATTGGTTTTGGAGCAGATGTTGATCATCCAGTCTTTGTCAACACACAGGCCAATTTTCTTTTGAAGATATTGAAATATTTTAATCCAGATGTACAACTAGTACATCTGGTAGTATCCTTCTCCTCGGGTTTTTGGGTGAGTCAACTAGTTTTACAACTCAATTATACACATTTGATTGTACCATCATATTAATTAAGTCCTCAACTCAATTGTTTTTTTTTACAGGTCCCTATCAAAGGCAACTTCGTTAAATTTTGAATGAATATCGCACAGAGGTGCCACCAGAAGAGCCAGGAGGACTACCAACTATACAAGAGTTAAATTTAAAAGACCCTGATAAATTTAAACAAGCAGCCGAGTACAAACTAAGATTTTTCCATTTAATGCAAGCAGTTTATTCGAGAAGGAAATTAGTTAGAATGAAATTTGATAAATATATAGGGAGACAGAGGGCTGTAGATAAAATGGCAAAGGAATTAATTTATAGGAGGGGAAAGGGAAAAACTGAGGGAAAGTTAAAAACTCTGGTAGTTGTAGGGCAATATAAAATGACTAGCCTTAAGCCAAAAGGAAAAAACATTTCAGCTCCAATAGCTAAAATTGTAAATTCAGTGAAAAAATCAGAGGATGCAGAGTTGATAATTGTTGATGAGTGGAGGACTACAATGTTATGTAGTAGATGTAATCTAGAGTGTCACGTCAGTCGGTTACCTGATCGGTATGTCAACTGCAAAAATTGCCATATCGTGTGGAACAGGGATGTGAACGCTGGCAGATCTATATTACATTTCGGTTGGATTGAATGTGGCTGGATCGAGAAACAAGAATTACCAGTATTTGATAATTTTTCAAGATCTCGTAAACGTAAAGATCTCATAACAAGATCTAGAGTTGGCAGACAACCGAAAATACGTTGGGAATAATTCATACTACATTTCATTTAAAAAAAAAAAAAATATAAGTCGGCATGCTCATCTTTGTATTGAATGCAATCAGACACTATTTTTCTATAATGAAACTAAATTGTCACGAGTATAATCCAGAAAAAGATATGATGGAGGCATTAATGGGTCATAAATGTGACAAACTATGCGATCATGAAGATCATTGCATCATTAAACTCATACGTTCCAGTGCCTGAAAATATTGAAAATGGCTTTATTCCGAATGTTAAACTTTTATACAATAATTTTATACTATCTATAATATGTAAGTCGATGAAAAATGCTTAAAGTTTAAATAAACGAACCACAGATCGTCATTATTGCTTGCTATAAACTTTTTCATCCTTAATTATTCCCCTCTCCATCAATTTTGTCACCATTCTCCAGTGTTGTATAAGGTGACGAACTTAATCTTTGTATAAAACGAACTCACGGTTATTCGTTAGTTCAATCATCATAGTTCAATCAAGTTTTAATACTCATCTGTTTAACCCATTCGCGTTAAGATGTCTTACAGCAAGAAGCACGATTTTTTCACATTAAAAAATATTATTTGACCCTTCTCGCACACAATTCCGAACATGTATTACAAATGTCACGAGTCTTCCAACGACTACTTCCCTTTCCATCCCACCCGGTTCCTCTCTTTCATGTATTCCAAGAACGATTTCAGTTTTCAGTCAGGTTTTTCCATCCCCCTGTCTGCCTTTTTAATTTTATCGACCTCCAATTTTCCACAAATTGTTCAAAGCGACTCTTTCCCCCCATTGAATGATGTAAGCGTTTAATTGATGCTACCACGTTTTGAAGTCTCGACTCTTGAAGTGCTGAATAGCAAATAACTCAGTTGGAACCATCTGACGGAATAAACAATGAAGCGGACCTTCGATCGTGCGCTCGGACCGAGGGTCGGACGAATTTATCATTGCATCGTCTGCCACTGGTTGTCACACTGTAGATCCTTCATGGAGAGCATTCTTGACTCCGCGTACTACAGAGTCACTAAACGAGGATTACAATGCATGGGTCTGTGGCCATTTCAATCTTTGAGGAGGAAGAGAAGCTTGAGGTGCTTGACTCTCTTCTTAATCGTCAGTTTAGCGATACCTACGGTATGAATATATTCTAATACAGTTGTTATTCCAAAAAAATTTGCACATTAATTTTCTTATGCGATTGTTTCAGACTGTCAAATGTATGGAATCATTAAATGATATGGACATTGTGGTAGACTGCCTATTTGCTATCGGCACTTGTGTGCTCACTCTGACAAAATTTTTCAACTTAACGATTATGGAAGGAAATGTGATTAATAATTACTATTTCCATGTGACACAAGGTGGTACATATTAATTAGAATAGGTACTCTTGACATGAACATTTCAGATGAGACGACTACTCTTGATTATTGAAAGAGATTGGAAATGTTTGACATTTCAATGTGATATTGATATACTCCATCAATATTCCGAACGTGCACGGAAATTTACTGCGGCTTTCACAAGTAGGGTAATATAATAAACGTCTTTTATTCATGGTCAATAAATCAGAATCTGTGGGGTAGAATTGAAGGAACTTGAAATCATTTGGAGTCACCAGATTGGTACAACTTATCATCTGTTGAAGATATAAGAATGTTAATAAAATATTCGGGTTCGTAATTAAGATCAAGTAAAACGCATGATCATCTTCTAAAACCCTGACAGTTGATAGTTTTGGAATTGTTACTAATTTTTCAATTCTTATTCTTACATTAAATCCCCCAAAAATCAGATTCTGATCTTGTCCAAAGCGTACGTTGTTGAATTATCGACGATTGCATTATCATTTCATTTATTTTCCGGTATTAATCTGAAAGCATACACCTTTTCAACTGTTGTGATATATCTTTGCTCACCAGCAGTTCCAAAGATATTGGATTTTCTACGTCCATTGAATAAGTCTCGCGACCGAGTATTTCTTTTCCAGACCGAATATTTCATCGATCAAGACAAATACTATAGACATATTTTATTGCACACTTACATTTGCGTACCTTTTATGATAGCTCCCATTGTCTTTTTCGAAAATTTATTCGCAATTTTTGTTAATCATGCATGTGGAAGGTTTGAAATTCTAAAGTGAGTTTAATTTTCCATACATCAAGCAGTCTATAGAATAAGATATTTATCATTATTTCTTCTAGAACGTATCTAGAAACAATACATGCTGATGAAACCATTTCAGTTACTAGGAATTCATCGAGTAACTTTGACACAATTAGGAACCGTATGAAAATCTGTTCGAATTTGCAAACACAGACACTCCAGTGAGTAACTTACAATATTTTCTTCCATTACTGCACCAAAAAAAAAACAACTTGATAAAAGTACATAATCTACTTATTTCAAGTGTGATTAGGGGAGGGTGGGGCAAAGTGGACCCTCTAAGGGAATAATTTAGTTTTTTAAATTCTAAATAGATCAAGCACTTGTCGTGGAGATCAGAACCCAATCGGAATTGAAATGAAGATCTGTCATTGAGTTTTTTAAAAAATTAAATGTGGGGCAAAGTGGACCCCCTATTTTTTTTTCTTAATTCAGAAAAAATTACTCACAAATATCCATTCTTCGGTATACACTAATGGATTTAAGGAATGTTTTATAAGTTGAATCTTCATCACTTTTTCACCCATGCAGTTCAAACTTATCCATTTCCTTTTTTGTGGTCTAAACCCATAAAATTTTCCCCTCACAGTTTAGCATTTACAGTCCAAAGCATTTAAACTAAGAACAATAATAATAACAATAATTTATGTTGGGGTCCACTTTGCCCCGCACTTCAAATTTTTTGGGGTGGTCCACTTTGCCCCGGTGGTCCACTTTGCCCCACCCTCCCCTATACTGTAACCCGACCAGCGATCAATGCTAACATTTGACGCACCATTAGTAGAAAATTGGATTGATTGAGATACTTGCCCACTTAACTCGAGTTGAAAGAGGGACAAACGTCTTTTCACCTGAATCAATTCAATTTTCTAGTAGAGTTCGGCAAACAAATAATATCCATTATTCATTGTTCATTATCATTATAATGGTAAATTAAAAAAAATCAAATTGTGACTACTTTTGTAATCGATAATGGAAGAAATTTAATTTCTCATTATCATATTGATGGGCATATTTTTGTAATCGATAATGGAACGAAACTCAGTTTTCATTATCATCTCAATCCTCTTAATTATTTTATTTTTCTCAAAATCTATCTTATGTGCATCTTTTTTTCATTGACCGTGATATTTACTAGCGATAGCCGTATTTCTCCGTGTTTTTGGCTTTTTTCTTGTATTCAAGATTTCGTCATTGATTGGATTGTAATGAAAAATTTTCCAATTATAATTTTCTATTGATTAACAAATTAAAAATTTTAAATATAATGCCTCATTCATACGATAATGGAATAATTGCAATTCTTAATTAATCATTCATAATTTAATTGAATATATTTCCTTCTCATTATTCATTGATAAAATGTTATCAAAAATAATATTTTTGCCGATCTCTGTTTTCTACTAATGGTAGGTTGATAAATCCAATTGATTGGGGTAGAGTCATCCTACTTGAATGAGGTAAATTATCGACTCTAATGAAAACAATATCAATCAAGTCCCAGACTACTTAAATCAAGTCATCAACTATTTGAATGGAATTCCAAACTGCTTGAATCAAGTTCCAAATTACTTAAATTGAGTCGCAAACTATTTAAATTAAGTAGACAAATGATTGGATCAAGTTGAATCTTACTTGTATCCAGTCGCTTTTCCAGAATTGGATCAAGTCTTGCTTTTCGTATAATCCAGAAAACCAATAGTGACTATTTTTTGTGATTACAGATTTGTTGAACTTTTGGAGTATTCTTATAATATTGCTCTCCTATTTATAGTAGGAGGTAGCATGGCGCTATTATTAATTACTGGTACGACAGTAAGTATTTATATTTATATTTAATTTCCTAAATTGATCAAATTATTATCTGTTATCTCATTCTCTGAGGTTATGACCAACATTTCCAAACCGAATGAAATGATCAGGGTTGTCGGCGTCTGTTTTAACATAATCTTACAGTTATTCTGCTGCAGTTGGTTAGGACATACACTCGTTGTACAAAACGAACGTGTCTTTGATTCAGTGTCAGTGTCATGACTTGCTCATTATAACGATTATCATATTTTTTCATTACTATTTCTTTTTGATAGTTACCAGAGCGAATGGTATCGCTTACCTCATCGATTACAGTTGATGCTTATTCCAATAATGATGAGAAGTTCGAAGCCATGTCAATTGACAGCCGGAAAAATCTACATCATTTCAATGCGAGGATTTGGAGCGGCAAGTGGGGCATTTGGTTATTTGAAAATCTATAAAAAATTTTATACGTACAGTAGAAATTGGGATTCATTGTAGATGATAATGAAAACTTTATTTTTTTCTCTTTTAAAGGCCATGAGAACAGTCATGTCTTTCTTCACTGTTTTCAATTCGATGAGATCGACTGCTTTGTAGTGATCAATAGGAAATATCCCTCGGAAGATCCTCAGTAGTCAACATTCACATAATAAATCATAATTAATCGATTCTATTCTAGTAGTCATTCATTCGAGAGTATTTTCTCCTCTCGTTAGCATGTATCAGAATTTTAATCAACTCCAAGGACATTATCGTATCAAAGGAACGTCATAAACTTGTAGAGTAAAATTATTCATCCAAGAAGAGTTTTGTATGCTAGCAAATAAATAGAAATTTACTACGTAATATAACTAAATTCATCATTCACCAGTAGAAAGTGATGAAGACAATATGTGTGCTGGCATAAACAAGGAACCAGTAGAGTATAATGCAAGGAAGATTGGAATATTCGTTTTTATTGTCCATTGCATGATCAAATGGAAACATAAAAATGAACAGATTACGGATTATGAAATGACTAATGTAGCAATTGTACTGACCAATGATTTTGTATATTTTTCAGAATTTTCAACATATCATGTCTTTTTCTGTTGGTAAAGCATTACTAAATATTTTCCTGAATATCTCAAAAGGACATACTTCTTCACAACCAGAAAGTTTGATCGGTATCCTTTCAGGTGGAATTCCCAAGTAATAATAAATCTGTAATGATAGAGTTTATAAAAATTCTATTAATCATTCAAAAACTATAGACTCAACAATGGAATACTGAAACTCACCCTGACATAATATTTATCATCATCTTTCAGTAATTCAATGAAAATTGCACTGGAATATTTTGGTACTTGGAGTTCGTGAACACCAAGGATTGCTAAAAGAGCAGCAATATTCAACTCGTGACCACTCAGTAACACCATTTTCAGTTCAGGTTGCTGATCTCCATTGACTACAGCCAACATGTTGTCTGTGAAGTTCTTCAAGATCATTCCTGAAATAACAACAGCTAGAGATTTCCCAAGGTATGCGATCAAATTCCATATCTTAAGATAAGTCCAATCAGAAAAATTATTCAACAATTCTTCATCGATAATTCGGGTTTTAACGCTAAATTCACATTTATTCAACCTTACCATCATTCGGTCTCGTTAAGGTAATAGGGGAGAAGGACTCCTCAATTTTAATTTGCAAGGATGAATTAAAATTTGATAATCATTACCTCCGTTCAAGGATCTTAGTCTCTCATTGTAATTATTGATTCGATAATTAATGGTAGCAGCATGTGATAGCATCCCATCAGGGAAAATTTCAGAAGCCCACTCAGGAAGCTCAATCTCCATGAAACGCAATGCCGTTAAACTATTATAAATACTCATAAAATTTCTCGTATTGTTTATTGAGGTTCCAGTCCATTCTGTTAGATTCTTCTGAAGATCATCAAATTTTCCAATTTCCTTCTGCACTTCGGGAAGCATCAGGATAGCGCGGAGCTCCTCTTGAAATCTAAACAGGTAGAATAATTGCTAATTTTAATAATTTTAATAATAATAATAATAATAATAATAATAATAATAATAATAATAATAATAATAATAATAATAATTGTTAAAGGAACTCACTTAAGACAGAGAATGGAGAACATAAGAATATCTTCATCACGTGGTACATAATTCATAATAACGGGCTGCCAATTCAAATCTGGATTCCACTTTTGTTCAGCTACAGGAGAAAATAAACCCGCCATTACCAATTGCAGAGACATTTTTGTTCTATCATAATCAGTGCTTCGCGCAATCACTACATTTGGATAATATAAATTGCCCAAAAATTCGCCATATTGTTCGCGAATGTATCTGCCAAGTTCATATGAACGTTGCTTTCCTCTCTGAAAAGAAGACAATGACCATTGTAATATAATCATTAAACAAAGGGGCGAAAGAGAGAGAGAGAGGAGAAAAGAGGGGGATGATACTTGCATTGGTCAATTGTCCATAGCCATAAGGATGGAAATTCCATGTTGAATATGGACTCGTTGGAAATAATTCGTAGGGATTTTCCTCCGGAGTTCGATCTCCATGACGGAAGAGCTGAAAATTGTTTATTAGTTCTAACAATTTCATTGATTTCTATCGATGATATAATACAATAATGATATTTATTCTCGTTCAATTTTGACGATTCGATCCAATTTTCATGCAACTCACAACATTCACGAACTTGTATTCTAATCCAGCTGTTATATCAAATGAAAATATAAAAAGAAGGATTGAAGAATGAATGACAACTGACACCATCATAATGGCACGAAAAAGTCCGAATGATATTTCTAAGATATTCATCGAGCACTCTTCAAAATCTTTCACAGAACTTTTTTGGAATTTACTGTTTTTTACACATAATCCCTCAACGAATCTAGCGTATTCAATGACGGAAAAAACAAGTATGAAGAGGAAAATGAAAAAACTATTCAGAAGTTATTTCATCCCATTCGCTCTCGTTGATGGATAGGAAAAGTGAAAAATGCGGAAAAACCTGTCTATTATTATTCATTATCATTATCGAGTTTATGATATTACATCATGTTTACACATAAGATGTTGCACAGAAAATTCATCGATTAATGATGGATTTATATTGATTTCGGATGTATAATTCAATTGATCATTGAGAACCTATCAGTTATCGATTTCATGCAAACTTTACAAATTCCAAATTCATTCCCCCCCCCCCCTACCGCATATTTCCAAAAAAATTATATTAATTGACAACACTTTTTCCATCGACTGACAATATAGGGCATGATCCTAGAAATCTTCTTGAGCGATTTCCTATCGACATCAATGTTCCTCATTATACCGTAAGATATCACTACTATTCAAGCTGATTCACCCGTGTCGGTTCTTTATCCTTTGCTCGCACTAAAAAAACAACAAAAAGAAGAGCCTCCCAGTGTTAGAAGCAATTATATTCGTCATTTTTCCAGAAAAGAAAATATAAATATGATACATTCATCAGAAGTACTTGAAAAACATCATAAAAGATGTGATTTTACTTTATCAACAGCTGTTCTTAAATATCGAAGCAATTGACGTTATCAGAGGTACGTCGTCATAAGAAAAAATACTGTACGCTTCTATGAGGGTTATGAGCGTATACTGAACAATGAACATGATCAGTATGTTCGAATATGGCGGAAGGAGTGGAGGAGTATTATTTCAATCTTCAAGTTGTTCATGAACATTTTGATCGAGCTCTACTCGATGATGGCGATGTCAACATCAGGGCTTACCTCGATGCCTACAATGAACTTTACAAGTGAGTGAATCCATCATTTTAAGTCACATTAAACTGTTCAATGGTGTCATTCATCACTAATATTGCAAACCTTAACGCTTGAGTACTTTCAAATGAGTCACGTGACATTCACTTACGATTATAAAAATCATTGTCTAGATAACGTATATATGGCTGAGTGGTGAACCCTCACTGAAAATGAAATCTCTTCTTCACTCTCAAGTGAATATAATATTATGATATAAAAATAATTGATATATCTGTCTCTGTTTCAGGTTCTTTCAACGCATGGGAACTGTCTTCAGTTTTGTATCATCCGATTTGAAGCAAAAAATTGATATTTTGAATGAATTATTAAATAAAGAGGAAGAGAAGTATCAAACTGTAAAGTCAATGATCGAGCATGAGAAGAAAAATAATATATTGGAAACAGAAGATTCAAATGGCGCTAGAACGCTTCTGAGACTTCACAGAGGACTTGGTAGGTTTTTTCATTCAAAATTTGAGGAAAATTAACTTACTCATGATTTATGATGATAAAACTATTCAGTTTTACACGTTATCAATTTTCAATTAATGAAAAACTAGAAACATTACTTTATCATACTATCAATCAATTAGGGAATATGATATCATGAATTGTGACATGTTCCACGAATATATTTTTTATCGAATGATATTCGGATCAGAACATTTGTGTCAATATTATTTCAAATTGGTAGTCCAATTTTAAGCAATTCACTCTACCGTAATGTATTTTTGATAACAAACTTGTGACTTTCAATTTCAGATTTTATTAGAGAATTTCTGAGGCAATTAGGAGATCTCTCCGATGCTGATAAGACATCAAGCTGTTGTCGTGATGCTTACAATAAGACACTAGCTAAATATCATCCATGGCTCATAAGGAAAACAGCTGTTTTTGCTATGTATAGTATGCCCACTAGGGAAAAATTGCTTAAGCAGGTAAAGAAAAAACGCATTAACATTAATATTGTTTCAACGTTGCACATGAGATAAGATAGGTTCAAGTCCGACATTTCCATTGATTACCCTACATTTGCCTCGTAATCTTCAACGTTAAAAGACAAATGACGATATCAAACGTCAACTTTGAAAATAATCACTACCGTATTCTATTCATCCTTTAACAAACTCCTGTTTTTCATTACAGGTATGTGGAGATAATGTACAACGCAATGTTGACGTACTGCCAAAAATGTTGGAAGTGACTGCCGACATATTCAATCGTACCCACAGTCTTTATGATCTTCATGAGCTTCATGAATTACCTTGAAAGTATTGCAATTATTCAAAGGGCATTTAAATTCATATCAGCTAGGAAAGAAAAATCATTGCGAAAGATGTGTAATTATATTTTAATGAAAGGGTAAAAAAAGGACAGAAAGAACGGGCTTTCATTTTTATTAACAGCAGTTTGGAGGAGTGAAATTGAATTATTTCTAGGCAATTTGCAATATTTTCTTTAGTGGCCTAGAATGCAATAGAGTTTACTACATTTTAATCTTTTTTTCAAAGGCCGTTCTTGTCCCATTCTTTTGTAGCTTTGGTAAGCTTTTGTATTTATTTTATAAAAATCAAAGGAAAAATAACATTCCACTTTTGGCCACTCAGTGTTTCACGCTTTGCTAATTGATTGAAACAATTTGTGAATTTTAAAGAATATTGTCTGTTTTGTATATTTTTTCTGTAAAATGCAATCGTGAATCACTTCGGCCTTCTGCATTTCAGTGTAATTTTTTTTAAATCATTGGTAGGAAACAACTTTTTTGGAAAATAAAATTCAGTAGTATTCAATCATATTTGTCTCCAATTTTATAGGTAAACCCATATATCAGTTCACTCAACATTTTTTCTTCTTCCACTTTCAATAACAAAAGAAATACCTTATGAAATACATATGATTCGTTGGAACTCCAGGTATTCGAGAGAATGATTTTTATGTAAAAAGAAGAGTTTATTTTTTACAAGTAGAAACGATTTAAAAAATATTTAAGAACCAGGTGTACAGCTGAAAGTTAAGTACAATTACTACTATAAAAAAAATATATCAGTGATGTTTATTGAGAATACTGTTTGAATAATTATTCTGAGATTGAAATCAACTGTTTGTTGAAATTATCATGGTTCCATTGACAACAGCTTGAGCATAGAAATCTTCATTCATGAGCATACCTGAGGGAATATAATAAAAATAATCAATTGGAGAAATGCGAAATGAAAATGAAAGGTCCAAAAAAAAAAAATCAGTAGCGAATTTGTAAAGCGAAACGCAGTAATGTTTCGAGTCTTGGAGAAAAAAAAGTCTTCTCACTTTTTATCCCCTAGATCACTTACATTCGAGATAAATGCAGAATTTTTCCAGAGAACAAATTTAACTCATCACAACTGACCCTTTCGTTACTGATTCGAATTATTTTCTAAAATTACCAGCAATGGTTGCAGTCAAGAAACAAACAGCGGAGCCAGCAATAAAGGCTCTGATAGCAACAGCAGCAATTTGCTCTCGTTTGTCTGGTGCCATTGATCCCAATCCTCCCATCATGATTCCAATCGATCCTGGATTAGAAAAACCACAAATTGCAAAAGTAGCTATTCCCTCGACCCGAGGGGTGAGTCTTCCTTGAGCCTTGAATTCCCCTAATTTTTGATACGCCACAAATTCATTGACTACTGTCTTGAGACCAATCAATGTTCCAACGTCTTCACACTGGTTCCAGGGTACGCCCATTATCCAACTTAAGGGCATAAATGCTTTTGATAGTAGGTACTGAAATGTGAATTAATCCTCGAGTTTATTAGCTGATTAACACATGCAATGGATTTTTCTCGTCTCAAATTATTTCATCGTGTTTGTTCACTCGATTTTGAAAAACTATTTTACATTCATCGTCATCATCGCGAGTTTTAAATGTTCGTTGAAGCCAATAAATCATAAAATTGCATTTGAATTTCTCCCATAATCGCTTAATTCTTATAATAGAATAAATTTCAAAAAATTTTGAGCATTCAGGCATCTATATTGAAATTCTGAGAAAGTTAGTTCAGCATCTAAAATTTAAAACTTGTCCATTTAAGGATTTTCTATTAAATCTAAATAAAACTGAGAAAACCATGAGTTTCTAGAGAAGAAATTGATATCACCTCGAATGTTAAGGCAGGAAAACCGACAAGACCTCCAAGCCATGATAGTATTCCATTCAGGAATGAAATGAATGAAACAAATGCTACAATATTTGCGATAATTCCAAGCACCAGGGGAATCCCAGCTAGTGCGCCTTTTGTCGCTGCATCCATCACACTGGTATCTTCCCTGGAATGTTAATCAAGTAATTTATTGAAATAACTATGGAATTGCTGAATCAATTCTGTTAAAAATGTAAGTGGATCGAAGTTACATGAAGACATCAGGCACGTTGATTGGATAGAAGAGTTGGTAAAAATTTTGCTCATATACGAACACAAAGATGCACATACACATGGACTATGAAGGTCTTGAGATGTGATGATATCATGCAAATCTCGATTTGCAGGAGGATAACAACAGCTTCCTTTTAAATGGAAAAGTTGAAAATACATAAAATGTTAACAGCCATATCATGCTGTAAAAACACCAGTTCTCGTCCGATCACTGAAGTTAAGCAGCGTTGAGCGTGGTTAGTACTTGGATGGGTGACCGCTTGGGAACACCACGTGCCGTTGGCATTTTTTTTTCATTTATTTCACCCAATTCAATATAGAATAATTTTTTTTCTCTTATCATCATCTCATTTGCCGAAAAAAATATTCTTAGAAATCGTCATAGAAAGATTCTGGAGTTTGCGAAGCATAGAAATTTACAATGATATTCCTATATGAAGCAGTAAATGGAAAATCTTCCAAATTCGATGCAAATAACACGTTAATTATTTTTAAATATCACCCACGATTTTTGCAGAGGAATATTCTTGAAAGTCGTTTGACTCTTTTCAGTCTCTGGATAGAATAATTTTGAATAACAGAGTGCTGCCGGTGCTGACATCACAGACGCTGTTATCAGGTGTGACGGTTGAGCGCCAAAACTGATATAAGCTGCCAAAACCGTTCCTTTGAAGAACCACAATACAAATTGATGAATTTATACATGAGAATACGTATCGATTTAGTCTATAGCGTTTGATTATAGAAAATAAACAATTACCTGACACAGTTGCAAATCCAGAGCACATAATTGCGTGAATCTCAGAGGTCGTGAGTTTCGAAATATAAGGCTTTATTAATAATGGTGATTCTGTCTACAAATTGGAGAAGAAATACCATGAGAGTAAAACCGTTAAAAATGCTTTGAATATAAAAAATTTACTTCTGTGAAATTTTTTTATAAAATATCATACCATTCCAAGAAAGGTATTTGCAGCTGAATTCAATGATTCACAAACGGTCGTACCCATTATAGAATGCAAGGCCCAGCCCAGTTTCAGAATGACCCACTGCATCGCGCCCCAATAGTAGAGTATTTGAATCATAAAACTGAAGAAAAATATCACAGGAAGTACCTTGAAAAATCCAAATGGTTAGAAGAGTTGAATATCATTTCAATAGTTGCAAAATGATCCCAAGAAAATGAGTTAGCTATGCTCAGGATTTAATTTCTAATGAATTTCTAGGAATAGAAAGAATTTTCTCTCACGTACTGAGAAAGCGAAGACTCCGTTGTTAACGAGTGTATCTGAAAATACAAAAGACGAACCGTCCTTTGCATAATCAAGGAACTTTGCAACTTTATTGGATAAACACTCGAAAATTTGTCTACCAACTTCCCATCGAATCGTTATCAATCCGAATAAGAACTGGAGAATGGTACCCCAGATGACAGGTCTCCAATCGATCTATGAGGGAAAGGAAAAATTAACATCATTGCTTCAATCGGAAACTAGACTACTAGACAGTATTTTTTATTTTCACGTTAAAAAATTGTATTCTGAAACCAAAAGTCCTTTCATTGAGAAACTATAAAAACGAATAATGAAAAATGTGCCATTTATAATGGAATTTGTATAAAAAAACATCAGAAGAAAAATTTTTCTTTTTTTTTTGGTGAAAATATCGCACATACCTGAGTTGGATGTTTTGAGAATACAAAACCAAACAGCATTATTACAACAAAACCAATGCAACTTATCAGTCGATCTCTCGAATCAATGGTATCGTAAATTAAGAAGATCACTAGGGCAATGAAGAGCCCCAGATAGAAAATCGTTTTCAGAGAACGTGAGAGACAACTGAAAAGAAATTAACATTTTCATTACGTTACTATCAAATTAAGTCATTTACAAGAATTATTTCTAGAAGAGAATTTATTCAATCATCTTTCTCCTACATAGGAAGTTCAAGGTTTACTTCATTACTGAATAACGAGAGTTTCTTACCTCCTTTCACGAATCGATTGTATACATCCCGTAATCGGTGAGAATAATGCCTGAATTACAGTACTGAAATACCCCTTGATGACATAATAATAAAAAAGACAAAAATAAACAACTCCAAGAAGTATCAACAGCATTCCATAGCCATCACACCACTCGAATTGATGATTGGAATCTAAAATTAATATCTTCTATGAAGACACGTGTCGACTCTTTACTGACCATGAAGATGAGATAAACATCAAACTCACTGTGGATCGTCCAGTATACACTAGCGAAGACGGTATAAACTAGGATAATAGCGTGGAGTATGACGTATTTGACTATTCTGATAATTTTACGATTCCGAGAAAACCAAGAGTCCATCGAGGTTTTTCCAATCACAAAACAGGAGGTCGAGGTTATTGGTTCTCTACCACATTTCTGTGAAACATGAGTAAAAATTTAATCAAGTGAATGGATAATTAATGAAGGCATGCAATTTTTATTGAACATGAGAAAATAAATTTAATTTTTCATCGGATTTCTCTCTTTTATCTTCATTACTTGCTTGAGATAAAGATTGTAACGATGGAATTCTAAAATTGATAATAAAGATAAACTCGTTACAATTCGTTTTACCATGTCTTCAGCACTTTCTACGAATTTTTTTCGTCCCTCTGATGAATCTCCATCATTTTCCTGCAATTTAAAGATGAGATTATTTTATTTAATCGGTCTTTTATGGTTTTGGGTGATGAATGATTCTTTTTCGGAGGTTTTAATCACCTTTGAAAGGTCGAGAGATATTCGTAAACTGTGTTTACTTATTTTCCGGTCCACCTGAATTTTTTAAATTTATAAATTTCAACACTTTTACTTCCCACAAAAGTAAAAAATGGCCTCTCAAATTGCGAGTTTACTCATACCTCGTCGAATACTGAAACACCAGCCATCTTATTTCGTCAAGAACTTCTATTTTCCGAGTGAAGCATTCGAAGTCGCAATACTGAACCCAACTAATAACAATTTACAATCGCTGGAGACACTGTCGTAACGTGCACAGTCACAAACAATGACAATTCATTTTAAAAAATGTAAAAATCAATGGAATTAAATAATTAATTTATGGAGTAAGAGTCGGTTCAACTGTTTTACTATGTTAAAATTTTTTTTCACCCTAAAATCATTCCCAAGTTTTTACTGCAAGTCTTTTCGAATGTTGGATCAGTGACGAGTTAACGTGGGCAATACTCAACGCAATACTGATGACAATTTGCCAAGTGTTTAGCGGTGACAAAAGTATCTTAACCCCATTAGATTATTCCAGGGCTCCGGGAACGATTTGAGGCGCGTTGATAATCAGTTTTGATAGGCAGAATTAATTGATGTCAAGTGCGAATTAAAGAATGGGGAGAGTGAATTGTTAGGCGTGATTAGAATGAATTACTCAAAATGAAAATTTTTTTGTGTCATTAACCATTTTTTTCCTACAGAATTTTTTTCAGATTTATAGTTGCAAATGATTTTTTTTAGAAAATGAAGTCCAATCCTCAATCAAAAAAAATGGCCCGTTTGGCTCCAGTTGCCTCCAGCTTCATAAATTTTTAATCATTTCGATGATAAGAGATTTTATGGAGAAATGGTAAAAAATATTTTTTTTTTTACAATTTCTTTAACCAAAAAGAAAAAGTTGTTTCAATGTTTCTTCTCAGAATCGATAGCGTACGATGTAAACGCCACTGAAATCAGTTGATATTATTTCAAGTGGTTCTTCTTTTCAAGAACCACCGACAGCAGCTGTCAAGGTCAAAATCGATAAGCTTCTGTGGTAATCCAAGGTTACGTAATCATAGATTGAGAGTATTCTCAAACACTCAATTTTAATTATACTAACAATGATTAAAATTTTGTTTAGACATCTTCAAGATGGATCAACAACTCTCACTCACTTTTTGTTTATTCAGTTCATTTTCAGAATTTGCTGATTCTGATGAATGAATGCAAATGAGAAATTTTATAAATAATTGAAGGGTTTGATTATTGCAGTTTCTGCGACTGAACGGAAAATAATATTCTCAATTCATTTATTCTTCTCTTTTCTATTGAATTGAAAAAGAAATTTTATGTGGAAATTTTTTTGAAATTCTAAAGACATTTGAAATTTGAAATTCTAAAGAAATGAATAAAAGAATGAATGAATAAATATTTTCGATTTATATTGAATTTTAAAAAAGTTGAATACAGAAGGTAATTAATTAATTTTTATTACTCTCAAATTTTTTAATCAACGAGAATTACATATTTGAGAGGTTTTACATTTTATAATGTTAACACTTGAAATTTTCATTGTAAATATAAAAATGTTGAACTGAATTTCAAATGTTTTTGGAACAAAATTACAATAATAGTCAACTTACCATTTTCAGAAGAATCAGTACAATATTTTACAAAGAAAACGTCGAGTACTGCAGTATTATGAATGTCAGAAATTTTTCATTGTGCCACCGAAATGAACGAAAATCTTCTGATAAGAATTAATCCCAGACATGTATTGCCATAAGATATTCACAATGGGAACTCATGAAGTAAAATATGATAATGAAGTTATTCGCAAACACAAATTCCGGTTTTTATTACGAGGTTGTGTAGAGGAATAAAACAGGTAATTGTCTCCATGGATTCTGTTAAGTGACTGAAAATATTTACAAGATGTCTCGAGTTTTGTCTTTCCTCTTCTCGATTGTGGTGATGATCACATACGTCATATGTAATTTTTTTTTTATACAATTTTCCTGAAAATCAAACGATTCATGTCTATGAATATTCTCGGCATGATATTGTATGTAATATAAAATAATAAAACCATCCTCCAGACTTAAAGAAGCAAAACAAAATTTTTTAAATTTATTCCGTCTGCTAATTTAATTACCAAGGAGACCGAATAATACTTAATTTGAAAAAAGAAAGGAAAAAATGTTTGAATAGTCAACTGGAAACCTTCAATGCCAGATTGAACCAGTGATGAGCAGCACTAACTCGAGACAAACTTCCGGGGAATAGTGTTGCGTGTGCCTGTGGTGACGAATTCATCCGATCCTCAAAGAAGAAATGAGAGAAATGTCATGTGAAATTATAATAAATGTGAGGATAGCGTGATGATCTTATACTTTTCATCTATATTTTATTTCTGTCGATCGGGATTTTTTTCCTTCTGTCTGTGCATCTCGTCTCTGGATCTACGAGGATTCTTATCCAAACATCTCTATCAAAAACTCACCAGTTCTTACGTAAAATTGATATAATATTTGATCCCAAAAGCTCAATCTCAAATTTTGAAATATCATTTAGGTCTTCATGATTAAATTGGAAAATTCTTTCGCACGGGCTCCAAAATTGACTAGATGAGGGTCACCAATCAATGCGAAAGAAGTGTCCTCTAGTCGTAAAGATCAATTAATACAGTTGAAATAATGTCAAATGTCAAATGTTGAATGAAAATTTAAGAATTCATACCGTGCGAAGATATAAGTTACGTTTGACCAGCCAGCAGAATTTTGGTCTTGCGAAGCCGATTCCAATTTCCGTTTGCAAAAATTCTACCTCACTACAATTTTTTATTGTCTTATCACACTTTTTTAATTTCTCCTTTCCTGCCACGAATGGAAGTTAGGGGCAAGACTATGAAGAAACTGTATCGGATTGCACTTTTGCGCTTGAGTAAGGCAATCCATGGCCTAGCGCAAAAATTTGGAACTTGACTTCCTCCTGAATTCCACATCACTGTTGCAACAAGATAATGTAGTCGTCTCTTTTTATAATTATATAGCTATATTATTCCTTTTCATTTGGAATGTCAGTACCAAAAAACTCATATTTCTACTTATTATATATTTCAATAATTGCCTCAATTGAATCTCAACTCTTTTATATTTATTATTAACAAATGATGATGCTACGAATGTTTCAACTCCAAACATCTCGAAAATTGTTTTGTTTTCAAATAAGCAAAATTTCATCTCGGTCAAGTGGACTATCAAGATGTTTATGGAATGTAAAAATACGGATAACATTATTTGAACAAATGACTCGGGATTCCCTGAATTTTAGAAAATAGAATCGATGAACAGATCTGATTATTCGTTAAGAGTTTTTTAAAAAAATGAGATTTCAATTTTTTTAACAACCTTTTCTTTCAAAGTGGAAAAAATTCTCCAAATTCATTCAATTTTAATATTAATATGAAATTTATAATTTTATGATTGCACAATTTTTATCGTTTCATGATTTTCTTCGATTTGCAATTGGAAAATTTTAATTAGTATTAAATAATAGATTTAAAAAATCAAAAATTTATTATTCGTATCGCAGGACTTGAAATTGTACATTTCATGCCCGATCCTTGGAGAACAGATCATTGTTCCCCACGTGCTTGAGCATGAAATGTACTAGTGTTATTCTCTTTCTTGTCAACCGCCATTTATTCATCTAAAAAAAAAATGCATCGATGTTTATCTCCACTGACCCATCGAAAACAGAAAGTTTTTACTCAGAAATTCAAATGAAAAAATAAGTTTGTGAACAAGGCGTCGTCATCCTCGATCTTTCATGGGTACGTCTGGCTCGTGTCTGGCGGTCTCAACTCATGAATTATCAATTTTCCAAAAGTTTGAAATAAAAAAAAACACCCTCCCGCCCCTTCCCTTTCCCCTTAAAGAAAAAAAAAGCTCGTCGTTTCCCCCAAAATCAATCAAATACAATGGAATATAAAATAAAAGGATGAAAAAATTATTAATTATATTTTTCTCATTTGTCCTGAATATATATAAGCATTGTCACGTCATTATTTTGATGTGTCTAGACGCCAGATTGTCTGTTCGTCCGCAGAAGAAAGAGACTGGGACACTCTATACCTTACGTCACTCTATCTCACACTCTCCGTTCCTCTCTCTCTCTCTCTCTCTCTCTCTCTCTCTCTCTCTCTCTCTCTCTCTCTTGTCGAAAGAATCCCCCCCCCCCCCCTTCACATTCACTCCCTCAATTCTATGAATGAATAAAAATAATTTGTTCAAAAACTTTCCTTCTCCTTTTTATCAACACAACGTATGGACCAATATGAATCACAGACATGACGTCAATACTGCTTCCCTGCAAAATTGCACCAAATGAATCTTTAGTATTTTTTTCCAGAATTTTTAATGATTTTATACCATCACTTTTGTTATAAATTACTTGACCCAAATTATTTTTCTATAGATAAATTGTTAAAAAAAAAAAATACATGGAAATGTTTGAATTTGCATTTGGAGTTGGCACAAACACTGAAAACTAAAACCACTAGCCATAACCCGTTAGAATTCGTCTATCAAAGCAAAATCTCGAGCATTTTATTTCGTTTATTCTGTAAGTCAGCGTTTAAGGAATGTGGAAACACATATCATCATTTTCTTTAACCTTCTGAATATTTATTTACGTTTATCTATTGATAATTGAGTGAATGAATTTATTTATTAAATAATTTACCATTAATTTTGATTAATTACGTTTGTTAAAATTATATGAATAATAAATTAATTGAATGTATTTAAAAAAAAAAATGAATTTTTTTTATTTTATGAAAATATAAATAAATGGTATAATTTTCTCATAAATTTTCATGCCTCTCCACAATAAATTACGATGAAGTAATAGAGAGAAGTATAGGAGGAAGTGCACGAGGCAAATTGGGTCTCCGGGACCTAGTGTTTGAATAAGTGGGGGAAGGAAAGAGTGTCTAAGCCAGAGGGGAAAGGATCCTCAGTGTCTAGCACAAGCGGATACGATAATGACTGAGTTAAACTGCTATACACGTGTGTTTACAATCATCTTTGGTGATTCTATCAAAATACGTTTTTGCTGTTTCTTCTTCAGTACAATACTATTATTATTGATAACCCTCACTCCCTTTCATGTTTCTGTCAGCCTTAACCATATTGTACGATTGTGTCTTGTTGTTTTATTTGAACGATACATTATGATTCACAAGATTATATCTGATGCATTCGTCTAGACGATTCTCTTTGGGATGAAGAGAGAGAGAGAGAGAGAGAGAGAGAGGGGGGATGGATTTCAAAGTTTATAAAGTCCTGGAGGACATTCTGTATTTGGACATAATGATATAAAATAACAACGTGGTGATATTGTTAGATTTAAAAAAAAAAATTAAAATTCAATTTTTTTTCTTTTATTTTTAAAAAAGAATGTTTAGAAAAAATGAAAATTAATCTATGAAAATTGACAAAATTTTTCATCACAAGAAAATTTATCCCAAAGGAAAACTAAAATCTGATGAAATCTTGATTACAAGAGAGATAATTTTTTTCTATTTTAATTATCAAAATATATATTATATATATAAGATACAACCGGGTATTAGAGGCAGTGTGTACTTCTCCTCGCGTTTCTCTGGTGTCTCCTCCAGAATCACCGAGTAGACGGAATTATTCGTGCTGGCGCACCGGCCGACTCAGTTGAGACTTACGGCTCGCACCGTCAACACACCTCGCTGTTAACGAAAGTTTCACCTCGTAAATTAATTTCACATCAGCATCTCCAATCGTCCTAAAGAAGAAAAAAAAACTAAACTCTGTAGATCTGGAGATGAGAAAGAATTGATAAAAATTTTTGAATGATAATTTTCCCTAATTTTGTGAATTTTGGAGAAGTATTTAACGACAAAAGATGACATGATACATCAACAGTCTTTATATCCATTTGATTGAATCCATCAATTGTAATTATTCATCATCTCAATTAAACAAATATACAATGAAAATGTTTTGGAAAGCTATCATCGTGCTATTGCTCATCACCACGTGCGTTTGGTCCTACCCATCACCATCAACAGACTCAACACTTTGTCATTTTCTTAAGGCAAATGAACGCCTTCGAAGAAGTTCAAATGGAGATAGTGATGATCAAGTGATACCATACAGCCCTCGGAGACTTGAAAAAATGTTGGAAAAGGCTATTCTCAAGATAATAACCGGTGACTTGGGTAATGCTGATATGTTATTTTTAAAAAATCTTAACTACAGCCTAGAAGAAGTACTCGCCATTCGTGAACGTGAACTCGGTAAAAAATTTAACGTTGAGGAGCACTTGGAGAATGAAAAACAAAATACCGAGGATGTTATTGTATCCAGGAAGATTGTTAAAAAATTACCTGAGGCTATAGACTATGATGCTTACAATAGAAAGGCTGTTGAAGATTATGAGAATATTGCGAATAATATGGAGGAGAAGGGAATTGATGGATTGGATTACAATGATCCGATTGTTGAGGAGAAGAAAATTGAGGAGAAAACTGATGGTGGGTTTCGTGCTAATTTTGATCGTGCTATGCAGCCACATGTCGTCTTCAAAATTCGGTATGATGACTCGGAAATTGACTCGAGTTCTTTTGAAAAATCAAAGGAGCATGTGATGGTTGATAATATTATGAAGGGTATGAGAATTTTGGGGAAGACTTCTTCTTCTTCTTCAGAATCCAGTGAAGCTTCTACTTCTCCACCGCTTCCAATAATCTTGAAGAATCTCTCAAACTCTTCGGCAGATGATTCGATGACTCCTGATTCATCAGAATCAACAACTGTTGAAGACGTTAGATTCAATATCAGTGATGCTAATGAGATTGAGAGGGAGATGGTGCCTTCAGGAACGAAGAGGGTCAGTGAGTACGAGGGCTTGGAGTGGGTTGAGGATGATGTTTATCGAGTAATACCAGAAGCCCTGAATTACGAACTGAATAATTATGAGGAGGAGAATGAGACGATGGAGGCGGAATATCAGTCTGGAAATTCATCGGTGGAGGAGATGATGATGACCAATGATTATGTTGGATATCAGAAGGATTCGAAGGGTGTGGAGAATGGTACGAGGGATCGAGTGGTGGAAAATTATTCGGGTTATCAGCAGTTGGCGGTGGCACGTCGGAGAGAGTGAGTAATTTATGATTTTTAATTTTTTTTTTTCTTTTATTATCATAATGTAGGTGTGAAGTGATGATACAGGATTGGTCAATTTATCTTTGGGGCAGATAATTTTTCGAAATTTCGCCATCTCTCTTTGAGATATTCTTTAAGAACTGTTCTAAAGTAAAATTAACCTATTCTATTTCAACATTTCACTCGTAAATTACTAGTGATAGATATGAGTGTGTGAATTCTGATCGATTCATGAATATTCATCACTGTTTTTTTCTTTTCAAAATCATAGACAGAATCAGTCGATCGACAGGTAAGCTCTTGAGGCTTTTTGGTAAGCGTTTGTGGTTTGAGTGTGCAATCTGTTTTTTTTTTAATATTCATTATTAATCCGAATTTATTTTATTTATGTTTTTTCATTGGAAATTTCTTCAGCTAAAAAAAAAAATCCCTCCTATATTGTCTGACCTATTTTTCTTTATTCCGTTGGCCCAGTTTAATTTGGTGTCTATGAGTTAAGCCATTCTGGTATTTCTAAATTTCACACATACCCTTACCACCATTTATTCTAATTTTAAATCGACATGATTCTCTAATTCGTCCCATTCATTATAAAAAATATGTCTTCCTAAAATTTTTGGAAAAATAATACCCATAAAATATATATCAACTGGTGCTCATAAAACATAACAATTTTTAATTTTCCTCAACAATATTTACAAATTTATCGTCAGATCATCACCTTCAATTTTAAATTTGTTAAACATGTGCACCAGTCAAAAACTTTTTAAATAATCAATGCATGTAAACATACCCAACAGATCCCCTTTACTTATATTCCATGTTCCAAAAACATATCAGTAAACATTCCCCCTCCTCCCATCGCCCCCTCGGCATAACTATAAAAACGTCGAACCTCAAAGAAAAAAATGGTAAAAATAACTGGAGGCAAATCTTTACGCGTTCCACAATACTTTCAGCAGTAAATTTTTTTTTCTTCTCATTTTTTTCAAAATTTTTATCAATTTCAAAAAATGAAAAATGCATTATTTCCATCATTTTTCTAAATTTTTTAAATCAAATAGAAAATTAACGAAAATGATCAAAATATCAATTTCTTTCGTGATTCGGACATTGTCACGTGTGAGAATCTCTTTCTCCCCTCCCCCCCCCCTTTTTTTTTGTTTCACCACCCACCTCAGTTACCCATTAACTTTTCTTCGCTTGTTTGTTGCCCCTCACACACGACGCCAACCTCTTGCGCGCCCGTTGCCACTTGTTTTATTTTATTAAGTCTAGACGCGTAAATGCATTCGTGCGCCCAGCATTGGCGTAGTTAGCGCACTCTCACCCACTTCTCCACCTCCTCCCCATTCTCCACCCCCTGCCAGGTTGTTCAGACGGTATTACCATCTCAGGTGAAACAAATTTCCATAATGAAAGAATTATACATCTCTGTATCAATTACAAATGTCTCATTTAAAATAATTATTTTCAATTATCCTTTTTATGGTTCGAAAATTTGAAAAACCAAAAAAAAAAAAAACCCACTTTCGCTGCAATTTTAGTTTATTTTTTGTTCAAGATAATTTGGTACACTGTTAAAAAAGATTGTGATTTTAGTACACTTTTATATTACATCTGTATGAGAAAATTACTATCGTTGTTGCTGGAATATATTTGGGTATTTCAAAAATAGAATTTTTATTTTTATTTTTTTTTAGAAGAGTTGAGTACCAACGTAATGACTAGGTGTCTAGGGACAATTAGGGGATACGTTTTATGCTTCTCATGGATATTATGTAATATAGACGTTTATTTTGATGTGTTGACCCTGTCTAGGCAGTAAATTTCCAGATGCTTTTTGTTAGATTTAACGTTGCTCAGAGGGAGTACCTAGGGGTAAAAACCTAAACAGACGAGTATGTAGAGTGTGTTGAAATTTTGTTGAGAATAAAAATAATGAGAATAACGGTAGTAAAAAATGTTGGACCATTACCTCGAGTGGAATGTTTATTTTTTTGCGGGGGGGGGGGGGGGCAGGTATACCGTGGAGAAGGATTTGTTGAAGGAAAATAAATTTTTAAAAATCAATTTTAAATCTAACGATTATCTTTTATGTTTGAATTATAAGGAATTGAAAATTAAACTAAAATTAAACCTATTTGGTCCACACAAAAAACTTGCCGATTCGGCTATTCCACCTCAAAATTCGACGAGAATCGTTATCAAAGAATTGAATCTGAATGGATAAGGATTGTTGTACTATCAGATAAGGATTTGATCTATCATCACGACCTCGATCAGTTCAATCGCATTATCCGTTTTTGAGAAATCGTGAACGAAAATTTCGAGGATATACATTCGTACATACACACACACATGTTATTGAAAATGGTCAAAAAAGTTTGTAGAGACCTTGAAACGTGGAGATTTGATGGAAAATCGATTTTCGATTTTCGGGGTGAATGCAACAACTTCCCTATCCCGCAAAGTTAATCAAACAATTTAGAATTGAATGGAAAAATCAGAAATGAATGAGACAATGAGAAATTTTTTCAGTTGGAGGAAAAAAAGTTTGAAAAGTTTGAATTAATAAAAAAATATTTTTCAATTTATTCATAATATGTATTTGCTATGTATGTTTTTTTGGACATCTAGGTCAACATCTCAGTCAAACAAATTTCAAGATCTTCGTGAGATTTATTTTTTATTTTTTTGAGAGTCTGGTAAAAGCATTCCGTGTCCCCCAGAGTGAGACAACGGGTGGGCTCGCACCCAGTCAACCGTCTTTTTCTCCAGACGGGGGCCAGACATGTCACATACACATAAATACGTGCATGTTACTGTATGAAGATATGGCCAGTGGTTACTAGATTGACGAGTATCGGTTAGATGGGGAGAAATCAAATGTCATGATTTCACTGGCATTAATTCATATGATTTGTTTATTGGAATGAGTAAAACATATTTATGATAATTTTTTTATTCATAAATATCTTTGAACATTATCTAATAAATTTTTCAATTTTCTGAACATTTTTTTTCATTCGTTTAAAAATATATTTAAAAAAAAATCCTGATAAATTGAGTAATGGTGGATTCTTCACCGTCTCATACAGCCGAATGAATGAATAAATTAACTGGCCAATAAAGATGGGAAAGTATTTCAGATGTAGAAGGTAAAGATACGATTGGATAAGGTGTATCAAGATGCAAGAGATAAATTATGATTAATTAGTCAGACGTATAGTGAATTCAAATATGGTAGTGATTATGCATCCCAGGCAATCGACTGTAGGTGTCTTCAACTTTTCCTCTCCCTGTCTAGCCGGTGTCTAGATCATAATAATATGTGGTCTGTCTGGGTCACTGACCATTCACCCATTCCCACAACATTTTTTAATATCAACTCCGTGGTGTACCTCATACTAGCAATAACTTGTTTATATACACTTTATGACTAGTTTTGATTTCTTGAAAAATGAAAATCCAAGATTCTTCTTTTCTTTCAAGAACTTGATGGAATTAAATAATTCCAGTGGTGTCATTCAATATACCGCAGAATTTCCACAATAATTGGAAAGAGCTGACCCATTTTGTCCCATTAATTTTCATGGCACAGATGAAAAACTATTTATTCTCCAGTCAAATTTAACATTTTTTTGTCATTATGCATTTATCCCAGAAACGAGTGATTTTATAGAGAAATATCAAGAAACATTTTATTTAGATCTTGAAATTTTCTACAAAAAATGTTTTCTTACATTTTCTCCTAGAATCACTAATTACCGAGATATTTAGTATATTTTATCATTTCACTACTGAACCTCTTTCTGTTTTATCTTGGAATCTACTGGGGCAAAATAGGTCTTTTTTTTCTCATCTAGAATGAAATTTTTCTGTATTTCGATAACTCATATTTCGCGAGAATTGTGAGCCCTAATGCTACTAATAAATTACTAATCAGGAATTATTTTTCAGTTATATGTTAATTCTTGTCTCCATTAATTAATTTTAAATGATAACTTTTTCAATAGCGAAGTTATCAAAAGTTTGTTTTACAGTCAAGCACAGAGCGCTATCGAAGACATCAAATTGAGGGTTTTAGCGTTGACTGGAAGATTGAATCTCAATAACAACACTAATCAAGTCCAACGAGAGAGGTTGACAATGTTTTCACCAACATGTGAGTTGAAAAATCTCTCAAAGGTCTCTTCCAATAATCTCTCTACTTATACTTTATGATTATGCTTATACTGTATCGATTTACAGGTCAAATACCGAAGAATACAGACGCAGAAACTTGGTCGGATGCATTCATCATGAACATGTATTTCCAGATCAATCTAACTTCCAGTGATCACATCGTAGCTGCTAGATTGCGAATCTACAAACTTCCTCAAATGAATCTTACAACTCCAAGTTCCTCCACGTTGGAGGATGAAGAAGAGGAAGAGAAACGAATTAGAATATCGGTTTATTTTTACACAAAGAGTGTCAAAAAACACAGATGTAAGTTTTTTTTAAATCAAATGAATAGTATATTCCACTTTCCATTGAGTTTTTGATGAATATCTCAGAATCTAAGAGAGATAGCGAAATTTGTGAGAAAACATATTTTATAGATTTGACTTTACTCTACGAAAAAGGTTCTTACAAAAATTCCCTTATACTCTTTAGCTTCAGAGATATTTATGAAAAATTAATCATGTAAAATTGACACTGAAAAATCAACAACAACAAATTAGATCTGAAGATCAACAATTAATGATTTTATCTTCTTTTCTAATAGCTAAGAAACGTTTGATGGATTCAATAGTGACACGTCTGACGCCTGAGGGTGGGCATTTGGCGTTAGACGTGAGACAGGCTTTGAGATTCTGGAGACAGCCATCGAGAACCAATCACTCAATCAGTAACAATAATCACGGTATTGTGGTACAAGTTGAAGATCAAGATGGAAAACCTCTTAAGCCAGCTTTATATATTCAGCAGGATAGCTGTCACACAGATGACGAGGATACAGATGAGAAGGCATGTGAGTGTGTGCGCTAACAGTACTAATGACCGCCTCGATTGGATTTTTCTTTTTTTTTTTTCATGCATATTTTGAAGAGTTCAATGATCTCATTTTCTAACAATTGTTGGTATATGCATGGAAATGTTTATTCATCAAATGCATGTCTTTTCGCGTGTTGTTATTTTCTACACCTTATAGTTAATGAAAATTTCGAAAATACGTGTTTTCACCGATTTACAATTTGTATGAATTTTCGCTCTATCCAAAAAACATGAATTATATTTTATTTGTTTTTCTTATCATTTCAGACCAACGCGTCCCTGCAATATTCCTTCAAGCCTGTTCTCGTTATGTTCGAGTCGTGAATGGTGAAGCGGTAACGTATGTCAACTGTAAAAATCTTAGAGACTCTCAACAATGATGAGAAATCAAGATTTGTGCTTTGATTGAGCAACTGAAAATCGCAGGACAATCGTGATAATAAAATACTGCTTCAATAATTTGTAGTCAGGGAGCCTCAATCCTGGAGAGAAGTCTCACTTCTAGTGACGAATTTGTCTTCTATTCTCTTCAAAATAAAAGTTAAAGTGAAATAAGGTGCTGCGATGTTTTCCATTTTGTGAAGAATGGTTTTCATAGACTGTTTGACTTCTATTTTTCTTCATCGTCAGATGACAAAAATACAATTATTTAAAGATTTAGGGAATAAGTTTACTTATAGCTATAGCTTTGATGGATAAATTTGGTTAGTTTGTTTTTTTTTTCAATGTAAATAGTATTGCAAAGAATTTAACATAGACTACGATAAGTATTGTTCGATTAAGTGTAGGTAGAATCTGTCTAATGTCATTTTTTATCATTTTTTTTTTTCTATTATTTCTTCTTAATGACTGAATTCAGAATGTAATGGGAGAGCCAGGATTGATAGGGCAAGAGAATCATCTATGATAAGAAAAAAAAATTTTTATTTTATTTTACAAATCCTTTTTCTCTATAAGAGTGAAATATCATAAAATATCATTTTTCAATGGGTTTGTTGTATATACTGTATATTGTATTTTTCTTTTTTGTCGATACAATAAACGAAACGAATTGTATAATAATATCCTCGCAAAACTCGTTATTTCTTAAAAATTGACTGAGAAATAAAATCGAATCATCTTCATTTTCTCACTTGAAAATTCAATTTATTTTCTTACCAACCATCGATAATGCAAGGTGCTATATTATCTATCTCCCCCACCCCCGATCGACCTCGTTCGACCCAACGCTATGACACAGTATTCGCTCGTCCCGATCAGCTGATCCTCACATTGCTGTGTAATAACCTTCCCCACCACAAAAACAAAGTCCACCCAAGTTCCCACCACAAGTCAATTAGACTCTAAATTGAGTTATATCATTAATTATCCATAATGACCTAAACAAACAAAAAAAAATCAATCGGTGTTGAAGTCTAATTTCAAATTGTCCTTCAAATCCCGCGTTTTCGAACAGTACTTCCCCCTTTCCACAAATTTATTGCCTCCCAAACAGTAGTCACCTCATGTGTTCCCACGTTATGCCGACTAAGCAGTGGCAAAGGTGCGTCTATTCGTGTCTCCATGTCACCTAAGACAGCCTAACAATACATATATATGTATCGTATCTTCAAAGTCGCGCGCATAAACATTCAAACATTGTAATAACACGGGGCAAAATACCGCAGTGGTGAGAGGTTAACCGCTGACTTGGCTGGATCAGTGAGCATTTAAGTGTCGGACGTTTAACAACACGCGATTGAGAATTATTTCTCGATATTCACAAGTTTTGAGCATTATTGAAAAGTCAACCAACTCTTTTGTGTTATTTGTTGTGGCCTTTTAGCATGGATGAGGAGAGTCTTCATATGGCCCAAGCCATTGTCAATCTTGGACTCTCCAATGAGAAGAAAACTCCGGCCAGTCGCATGATAGAGAAACAAAAATTATTCAAGTGAGTTGATTTTAAATATTTTTATGCATTTTTTTTGTCTCTGTATTAGATTTTAGGAGTTGAGGAATCTTTTCAATCCTCAATCAATATTGAACACGCATATTAAAATAGTATATTGTGCTACATGTGCGGAAAGTTCAATTTTTTGCACTTCTTCCTCGTTGTGTGGGACAAGTTTTTTTTTTCTCTGTGGAGCAATGAAGAATCTAAGAAAAAATCAGACCACATGCGATATTGTAACGTGTGAATTGTTCCTCGTGGTGAGTGCGTGCTCTATTTTTCCGTCTAGCGATTTTGGAAAGGATGTTATACCAAGTGATAAGATAGGAAAAGGTCACAAGTCGATTTTCACATCTTTCCATTTTTTAATGGAAATTTTTTTAACTACATGTGAAACGAGAATTACCCAGTTATTATAATAGTTTTTGAAAAATCTATTCTTATGACGCATTCAAAATTATATTTGAATTTTTCATTTCTCATGTTATCACGAAATGTTCAGTGACCAGATGACAAATGGTTTATTGATTCAGTAGAAAAACCATCAACTATCATAATATGAAAAACAAGACAATAATGAAAGAATATAAATGCTTCACAAAAATGAAAAAACGCTGAAGCTATGAATTTCTCGAACGAAGGAAATCGTGCCAGCGAAACTGATATCCGTTATCATATTCCTCAAATTGCAGTCAAAGATGAAAAAGTGCTGAAAAAAGCATTCCTCAATGGATATAGCACCCTGCAAACCATCACATACAAAAAATGGCGAAGGAATTCAATAATTGCGGAATGGAATCGAGAGATTCATCAAGAAATTTGACTAATGTTGATTATAACCTGATAATTTTGATAAAAATTCATCACCCATGAGTAATATGATAAGGGAGTTCAATAATTTGCATTTTTCACTTAATTGGTGATGTAAATTTTACTATGCAAAATGCAAATTTCAGCAATGCAATTTTCCGCCGTGGCACAGTGTTTTAGCGATCAAATTCCAACAAGTGCGTTGGTGGTGTAATAAGGTATTTTTATTGCAGTTTTGATATTTTACAGTAATCTCCTCTCATATGTCACAATGGACCCTCTGAGGCTCAATTAAAACCACAATGCCTTTATGGCTTACAATTTTGTGCATTACAATAATTTTCCAAAGATATTATCATGAAAAAAAACAACTAAATATGGAATTTTATGAAAGAAGCAACAAATACAATCATGAATTTTCACTCGTACTTTTCGATATTGAATTTTATCACAATTTTCGTCAGATTTTGTCAAATTTGTGTTCTATTTTGTTTTTGTTTATTTTTTATTTTTTATGTCACACACCACGATGAACTGAACACTCTCACTTCCTCCCTGCTGCCGCAGCAGCCGTCGTTGATCTCCTGATCAAGATGTGCGCTGTTGCCAGCGCAACACTGAACGAGCATTTGTTTAGACAAGTGTTAACTTTTCTCCTGGTCATTCCCATCATCTGCAAGAGATTTACGGTATTCTCCATCTCCTCTGTCCTCACCACTTCACCAAAACATCCTAGGGCGACTACCCCTAACAGCGCCTCGCAACCATACATCCTTGCAAGCTCACCAACTACGCTCTTTCCTCTAGCGATGTTCTCTAGGTTCTCTGGACGAACCTCATTCTCAGAGTTCAGTTCATATCTACACCTTTTTAGCTTTTCCTGGCTTTCAATGTTGCCAAGATGGGAGACAACAACCTCCAGAACGATGACCTTTTTAGGATTTGTCATCCTGATTACAATGTCTGGTTTATTGTGATGTAATCTTGCGTCAGCCAGGATTCTACCTCCAGCACGGATCACAAACTGCCCAGTGTCCTCTCTACTGTTTTTCCTTCCTCCCTTCATCGGATAATCAGCACTCAAGACTCCGCTCCCAAAGACTAGCCTGTCCTTTACCTCCTCTGGTGCACCTGTAGATTCCAGAATAGATCTCAGTATCCAATAAACAACATAGTCGTGCCTCCGAGTATAGTCAGGCACTAGGCAACTCGATGACACATGATAAGCTGTCTCATCCACTCCACACCCTCTGGGACACTTTCTCCTATTCTCAGGGTTCGCTCCTAGAGCCTGTATTTGATTCTCCATAGCTGCACGGAGTGTACGTGCCATCCAGACTTCCAGGCACCTGGATTTCAACACTGGATAGCTAATAATCCTCTCTCTTTCCTCAACTAATTCAGCGTATCTCAAGTTCTTTCTCCAATCAAACATCCTGCACTCCTGCTGCTTCATCTCCACTTTTTTTATGAGATCCCTGGTGAAAACTAGAACAGTCTGATTCGGCAGAAGCTCGTCAGGCATCTCAACTCCATACTTTTTTAATACGTAATCCGCATCCGAGAGGGGATTTCTCTAGACCGCTCTGCGCAGTTCCTCGAATTCTTGACGAGTTTCCACCATCTTTGGGTGCACCTGCAGATATGCACCTTTTCGAATGTGGTGCAGCTCAACCGCTTCCTCTATGGACTTCAAACCTAGCCCACCATGATCTTCTTGCAGGTACACGCCCGCTCTAGATGACGTGAGAGTCTTAACTCCTACCTCAACCAGGACCTTTCTCACCTCTTTGTCCAGCACCTTACACCTGGCCATGGTGGACCTCCACCTCTCGTCTGGATAGAAATTACCCATAACATACACAACAGCTGGGATTATCGCCGTATTGTATAATTTAACCATCTGTGGGACAGCCAGACTCGATTTGAAGGTCGTTCTAACTTGCTCTAGAATTTTTTCTCTGATTAAGGTAACATTAGCCTCAGTGTCGCGTTCTAGTTGCGTCACTCCCAGGTATTTATACCCCTCACGTACTTCTGGCAGGAACTGTTGTTCTTCATGCTCCCAAATGATGTTGTCACCTGACTTCTCCTTTTTCCCTTCATGAATGCCACATTTTCTGTTGTTTAAAGACAGTCCTATTTCTTCTCCTGCTGTCTTTATCGTAGTCACAATCTTTTTTAATCCCTCTCTGTTAGGTGAGTGACACTTCAAATCATCCATAAATGCGATAATCCTGTGTCTTCCTCTCGTCTCTCTGTTTATTTCTTTATCCTCCTTCACTTGTTCAATTATCGACGCAGACATCAGAATGAATAAAAGTGGACTTATCGAGTCGCCCTGATAGACACCTCTCCTTATTCTGATTGGATTTGTCTTCATTTTATTCACCTGTACCACTATCGACCATCTTTTTATCGCAGCCTTCAATGTATTTCGTATACACTGAGCTAGTGGAAGTACTTCCACCAGCCTCAGCAGCTGATAGTGGTGGACTGAATCATAAGCCTTGGCGAAGTCAAACCATGCCGAACAATTATAGATGCCCGATGATCTACACCTTCTCCTAGCTGACTGTGTGTGTGCTTTGTCCACCAGCATACCATGCATAGTGCCATTCACTCCACTCCTGGCAAGCTGTTCCTTGGGGATAGCCCATTCTGGCATGCATTTGTGGATGCATCTAGTAATCACTCCGGTTAGCATTTTATAATCTGATTTTAACAGAGCTATAGGTCGATAATTGGCTGGGTCCTCTTTATCACCCCCTTTGGGTAGTAGGATAACTTTACCCCTCACATCTACTTCTGTTAATGCCCTCTTGCCAGATAGAGTGTCCATTATAAAGCTAGTGAGATATGATTTAGCACTTGGCAGTGTTTTATACGCCCCCACTGGTACACCATCTTCACCTGGGGCCTTCCACGGCCTTGCAGACCTCAGCACCTCTTCAATGATTTTATTCATCACTCCAATCTCGTTAACACTTATTGGTGTGACGTTTCTCTGATACTCTTTCCATCTCGCAATCCAGTTGTTATAAATCGGTGTACTTGGTCTCTCAGCGAAGGATTTTGCTCTGTACAATCCTTTGTAGAACTCCTCTACCTTATCTACGTCAAGTACAGCTTCTTCCTTTTTCTTTTCTTCAATGACTCGACGTGAGGGGTTCTCTTCAAACGAACAACTTCTTCCAACGAGCGATGGTGGTGTAGTGGTTAGCATAGTTGCCTTCCAAGCAGTTGATCCGGGTTCGATTCCCGGCCATCGCACATTTTTTTCATATTTTTTAGAAATAATAATAAAAATTAATACACCGCTTCAGATTATAACAAAAATTCTCTTTCTCAGGAAATGTTTAGTTTTCATTTGCTTGACATGCCGCATAATGGCCCTGAGAAAGAGAATTTTTTTAATATTTTTTAGAACAAAAAATGAATTAATCCATCCATTGATTTCTAATTCACACTTTTCCGTGTCACACACTTTCGGATAATTGCAAAAGTAAACAAAGTCAATTTGAGTACAGAAGAGAAAGTAATTTGGCCTAAATGAGTCAAGGCTGGGTAATATTGTAATTTATGCGATATATTGTCATAAGCCTCCTTTTACTTCCCCTCTAGCTACTAGAAAAAGAAAAAAAATTCCAATCTCCTCCTCGCATTTTTATATTTCATCCGAACTCGATTTTATCATGTTTGTCAGTCGTGAATGGGGGATGGATCACAGATATGTATCAAATTTATAATAAGGCCTATGACTGTGTCGACTGCTGCTTCAATTATTGGAGAAAAAAAATCATACCACATTAGCATAATAGCAATATTAGCTATTAGTTTCCATGAAGCAGTCATTTCTTCATTAGTAGCGCGTGTAAATATGTGACCTACACGTGTCTAAGAACAATATCCCAAGACAACGATTATTTATGAAAGTTACTGAGACAATTTTTTCTGGTGATTCTACACACTTTCCACGTGTTTCACCTCTAAATATCCATGTATTTATCGACCAATTTCTGTATTATATACAAATTTTGTTTGGAGAATTAACAAAAAGAATTATATTTTTCTTGAGATCTACAGAGTTTTACTACTACAGTCATTTAGGATAAAAGTTGAAGAATATTGGAGGAATTCCGATAATCATCCGAACCAAAATGATCGATCAACAGACATTTGTGTAAATTTGGTCCAAAAAAAATCAATACAATTCCTTGAAATGCATTCCATTCTGAGTTAATTCTGTCAATTGATGCGAGGACACCATTGATGAAGCGAGTCAACGAAGAATTGGTCTATGTTTATTATTTTTAAGACACAGTCTGATTTTACCTGAAATTATATCACAATGCCAGAGCGGAAGTCATTCTGCAACGATTTAGAGATGAACGATTGTTACAATTCATATTTCTGGCAATAATTTCCCTGAGAATGACTTGTCATAGTGAAATTGGAACATCACCAGAAACTTCCGGATGTTATGTACTTCCCAGCTAGTTCATCACATTCTACTCGGATTGGAATTAACATGACAACCTCTTGATCTACATGCCTGAATTCCAAAATTCTAATTAAAATTCTTTCATATTGATCCTCACATCACTTGGCATTCAGCCTCAAAACATTCCATTCCCTCAAAAATTTCATCTCATGACAAATTCATCTCTCTCGTAAACGCAAATGATAACCGAACCCTCATGGCCATGAAATCATAATTAATAACATTTTCTTTTTCTTTCTAAAGCCGCTCGGAGTTGACGGTTGAGCAGGTCGAGCCCCGAAGGTAAAACAAATAAATAAACCCATTTGCATTTTGTTTTTCTGCACGTAGATGGCGCACCAAGCATGTTTTACACTTGTGTATATTTCATCTTGTGCATTTTGCATGCTCAGTCGGTAAGCATCTGCTGTACCAATGTAATTGCATTCAATTATTGTATTTGTTAATTGTATTTGTGTTAACAAATTCAATTGCCGCATAATTATGTGTTAACACGCAATGCGAATTGAGAAAAAAAGGTATTTTCTTCAATATGAGACATAGGTGGAATTCGATGGTCACATTTGCACGATAATGCCTCTGTCCTTTTTTAATAAATTAGTCCCGACTTTCTGTTCACGGGGACACGCCTGGTGACATACTTTTCCCTGCCCAATACAAATAAAACACGTTCGTAAGACTTACATTGCGTACGTAATATATTGCAAGAGTTTGTGCCTTCTGGCTCATCACAGAAGAAACGTATAAACATAAGGGTAAAAGACGGTTGATACGAGGACGAAAGTTGGCTTGAAGACCAGTTGAGGTGTGTCCACGGTAGCCGAAACAATTAGTGAGCGTTCAGTTATGTCGTTATCGCCATCTGGCAGCAGTGGTTTCCATTCCATGGAGGATCTTTCCACATGGTAAGCAATCATCAACATTAAAATTTCATATGGAATGCCGAGAATGAAGAGCAATATATAAATAATAATTGATACCGTTTACCGTTGGTCTATAGCTGTCATTTCTTCTGATGGACTGAGCGTTTGTGTTGATGTTGTTAGTTAGGTTGTGTTTTGTTGATGTTTCGATCTGCTTCATTGTTTTTACAGTATTTTGTGTGGAAACGAGTGTTGTAGTTTTATTTTGTACCGAATTAGTTCAATACTCTTTTGAATGATTGAAGTATTAATAACTCTACTCCGAATATTTTGACACTATACTATAAATAGATGTGCAAGAGAATGAGCAATTGATGCAAGGAATATCTCAATTGTTTATGACACTCAATCCATTCATTTTATTTACGAATTGATATCAATGGCAAGATAAAAATGTCGTTCATCCGACATTTATCCCCGACTAATGGAGTAACAGGAGATAAAATAAATATCATCAATGGAAATATTGCGATGGTTATCGGAGTGGAATCAGTATCACTTTAGGTAACACTGATATTTTTATTGACTAGTGTTGTTTTAAACTCCATTTCGATTATGTTCAAATTTTTGTCGCGGCATATGAAGAAAACTTGACAATTCTTTTATCTTCTTGAACTGAGATTACGGATGGGGTGAATTTCTGTTGAACATCCCATTAAAGATTTTGCCAGTGTTAGTTGAATCATTCGATGGAATGGTTTTGTAAAAATTATCTTTACGTGGTCTGTGATTATCGAATGAATGTATTAGTACAGTTACCTTCGGATAGAATATCGCTCTCCTCTTTTTTTCTATTCCGTAATAGGAACAATATCGAACATATTTGTTGTGATGCTAAGTAAGGGTTATCTGGGAGTTCACGGCCTGTGTGTGGAGCAAAATATTTTTTTTCTTGTTAATTATTCGTTAATAATCCATCGAACAAAGAGGCATATAACTAGTCAGAGATCAGTCTAGTGATGCAGTTCCTAAACAGATTCCTCTTTAGAACAGTTCTGCGTTCTAGTTCAGTACTTATTAACTCTACAAACAGGTATACACATTATGGAATATTACATATTTTTTAAAATGAAAGTTATGATGCGAATATTGACTATTAGTGCACAATTATGTGATCATTAGAGGTTGTATCTATTTATGTTATAATGAGGATGGAAAATTTTAAGTATAAATCGGAAGTCAAAATTTTGGAGATATACGATTTTGATATAGGTGTCATTTTTCAAGTTGAGAAAATAATACTGCACTGCCCGGGAATCGAACCCGGGTCGCAAGAATGGGAATCTTGCATGCTACCATTACACCAGCAGTGCGGTTAGAAATTCACTTGTTCTGGTGGGTATTTGTTGGAATGAAACCGTTCCAAATTCTAATAATTCGCAAAAATGATGAAAACCAAAAATTGCAAATCCTAGTTTTCTCATAGGAATGTTTCCTCCTGGTGATTCAATAATCAAATATTATCGTATAGAATATTATTATATCGATTGATTTTCTTTTTCCATTGGACGGAAAAACTTTTTTCTTGGTAATTTGACAATTTGTTCTTATTCATGATCTATTCCTCATGATTCCTTAAAACTGCTTCAATTTTCTATTGGGGTATCATCATCAATGATCGAAATATAGATTTTCAAAGTATTGAAGGATGATATATGGATATGGAGATGGGGTATGGGTATACCCTGAGGAGAGATGAACCTCTACAATAGCCGAGTGTAGGGAGCTGGATAAAAAAGTGAGAACGGCTCTGATAGAGGAAGGAGTTAAGAGGTACACGATATCCAGCAAGCTCCTACCGAACCAAACTGTTTTAGATTTTACCAGAGATCTCATCAATACGTAGAGAAGAAACAACAGGAGTGCAGGTTGTTCGCCCAGAAAAATAATTTTTCGCCCCGGCGGGCGGAAAGTGCACACTTCCCTCCCGCTACGCGGGAGGGAAATCTGACTTCCCGCCCACGCCGGGGCGAAAAATTCGGTTCTAACCACGGAATGTAAAATAAAGGATCCCTACCCACGTGCTTATCAACCTCGCCTTCGGCTCGGCTGATAATTCTGCACGTGGGCAGGGATCCCTTATTTCACCTCCCTAGGTTAGAAATATACTATGAGATGCGCTGCATTGGTTGAAGAAAGAGTGGACAATGAGCTACCTAGTGCTAAAATCCACATGCATACTTCATGCAGCTATGGAAAACCAGATATAAGCTCTAGGAGCAAATCACGAGAACAGAGAAAAGTGTCCCAAAGGATGGGCAATACATAAAAAAGTACCTGATTATACCCGAAGGCATGATTACGTCGTCTACTGGATAATAAGATTCATCCTTGAAGCCATATAAACACCAGAAGAGGTGAACAACAGATTAATGCTTTTCATCATTATTATTTTAAATCGCTTCGACTCTATTTGAGTATGCTGCGGTTTCTACTTTTTGATAGTTACATCTCATTATTTAATTCTCCCCGACTGGGAATCGAACTCGGAACCTTTCGCATGTAAGCCAACCAACTTACTCACTGTGCCAGGCCATTGGGTCAAGATTGACCTTTAGCAGAGGAGTTATGAGGGAGGGAAGGAGACAGTACGGTGGGCACAGGACAAATTGTGATCGGTGTAAATGAGTTTGTCGTTTCCCATCACGGCAATATTGATGACCAAGGAAAACTTAAACGGTGCAGGTACGAGCTGAATTCCGAGGAAGAAGTTTGATCAGACAACCTAGAGAGCATTACTAGGGGAAAGAGCATTGCCGGTGAGCTTGGGAAAATGTATGAGTGCGAGACACTGTTGGGGGTAGTTGCCCTAGGATGTTCCGATGAAGTGGTGAAGACAAAGAAGATGGCAAATGCTACAAGTCTCTTGAAGATAACCGGAACGTCCAGGAAAAAGCTACTGCAGCAGCAGCAGCGAGACAATAATAGTGTTTGGTCAATTGTGTTGTGTGTGACGTAAAAATGTAAACAAAACAGCAAAACAAAAATGGAACACAAATCTGACCAAAATTGAGAGAAAAGATAATATTAGAAAGCATAACAACGAAAAAGAAAATGAAAGTGACTGCTTCCTACATAAAATCCTGTATTATCTTTTTTCTTCATAACATTGAAAGAAATTCCATTGTATTGCGCAAAAACATTTGAATATTATAAGCCATAGAGGCGTTGTGATTTTTAATTGAGCCTCACAGGGTTCATGTGACATATGGGAGGAGATTAATGTATAATATGAAATGGCGATAAAATAATACTTTATTACACCATCATCGCACCATAAATATCTTTGAAAAGTAATCACACCAAAGGCTTATATCACATTCCTGAATAATCTCCGAATGAGAGTAATCCCCTGAGTCGAATAGCCACTCATCTCATAATCCCAAAGAATTTGCCATACAACAACATACGCCCATAATCCAGAATTCCATCCCATTTCTCCATCCATTTTTTTTACATCCGCGAGAAAGTATCTCTGAGGCGACACTGTACAAACTAACAAAGTTTCCTTTTTCCGTAGAAAGTCAAATGACTTGGTTCGTTGAATTCTGTAAATTGGAATTTGCAAAAAAATTCTATCAAATAACAATATTTCCATTTTTATTAGGACAACAGAAAATAAACGACAATTCTACAAAAGCGGTAATGACTCGACTATTTTTCCTCTCATTTTGTTATGGACCAAATTTTTTTATCGTAAAAAAACTCATGCTCTGATTATTTTAATTTCAAAAATATTCATGCTAAGAACATCATCTCCTTCATGATCATGGGTAGTGAAATTCCGATACAACTCAGTAGTTATGTGATATTTTAAATGAGATCCAAGGATTCAACAATTTCTCGTCATTCCGAGTTTTGCAATGGTCATATTGAGATGCAATAAATTCTGTAAACATTTCCATGCACCAGTATCACACCATATACTCGATAACTGGTTTTGTAAGTAATGGGTTCAGTATATATGTGACGCCAACTGTTGAATATTTTACTACGTTTTCATGTAACACACTGGCTGGTGTTTTCATGTATTTTGCGTCAGCACAAACATCTCCGTTACGTTTTACTTCACAGAAGACTTCAATTGCTGTAATGAATTCTCATGTTCTGAAAGAACTAGGAAGTGGATTATGAATAAAGTTGGATAATAGAACATGTATGATGTAAGAGAAGAAGTAGAGCTTCGATAGATGTCATTCATTGGATTATTATAAATCTTTCCTCGTGAAATTAAACTCTGTAATTAGTGAATTTTCATTACGCCTATTAACTTTGTTCATTATCAATACTTTTTTCAAGTCTCTAATTAATGAATAGTTCTTTTCGAATATTTCAGAATACAAGGGAGATTGTCAAATTGTTATGAGAACCTCTTTTTTTGCACAAGTTTTCCTCTACAAACCCTGTTTTCTAAAGATAGTCTTCTTTATGCTGAGTTAATTAATTGTAATAATGAAAATGAAAAAACTAAAAAAGTTGATGAAAACATTGTTTTCAAAGCACCAATGTTCGATCATTGAACGGTTCATTCTATTATTTCGAGTCCATGAAATATGAATACAAAGAAGTAAATTCTGATCGTAAGGAAATTATTCCCATTCAAATGACTTGTTGTTTATCGCGTGACTGTTACAGACCGAAATGGGTAATCAATATCACATGGTCAAACGTATGTAATGATAACGGTATCGACTTTAGGCAAGGACAGCTTGTAACTGCTCATCGATAGCTACCTAGACTAGACAATTTCAAGGAAAAACACCTCGATGCTCATAGAATAGTAATCAATACAACACTCGAGTCTGCCTCATTGACATCAATATTGAGGTAGATATCAGCATCTTCAATTCCTTTTCAATGAATTCTAATTTTCGATTATTTTCCGTTGTCATTAAGTATCAAATTGGATATTTTTGGTAAATGCGTTTATCTCAAAAACGAGTAGTTTTGAAAAAATAAAAACCATCGGAGGTCCAGGAAATGTCTCCAATGTTTTTTCTCATAATTATTTCACATTTAACGAGACACGAAAAATCCATTTGACATAATTCACCATTTCGCTACGGAACGTCCTAAAAATTGAATGGCTTCACTCTCACTACCCCCATTATTAACTGCATTTGAAGAAATTCACTTAGAGTGATGTTCGTACTAAAAACCTCAATCGAAAGGGCTAGTGCGATCGATATTGGAAGGTTTTTCATTTATAGCTAGGAAAGGAACTCTGGAACGTGGCTATCCATCGATTCATTTCTCAGAATTGTTAATATTTAATGAAATATTTTTCATGACGTTTATCAATTTTTCACATCGTCAACTCATGATTTTCCAATTATTGTTAAGTGAACAACTGTCACGATATTTTCCTGTCATTTAAATCGATTTTTCAGGATCAATGAATATTTTATACACACATCACCCTCCACAGTTTTCAGTGAATATTGATGAATCCAATAGAGATAGGGGAATTTTTATAAGAACCTTTTTTGTAGCTTTTATTATTCACTACAAAAAAGGTCATTATGAAAATTTTTCCATCTCCATTAGATTCCAAGATATTCAATAATCCAATTTTGCTTCCATTCTCTCATGTCATCACAAGATTATCGAAATCATTAGAACCATAGACAAGTGTCTTGAAGGGAAAGGGGGAGGGGTAGATGGGCAAGAATTGCCTAGAGCTCGTTGCCCCGCATACAAGTCATGCCACAGCGGCTTTGAAATACTCATTCCCTTCAGTAATATCGCTGCAGTCGTCACCAACTGACGTACAGTTGATGAATATTCTAATTCATACATTTTTACATAATTTGTAATCATTGATAATTACGTTCATTCATTGATTTGATGATTCGACAATTTGTTTTATTATAAAAATCCAGTTTTCCTTGTAGACATTTAAACAAAAAAGTAATTGAAGATAGTATTTTTTCAATTGACATTCGTGAGTTGAGGTTTTTTTTTTAATTTTGCTTCTGAAATTTATTTGAGTCAATGTGGCACGTGAATCCTTGTTTTTTATGTCTAGTGATGATAAAATGAGTGATTGTTAGTTCGGAAATGACGATTAGTGCCATTCGACCTTTGGCGGGAAAAACACTGGATTTAAAATTGATATTTTCTTGTATTTCACTATGAATATGAATGGACGAATGATTTTTGAGATTTTCTGTTGTTTTATTTTGTGGGGATATGTGAGTGATGGGAAAAGTGTGTGAATAAGTGTAAAAAATGGTGAAGGACATAAAACCACGGAGGAACAGTGTCGGGGAGTTTCGTGACTCGAGTGGAATTCCTAAGGGAATTGATTGTTATAAGGAGACTGAGGACCGCGGAAGGGGACGATTAGGCACTTGGCCGTGAGTGATGATTTTTCATTAAAGAAATTGTAAAAATATCTGAGAGGATTGCACTAACACCCGACTATTATGGATTTGAATTTAATTGCGTGATTTTGATTTCATTCTCACTTGAGTTATCGAGAGCTATGTCTCAATCTAGGGAAGATAGAGAAATTTTTGTAGAGACCTTTTTTGTGGAGAAATGGGAGATCTATGAAAAAAGTACTCATGATAATTCCGATATCTCCTCTGGATTCAGAGATATTCAACTAAAACTCAAGTCTCAACGAATTGGCTATTCCCCTTCAATTTTACTCTGCAACAAATTAATTTTTGGGGATTATTTGGAAATCTAAGAGAGATAGAGAAATATTTTGCAATCCCTTTTTTTTTGTAGGAAAAATCAAGATATACAAAAAAGGTCTTCATAAAAATTTAGCCATCTCCCTTAGATGGGATCAGCAGATGTCTTCCAAAAATTGATAATCAGATGCAATTGACTTTTAATTCATTTCACTTATTATTCAAGATCAATTTTTCTTTCGAAAAATCACGAGTAGTTGATTATATTTTTATGAAATTGGCTGAGTAAAAAGGGCGAAGTCAAGGTTTTACAAATTGACTCGACTGTATTTCATAACAATTTAGTATCCTTTCTCTTTACGTTCTACTTTATGTATTTTTCGCTTGCTTGCACTAGATTCTGATGATAATTTATTATGTAGAGTTGAGAACATGGGTTCATAGTTGGTTCATTGATGGCAAGTGGTTCTCATTTGTCATTTATTGATCCACTCTTTTTTTTCAATAAAATGCTCATACCTGTGACAACAAATAGCAAGGAAATGGTTAGAAATAAAATTTAATTTTAGCATGATTTTTTTTTCGAAAAAAAAAACTTTTTGCTGGATTGTAAAGTACATCGACTTTTTCACATTTATTATCGAGAAGTTACGTATATATCGTAATTTGTAGTATGTCACGCACACGTATTGAGTTGTGACAACTCATAATGACTGTCAATTTTACTCAATACACACATTATAACATTATCATGCTCACAAATGTATGATCTAATCATCCTTCATCTCGTGAATTGCGTTAATTTTTATGCCATTCCGAGGTCTCTTGATGCATTTCATCGGAGGAATTGTCAAAGTTTACTCAGAAATAAGAACAAACTTCTTACAATAATTTTCTATTCATTTTGATGATAATTATTGTAATGATTTTAATGATTTTGAAAATTTTGATATGATGAAAAAAGAAAGTTGAAGTCAGAGGCTATATTGGTGGATTAAAGAAGCAATAATCAAGTAGAATAATTGAAAAGTTCACACAGCTGTTTTACTTCTAGTAGCGAAGGGGCAATCGTTATAAGTAAAATCTAACATTTGCGAGAATAGTGCAATAAACCATTTTTATGGGTGTATATACATAGATACAAGTGGCGAATAGTAGATATTTTTACAGAAATAAGGACTACATACTAAACAGTTAAAAATGCTGAGTCAAAATTTGAAGAACCTTCCAACGATAATTTTCATTTACTCAATTTATCCCAACAATTTAAAGAAATCATCCCATTTCTTGTAGACGAAATGTTATTTGAATCCATCTCATTTCACCGGGATCCACCACTAAAATTTGAGGTTAAAACTCCAAACATAGCGCAGAATATGAGAAACCAATTCTGGCCTTTATATATATTTTTTCATCATGATAATTATTAAATTCCTCCACTGCCTGACTCATAATACATTGATCAAGTTTTATAAGCCTAAAATTAAAACCAGAACATATGTAACCTGCTTTTTACTAACGTCTGCGCACATGCGTCGATGAATCGACGTCGTCTGCATGCATGTCATTCAGTGTCACTCCATTTTTCGTGGTAGAATCTCCTTTAACCTCGTGCTGTACCTTGTTGTAATAAAAAAAAAAAGGTAAAAACTACTGTTTCCGTGTTTTTATTATGGAAATGCTGACTCCAAATGTCAAGAACACGCATGAGGAGGATTCAGACCCCAGGTAATCACTACGATAATTCAACAAATTCAAGAAAACAAAACAAAAGTGATAGAACGCATGAAAGAACACAGATAATGCTTCGACACTTGCATCATATTCATTTATATGGGCACTCCACTCAATCAGTATCATCACTAACGTGACCACACGTGTTGTCGTTTACCATATTCATGAAATTTATAATCTAGACACTTGATTAGACATAATCTGTATATGTAAAAACTTGCACGTTTCACTCGTGAGATCATAACAAAATTCTTTACATATGTGCACTGTTTACTCACATTTTATCTTATAAATTGTTACTTCAGAGTCAGTGGAGAAAATGCAGAAAATTTGAATCTTCCATCGTTTTCTCTTCAACTTATTAATTCAACCCTCAAACTATACTTCAACCCTTATCAATTCTTCCATCAAAAGTCATGAAAATACATAAATAAATTTTTTAAACTACGAAGCATGAAAAATTACTTAAAAAAGGAAAACAATAAAATTTTACCCTTATTCAAAATTATGACCCTTATTGATTTTCCTTCAATTGAAAGTCGTAAAATTGTATAAACGAATTATTTCTTACAATAAAAAAGCAAAATTAGGCTGAGGAGAACAAATTTGGCCCTCATCAATTTTTTTTTTTTTTTTTTTTTGTCAAAAGTCATTAAATCGAGAAATCAGTTAGGAAAGTAGAATTAATGCTTTACTATTAATACCGTTAACAAGACACATGCACAATACATTAAGAAAAGAATAATAATCCAAGACAAACATGAAAGCTGTTATTTTGTTCACTTGGATTACATAACAAAGTTAATTCTATCTCTACAAGTAATACAAACTATGGAGCGTTACACTTTTATTACATACGTATGATTCGATATCAATTTTTTTAATGGAAGTAAGTGTCACTTATTTTTTCATCTATTTCCATCCTCGAGATAAGATTCTCCTCTAATGATTCTCAATGTGACGTGTTGTCTCCTTGGAGATATTGTCATGCATCAAATGCATGTGTCATGCATCAAATGCATGTGTCATGCATATGCATTGGACATTTCGCATTTTCAATTGAAGAAATCTCATGAATTCCATCTAGTATGATATTATACGTCTGCATTGTAGAAGATTGCAAATACATTGAATTATTTTGTACAACCGGTTTCACTGTGAATTCCTACCAATTCGGCATTCTAATTCTATATGTGGTCTCCAATTATAGCATTACTCCAATTGCGCGCATTGCAGGTCATAGTTTGTAAAAAAAAAAAAAAGTAAAAAAAACACTGATAATACCAAACTTATCAACAGAGTCAAAATATTTTAACGTTGTGGTCTGAATTGAGGACCGGGCGGAATTCTCTCCCTCCTTCTCTCCATCTCCCCCAAGCTCCTACGGCCCATGAAATACTCGTCATTCCGCGTGTAACATCGACTCCGATCAGGTCTGTTTCTCGTGCGCTAAAGCAGACAATTTTTTACTTCATCTTATCTTATAATTCTAAGAAAAATTGCTAGAAAAAAATTGATTATATATTAAATACATAACACATCGTGTGATCTGAATGATTTTCCAGATCAAATGAAGTGATCGAAGTTCAAAAAAGTGATTGAAATGGTTGTGGTTCATTATTCACCTCTATTAATGGTTTATAATACATCTGAGTTTTCTCTATTCAGGGTTGGGAAATTCAATTCTATGGAATTTTTTAAAATGTTCTTTTCAAATTCATTGAATAACCGTGTGAACTGGGCATCGAAGAAAAGGATTATGTCCCTGAGGGAGCGGTGTTATATCACAGCGTCTAGTATTTCTTCTTATATTGATCATGTAATCGATTGCAAAGTATCTTGATGTGCCCTCAAAAGGAATTGATGATCAACTAATGATGAACAAAGAAAAATAATATTCAATCACGCTTTGATTGTTTTGCGGCTCAACTTACCGAAAATACATACCTGTCAGTCTGTTATCTGAAATGGGTCATATCTTTTCTCAAAAGTTCGTAATGAGCATGATTATTATCATGTGTGAACATAAATTTTCATTCGCAATTCACCCTATTCCATAAATCCTTCCACAAGTCTTTCAAATGTAACAGTTGAATCGTCCAAAACAATCAAATTCCTATCATTTCGAAAAGATTGATTCTTCAGCTGTAAGATCACTGAATTCTGGAGTTTCTCATCACTTGATGAAAATTACCATTCAGAATTCTAAACTTCTATTGTCCACCCCCTCCGATGACTCCTCATGATCACAACAGTTGACTCCAATCATCAGGAATATACGATCTAACCATTCGCAAAGCAGTGAACTGTCGAAACAATCTCTCCATAAGTGAATCCACCTCCTCCCCAAGTTTTCAACAAATATCTTTGAATCTAGCGGAGATAGTGAAATTTTCATGAGGACCTTTTTTGTAAGAAAAAACAAGAGTTACAAAAAAAGTTATTATGAAAAAGCCGTTATCACCATTGGCTTCTGAGATATCAATCAAAAACACAATTCGTTCAACCACTTGAATTCTAAAATCTTAAATTGTGTTGAAGCCTTTTGGTTCCTTTCATTTTTCTTTCATCACTCGTTCATGACCTTACCTCTTCTTTCTACATAAAAAACAACATCGCCAACCTTCCATAATCGAGGTCACCAACACAAACTATTCCTCCACCGATTGGTCATTAAAATATACTCAACTCAAATTACGGATTTTAAAGATGATTGTTTTTCAGGAAATTATTACATACCCATCGAAGGCGAACAGCAGCTATTAGTGGTTTCTTTTCAAAATTTTTTTTTCCTTCCCCATCCTTCAGATGTAATTCTTTCTCTCCTTTTTCTTTTCATCTCTCTTTCACGAGTGCTTCGGGTGACGGCGCAAACGTTGTTTCGTGCTGACTCACCCCATGGAATGTGCAACGTCACGTCCCTTCATTGTTGCATACCAGGTGTATGGTTACCTCGGATTCCAGGCTTTCACTCGTTCCCTTTTTATTTCGCGAAGATATAGAAGTAGATCAATTGTAACAAATGATGCGTTATGTTCAGAGTACTTACTAGGACATTAATCGAGTGCCTAGAATCTTTTGAAGGATTAAGGCGGGAAAGACAATCGGCCTGACACTTTGACCCAGAGTACAGTACAGCAATATTCTCCCACAAGTACTTTCTGGGTATTCAAAATTTTTAATCGTTATACCTTTGATCAATTGATGGATTCATCTACGTGAACTGGTGAGCCATAATGAGGCTCACGTTACGGGAATTTCATTTATTGTGCATATCTCAGGAACATGTGATTTTAGCAAGGAATATGTAGAGACCTTTTTTCTAGCTTAATAAATTTACAACAAAAAATGTCTTTTGACATTTTTTCGTAAAATCACTCATTGTCAAGATACCATTTCACTCAGTTTTTTGTTCTTCCATATATGAATTTTTGAAATCATAAATCAGTTGTATTGAAGGTAAATAATTGTCTTATCATAAATTCTGTGAATTTTTCATGATGTTAGGAGAAAAATTAGTGGCAGAGTTGAGTTTAGAATATCAACAATAGATGCAGGAGGAACATGTTCTTGTGATTTTATTATATTTAATTATTGAACATAAAAATGGATCAAGTTTCACCGCTTCGAGAAGTCTCAGCTCTCAGTTACAATGATGGAACTTCTGAGTTTGATCAGCTTGAAAATGATGAAAAAGGATCATTAGAGAGAGGACATCAAAATCGGGTTTTGAGGTATAAATTGTCATGAATTAAATGGAGAAAAAGTGTGGTATGATTTGAGAAAAAAATAAATAAAATGAGGAATATTAAAATTGTTTTTATCATTTTTATGCAAGACTCGTTACACGTGACAATTATCGTATCTCAACGCAGACTCGTTCATAAATTACAGACGACTCGCAAATAACCTAGTAATTTTTTCAATATTTAAAATGATAATTTATGCAGTGCATGGATTACGATTTAATTGAATATCAATCAATTATTCCTTTTTTTTCTACTTTAAACAGGAGAACCAGAAGTCTCAATGCACCTAGTCCCATTCAGCAGTTCGGGCCATGCGGGCGAATAATGAAAAATTCAGCGATGGTTATGTGAGTATTAATAAGTCTCGTTTCCATCATTTTTATTTTTTCATCAATCATCATCCATTTCCGATAATTTCATTATGAAATTCAAGTAGAATTTTTCAAAATATAAAATCTTCTTTTGCATAAGTCGATTCAACTTCAAAAGGGATTAGGTTTTTTGAAAATATCTTAAAATCTAAGAGAGATATCGAAATATTCAAAGAGACCTTTTTTGTAGCTCTCATTCCGCACTACAAAAAATGTTATTATAAAATTTTTTCTATCTCGCGTAGATTTCGAGATTTTCCTTAACTAAAAAAGTCATTGTGCTAGTTCATCAAAAATTCACCAGTCCTAACCCTAAATTTTTAATTTTTTAATTATTAATTATCAAAAATAACATTTTGAAGACTCTCGTCATGCCCAAGAGAGAAGCAAAGAACCTTTGTTTTCCAACTAGCGCGTGTCAGTGAACTTATTGCGTGAACTTTGATGTTTTATACTTAGAAGGAAGTGCTCATACGTACAATAAATCAATGAAAAAGAAATGAAATAAAAATTGGAAAAAACGTTTCGAGAACTAAATTACTGATGCGACAATGCTAGTAATTAAAATACTGATTCACGGGACACTCGTCTGTTAGTCGCACGTTGTTTCAACCATGACGCATGCGTAATACATCAATTTTTTTTAGACCGTTTCGAGTTAAAAAAAACGAGGAGTTGGACGAATACAGTCAGTATGCGCGCGACCCTCGACCTGATACGATCGCAATATGTTCGGTTACAATCGCCGCAGATCTCAAAATATCAGTTCAATCGTTATTTAAATTTCAAACTATTGTTTGATAATTCGAGGATAATTTAAACAAAATTAACCTTAATTCGATGGTTCAAAATTCGTAGTAATATTTAAAATAGCATTTTATTATTTACTATTCGGTATTAAAAATTTACAATAAATCAATTAATCAAGTATCAAAATGGTTGGAACTGTTAAGTGAGTAAAAATAATTTTTGCATATTGAGGGAATCGACAGAATCAATTGTTCTTATTTTTTTTTTTATTTACTTGTTGAGTCATTCAATTTTTTTTTTTTTTTATGAGTAATACTTGTTTAACTCAATACCTACATTTTTCATAAAATCTTTTGACAATAAAGGTATTTCATATTTGATTCAGTAGAGAAATTATAATAATCCAATTGGAACATTTTTTGTTAATAATTAATTTATCTCAAGAACCGGTGATTTTATGAGAAAATGTCAACAGACTTTATTTGTAGATAATTAAATTTGCAATAATATATGTCTCTTGCCATTTTCTGCTAAAATCACTTATTATTGATATAATTTGATATTTAACAAATGGACAAAGTAAACTGTTCCTGAAACAAGATGAAAAGTTATTCTTTTTGCTGAATATCCTCTAATTCGAGGGAGATAACCGAACTTTGATAAGGACCATTTAATTAGCTCTAATCTTGCTCTACAAAAAATGTCTTTACCAAAATTACTCTATCTCCCTTAGATTCCAAGAAATTAATCAAACACTAACGCTTGAATTGAGTAGAATTCTCTCATTTCGCAACTTTGATAAAAAAATAACTTTTTACTTTTTGATAAAAAACTTTTTTACTTTTGATAAAAAAAACTTTTTACTAAAAAAAATCGTGATTACGATACGAATGGGTTTTAATTTCCACGTAGTTTTGTTCGAATAGAAAGTGCAAAAGAAGTACCTAATGCATCCGAGCCCTAGAATTCGTCGCCTCGACCCATTTATATAATAAATTGTACTTGAGGTGACACATTTGATATCTCAGGTGACCAAACTGGTGTCATTTTCCCTCAATTTTCTATTAGCTAATCAAAAAATAATGAGTTTGAAATAAAATTAAAAATTGAAGTGAAGGCTCTTGCGAAGCATTCGCACTGAAATTCCTGTGATATTCGCAAGTTCCGGAATATTCAATTCTATCATATCAGAACGTTTGAAATAAACTTCAGCGGTTGAATTAAGCAGTGGGATTTATTTTTTAAATTAATCAAGTAAATTGCTACATTCCAATTCAATTCCAGAGATATACGAGAATAATTTGAGACTTCAGTGGAGACTATTTTGATGATATCTTCGAAACTAATAAGTTTTTTTAAAAGTATCAAGAGACCTTTCTTATGGAGCATACAATTTTCTACAAAAAAGGTCTCTTGATATTTTCCTCTAAACACACTAGTTTTTAAGATATTCAGAGGATAATGTGTGCATTTGTAATTTTCCACAGGACCATTCAGGATCCAGCATCACAGAGACTGACCTGGTACAAGCCACCACTCACCGTTCTCGTCATAAAAAAAGTTCGTGACTCTTCGGTCCTACCACCCTTCGTTCAATTGGTCACATGGCTTATTGAGGTAACAATAATTAATTGATTGATTGTTCATTAATTTGAAAAATCTAAAGTTTTGTACGAAAATACTGAATTGATCTGCTTAATTTTCAAATGATAAAAATCACGTTATTTTCTATAAAAAATGTCTCTTGACATTATTTCAAAAAGTCACTCATTATCGAGATAATTTTGAATAAAAATTTATTGAAATAAATTCCAGGAAAAACGAATGGTTGTATTTGTGGAAGCTTCAGTACTGGAGGATCCAGCATTGGCTAGAGATCCAAGATTCCAGGGTGTTCGTGACAGACTTCAAACCTTCCGAGATGGAACTGATGATTTACAAGACAAAATTGACTTTATTGTTTGTCTCGGTGGTGATGGAACATTGCTTTATGCGAGTCTATTGTTTCAACAGTCAGTACCACCTGTCATGGCATTTCATCTCGGCTCTCTGGGTTTTCTCACACCATTTGAATTCGATCACTTTCAAGAACAAGTTACTAATGTCCTCGAGGGTGAGTTGACCTCGTCAAGAACCTGAAATGTTTATTAATTATTCTTTGAATTTACGAAATTATGGAAATTAGTTAATTTGTCAAGCGTGATAACTCATGTAGTTGAATTTTTTCATTTTTCCAAATAATTATTCATCTCGAAAATGAGTGATTTTGAAAGAAATGGTCATTCTCTCGATATTTCTCTCTAAAATGACTCATAATCAAGATAATTAATTATTAAACATACACGAAAAATCAAATTTTCACATATTAAAATTTATTTACTTCCTCAAAAATTGTTATTTTTCCAATGAAAATGATTTTCATCCCTTGATTTATTCATAGGTCATGCAGCATTGACACTAAGAAGTCGTCTAAGATGCATTATAATGAGAAAAGGCGAGGATGGACAGCCAACAAAACCCCCAACGAATCTTCTTGTGTTGAATGAAGTTGTTGTTGATCGTGGACCATCACCTTATTTATCAAATATTGATCTCTTCATCGATGGTAAACACGTAACAAGTGTTCAAGGAGATGGTCTTATTGTTAGTACACCAACTGGATCAACGGCATATGCTGTTGCTGCTGGTGCAAGCATGATTCATCCTTCAGTACCTGCAATTATGATTACACCAATTTGTCCACACTCGTTGTCCTTCAGACCCATCGTGGTACCCGCTGGTGTTGAACTCAGAGTGAGTGGAATCATTTCAACTTTTATTTATGATTTTTAACATAATTCACAAGGTTTTATGATTTTTTTTATTACGAGTCTGTTTCTATTTATTATTCTCTCAAGTGAACTAGTAATTTCGTTATTATCTCGGTAATTAATGATTTTAGGAAAATTCATCAGAATACCTTTTTTGTAGCTAATTAAATCCTCTACGAAAAATGTCTTTTGACTTTTTCTCCTAAAATGACTCATTTGATTACTGCGTCAATTTGAATGATTCAAGATTTGATAATAATTATTTTTCCAATGAAAATATTAGATATCTGTATCACCGGACAGTAGAAATACATCATGGGTATCATTCGACGGACGCAATCGTCAAGAGCTCTTCCATGGTGACAGGTAAACAATGAATTTTCTAAAAAATTAAATTTTTCATTTCCATTTACAGATTATGGCTAGTGATCAGGCACGTAATACAGCCTACGTTTCCTTCGATGGTCGTAATCAGCAAGAACTGCAGGCTGGGGACAGGTTGGTCGGATAAATGATTTAATGAGGAATCGGGGGTTCATTTTCTTTCAATTTTCCATTTTTTTTCCTATTTTCATCGTCAATTGCTCTTTTTGCGGAAAATATAATTTTTGGGTATTTCTGGTGCTTTCTGTTTTTCATCGGAAAATCGTAAATAATATTATTACGCCATTTGGAGGAGACGTGGGTGATGCCTAGGAGAATATGGGTATTGCAGATTTTTCTGTCTTTCTGTGTCATCTCATAATTTATCCTCTCTTGGATATGATGATAACTCTTTGTTAATAATTCTCATCATAAATTCATTTTTATTAAAATTGAAGCAGAAATTCGAAAAAAAATACTCATAAAAAAAATATATAAATTGCATTGAAAATTGGAATTATTGATTTTTAAAAAAATGAAAATTCCCAAACAATCTAGTAATTTGAGAAGGAAATTTTTAAAAAATCAAATTGATATTTAAAAATTAATTTTATGAAATGAATAATCAGGGAAAATTACTAAAAATAAATTTTTTTCGAAATTCTGCAAAAGTTTAATTTGATATCAACATCTGACTGATTCTTTTTCTGCAGTTTGCGGGTAACAACGTCAATTTACCCGGTACCGAGTATCTGTGCATCGGATCAAATAACCGATTGGTTTGACTCACTGGCTGAATGTCTCCACTGGAACGTACGAAAACGCCAGAAACATCTGGACGAATTGAGTGATCTCACCCATTCATCCAGCAACGACACCCTTGATTCACTCGATCGTGACAGCTAGGGATTAATCAAGAAAAGAGAATAATGTTGGATAATTATTGAATGATTCAGTAACTTATATTTCAAAAACTATTGATTCCAGATGAAAAAGTCAAGAAACTATTTCTGTAGATAATTGAATTTACAATCAAAAATGTTTTTTCACATTTTCTTTTAAAATTTGGTTTTCAACGAGATGTGAAAATTTTAACAGAACAAAAATTGCTCTAAAATGAACAATATATGTAGGAATTCATTTTCAATGAGAAAGTTTAGAAAACGAAATATAAAGAATACTGGAAATATGAATTTTGCTCAACGAAAGAAGACAAAAATTGAACAGAGCAAAATGTTAGTGAAGATGAACAATCGTCCACAAAATTTTATGACAAATTTCTTTTGTGAAATTTTCTTTAATAATCAGTTTTTATTTGTATATGAGAGTAATTGTGAGTGATAGAGTTCGCTATCTTCCCATTATTGTGGATATTTTTCCCATCTTATAGAGTTGTTAACAATCATGAATATAAATACTTCTTTTTAATAAAATTATTTTTTTACGAAATATCAAAAAATGAATTTTTTAATTAATTCATAAATCTTTTAGTTGTTTCCCAATTTTATTTTCATTTTTTTTTTTTTATAATTTACATATAATTTTCAACCGTCTTTTTTAATTTTTAAATAAAAATGGTAAATAATTTTCATGTGAAAATTTCCTTTCCATTAAAATGATTAAATGACAATAAATCATTATTAATAATATTTATATAATATTTATGAAAATAGGTTTGGAATAAAATTTTGTAACAGGTAGAACGTTAAAATGATTTTTTTTTTCAATTTTCCTCCTGATAGAAAAAATTAAAAAATTGAATCATCAAATGAGGAAAACAGGGTGATAAATAAAACTAAAAAATTAACAAAATTGACAATACAACAATGAAATTGTTGTTTGTCTTTTTTTTTTTTATTACAAAGAAACATTTTACAAAATTATATATTTTACAATTAGCTCAACATTCTTCGAGAACAGAACAATTTAATGACAGGTGACAATAAACAGATAGAGAAGAATAGCATTTGATAATTCAAAGAGGAGAGCAAAAATTGCCATCGGATTTAATCAATTTACCATAATTTTTCATAATTTCATTATGATTTTATCACGATGACTATTTTTTAGGACTAGAGGACCTCTTTGTTCTCAATTCTTCTATCGAAATGTCAAAAAAAATAAACTTTCTTCTGTAATTAATTTTCAATTTGAAAACTACAAAGAAGCAAAATTTTCTATCCAAGTCCATTATTGATTTTCTCTAATTATTTTCTTTACAAAAAAAAAATCACACAGTTCAAACAAATTACGTAGGTTTAACAAAAATAATAAAAAAAATTACAATTGTCACACAATTTTTCTTTCTCACTTAATTCGTTATACATAAATCATAAGTTAATTTTCATGCGCAATGTTATTATTGAAAAAAAAAAAAAAAAATATCGAGCATTTTAATTTATCTGTACAAATAGTTTTTATTAATAATTATTTTCATTCCACGAATTTTCTCTTAATTTTATCGTCACATTATGGCCACCGAAGGCTCTAGTCTCATTCATAATGATCTTTTCAATTCAGTTTTTGAAGAATATCTCCGGATTTGATGTGCATGGTGAAATTGTCAAGATCTTTTTTGTAGAGGAGAAGTAGAGGTACAAAAAAGATTCTTAACTAAATTCTCATATCTCCATTGAATTCAGAGATAGTTGTTAAAAACTGAATTCTTTCAAACAAAATGAACGCGTTGCATAAATCAACGAGAACAAAAAATACAAATAAACAGTCGACCCACTGGTGATAACCACAAATCACAATTATCAATGACAATATCACCAAAAATTCAGTTAATCATGAATGACATATGAACAAAACAGTTCAGTAGCGAAATGGTACTAGAAATTGAGTTTATGTCATCTCTACATCCGTTTCTGCTGCATCTCCGAATCTAGAGAAGATATCGTAATTTTTATAGAAACCTCTTTTGTAGCTCTTATCCTCCTCTACAAAAAAGTTCGTTACCAAAATGTCGCTATCTCCTCCAGATTCTGAGATATTCATCAAAAACCGATCTCGAAAATCTATAAAATCAACACAACTTTCCTTCACTACATTCTTGAACACAAAATTGGTTATCGACCGATTCTTTGGGCGCTTCCTGTCATTTGAGATACTGTCGTCGTCTGGTGGATGCCCTGACACAAGGAGGATCAAGAATCTTCACAATTTCCTTCTTCCTTAAACTCTCCTGCTTTCTCTCAAAAAGCCTACACATCTCCCTCACAGGGACAGCTTCAGATCCTCTATTAAGATCATGAAGTGATCTAGCTCTTTGCTTCCCCTGAGGACTATTTTTCACCGAAGATCTTCCAAGATCCTCAGTGCTCCTTGCCAATCTCCCACCCATCCTCGAGAGTGACTCAAACAAATTAAGTTTCTCCCTCACAGGAACATAATGATCAACCCTCTGACACCTCTCTAGAAGTCTCGCAACATCTTCTTCACATGGAGTATTAATACAATCTGTCAACTCATTGGAATTTCCTGCGAAAGGGATCGGAATTCTCGGGAAATTCCCTAAAGACCTGTCCCTAGAATCCACCACATCTTTCGACTCTATCCTTGAAGCCCTAGGACTCGAGCTCGCTCTACTTAACCTCGAAATTGGAATTCTCGAAAGGATATTCGAGGTCAAGTCCTTCTGCTCAACAACAACAATACGATCTTTGACTTCGGTCTTTGAAGACTTGCGCTCCCTAGCGCGACTTCTTCTTTCTGAAGCCAAATAATTTGTCTCAACTCTCGTCATCATGTCAATCAGAACGCTTGAACCCCTACAGCTGTTGACATTGTTGTTATTTTTAAAGTCCTCCAGATTCCTGGTATCAGGAAGGACTCTAGACTCGATGGGCTTTATCGGTGGAAGTCTTTCTGTGAAAGAATTGGTAATATTTACGATATTTGATGGATGCTCAATCTTGAGAAGATCTTCTCGAAACAAGCGATTGCGAAGTTTTGAAGTGTATCTTGAGATATCATTGTTGTTCTCTTCAGATCTAGCTTTTCTTCTTCGAGCATCCTCCTCAAGGACTCTTTTTGTTCTAGCTTCATTCTCACGTCTTCTGGCTTCTTTGTAACGTTGAATTCTTTGTTCTCGTGTAGGTGCTTCTGGTAAGGAGATTGTGGTTGTGTTGGCGCCCCAAGGAAGGCTGTCGTCACTTCCTTCACTGCTTTCGCTGCAGCCCCAAGTCCTTGTGGGTTGATTTTTAGGGAGAACAGCGGGAATTGAGCGGAATTCACCGACAATGTCTTCGTCACTCGAATTGCTACTTGACCAGCAGCGCAATTCACTTCTCGCTCTTCTGCGCGTGTCATCGAGAATTGTTGGACTGTGGAGGGTCTTTTCGAGAGGCGAATCACCTAGCCAACAGCGGAGTTCACTTCGGGAACGACGACGGGAGTCTGGTGAGCTTTCGGGAAGGGCCAGGGGTCCTCGGGGACAGATTGTGAGGATCTCTAGGAAGTTTAAGCAACGGCGGGAGCGGAAGGGAGTCTGGCGGACTAGTTCGGCTGCTATCGCACGCACCCATGACCAGTAGATTGGTTCTGTATCGGCCTGGAATTGAAAGAAGATAATAGATTAGTTGGGGTTCTCTGATTTTTTTCTTTTATTTGGTACTGAATCCAAGAATTCAAAGTCGAACATGATGATCAAATTTTCCTCAAAATATTAGACACAACCTCATGAACAACAAATCCAAGGTCATAGAGAGTTAATGTGCTCTTTAAACTACAAAAATATGTCTCTCACTTGACAAAATCCCAGACTAGCAACTCAATCACTTGATAATTTCTTCGACTAAATCTCTTCTCTTAAGACAGAAGTCCAAGCGAAATGAATGACCGAGGTTACAAGATTTCGCTCTACTCACGAGATTCGAAAGTGTAGATTGTATTAAACCTGCAGATGAGTAAAACGACCAAGAGACCAATGCCAAGAGTGGAATTTAATTCGTTAACCGGTGAGTGAACCGCGAGACTGAACGATTATTACTATTTTTCAACGGAAGTGAAACCAGTCTCTGGTACAGGGAGAGCTCTTGGTTGACAACTCTCTGGTGTATATATATCATGTTTTACAGCGTTTCGACCTTCGTTGTTGTTGCTTCAGCTTTTTTGGTATTTTGAAAGCATGTGGATATTTAAAAAAAAAAAAAAACAGGACAACAATTATTTCCGGACTTTAACTCTCACTTAATTCTTTGAATTATTGGAGGAGAAAATCACATTGATGATTAACACTTTCCATTTTTATATGGACTTGCATTTTTTTCATGATCTGGGAGAGAAATGAAATATTTTGGAAGAATTAGGTCTTTTCGATCTCGTTGGATATTGATTTATCTTGATAATAAGTGATTTTAAGGGAATATGTAAAAGTACATTTTTTGTTGGAAATTTAATCATCTACAAAGAAGGTCTCTTAGCATTTTCCTCTCATATTACACGTTCTTGAGATAAATCAATATTTACCAAAAATGTCAAACTTGATTTCTGTTATTTTCTACATTCGAGGCAAAAATTGACTTTCACCTTTCCCAATTGTACAATTTCAACATGTTATCAATTAACATGTATTGAAATAGACAAATTAATCACCAAAAAAGTGATAAAAAAATAAATATCAAAAAGGAAAATTAATTGAAAAAGAAAAATTTAATATTGTTAATTGAGATGTCCAACAATTTTTTTTCTCTCTCATTTCATCATAAATTCTTTTTGTTTTCTCATTAATGATGACAATTACCATTTGTATACATGGGGAAATCACGTGGGAAGTAATTCATATGAAAAGTGTGTCGTTACGCATTGATTTGCTGCCAAATACGTGTGACTATGCAATAGAGCTCGTTCCACCATCACAGAACGATTATTTAATTCTCTCCAAAGAAAAATAAATATCCGTACAAAATGGTTACATCCCATTGTATAACAATTAGAAATTTATTTTATCCTCGTACAGTATTTAATTAAAACACCCATAATCATGTACATTCGTTTGCTATTTTAACGTGCATGCAAGTAAATAAGTGAAGTGATCGTGATACAGAATGATCTCGTGAAAGTGTTTAATGCTCACGGGAAAAACTGATCGTGATGAAGATAAAGGATAATTTACATTAAATTACGTTGCACATGGTGGCTAAATAATTTCCAACACTTTCAACTTCACTTCGCTCAGGATATTTGTTGTGTACATGTGGCATTTTACTCTCATCTCAGTTTCAATGGCCAAGATCAGATCAAAGACTTTGTATGAGAAATAGATCATTTTTTTGTATTTTAAATATTTATTTTCACTCTAGAATTTTTCATCAAATTTGCTTCATCATTTTTATGTTTTTAAATCCCACTAGATTTAAGTATTTTCAAATTTCAGATTTTTTTGACATTTTTAAATTGAATTTCCTAAAATTGAATTTTCTAAAAATCAAAAAATCTGAATTTTTTATTTATTTATTAAACATTAAACACTTGGATTTTTTTCATATTTTGAAAATCATGAATTCAAAATATAATCAAAAATAGAAATGATTGATTTTTTTATTGAAAAAAGTTTTTCTCATTCACTCATATAACAACTCAGGAAATAAATCCAAGATTACAGTAAACACTCGAACAGACCTCAACTCATGTATCACGTAATGTCTTTTTCTGTGGGAATTTACACTTTGCACGAATTGATTGAGGATTTCCGGAGATATTCCCCAAGATAAATGTTTATACAACCAAAAATATTTTGAGAACTACTGAACTATTTCAATTGAAACCATCTGTTATTCAAAATCCCAGTGAAATCAATAGAGTGGTTTAGACTATTGAGAAACTGTTGAAACTTGGTAGGAAAGTGTAAAATAGAAAACAGGAAAATAGAATGAATAATGTCATCAATGAGTCATGAGGGTGCGTTATCGAATATGAAGATAAGCATTGCCTACAAAAAAAGAGTTATGAAAGACTTTCACAACCACAAGATCTCGTACTCTTCCTCATTCGATCATCACTGAACATCATGTGTTAAGGAAAAAAAAACAAAGACTAACTGATAATAATGTATAAGAAGATATCATTGAAATGATGATGATGAATCTGATGGAGTTGCTCAATGATCGGTTGAAGGGAAAGTTCTCTCTCGGATTATCTCGATAATGAGTGCCTCTAAAGAATATTTATTGAAAATTTAATCATCTACTAAAAAGGTCTTTTGACATTTTTCTTTAGAGTCCCTTGTTTATAAGATAAATGCACAATTATCAGGAGAGATTTTCAATTTTGCTGGAAACTTTGATAAATATCAATGGGAGAATCAATCGAAATTTATTAATGAATTTTATTGATACAAGAAAGATAAAAATTTCATGTTAAGCAAATAATTACCCAAAATGTAGCAAGTGGATCTCCACTAGAATTGCTCAATGTGAAACCAAGTGCTAATGCATGTGGCTGACATATTCCTGGCGACGCCTGACGAAGGTTCAGTGCCCTCAGTGCTAGACTTGGTGTTCCCTCGACCCACAGCCAGCCCATTCTGATCGATACCATTCTCCTTTCACCAAGATCCTCGACATACAGTTCACCTGTAAAATATCGAGAGACGAACCAATTACGTCAATTATCATCCAACGTCATTTTTTAATTCCGTCATGAGAATTTGATTCAACAATCGTTGGATTGGTAATTCAATTTTATGTCATCATGGGAATTATGATTAGATTTCTTCGAGAAAGTTCAAGTGCTTGGGATTATTTTTCCAATAAAATTTTTCTCTAAAAGTCGTTGAGGAGCGTCAGAGTATTTACTCCTGCGATTATTTCGTAATTTATACTTTTTTGAAATGTAACCATTTTTTGACATTATGGTTAAGAAAGAAATTATTACACGATTGATAATCACTTGTTATTCATAAAAAATTATGACTTCCGACAGAAGACAAATATGTTGTCATAGGGAGAAGACTTTCGAGCTCTACAAGGTTGGAAATTACAAAATTGGTACATAATCATTGATGAAATTATCTGTCGTGTAAAGTGTCACTTTTACAAAAGGTATTGAAGCCTTCAAACAATATTTCACAAGTGCAGGTTTTTTTAAATTTCACTTTACGTCTAGATATGTGGTTTCGAAACGAGTCCGTAAAATAATAATTTGGGTGATGGTGTAAGAAAAATATGAATTTAACTACCTAGGCTGTAAATTGCAAATTCCAAGCACATTCAGAGCCCCTAAAATATAACTTGTCTCAAATATGTATGAAAAATGTATTTTTTTTCATAAAATTAAAAACAAAAATTTTAATTATTGAAAATATCCTGAAGTTTAAATCTTAATTGAAGCTTAAAAAATTCAAGGTTAAGATTTTATTTCTTCATTTATCTACATTTTTAACCTATAAACATCTACCATAATTATTATTTATAATTATCATTTCCTGTTACGTTACATAACAATTTCCATCAATTCCATAATTAAATTTTTTTTTCTCAAAGAATAATTTAAGTGCAGGGTCACTCCATTGAATGCTAAAATCATTCATTTTAAAATTGAAAACGAAGGATAAAAGTAGATGGGTTAATATGAGAGAATATTCCAGGATAGTCTGGGAGAAGCTATAAAAAATTGCATGTACCGTTTTTCATTGTTTCGCATCTTTACTCGAGTCTCGTAAATTGATGAGAACCTCGGCTTGTTAATTTTCAGCGTTTTGTAAGACATTGGGAATATCCATTGTTAGTGATAATTTTAATTTTCATATTTTCACTGCAGGAGGATTAAATTATTCTATACTGATTTCATTGGAGAATGGAGAATTTATCAAGTCTCCTTGAATTAATTTTCATACAGTTTATGTTGATGAGCCACCGGTGCAGACTAAAGATTAATGAACGGTTATTTATTCCGAGAGACAACATTGAGTTATTATAGCTTTCTGATGTTGTCAAAAAAATTTTCAGAGGAGAAATTCAATTTTTTTGGTTAATTATGCGGTTTTTCGGTTTTTTGATAAATCGATGATATTGAGTATCATTAATTTTTGAAGTAGAGTCTTTAAACATTTTATAATAAATCACTCGATCGGATTTATCATTTTTTATTAAATATGAAATTATTTTGATACCGAGTCATTTTAGAAGAAAATGACAGAGGCACTTTTTTTTGGAAATTTTCTCATCTACAAAAAATGTCCTTATGAAAATTTCGTTAAATCCCTCGGATTTCGAGGTATCCAGTAAAAACTAAAAATTGCGAAAAAAAGAAAATGTAAATTCCCAGCCTAAGAAACAATTAACCTTCGCGCCAATTTGTGTCACGATGAAAAAGTAATATTTTTTTTTACAATTGACACACAAAATTTATTGCACTTGATAAACTACAGGTGGAGCATTTGATAACGAGAAACGACATTGACGCGTGCTTAATGTCGTCAGTTAAAATATCGAGAATCGTCATCTTGAGTTCTTATCAATGGCTACAGTCTAGAGCTATTCATTGTGATAGGAGATGTGTTAATTATATGATTAGCACCGGAAGTAAGTGTTAAGCCTCAAAACCGAGCTCAAAACACTTTATTAACAATTTTTTTCTTAAACAAACTGAAATTAGAAAGGTCATTCATTGTTTAATATTGAATTAACTTTATAATGATTAACTTCAGCGAAAAATGTCGAAATACATTTTTTATTTGAAATTTTGTTGGCTTTAAAAAAAATTTCTTGCTATTTTTTCCTAAAATCACTCATTACCCACATAAATAGAAAATTAACAAAAATGTCTAAAGTCAGAAATTTTTATTCACTCCAATAATAATCACAATAATTATAAACATTTTTTTAAATTAAACAAACTCAACAATTCCAGGATTCTCAATGGGACAAAACGGGTGCGATTGGATAGAAAATCGGAGAAATATTACCTCGAATGAGTAAAATAATGTGTTAAGACAATAATTTTCCTATTTAATCTGCTAAAAAAAATTCCACGGAACGTCCAGTCACTCAGACATATTCAAAAACTGACCCTTGGACGGTGCAATGATAGTGTTGGCGCCAGATCCGAGTGTCTCTAGTTGTTTGAACTTCGTAACTATCTCATCCGTAACAGTAGGTTACCGTGTTATGACAGTATTTCAGTGAATCCCTCTCTGTAGTCAGAACGTATTAGTGATAACCTTTGTGGAGTCAGCGGAGTATTTGAGACACGTGCAACAAGTTTCAGTGTCTGTCCACAAGATTTGATAATGATAAAAATGGGATATGGGTCGTCACGGTAGGTTTCACACTTTTTCTTTTGGTTAAAAATTATTTGACTGAATCAAATAATCCAGAAATATTCTCCTTGGGTTGTGCCTTACCCACTCAACCATAATTTCCCATCACTATCCATGTTACAGGTAGAGGATATAACTGAAAAAAACTTTAGATTAATAATTTAACCACTTTCCATTTTTAGAATTACTTCCGTTCTTCCTGATGATGTATTCAAACGATAAATCAATTAGGGATGTCTAGTTCCGTCGAGAAATAACGGTTATTTTAAAACGACATGATGATGATAATAGCTATCAACTTCCTGTAAATTACGGCCATTAATAATGCATTGAGTGAAATTTTAAAATAATGTTTTGTTGAATACAGATTGAATTCTCCTTTCGAGTAAAGGATTTAGTTTTTCAACAGATGTCATTTACAAAATTATTATTGTGCATTTTTCTTGGAAACTAGTGATTCTAGGAGAAAATATGAGAATATCTATTATATAGCTGATGAAATTTACTGTAAAAAATGTCTTTTGTCATTTTCTCTCAAAATCACTCGTTAACCAGATAATCGCTTAATTATCGGAGAATTCTATATTTTTCTAAATAAATTCAAGCGTGTTGTCATTTTTGAAAATTCGCAAGAATGTCAATGAAAAATTAGACAATTATGATAGACTCGGAAAAATAATCCACAAATTTCACTTTAGTCTACCGGTCTACACCATTATCCCGCAATAAATGGTTAAAAAAATTCCGGTTTCAAAAGACTACGGTTACTTCTTTTCCATTTTTCACTTGTGTATGTTTTTCGCTTGCCTGCGTTCTGTCACATCGCGACACATCATCTATGCGCATACCCTTTCGTGCAAACATTACCCCTTAGACCCCTCTATTAAGCACTTTAAATATCATTCTTTTTCATCCTCATAGAAATCTCTATGAATTATTTATCACAAACAAGCGGAGATTTTTGTCCTTGAGAAATATCTACGATGAATTGACCTAAATTTTTCACGCTTTTTACTAAAGGTCTTGAATATTTTTTTTTTTCACGTTTCAGTTCTTTCTGTGATTTTTTTGTCATCTGACTCGTCAAATCCAGGTGGGGGATTTATATGTACGTGTCAGCCCCGTGACAAAGTGACCAAAGTCAGACCAGTTCTTTGCTTGCATATTTTATTCATGTCTCAGAATTTTATTCTTTTTCTTTCATCAAACTTTGGTGAATCGCTACTAATTCGCTTATGTGACATTTTTCTTCTTCCACGCATCATTTTTTAGAATTTGAGTATAAGATGGGAGATATAATTTGATAGAAATTTAACCATTATGCGCAAGCATTATTAGATTTCATCAATGGCAATTAGGAATTAATGGCTCTTGTGATTGCAACTGACACAAAATGAAACCCCGGAAGGAACAGTGGGTTGACGGTGTAAGTTAAAGTGAAATGCGATAGACTCCAGTCGATGTGAAAGTGACAGAAAAGACCACACGATGAAAAAAAAAGGTCAGTGGTAGATAATAGAGGGATAGATGCGGGATTCGTGGCGGTACGATGGCAAAGAATGGACGGTGCGGTGGACCAGTGTCAGTTGTCACGAAACCGGAAGTGTCGGAACAGTAGGGAGGACTGAAATAGAACGGTGAATTGGTAGAAATTTTAGCCGGAAATAATGCTTCTGATGAAAGTCGAAAGAGAGAAGATAATGAATGAAAACTCAATTATTGTGAATGGCATTTGAAACTTTGAATGTCATCAGAAATATGAATGAGAGTTGACGGATTTTTTTTTTTTTGTCGTGTCTGTCAAATGTATTACGATATTATGAAGTTGATCTTGAATTTGTGCATGGGACAATCGGATTTCAATGTTAATTAAAGGGAGAAGAGATTTTTGATTAAGTTTATAATCTTACTGTAATGAAAACTAGCAACGTCCACGATGACTAATGAAGATTGTTCATTGTAATCGATGTTATCTGGTTTCGACCACCAAAATATTGACTTTTTATGAAATTGACCGAAATTGTTCAATTGCTGTAGTAGAACCTTCTAAAAAATGAAAACGTATTGTTTCGAATTGATGATCGAAATTAATAGAGACATTAAAAATCTTTCTTTGGTATTATTTGTCACCATAACTTCCATCAAGATGCTAATCCTCTAATATTTAAATCTATTATAATCAATGTCATCCCTTTTAATTTACACAAACTTTAGTCGAATCTTCATGTGAAGATCAGCACACGTTTCCTTCCCATCAAAGTGTCCATTACAATGGATTCCATTGAGACTACTGTCCCAGTACAAGATATTCTAAAAAATTAATTATGAAGCCAACGAAGAACCAATCATTACTCATTTTTTTGTTTATCCATCATTTCCTCGTGTAATTTATGTAAAATAAATGTGCTCATGTCGGTTACGAGTTCATCGTAAGTAAGATGCACCAATAATTAAATATCATCACTTCCTTATTCACAATTAAATATAAAATTAGCAAGTAACATTAAACAAACTCGTGACTCGTAATGTCGGTTACGAGTTCACGCCACACACATCTACTTTAATACAATCAATCCAATTTTTTTTTTTTTTTTAGTTTTATGGTAAGTTTGTAATTATTTTCGTATGTATATCCAACTAGTGTATAAGGAAGAGGACGAACGGTGCTCCTTCACTTTGTTAATTGAACAACTGCACCGTTAGGTAGCTACAACGTAACTTACACAAACTAGTGCAACTATTTTTTGTTACTAAAGTGTATATACAATACGGTCCGCTGCACTTGTATAAATTTCCCAGAAGTTTTTTTCTTGCATCAATTAGAATTGTAAAGGTGGAACAAATTTTTTTAGTCGAAAGTATATGATACGTAATACTTGACAGTGAAATAGTTTCAGATAAATCTTCGATATTAGTCTAAGATAATAATCTCAAAATGAAAGGAGTGAAATTTTTAATGAAAGCTTCAGAGGTCAAAATTGAACTCTAAGATATCACTTTCGAATTCATTCTAATTTAAAAGTTGAAATAAATTCTATAACTACTGACCAATCTTGCTCAATTCTTATCTCATTATTATCAGTTTATTAGAAATATCAATTGTCGATAAAAAAAAAATAGAAAACGGATCATAAACCTTTACGATCTAAAGCGCTAAAAATACCAACTCTACGTGTTACATGAGAAGCTCAATGGCCTGAAATAATTCTTTTCAGGATCTTCCATCTGGAAATTGTGAACCTCATTTTTCTCACACCAAACAAGAAATAAATAATGGGACAAAAAACTCATGTTTCAATCGATCATTCTCAATGACACAACAGAAAATCCTGAGGGAAGTTACAGAAACGTTTTAAAAACTCCAAGTATAATTGCAGATGCTGAAAAGGAAAAGTGACCTTTGCTATTTTGAAAAACCGCACTTTGGAGAATTAATTCATAAGAAACTGGGAGAAATGAATAAACGGTTGTCTTATTAGGGACAAGTCCCACAGACATCATCATTTATCAAAATCCTCACAAACTTCTGGGGCGGATCAAGATGATCAACGATCTTCTTTTTTTCATGAATATACCCATCGGGTGGTGCTCAAGGAACCACCGGTGGGTAGAATTAATTCTCTTTCTTCCCTTCATACAAAGAAATATCATATTCACCAGGAAAATCAACTAAACTCAAAGAAGTCTGGGGTTACGATGATGGAATGAAAGACATAATGATGAAAATGTCGTTTTTTATAAGTAGAAGGTCATTCAAAATTCAAATTAGGAAAAAAAAAACCCTCTCAATTTTATAATTATTAGTAAAATGTCAACTGATTATTTTTCTAGTGAAATAAGTCAGAAGAATCTTTCTAAATTTTATATTTTATTTACATATTCATAAATATTCAACTATTTCAATCTCTGAAATGGAAATTGAATAATCAGTTTTTTGAGTTTGTTGAGATGTTCTTTGTTTACATAAAAAAATGTCTAAATAACAATTATTCAACTGTAAATAATAGACAATAATCATCAGTGAAAGTTGCGAGGACAAACAATAGCTATTCAGTGAAGAAAAAAAAATACACATTAAAGAGGGAGAATTTAAAAACCCAAATCCGTTGATTCAAGAGGGCAATGAACGCTACGGTAACCCCAGCGTTTCTAACTGACGTGCCATGCCCATTTCCATTCATTCTAATCGTTTGACTCGACAAATTACAGCTGTGCAAAAGAGGCGCGAGGACGTTTGACAATGTTTATTACGACACGGTGATTTTCCCAACTGGTGAATTTCCATGTCGAATTTTAGCTAAATAATCACTGACACCCCACGTTGTAATGTAAACATTAAAAAGTGACCGTTGAGCCTGAGGGTCATATTTATCTTTCTGTTATTGTCTGAAGGACGAGTCACAAGCAAACAATAATAATGATACAGGAAACAAAATAAAGTTATAGTGAATTCTTAAATTGAGGAGTTGAAATCAAAAGTGAATGAAATATTTCAAATTATTTATTCGTTACTAGTTTTAATTAAATTGATGGTTTGATACAATTGAAAATAAATAATTTGATCATGAGAAATCACTTGATATAGAGTTAAATGAAAAAAAAAAAAAAAAAATTATGAATTTATGAGTTTGAAATTTTCATGAAGTATCGAGAGAGAAATTATTAGGAAGGAGAGTTGTTTTATCGAAAATCGTTATTCGAGCAGTTAACAAGTCGTGTTGGCGTGCCGATCGGCTTCGATGCACGGTATAAACGACAGTTAACTTTCTACCTATGGTTTTTCAAGACTAGCAGCAATGGACAGATGCAATTTACTATTCAATAATGTACAAAATTTACCAACAATCTTGCACTTGTGAAATTTCAGGTATTTGAATTATTATATATTTTTTCTCTTTTTCATATTGAGAACTTTGCATAATCAAATTGATTACAATGAGCATATTTGCTATATCATGACAAGGGAAATAGAAAAAAAATTGTTGAATTGAATTTATACGATTGTTGAATGGGGGAAGGAATTCATTAGAATTTCGATTGAAATTATTCATCTTTATTGCTTTTGGTTTTCACCGCAAACCATATGAAACTGATATCATCTGACAATGTTAGATATCCTGACCACTAGACAATACCGGAAAAGAAACATATCAAGAAATATAACTGAATTGAAAGGGTATTATCTGCAAGAAACAAATTTTTAATCCTCGTGAAAATTCCACTACCTTTCGCTATATTGAACCTAGCGACTCTAGATTTTCAATTTGACAATGGGAGACTCTTGATTCAAAGAAGATGTTTTTCAATTTTCTTACCAAGATTTAACCTCAAAACAATTTTTCCCCAATTTCTATATAAATTCCTCACACATAAAAATCATAATTTTCCTCCATTTTTACCCGTGAAACTTGAACACACCAATTTAGATTCTTAATTTACCCCTAAACCATAAATAATCATTTTCCAGTTGCAACATATAAATCATACATCACCCTTTCAACATAAAAATTCCGTGAAACTTCGTAAATCCATTTTTACACACTTTAATACCCGGATAACTGCAAGGGGGTAAAATTTGCAGGTGGTAGTAGGCCACAGCCTACTTCTACCGTATGTTGAGCTCCCATCAAGCGAAGCCAGGGAACCGGAACCATAAATTTTAAACAGTGCGAGTGGCCAAGAGGAGCCACCAGCTGAAGGCCTGAAAAAAGGGTAGAACGATAGAAAAATACATACGCATATTGTATACACATTCGACGACAGCCCCAGTGCATGGCAAAAAATGAAAAAAAAAAAAACCCCATCCATATCTTGCCACTTGGGTACTTTCCGCTTGCCAAGACACCAAGTGGCGCTTGTTCCTCCAAACTCTTTGTTTTCAGCCTCTGGCATAGCCACGACATATGCCTTACAGAGCTATTTATGCTCAAACACCTCTCAACAAAGGAGGTAAAAAATATGGATACACAGAGAGAAATTTTTGGTAAAAATTACCATTCCATTTAGAAATTTTGTCCTGATGAGAATAATATTCCTAAAACCTATATTAGCAGGTTTGCTGAGGTGAAAAGTTGACCAAAAATCTGCTAACAATCCATAGTATTTTGCATATACATTGAATATCTTCAGCCCCCAAAGACAATATGAAAAATGACGAAAAAACAAACAGCAGAGAGACATTAATAAAACATTCACAATATCCAGTTCTGTAAACCAGATTTCTACCGCAAGTCTTCACCTTTATTCCATTATCCGGTGTAGGAAAAGAGAGGTAAAAAAATATTTTTCAATGAGACATAGACGCCCCTTCTCGCCACAATAATCCAGGTCCAGTAGCTAAATAAACATACGGATTTTCAGGGGGGGGGGGGGGCGGCTTAATAGAAATTAAATTGCACGGGTCCTCAGGAGAAGGATAACAGAGGGATGCTAATGAAGAATAAACAAAGAGGATTTTTTACTATAAAGGTCCTACCCTTGATGAATGAGAATATCAACAATTTCATGATGGAGAGAGTTTGAAAAGAATATTTAAATGATCAATTTCATCATAATTTTCCTAATTGCATATGTTTGTAATTCCTCAACCACATCTTCAGATCATTTTCACCAATCATAACCAAGAAACTCGTAATCCGTTGCTCAAAGTCTCATGCATCAACCGCCAAAAATGGTCTGTAAAAATTCCATTTCTTTTCCAGAACCAGAATCTATATGATGTACAAGCAACTCGTCCCTCAGTTATAATATGTGAAAAAAAAATACAAACTTACCCATGTACCAGTTCTACCCAGCATGCTATCCTTTCACACTTGTAAAATAACAAGTAGTCATCAGAATCTATGGGAAACATCATCCCCAAACAATCCCTCAGAATGATAATAATTCCAATTGAGATGACAAATAATTCAATCAGAGTGATCCATTCACCGCAAACCTTCAAAACCAATGTAAACCCTTGCCTAAGTCAACCCTATTCATAATACCTTGTACCCATCATATACCTGATTTCAATTTTGAGAAGCGGAAAATAAATAGGAATATTACATATGAAAAAATTTAACAGAAAGTCCTAACAAATTCGCTTGAAAATTCAACAGCTTCAATGAAAATCCAAAATAAATTTATATTTTTGTTAATTTTGCAGATATCTTGGAAATGCAAAGTTTTAGTAGATAATGTCAGAGGAACTTTTTTGTAGATGGGATAATTTAAAACATAAAATATCTTTTTGACCTTTTCTTCCAAAATCACTCAGTATCAGGATAAATCGATATTCAATGAGATAGGGTTAATTGAATTGTTACTCCTGAGGACTTTACTACTGAAATATTCAATCATGGATGATATCATCAATTCAGTGATTTTGATTGACTTCTGATGGGGAAGGTACAATCAATATTTGTTTTTATGGGGAAAGAACCCCTATTTTCTTTTCCAGAAAATGGTTTTATCTCTGTATCATCTCCAAACCGACAAATTTTATCTTATGAATGTCGTGAAATTTTTTTCATTTTTTTTTTAATCCTCAAATCCTTTTATTCTGCCCTTAATAACAAGTAAAGACCTCGCAGCTGTTGCATAATCATCCGCGGTAAAGGGAGGGAAAAAAATTGAGAGTTCGAGATAGAATGTTATCTCAATCTACTACTGTGGCTTTTACAGAGCAGTGAGAAAGATCAACTGATGATGGTGGTTATGATTGAGATATTCTGGGAGAATTAGGGGACCAGTTGATGAACTCGTTGGACCTCTTTTCATTTCTTAAAGAGCAGGAGCTTCGAAAAATGGTCAGATTTTTTCTTTTTAATTGGGGAATCAATTTATTAATTTTAAGAGGATAAATCTAGAAAATTTCAAATTAAATTCAAAATTTTCTCTATAATTCTGCGTTTATTTCGAAAACTAGTGATTTTAGAAGAAAATATCAAGAGACCTTTTTTGTAGCAATTAAAATTTTCTACAAAAAATGTCTCTTGACATTTTTTCCTCAAGTCACTCGTTATCGAGATGAATGAATATTTAATGATGTTATATTTTTAGATATCCAAATGGTTTTCATGAAAAAAAAAAGTAAAAGAAAATAATAAGAAATAAAGTTTTTTTTAAATAAAAATCCCGTTTCCCGGAAAATATCTCATTTTTTATATAAATTTTTTGTTTAGAAAATTACCTGAAGAGTAAATTAATCCTCATATTTCTCAACATAACCATGGAATTTCATTCATCCGTACCGACTAGTTTCTAACCACTACTTTTTTTTTTACATTAATTTTTTTCAGGATAATTGCACTCCATGCACTGGAATTAACAAGAACTCAACAGTATCAAGGTGAAGTATAAAGTATATCGATACAAATGGGTTAGATATGTATTTTACGATGATTTTTGTAGCAAAAAAATTGTATATTTCTGCATAATATCCATAAGGTCTCATTAATTTTATGATTATTCAGGTAAATAATCACGGGTAATGTCAACAGATGATGCAAATTATTGTACTAATTTTATAATTACAAATTTTCCAAGTAATTTGTTAAAAAAAACAAAAATCTTTCGATGAAAGATAAATTGAAAAATTTCCTGTCAAGTATTCTTCAAATATCTCCGGAACCAGTAGATTTAGAGACAAATGTCAAATGATATTTTTTGTAGCTTATTAAATTATCTACAAAAAAGGTTTTAACAAAAATTTCTTCATCTCCCGTCAATACCGAGATATTCTCCAAAAACCGACTTCGAAGTTATAAATTATCACGTATTTCGTTACCCGAATAATTACACATCATGTGGACACCCGAGACAATCAATCCGATGTACCCAACCCCTCAATTATCACGCATGACTGGATACTCACGAACGAATCACCTCCAACCCCCCTACACTCCCCATCAACCTAAAATTCGATGAAAAAATTCGTTTTTTTTAAGCGAAATTTTATAAGGAAACATGAAATTTTCTCAACTAGGAAAAAAAAAGTCTCCCTAAGAGCGATAGTCATCGAGATATCAAACAATAAATAACACTTTAATCCTCTCCTTTCTCCAATCAACTCAAGTAAAAAAAAATTGCTTCCAAATACACAACTATTCCACTGCCAAATGATCGCGTCTCTGTGTTGCGCTAGTGACCGCCGGACGACTCACACGTCCGTGACGTTCCACTTATCTCGGTATATAGCAGAATTGCGTCTGTTTAACCCAGATAAACCGGAAAAATCACCATTGAAGAATGAAAAATAAAAGTCAAATAATTCTTGATTTTACGAGTGACGAACAGAGAGAATAAATTGATGTTGTGGGTTCCAGTGGTTTCAGCGGTTAAAATCCAAGTGACAATAAACATTTCTAGAGAATAAAACTCGAGAGAAATTGCAGAAAAAAAAAATCTCAAGAAAATTGTTGTTTCTAATTTCTACTCAAATTACGGTTATTAGTGAGTGAAAATTTGTTAAATTTTTTATTAGCAGAAAGTGTTTAGAATAGTTGTTGTGATTCATTCAGGTGTAAATTGTTGTAATTAATATTATAAATGATTAGGGAAATGGAGTTTAACGTGAAAGTATTGAGATTTATTGAAAATATTTTTACCTATTTTTAATTTTTTATTTGGAGAATTAAAAAAAAAAAAATTGTCTTTTTTTCTTTTTTCAATCGAGAAACCGAGATAATTGCTAATGACTTATTTTTCAGTCATGTTCATTGGGATGGGAACGGAGAGGAGAATGAGAGAAGAAATGGAAAAGATATGGAGTTGAAACAGCCGCTGGGTGAACAGAACACACACTGGGTCACAGTGAACGGTGCAACGCCCTAACCGCTCTCACTCTCTCTCTCTCTCTCTCTCTGAGCCAAAGGCCTGTACTGGGCGGTTCCATTCATTTGGACCATCTTTGTATACATCTAACTAGCCCATATTCCCTCCTGGATTCTACATTTCTCATCATAGAGAGATTATTTGGACGAGAGATGAAACAAAAAATTCTTAGATGGAAGACATTTTTTTGAATCGATTTTCATTTGACGTAAGTTTTTGCGGAATATCTCTGAATCTAATAGACGTATCCAAATTTCCATAGGGACCCTTTTTGTAGAGGAGGAATAGAGCTACAAAAAAGATCTCTATAAAAATTTTGATAAGTTCATTATATTCAGAAATATTCTCAAAAAAATAAACTACTGGTATTTTACGAAATTTTGAATTCAAAAAAATTTATGATCGACTATTTTGATGATATCTCGAAAAATAATGGATTTACAAAAAAAAGTAAAAAGACCTTTTTTGTAGCTGAGTGAATTTTTTACAAAAAAGTTCTCTTGATATTCCCTCCGAAACTGCCGCATTCTCGAGATATTCACCAGAGAATTTTGATAATGAGTCATTTTAGGAGAAAATGCGAGGGGCTGGGAACTCCAAGATCGAGTGACACATGACTGCTAAATGCAGTCAATTTCACTAGTGATGTCAATGACTTCATTAAATTTATGATTTCAGTGATTGCAACCTTGGTTATCAGTGATTTCATGACTCACCATGATTTCATTGACTTCATCAAACTGAAATCAATGACTTCGGTATCATTGAAATCACTAAAATTTCACCAAACTGAAATAATAATTGAAACTGAAGAATTATTTATCAGAATTATTGATTTTACTAGGGCATGATGCGCGCTAACGCGTGCGACGAGCTTCCAGTAAGCGCTGTAGCGCACAACAATTATTCAAAATAGCTGCCCGGCTAATCAGAACTCGCGAGAAAAAATGGAAAATCGTTAAATTAGAGAAAATGTCAAAATTGGCCATTTTGGCTGGAGAATGGCTGACCCTCGAAACCGGCCCACCCAAAATTTCGTCTTTTCGATTCTTTCTCGTTTGATATCTCCAAAATAGCTGCCCGGCTACTCAGAACTCGCGAGAAAAATTGGAAAAGTGTTGAATTAGAGAAAATGTCAAAATTGGCCATTTTGGCTGGAGAATGGCTGACCCTCGAAACCGGCCCACCCAAAATTTCGTCTTTTCGATTCTTTCTCGTTCGATATCTCCAAAATAGCTGCCCGGCTACTCAGAACTCGGGGAAAAAAATGAAAAAGTGTTGACTTAGAGAAAATGTCAAAATTGGCCATTTTGGCTGGAGAATGGCTGACCCTCGAAACCGGCCCACCCAAAATTTCGTCTTTTTGATTCTTTCTCGTTTGATATCTTCAGAATCGCTGCCCGGCTACTCAGAACTCGCGGAAAAAATGGAAAAGTGTTGAATTCAAAGTTTTTCCTCTTGCATTCGCAAAGTTCAGTGTTAATCCTAATAAACATGTCTCGTAATCATTTTCTTTGAATAGACACCAGTCTCCTATATGATAATTTTGCTTTGTGGAGGTAAAGCAAGATTTGAGAGTCGTCACATGCGTATTGTAATTTCTTTGATTTCACATGATTTCATTGACTGCGAATGAATTCATTGTGACTTCAAGAAATGACTTCATGGTTTGAAATCATGAGATTTCAGTGATTTCAGTTTTATCACCGATTTCATTGATTTCATGCATGACTGCAAATTGATTTCAGTATAGCTAGTGACACATGACTGCAAAGAGTTCCCAGCCCCTCGAGAAAATGTTGAGCAATTTTTGTTTTTTTGAGAATATTCTCAGCGACAGAAAAAGTTCTCTATTATTCTCTTCCAGAATTCTTCATTATGAAGATAATTTGATATTAACTTATATGGAAAATTGAATTATTACCCTTTAACACTTGACTACTAAAATTTATTTTCAGTTATTTTCGTACCCGAGATAAATTACTCGTCATCACTGTCTGGCTCCCAGCGTTAAGTCCCGCTGGATGTTGACGCATTGTACCGCAATATGCCACTTAATCGTTCATCATATCGCACAACTAAGGCAATGCACAGAATTGTGTTTGTGAGGATTTTTTTTTTACATCTTTCTTTTGCGTCCTCAAGTAATTACACTCACTTGTGCAGTTTATGCCTCATGATTACTCGTTAGAGCCATCATAAGTGTCTGTTAATTATTGATTTATTTAATTTGACGATTTATCAAGATGATTATATTTTCCCTGAGACTAGGTTAACATTTCATTCATTTATTCAGTTGTTTCATTTTTTTTTTAATATTTTCAATTCCGAGTTGAGTTTTCAATTAATATCTTAGGATCTAGAGGAGATAGCGGCATTTTCATAGAGACTTTTTTTGTAGAGGAAAACCAAAGCTACAAAAAAGGTTCTTATAAAAATCTGTGTATTTCCACTAGATTTCAAGATATTGATTAAAAACTGATGATAGAGTGAGATTTATTCATCTGGAGATTCAATATTTTGAGGGATTTCTTGGAATCTAGAGGAGATAGAGCAATTCTCATAAGGACCTTTTTTGTAGTCCTCATTTTACTCCACAAAAAAGGTCCTTAGAAAAAATCCCCCATCTTCTCTAGATTGTGAGATATTGTTCAAAAACTATAAATTGATTTATTTATTTCAAAAATTATTGTTGTTTTTTTTTCAACCACAAGGGGTCGTCTCACTGAAAAAAATGAAAATGGAGGTGTTATGACACTCCACGGTTAATTCTATCCAGCTGATGTTTTTTTGTCAACTTGTCCCCAACACCCATATGGACATGAAGAAGAGAAACCCGATTCATCGCATCCAAAATCCCTTCTTGGATGGATGAATGGAGGGGAAAGGTGATACCTGAGACAACTATTCCTTTTTGGAGGGACACCCCATCCATTGATCGATTCTCTCTCTATTATCAATAGAATTTCTGTGTACTCAGTGAAAAATTAGTTCTCTTATGATGGGAAAAGACCGAGAGAGAAGGGAAAAATTGAAGGAATAAAAATTTTGCTTTTTCGATTTAATTTTTAATAAATTATTTTTGCTTTCACAATCCGTTTTACTCCTTGCAATAATCAAAAATCTTCAATTTTCTATAAAATACAAAAATAGAAGAAATAAAAAATTAAGAAAATAATAGAAATAATTTTTAAAAAATTTCATTTACAGGAAAATTTTTTTTCTTTAAATTGAAAAATTGAGTGAATGATCGAAAGATTGATCTCCTGATTTCACTAATTCCACAATTTTCACAACCACAATTTTCCCTCTTCATCTGGTATACCGGAATAACCAGAAACCTTGGGCACACAGATAGACATAAAAATTCTTTTTCTCCTTGATAAATCCCGTATTCGGTAGTCGTATACACTCACTGGAGAGAAAAAAAAAGGAGCTTATGGAATCTATAGAAATCCGGCTTAAGGGGTCGAGAGCTCCCCGTGTCCTATATTATTGCCAACACCTATCTTTGCATGTGTAATTCGCGTGCGGACGTTTAAATACCGAAGAGGTGAAGAGATATTATACTGTCTGGGCAACCCGAAAATGATACTAATGACGGTATGTATTTACACCTGGTGGACCTTTTGTTTAATGTTCATTTCCATTTTTTTTTTTTCATTTTTTTAACACAAATCAAGAGTATTGAGATTCCTTTTCTTGAGTTTTTTTTATCGATATCTCTGAATCTAGAGGAGATGGCGGAGTTTTTGTAAGGTTTTTTTTTGTAGAGGAGATTAAAAGCTAGAAAAAAGGTCCTCATAAAGATTACGTTTACTCCTCTAGATTCAAAGATATTGATTATAAACTGATGGCAAAATTGGATTTATTCAACTCGTTTCATCATTTCTATATTTATATTAAAAACATCTATTCTAAGTATTGAATTATTTTGATAATGAGTGATTAAACAGGAAAATATCAAGAGATATTTTTTGTTGGAAATTTTATCAGCTAAAAAAAAGGTTCTCTGATATTTTTTCCTAATACCACTTGTTCCTGAGATAAATTAACAAATCGACAAAAATTGGATTATTATGATTTATCACTTTGTTCTGAATTCATTCATTCATTCAATTTTTAAATTAGCAAAAATGTTGATAGACCCATAAATCAATGTTCACGGTCTGTATTCATATACGGATATGTTCCTCGTGATTGGTGCCAGTTGCGGTCAATTTGAAGGCGCGTCGTGACAATCAGGGGGCGAAAGAATTAGGGACGATTTATTATTGACCCCTAAAGATGAACGAATGAATTGTGGAATTTTGTCTATGTCTGTGAGAAATATTTTCATCTGAATAATTATCGAACCATGGAATTAAGCATGAAATTCCTATTTCCAAGAGGAAATAAAGAAATTAATCAATAAGATCAGAAATTTGGAAATATTTCGAAATTCAAGAGAGATATCAAAATTTTTGTAAAAACCTTTCTTGTAGCTCTCATTCCGCTCTAGAAAGAAGATCCTTTAGAAAATACCTCTATCTCTCTCAGATTTCAAGATATTCATAAAAAACTAATCATGTTTTTCCAAATTTTTGAAAATGTTTCGTTTACGAAAGAACTCCAACATGAGTTTTCGGCAGATGCCTCGGAATCTAGAGGAGATAGAGCAATTTTTATGAGGACCTTTCTTGTAGCTTTGATTCTCCTTTATAAAAAAGGTCCTCACAAAAATCCCGCTATCCCCTTTAGATTCGAAGATATTCATAAAAAAACTGATGGTACAATTCAAAATCAGAAGTGAAAATTGATATTTCACAGTAAATTCATATTTTTAACAAATTCAGATTTCTCTTTCCTCCTCGAATTGTTAAAATTCTCAACGTAATTCAATATGAAACTGAAAATGTATCCCACGGAAGTCTTACACGCAATAGCAAGGACTCCATTCCTTCAATTTTCACTGCATAAAAATTCATAGTTGTGGAATAAGGTGAATGATTAAAAATTTACGCTTGTAATTCCTGTATCTGGGCTAACCGCCTGTAACGGGACACTTCTCTACGTGGTTTTACTCGTTTAACCTCTTGCATTTACATCGAAACATCAGGTTGAAACAATAAACACTTTGGATTCAAGATTGAAATGAGAACACGAAAAGAGAAAAGTTGTCAAATATTAAAAATTTTGGTATCAACCCAAATAAATATATTTTTTTTCATTTGATTATTCTTAAAAAATGTCTAATTCAAAAAAATATAACCCATTCTGCCCCTGTATTTCTCATAAAACATATTAAAAAACTTTACATTCGATGGAAATCAATTTTTAGAAAAACTCGTAAATTACTCCATTCAGTTTCTGATGAATATCTTTGAATCTAGAGGAGTTGACGAAATTTTCATGGAGAGCTTTTTTATAGAGCGGAATGAGAGCTACAAAATAAGTCTTCATAAAAATTTCACTATCTTCCTTAGATTTCGAGATATCAATAAAAAACAAAGATCCTGAAAATGTTTCGATTGTAATAAAACTTGAGCTTGATCTTTCCATGAATTTCTCGGATTCTAGAGACAGATAGAGCAATTTTCATAAGGACCTTTTTTGTAGTCCTCATTTTGCTCTACAAAAAAGGTCCGTTATAGAAGTGCTCTATCTCTCTCGGATTCGAAGATATTTAAGAGAAATATAATCTCTGAAATCTCTGGATTCTCCAAAATTTATTTCCCCCTCATTTCAAGGTCATGGATCATCGAGTTCTTGACCCATAATTCCTCAAACTTGAGCACGAATTATCACCTACATCAGTCTCATCTTTCATGCATTTTTTAAAGGTCACGAAGACATTACATGTTGCGTCTTCTGAATAATGGAAAAATGAGAAAAATGAGTGGAAGCAAAAATGCTCGCCAAGCCCTTGTTTGTCATCCTCCAACGCGTTTTATGTATTACTTAGATATATCTATAGAGAGAATGAATGGATACCCATTCTCTTTGCTTCGTCCTTTACGTTACATACTGTGCTAAGCCTCCAGTAAAAGTCAAGGAAATATGGTGATATTTTTTCAACAGTCTCGAGTGTCTTTATGTGATACAATTTAAATTGCTGATTTATCAGAATAAATATTGCAAATATAGAATTGTTTTTTTTTTTTTAATGAATATTTCATCTCAATGAGTGAAAGATGAGACTTTCTTGATAGACATAAATAAAATATTCGATTTAAATTATGGATTTAAAAATTTCAATCAAATAATTTTTTTTTGTCAAACTGAGAAGATTGTTTTTCGAAAATTACTCGAGATCTAAGAGAGATATCGAAATTTTCGAAAAGACCTTTTTTTATAGCTCACAATCTGTTCTACAAAAAAGGTCTTTATGATAATCCCGCTATCTCCTCTAGATTCCGAGCTATCGATCAAAAACTTTGATAAAAAATTATTTTTAAAAAATCTTAATTCAAGATTTTTATCTTCTGTCAATTAAATCTTGTAAATTCATCCAAAAAATTTAATTATTCATACATGATTGATAAAAACAATGAATATTGATGTGAATCTCTGACATCCATTTAAAAAATGAATTTCAATCCAAAGTCTTTTTTCATATATTCCTCCATCCAATCACGAATACAATCTCAATATCCCTACTCTCAACGTGCCCATCAGACCCCCTCATCATCGAAGAAAAACCCTAAAATTCTCCCCCAATTTTCCTCACATTTCAATCTCGACAACCAGAATTAATCAACTGTCACACGACACCAAATTCTAGAGTCAATTTACGCTCAATAATTCACCCGAACAAATCCTCGTGTGAACCATCAAACACGTCCATTCACAAAAAAAAAAAGGAAAATGAAAGAGAGTTTTCACTTGAATGAAAACGAAAAAATTGGCCACTAAAAGAGAATTTCCTCGTACGATTTCTTCACTCCCTCCGAATTTCACTATTCATACTGCAATCGCCTTATGGGGTACTGAAATTCCCTTGTGTACGGAAGGGGGAACTCCTGCAGATCCCCTAAGATGTCCCCTCTACCCCCTCCCCACTTTGTCATTTTTTTTTCTTTTTTTTTTCTCTTTATTCTCTTTAGTCTCAAGTACAGGGCCACTTGTGACGTTTATGCAAAATGTGAGTCACACGTACCCCATGACAGCACTACTTATGATCCCAGTACAGTGGTGAGGAGGAGGGGGTGAAGGGCATAAGAAAGAAAAGCAGAGCTGTAGATTTCTTTTATTTTTCAGTGGAGAAGAACAAAAAAAAAGGAGTTTTAAGTGACTTGAAAGGGCCCTCAGGGGGTTGAGAAGAGGGTGGAGGGTGGGGGGTGATTTGCACATGTAGAATATAAAATGAAAAATTGAGAACAGATTTTATTTGAAGAACTCATGACGCAACTGAATTTTAGAGGTTTTTTTTTTACAGATTTTTGATAATTTGAGGTGAATTGAGGGGATATCTCGGAATCTAAGGGAGATAGGGAAAATTTTGTAAGGACCTTTTTTGTAGAGCGAAATAAGAGCTACAAAAAAGGTAATTAGGGAAATTGTGGTATCTGCATCGGGTTTAGAGATATTCAGAGAAAACCGATCGTGAAAATGATTTATTATTGAATTCTGAGTTGAGTTTTTAGGGAATTTCACGGAATCTGGAAGGGATAGCGCAATTTTTGAAAAGACCTTTTTTGTAGCTGTTGGTTTACTCTTTAAAAAAGGTTTTCATGAGAATTTCGCTATCTCTTTTAAATTCTGAGATATTCATGAAAAACTGATATGAAATGAAGAAAAAATTCCATTACTTGAGATTATTAAAACTTTTTATCTAATGAATTTCTCTAATCTTCCTAATCAATTCTTCATGACGATATGATAAACAAATCTAACTGTTTAAAATACCCGAAAATACGAGACAAAAATGTGAAAAATTAAATTTTTATCACAAATGAAAAATTATTTCTCAACTTTCAGCTGGAGAAACCCTTCGGCACCTCATCGAGTTCCAGAAATAATCATAAAAATAAACTCACAAAGACTTCTTTGTTCAAGAATTTATGATTATAACGGGTCCAAGACACGCATTGAACTAAATCTTGAATTCCTAAACTAGGAAAAATATATTTTACTGCTTGTGAAAGAATTCAATCGTAAATCTTTCAAAAATATTCAATGATTTCGAAGAAGTCGCGTTCACATCAACAAACTGTACTCGAAAGAACAACAATATTGTGCCCTAAATCATACCCTAAAACCAAAACGACCAATAAATGAGAGAAATTCATCGTTTTTTCATGAATTATGAATTTTAGTAACAATTTATTCTCTTCTAAACATCTCAAATAACTCCCAAAAATTCAATATAATTTTTCAAATCCAATTTTCATATTTTTTTCTCAATATTTATATCTTTTTAGAGATTAATGATAATAACTCGCACGTGCCGTGTCATTAATTGTTATTTCAAAATTGTCATTAAGTATTGAATACCTGATAACTCAAATAATAATGGAACATAATTACCGACAAATTCAACGTCTATATCTTAATAAGAATTCAAACATATTGAAGTTTGTAAATTGTTTTTCATTGTAAAAACTGAGAAATTTCTTGCAAAATTAAATTTAAAATGATCCATTTTACCCCACACAACAGAAATTAATTTTATTGAATAAAAATATTTTCATTTGGAGCTTAAAAAATACAAAATTGGGGCAAAATGGATTTTTTTTCTAATTTTTGATTAAATCTTTCTCTTTTTTTCAATTAACTAAATCCATTTCAAATCCACTTGATCAATTTCTAAGAGATATCACAGAATCTAAACCAGATAGCGAAATTTTTGTTGAACCTTTTTTGTAGATCTCATTCCACTCTACAAAAAAGGTCTCTACGAAAATTCCTCAATCTCCTCTAGATTCCAAGATATCCATCAAAAACTGACTTCAAAATCAAATTTGTCTCGTTTGATAACTTCACTCCATTATCAATTTTCCGGAAATATCTCGAAATCCAAACGAGATAACGAAATTTTCATGGAAACCTTTTTTGTAAAGCGGAATGAGAGCTACAAAAAAGGTGCTTATGACAACCCCTCTATCTCCTCTAGATTCCAAGATATCCGCCAAAAACTGACGTAAAATCCATTAAAAAATATTCATAAACCCTCAGAAATACTCTAAATCATTCCAATCCCCTTGAAACCATGAACAAACCCTCTCCACCCCCTTCTCCCCCCCAAGAAAAAAGCAAACTCACCTCTTATCTTCGTCTCCTGTGGATCCATCACAGGTACACGTGGGTGATTTTGCTGTCCCGGTTTCTTCAGCAAAACCCCCACAACCTGCGGTGCCATCATCATCCTCTCTTCCCCTTCAAACAAATCCACAGCCCCAAAAAATCACTCGCACCCCATCATCTCAACAATTCCTTTCACTCCCCCCCCCCCCGGCCCCAAAAAAATTCACTTTCCCAAAAAAAAAAACAAAACACTAATGACGACCAATTACCCTCAATTAAATTCCCCACATAAACACAAGATGGCCACCATTATATCCAATGATTAGATCCCCCTCTCCACCAACTGTTGAACGTTATTCTCCGTTGACTCTCTCTAACTCAAAATAAATAATCCACATTTCCAAAGCAGTTACCTATTCATCAATATTTTCCCGACAATACCATTTTCTCTACTAAATAACACACAAACTCGTGCCCATATTATCCTTCTGACCGGAAATGACAGAAAGAGATGATAAAAAAAACCTCTTTTCCCCGTTTACTCAAACAATCTAGGGTCTAATCATCACTTAAATCCCACGAAACTGTCACAAATAATTAAAAAAAAAATCATCAACTTCTGACACATCAAAACGACATTTTAATGTCCTTTCATTCCATTTTTCTTGTCTCAGGGATTTTATTCCATCATTTACAGAGTTAGAGAGTGTGTTAGAATATCCGTCAATGTATATTATGCCTCTTCTGTTGCGCACCCGGCGTACGACTGACCGACAAGCGGAAGAGTGTCTCCGACTCTCCCATTCGATACTCTTATCCCCACTCTCTTGTTATTTTTGCTTTCATACTGTGTCTCACTCGTAACGATTCCTTGGGTTTTTATCCATGTTTCTCTCTCTCTTTTATGTCTCTATTCTTATTTTTTATCTATCTCTCTCTCGGTCTTATGGGCTGTAAAGGCTGTGGTGAGGGTTTTGGGGTTTATATGTAGTTGCGATTAAAAGGGAGAGAGGGGAATTGTGATGGTATGCAAGGCACCAACTGATGTGAGCAACGAAACTAATAGGGGCTCTATATCTGTCTCTGTTTTTATTTATTTTTTTGTTCGTTTTGGTTCATTGTTGAGGTTTTTCTTCTGATCTAGTAGAATGTTTTTCTTGCGTAATTACCTGTTAGGGGTATCGGAAGGGGGAAGGGGGGGAGGGAGTGTCCTTTGGGGGTAATTTTGTGAATTTTGGAATTATTTACTGGAGAAATAAATCACAAATTTCCATATTCAAAAGCATGATGAACATTTTTTATTATTTTAGTAACGAGATTATTGAATAATATCTTTGAAACTGAAGAGAAATTTTTGTGAGGACCTTTTTTGTAGAGGGCTAGGTATAAGAGTTACACAAAAGGTTCTTATGAAAATTGTACTATGACCGTTAGATAACGAGATATACAGCAAAAACTGAAAAATTGACGGTGAGTCTCACTTCGTTCGGTTAGATCGCGGTTTATCGAGCCTAGTGACATAAAGGTATTTATAAAAATTCCACAATCTCCTTGAGATTCAAAGGTATCCATCAAAAACTGGATTTTGAGTTAAATTGACTTTTATTGTTGTACCCATTTGCTCCAGAATTATCACATGTAATACCACAAGAGCTTCAAAATTATCGGGTAATTCCCGATTCGTTGCAAACAAATGAAGGAGTCAAGTTTTTTCTGAAAAACTTGACGACTTTGTTTGTTTGCAGGGAACCTTGAGGGAATTACCCGATTCATTTTGAAGCTCGAGTGGTATTCGGGGGATTATTTTTCCATCCAAATTTCAGCCAATAAAATTGTATCATGAGACAACATCCACTGTTGAAAATTCAGTCTGTCAGATTTGAGGGGGGGTTGACTGTTTCCGTCGTTTGTTTTTTTATATAGGTAACATGAAAAATTACCGGTGAAATCATCAAAAATTATCAGTTGAATACCGTGTTGACTATACAAAATAACATCGAATGGTGCAATTCTATTGGCTGAAATTTGGATGGAAAAAATAATGAAAATAATTCAAAAAATCCAAGTGAGTTTACAATCTGAAGAATCCAATCCTATTACTCTGAAAATAGTTTACATTATGAATAACAGGTGTTATAAAAAAAAATATTTGTTGTACATTTGCTCACGTTTTCAATCCTCGTATTTGCTCATCCCTGATACGAACTACTATAGTCTACTTCTGTCAGCAATGTCCGATTTGTTGAGTCACACTTTTCTCCCTGCAATGACTCTCTTTGTTTGAATAGATTCGGTCATTGAGCCGAGGAAGAATTAAAAATGCGAGCTTGCAACTTTCCTAATGAAAAAATTCATATCTGGAACAATGATGTCTGCAGTTATAACGTGTATACAATGGGTCTGATGGAAAATCGACAAATCATACATCTTCAGTGGAATATAACTCTCGAACTTCGATCTGACGAATAGATAAGCTGTACGTATAATTATATTTTTTATTTTTATTATTTTTTCAATTTCTATTATTATTTTGAATGGCTCTGACTCTGTTTGAGTGTTATATACTGCGATTTTGTTCATCTCATTAAATATTAAATTGATAATAAGAGCCGATTTATAGGAAATTTCTTCAGATTCTTTGATGCTTCGTTTTAAAACTTATCACAATGGAAGTGAGAATTATATATTGAGGTAAATCCAAGAATCAGCAACGATCCATCTACGATACTCAAAGTGATATTGAGTAATTTGAATATCATTGAAGAATGTAATATGGATCATCCTAAGAAGCTTGGGACAGGTAAGTTGGTTGCTGGAGCAGGATTGCCTGTTGATCCCAATCCTGATAATTCCGAATCGATGCAACCACTCGATTATGGTTTATATGCTTTTTGTTCCTGCCCATCACCAAATCTGGAACATGCCTCAAAAACATCAATTCTTCAAAGAAATCTTTAGATCTTTTCTTTGTCTTCAGATATGAAATTAAGTGTCAGATCTGATGATGTGATGATGGAACCTGTTTCAATATCCAACTTTCAATCCTCTTCATCCATTGTAAAAGAATACTCACGCTAATAAGATACAGGAGAAAATCAACGGAATTATTATTATTATACAGAAAGTTGATATTAAATTTAATTTCACATACGATGAATGCAAAATTTATCTTCAAAAGTGAAGAGAAAGGTGATTGTGCAACCCCATTACAGGTATCAATTTTCTAACCTCACAGTCTCTCTACAGTAGTGCCCTCTAGATTGTATCTTGTTTGATGGCGCTGCGCTCATCCCCTCAAGTTAAGGTATGATAAAGGTAACTGAAACAAAAAGTTCGATAAAATTAATGAAAATGGGTGAGCTGGCAATGAAAAAAAATGTTAAATTTTTTCCATTCGATAGTCTTTATTTAATTTAGCAATTTACATACAGAATTATAAAATTTTCCTCTCATTTTCATTCATCATACATCATACATTTCATAGCGTTCCACCAGCGCAATAGTATTCGATAGTGGGGGATGAAAGGAGTTGAGGGGAAGATAAAATCGACCGAGACGCCGTCTCGTGGCGTCGGAGAGACCTTGTCCCCTGTTTTCTCGCTTTAGAATACCTCCCTTTATCATACCTTATTACCTCAAGTACGATCTTCGGGTCTTCTCTCGGAAGAAAGGGTCATCTTGAAGAAGAAGCCTATACTTTTCATTTGAGATATAGGAGAATTATCTCAAGGTTCTGAATGCTCCAATAACCGCTTGATAAGAATTTATCAGATGAAGTGAGTCAACAATTTTGGTCATCACTCCTAATCTGAAATGAAAGGCAATTTCTTAAAACTTAAAAATTCATATTTTAGAGAAATAAAAAAATCTCAGATTGAAATTCACCAGAAGAAACATTTCTACAGATGCATACGAAAATAAAGAAGAGAATAGCGAAGAAGAAGGAGAGAGAACAACAAAATGAGGATGCAGACAGATTGAAAAAAAGGAGTATGGGGGTGTCTGGAGGAGAAACTAAGAGCTACGAAAATACACTGGATTGAGACTCAAGACATGACGGTGGAGAGAAGAATAACCGAGTCGTAGGCGTGTGCACATTAGGTACACTTTGAGGTTAAGAAAGATTGGTTTCATATGAGAGTAATAAAAGAAGAAAAAAAGGAGAAAAAGAGTTGAGAAAAAATAACTGTCAAGGAGTGTATTTTTTTCAAGAGAAAAAATATATTTCCGGTGGATTGAAATCTGAGAGAAAGTATAAGTATTTTTAATGCCGTTAAAATTCACGTGAATTCACTTTCAATTTACTTCAGTATAGCAAAATTGTAAAATATTCATTTCATTCAATTTCATACTCATTGAAATAAAAATAAAAAATAATTAATATTGATGAAAAACAAAATTGATAAAATTCATTAACAACAAATATTTTATTTTGAGACAGCAATCTATCTGCAAAATCTATCTACATCGCTCATCAACTTCTAAACTACTCTTTTATCACCTAGTGCATAAAATATTTACCTATGACAAATGTCAAAAAAATTGCCATCTCATTTTGCCATCAACTCTCATCGGATATCTCTCTGCACGCCACGCGCACTAAAAGGTTTAGTAATCTTCGTACAAGCAGTTTAGAAAACCTCACTGGGAGAATGCTTGAGTCATCGCTGTATTGTTCGCCGCGTCAACGATTCATAATCCAGACTTAGTTCGCATTGCAGACGAAAAATTTCTTCGTCCAAGGTCTTTAAATCACCTCCAAACACCATCACTTGATAATTTTCGTGTTAAATGGATAATTTGTTGAAAAAAAAAAAAAAATAAAAATAAATTCACACATCGTTTGAGGCATTTATTTTTGTTTCCTGTACAAGCTCTCAGGCATTATCTCAACTGCGTCAATTTGAGATAGCAATAGTGATAAATCATTCTTAATCTTGAGTCGTGAATTCACTTTTTTCATTAATGAAAAAAATAAATGAAATGTTCAGGTGTCAATTCAACCTGTTTGAAATTATTGGGGCAATTAACTTTTTGTTACGATTTTTTTTTTTCATGTTCCGGTGTTCCGGTTGAATTGACGTTTACTTTCAATTGGAATTATTCATAGGTGAATTTGTTACATTAATATGTCAATAATTTGAAAGGAGAGTGAATTTTATCTCAAATTCTACCTTTGATTCCAGTTTGAAATAATCTCGGTGGAAACGCAAGAAAATATGACCTTCATTTTTTAAAAAAATTACCCGTTTTGCCCCAGTAATTTTTAAAATGAAGCAGAGAATGGATTTTATTGAATGAACGTTTTTTACATTTCAATGGAGTAAAAAATAAAAAGTCCATAATTCACATGAATATATCTATAGATATCGTGATTTTGGAATAACTATTGACCTTATGGAAAACGATTAATCATCGCACGAAGAGGCTATATATATATTGAGTAGTATGAGTAGATATATCCGCTAGAAAATAGGACGCAATGAATTAGATCGATTAACAAAAAAACTTGTTTACACAGCATAAAAAACATATAATATCGATTTCATCGATCATTCCAGATAAGCTGAAAATAAATCAACAAACATCAATAGCTTTTTCAAACTACTGATACCAACAGATTAAAAATTGTAGATATTCAACATGAAATTTTAATGAAGAAAATTTTATGGAGAAGAATGATTGATGTATTATTAATTTTCTTGACACTACGAATAAATATGAATCATGCATATAATAAATATGATCTTTGCCGTTTCCTTAATGAGGAAATATTAATAAGATGGCTTCTGATGAAAGATACTCGGAAATAGCGGAATTGACTATATGACTCCAAATATTCAATCGCCGGAGAATCTCGGAAATACTATGTAGGAGGCAGATTTTTTTTTCGATAATTTTCCAGCTAGAAATTCCGCTGAATTGCGTGTCTTGTGAAGGGTAGCTATAATCCACTCAAGTCAACACTCGTACACATACGAAACACAAACAATCAAATATTTTCATAATGACGAAACTTTCATTCGCATCAATAAAAATCAAATACCATCGTGATAATATTCTCTCACTCACCTCGTATATCCAACAATCTATAAGCACCAATCGATTTCTCATCGAATCCATCGAAACATATCTCGGAATCAATCAAATTCCCCTCAACTGTAAATTCGATAACATACGATTCATCGAAGATGCATGTTTTCCACATTCGATTGATTATGATACCATGGATTTCTATCATCGGTGTCTGGTAGACGCGAGAAAATACGATACATCACGATCACAGCCGTTTGCTATAACATAAATATAATACAACGTTAGGTACCTTTTACTTTCACTATTAAAGGAAACACTCGTATACAATTCGTTATACCAGACTTAGATAGATCAATTACACTGCAATTACCTATTATGAAATTAAAATTTTATTACAAATTTTTGTATTATTCTTATTTATCATAACTATTATTCACCTTTGTTCAACAATTTCTGAATATTTTGCTTTTTTTTTTTTCATTCTTCATGTTTTGTATTTTTTCCCATTATTTTGCAATTTCTCAGTCTCTTCTATTATATCTTTATTATTCTCTTTGTTTCATTTTCTCACAATTCTTTTAATTCTCATTTCACTTTGAGCTGTTGACATGTGATGTTGGGGCTGATAGGGAGGGGGGGATGACAAGTCCTTTCTTATAATCATATAAATGGTTACTTTATTGTGAGGTCGAAAGAATTTTGAATATTAGATGACCTTGAGCATTATCTCTTGATCTAAAATAAATAAGTAAAGTGACCTGATGAATTTCTGATTCACAATGTGAGCACTGATAATTATTGAATGCTTCACAGGTTTTACTCGGAAGTCGAATCATGTGAAAAGACTGCGCTTGGGGTAAAAGTTGTGAGTGATGACTACGTGGAATTTTTATTGCATCATTAAGTTAGTGTTAATGTTATTATTTTCTGTTTCAAGAAAAATTTGTTTTGAGATGTTTATTATTTCTACTCAATGAGTGGAGAATTCCTAAACAAATGCGATATATATTTATCTGTATATTGAATAGAATTATTGCGTTCAATCTTAGCAATTGGTTGAAGGATTTATCGGTATTTTTATTGTTTTGTTGATCGTAAATTGTACAATGCAATATTGTCATTTATAGTCGTGTTTATGATTATTATTGGCGAATGAATGAAGCAATATTGAAGCGTTGAAATAATTCATCAGTTTTAGATCGTTATTTTGATTTTATTTATGTAGAAAAAATTGATCCGCGACAGCTAGCCACTGATGCACTTGGATAATTGAGGATGATGAACTCGGGACATTTCTGGGTGGTAATGGAGGCTGGGTGGCGCCATGCTGATGATATTTAAAAATAAACTGGAATAACATGGTATCGAAGGCTAATGAGGATGGTTTATTGAAGGGGAAAGTAATTGCTAATTTCAATTGGCGATTGATTTTTTTTTTTCAAATAACTTATGGATTACTTGATTCTTCAATGCCTGTGTCATCGGTGCAATAGTATATTTCTAACCTAGGGAGGTGAATCTTCTAAGCGGGAGGGAAATCTGACTTCCCGCCCACGCCGGGGCGAAATATTCGATTCTAACCACGGAATGTAAAATAAAGGATCCCTACCCACGTGCTTATCAACCTCGCCTTCGGCTCGGCTGATAATTCTGCACGTGGGCAGGGATCCCTTATTTCACCTCCCTAGGTTAGAAATATACTATTTAATTGTTGGTGATGAAGATTGCGGATTCATGATTTCTCTCCCTCGAGGGAGGACTCCCAATTCGGCGATGGGCAAAAAAATTATAATATGCAAGAAATTCATAAATGTTTCACATTTTTTGAACTCACCGACAGATTTATTATTGTTTATGCCTAATTTTTTTTAAATATAAGGACCCCGTGACCCCTACTGCTTGCAACATTTAAACATTTTTTTTGTCATCAAATTATCTTCCATTAATGACATAGCGACCGCAGGTATCGCAATTATTGTGTATATCATCTGATAGTAAATGAAGAATGACTCTCAATCGATAAAGTGAATTCCTCACACCAGCCGCGCCATTAAAGAATGAAATCGTTGCAATCTTCAATGAATGGAATAAATATTCTTCTTGATTTCCTCAAATGATCTAGAAGAATTAGAAAAAAATTTTAAATGAAAATCTTCGCAGCTCTTATTAACTTCCCGGGTAGGGAAGTTATTGTAATCGATCACTCCTAAAATCGATTTTTCAACATATCTTCACGTTTCAAGGTCTCCACAATCGTTTTAGACCATTTTCAAAAAAATGTCTGTATGTATGTGTGTGTGTGTGTGCATATGTATGTTCGCTGTATGTGGCGAAATTTTTCGTCAACGATTTCTCGCGAACAAATCGCCCGATTCGATTTTTTTTTTTTCAATCGATGCGTCTTCATGCAATTTAGCGCTGATTAGATTTTGGATGGAATCGATCTAATAGTTTTTCTAATTTTCGCAAAAAATATGAAAAACAGAACTCGCGAAAATGTTAGTCACTGATTTTTCGTGAGTAACTGTTGTGATCGAGGTAATCCATCACCCAAATGGAATATCTACGGTTGTTAAGATCTAATTAAATCTCCAGTGGAGTTTACGTTGTGATTTTCGAATTTTATTGATTTGTTTTGAGTTCTAGGTAAACAGAGTGAAAAAAGTTCTATTTTATCACAATTTTTTCATTTCTTCATAACGGATCACATCGAATTGTTGGCGCGAGTAGCCAAACCGGGAAGTTTTTCGTGTGGCCCGATCGGGTCACACATACCATGGGAGCGAGCTTGCGAGCGACCAACAACGCTCACCTAGTTTTTCACTACAAGGTTTTCATTGAAGAGATTTTGCTGTCCTGGATTCAGAGCTATTCTCTGCAGGAAATAATGCCGACAAAGAATCTCGATTCAGCTCGTTTCACTGCTCAACTGCTCAAACATTGAGGTTTATGTTGACGTTGGAGATATTAATTATTCAAAATTTGTTATTTTTCAAAATGAAAACATTAGCAGAATGATCGAATCAGGTGAATCCAAAGTACTTATCTCCTTAATCCCAGATGTGCAAACATCTCCATAACGAAAATTCATTCGAATAAAATAAACTTTGAGAAAAAAAAACAAGAACTCTGTTCCCATAAAAAGACGATCGTCTTAATCACTTGTCACGAGTATTACCGAAATACTGATTCCTGCATCATGAAGTTCATCACTATTTTCATGTTATTTGCCATGCTGATGGCGGCTGTTAGTGGACAGAGATGCTTACGACGTGGCTTGCGGGTAAGTTGGCTATATTATGAAGAATATATCAAATACTATTTCCATCTGGGATTGGGCTTTCTACTTGCAGCTTGACAACTTATACGAGTGTATTCACTCTATTTGATGTATAATTTGTGTGATTTCAGTGCTCCAGAAGAGTTGCATGTTGCTCACGCCGCTGTTTCAACAGAAGATGCACATGTAAGTCAAAATTCTCTTCTGCTAACACTAATTCATCTATCCATCTTATGAATCTATCAATTGATTTTCATTGAAATTATTTTTCTTTAGAAATAGCGACAAACCCCGGATAGAGGAAGCACAATTCATTGCTCCCGATGTCGAACAGAATATTGTGTCATTCAACAACTCCAATGCCTTGGAAGATCATGTTCTGGGCAATCTTGGTGCAGCTGAAATATCGAAAAATAACATTTTTTTAAAAATTTTATTATTTCAAATTGCATTGTAATGTAGACACAATAAAGATATATATTCTGTTATACACTTTCTTATTATTGTTCGGCAACGAGAATTCATTGAAATATCATTCAAATTCCAAGGTCTAAAGGATCCATCTTCACGAATTGATTATCTTGTCATCATTTTTCATATAACAAGTATTACCGAAGTATTAATTGTTGCAGGTAAGTTGGTTATATTATGAAGAATCTATCAAGATTTCTATCTGGGACTAAAAGTGCCAGTTATATTGAATGCCTTCCACTTGTCCAGTTTGACCCTTCATTTTACCGCACCACTGTTCGATCATTATTATCAAAAAGTTTCCGCAAATCAATCGTATCATTTTTTTTTCCTCCTTGCGTCATTAAATCATGAATAAACTTAATGGAAATATTACTACTATCAGCATAAGACTAGGAATTCATTGTAATAAATTAAACTTTGAGGAAATATGGAGAATTTGTTCTCATATAAAAGACAATCGCCTTCACTGCTCTTCACAATTCTTCAAGTAACTCGATTGTGTCTTTCAAGAACCACTCCCAAAGTGTTCATCACTGCATCATGAAGTTCCTCTCTATTTTCATGTTATTTGCCGTCTTGGTAGCGGCTGTTAGTGGACAAGGTCTAGCAAAAGGCCAGCGGGTAAGTTGGTCATAGTATTCCTAATCTGGGGCTGAAAAAAACGAGTTAATTTATGTCGTAAAAATAATCATGGAATTTACATGTATTCGTTAGATAAAAATCATGGATATATAACTCATAATAATGAATAATAAATTTACAATAGAATTATTCGTGTGATTTCAGTGTAAGAACAATGCTCAATGTGCATCCAGGCGTTGTTTCAACAGAGTATGTTGGTGTAAGTAATAATCACCTTTCGCTGAAAATGATCAATCAATCAGTCTCATAAATTTGTCAATTTATCTTCATTGGAATTATATTTTTTCAGAGATGATGATAATCTCGGATGAAATAAGCACCATTCCTTGCCCAAGATGTTGAATAGGATGTTGTGACATTCAACAGGTTCAATAGATTAAAAGATCATGTTCTGGGCAACATCGGTACAGCTGAAATATCGGAAAATAACATTTTTAAAGGATTTTCTTATTCCAAATTATTGTAATGTGGATACGATGAAAATATATAATTTCAAGACATATTTTTTTCTATTATTATTCTGCTACTATAATTTATTTTGCCACGCGTATAGCTTATTTTTTCACCCAATTATTTTCCAATGAAAACCAATCAAGCGATAATAATTTTCTTCACCAAGCTAGCCCGTGTAAAAATGAATTCTTCCAAAAAACTTCTTAAGAATATTCCAGCGGAATATTCTAAAAAACTTCCAGAAATGAGACAATTGAGAATTCCAAAAAAAATCCAAAAAAATTCCAGAAAAAATCTTTTGGCCCATAATTGCTTGGGATTGAGGGGAGGGTTTTTCATTATAATAAAAACAAATTTTTTAACAATTCGTATTGTCTGCTATGTGAACAACTTTGGTTCTGAGGGCGACGAAATCTTGAAATTTGGTATAGACAGTCCTGGGCAATAGAAATTGCTAAATAAACAATTTTAATTAGTCAATGATTTTTTTAATCATTCTCGATGGCTGAGATAGTCTTCTGGGGTGCCCCGGAATATCTAAACCCAAGGTCAAAGTTTCCTCACCCTCAGAATCAGAGTTGTCAAGCTAGCAGACAATAGAAATTGTTAAATAAACAATTTTAATTAGTCAATAATTTTTTTAATCATTCTCGATGGCTGAGATAGTCTTCTGGGGTGCCCCGGAATATCTAAACCCAAGGTCAAAGTTTCCTCACCCTCAGAACCAAAGTTGTTCACATAGCAGACAATACGAATTGTTAAAAAATTTGTTTTTATTATAATGAAAAACCCTCCCCTCAATCCTAAGCAATTATGGGCCAAAAGATTTTTTCTGGAATTTTTTTGGATTTTTTTTAGAATTCTCAAATGTCTCATTTTTGGAAGTTTTCCAGAATATTCCGCTGGAATATTCTTAAGAATTTTTTTGGAAGAATTTATTTTTACACGGGCTGTGTAAATTGAATCGGTATATCCTTGAATCTTTGTGATGCTACCGTTATTCAATCCATACATGTGATAAATTTTGACAACATCACAACTGTTTCGTTTACATAGAAAATAATTAATAAATATATTAATATCAAAAGTCTATTGAATCTTAAATTTGTTCTATGACGACCTCTTTCAAAAGATAATATCCAAGAATAACTGGATATGCGGGACGATTGTCTATAAATATTATCACAAGAAAATTCACATCTTTTTCTCGATAATTCAAAAAACAACAGGATAAATCGAAGATACTTTTATCTCTTCAAGGCAATATGTTTAAACATTTTTACAAATGAAAATTACAACTGGATAAATAAACTTTGCAAAGATTCTGAGGAATACTGGCCTTATATAAAGGCAATCAACTCCCTGTATATTTGAAGAAGTAATTCTGAAAAAGTTTTATCTGCATCATGAAGTTCATCACTATTTTCATGTTGATTGCAATGCTGATGGCAGCTGTCAGTGGACAGAAATGCCTTCGACGTGGCCAGTCTGTAAGTTAATTATATTATTAAGAATTTTCAACTGCATGTACTAGTATCACAATTCTTACCAGTCTATTCAATGCAGAAAAATCACGGCAATACGACCTACCTATAATAATAAATGCCAAATTTTTTAATTTTTCAATTTGTCTTTTCTCAGTGCCGCAGTGGAAGTGTATGCTGCACACGTATGTGTCGTAGAAGGAGATGTACATGTAAGTATAAATTCTTTTTCACCAAAAATAATTGATCAATTAAAATTATTAAATATTAAATAATTGATTATTGAAATTATTATTTCCAGAAATTGAGAACAATTCAGATGGAGGAGACGCGATTATTTCCATATGATCGCGGACAGGTCCCGAAAACAGCATTTCTCAAGGACTTTGCATGGGATATTTGCATTCATTTATAACGGTTGGATACAATAAAGATATATATTCAGAAAAATATCTGATTTTTTATTATCACTCATGCTTTCTCATTTTTCAAAGGATTAACAAGTTCATACCAAACCTTCATCAATTGATTTTTGTAGAGTTTATTATTCTTCAGGGATAGAGAAAAAACCAGATGAAAGGGATCTGAGTTCTTGTAAAAAAAAAAATCAGTTATACTTGTTTTTTGAATTATTTGGTTAACACGAGGATTTCCCGAATTACACTGGAATTTCCTCATTTTTTAGATTAACGGATTCAATTATTTGGTCCAATGTTATCACTCTCCAGTTAAGTCTGATGATCCGTTCTTCAACTTGTTATATTACCCTTCAGTGGACATGTCTATTCACTATCATGTCTGCCAATGAACTGTTCGATGGTCTGAACCAGTAAAGAGGGGGTGAGGAGAGGAGGAGAGAAAGAAGGGAGGCAGCAGGAAAAAAGAAGAAAAACCTTCAAGAAATGATCGATAATGTCCAACCCAAAATAAATTATCTTCATCGAATATTCTTGCACGCAATAATTTTTTTTTCCCTCTATGAGTACTCTCTCTAATATATTTTATCATCACTCCTTAATTATCTACAATTTTCTATTTCTAAGAAAGACCATGAAACTTCCATCTATTTTCGTATTCCCCAGGTTGGTGAGTATAGGTAAGGATGATGAATTATTAATTTTGTCTCTGGGGATGGTCAGTCATTCGATGACAATGCGCAACGTACATTTTCATCAGTCTTCCAACGTTAGAGCACATTGGTCTATCACCATAACACACACATTGGAAGATCACCATAACAACTCAGCTATGTCGATTAAATTCCGAGATTAAAAATAATCGTGTTTTTATTACTTTTACTCAGTGAACCAATTTATCCGAAAAAAATGTCGAAAAAATGGAGTAAAGATGCAGAATACGATTTAGGTTTCTATAGATTAATCAATCGTTGCCTAGGAATTTATCCCTTCGAGTGTCAGGAGATATTTTCAACAATTCGTATGTTCTTCGTTATAATAATAAATGTAAGTAAAAGTCTAAAGAAATATTTCTAAAATTCGTAAACTAATGAAAAGATAATTACAAATAATTTACAGGGGATCATGTTGTACGAGCAAGTGATAGATCTGATATCTGGATGTGGCAAAACTGAGGAAATAATAGAATCTATAGTGGGAGTATTGACATATCCAGTGGCAATAGCTAAAATAATATTGCCCAGAGTCTACTGGAGGAACATGAAATTGATAGTAGATTCAGCTGTTGATGATTGGTCGAGGAATAATGATGCTTCAACTCGTAAAATTATGATGAAATGGGTTGCAATTGGTAGATTTATTTTCCTCCTTGAGATAACGAGTTTGTGTATGCTATTGACATATACATCAATCTCGCATTTTCCATTATCTGTGTTGACTCAAAATATGCCTGAAAATAGTACTACAATACTGGTCAGAAGCTTGCCATGGGGCAGTGGCTGTTGGTTACCATCGCACACTTCAAATACAATGTTTCTCATCGCTTATTTTGCTACTTGTGTTCAACAAATTGTGGGAAGTCTCAGTAATATGGGATTTGATGTATCTTTGTGATAAAGACTTAAGATTAAGAATGATTTATCACTATTGCTATCTCAAATTGACGCAGTTGAGATAAGTGCATGGGTTCATATCAAAATATTACACTCACATTTTATAAATTTTTCCATAATTGTCTCATAATCTGTATGGATTTTTTTCAAAAACATTAGTGGAGATAAATCTTTATGATGTATCATTATATAAAGATAAATTTCCCTTACCATTTCTTTACTTTCAGTAAAAATTACAACCCTACTTTTTTGTTTATTATTATTATTATGAAAATGACGAATTAATTGCTTACCAAGGATATCGAATTTTTCATGTGCAAATTTCAAGTGTAAAGGAAATGAAAGTGAATGTTTAACTAATTCTTTAACATCTGGATAACCACCAATATGACGATGAATTTGTTTTAGTAAATCATTTAGCTCTGGATTTTCTTCAACACATTTTTTACGTGAATCCTCATAAAAAAAGTGTAATAATGATCTCAATCCTTGACGACTCATTTTGTCAAAACCGGTAATCAATGGAAGCAATTTGCAAATGGTATCTGTAATTTTAACACTGTCTTCGTCTTTCAATCGCCTGTGATAACTTAGTTTATGAACTATAATTGTCTTGTCAAGATTTTCATCTGTGTTACTTAAAATCCCATAATGTACAAGAATTTTCTTGTAGGGTAACATGATAGTTGTATAGGCATCAATATAAGGAAAAATGGATGATGGATTAACAATAATATCTTTTGGCTCGCATTGTACAACATAGTTTTTTAAATCTGGGGATTTTTCATCTCTACATTGTAGGTGAGTGATGTGAAGTTTATTCATAAAGTGAATCACTTCCTTCTGAGTTTCTCCTGGAATTTTACTCAATGCCAAAAGCACCCTTCATCCGGCTACATCACCATACGATTCGCCATATACTTGGCAAACAAAAAATTAATTGTGCATTATAATTATGCTCATTCGTTTGGGGACATTTTGAAAAGTTGTGTTAGGATTTGGGGAAAATTATTTGATTTATTATAAATTAATCCTTCCTATAATGAAAAACCTGGCACTTGTCATTTGCAATTTCAGGCGGATTCTCATGTGAATCGACGAGCACACTCGCTCGGTGTCCCCCACGCCGCCATCTTGTCAACTCTCCATCCACACACAATCATCCGCATCGCCAGCGCCCACTCGACGAGCACACTAGACGCATCATCTCTGAAAATTTCCCAATTAAAATTGTTAAATTCAACGATAAATTAATCAACAATATATTCCATATATTAATAATATTCATTAAATAAATTTAGTGATTAATTTGAGACAAAAAATAGTCAATTAAATCGGATTAAAAGATAAATATTCATGAATTAAAAAAAAAAAAAAAAACAGTGTTGGCGTCATCCGGCACGGCATTGTCACACACACACACACTCGTAAGTACACTTGATTTTTTTATACCCAAAATCAACCTATTATTGGAGGAAAAAATTGAAATTTTATTGATTTTCAAAATAAAAAAGTTAAATTAAAGCAACTAATAGCTAGGGGTATAAGTGGGATGATATTTGATGGGAATATAAGTTGTACATGCATTAGATGGTCGGGTGTCACCCAAACCGCCATCTTGGTACATTTTGTGGTAAATGTAAAGGGAAGGAAAAAAACATTTATTTCACAATTATTCGCGCATTGCTCTCTCATCAAAATTGAGAAAAAAAAAAAAAATTATGGAAAATTAATGAAAATGATTACACTGTATATTTTATTTCCTCTGTTACAGGCTATTGTCTCTGCAGTGGTGTGAAATAAGAGTCAACAGCAACACCAACACCAGCATAGAATCCTTCCCAACCCTCTCCCCCTCCATCACCGTCTCCTTTGTTCCCTCAATATTCATATTAATTGACAATTATACTGCTTTTTTTTTTTTCCTTTAAATTGGAAAATTGAAGAAAAAATATAAAATTCAACGGACTTTTGCAACAGGTCGACTTTTATCAAGTTGGCCCGAAGTAATTGAAAGTTGAATTATTTTTTTTTCAATTCGTATTTAATTATATAAATTTTTAAAAAATGAATATTGCATCAAATACACGTTCAATATTTCCCACCTATCCTGCAACAATAAAAGCAATAAAATTCAAATACAATATGGATCAAAATATTTACGGTAAATAAAATTATATACATTATTCATCAATTAAAACCTCTTAAAAATTATGAATGAATTTTGTTTTCTCTATCATAATTATTAAAGATATACTCAATATTTTTTGCAATTGATTTAATTTACAGATATGGGAAGGAATAAAAGAACAAATAGACGATAATTTGCAACATTGGCCCCATTTGGATTGCTTACATTGTTTCAACAGATATGGCTCCACGGAAAAAAAAGGAAGGGCCAAAAGAGCCACCTACTGAGCAATTTTCTGCCAAGATGGGCCTTAAAAAATTGAAGATAAATGATGAATATTTGAAGGAAATGAAAAAGGACGTCAAGGACATGTCAGAGATCCAAGTCCTTTTTTCTACGGTAATTGAATATGGAATACGCAAACCCGACTCCCCTGTACTCGATTGGATTGTGTATGGACCGAAGAAATATAAAGATGAACAATTCAAGGAGGAGCATAAACAATCACGAATTGAAGAAAACAAAAAATTTAAAGATGATCCATTGGCGCAGTATCTAGAACAGGAAGCAAAGAAAGATGAGCCAAAAGTCAAACAAGATTACTATGGACCAAGATTTGACAGTCTTATGAGAGCCTTCGGTGAAAAAACTACCACTGAACCATTTATGAGAGAATTAATTGAAGAATTGAATATTACAGAGCGATACAATCTTGATTTACGCGCAAATATGGTGAAACAATGTGCATCATCATTTGATACCATATTCAAGAATAACATTGTTGAACCAGCTGAAAGTAGAATCAAGGATTACTTCATCAAGTGTCTGGGAGATGATGAAGATGGCCACAAGCAAGTTAGGAAAGCAACGGAATTAATGAAAAGATTATTTGAAATTAAAAATGGACAACCTCGAAATAACGAAATTGATAGTATATTCAATGATGGTACATACAATCACTTGGATTTTAGTCAATTCACAAAGCGTTGGTGGGAGTTTGTTCCATTTTTCCTGGACTTGGAAAGAATCATGCCCACCTTTCCCATCTCTCCGTACATCAAACCTGGAATAAAACATGTTTATTACACGAATACTGTTATGCTGGATTTTTTGAAGCGTGTCGACAAGGACAATTGGCCAGGCCAAATTGGTGAATATACAAAGGATAATGGAGCAAGGATGAATATTTGGGAGAAAGTCATCAACATTCCTAGAAAGTGGCGAAATTCTTTCGACAATGCAATTAATACAGATGGTGTCGCTGTGTCATTGATTTGCAAGCGTAGGAAACGTCCAAAGGTAGATGAGAAGAAGGAGAACGAGGAGAAGAAGAAAAAATTGAATAGTAATGATTTTGATCAGCATGTTGGATGTGATCCTGGGAAGAAGTTGATTGTATCTGGAGCGAGAAAGAAAGAGATTGTAGTGGACTCACAGGGTCAGCAATTTAAAGAAGAACGTATACGAATGGGTGCAACATCGTTCCACCAAGAATCAGGGTACTATAGACGTGAAATGAAGCGCAAGAAAATAACCGGTAAAAATATCAATTATTATTATTTATTTTTTCCTCTATTATCATCAAATTTAATAAACTCAATTATTATATATTTTTACAGGTCCCTATGAAAGGCAACTTCGTCAAATTTTGAATGAATATCGCACAGAGGTGCCACCAAAAGAGCCAGGAGGACTACCAACTTTACAAGAGTTAAATCTAAAAGACCCTGATAAATTTAAACAAGCAGCCGAGTACAAACTAAGATTTTTCCATTTAATGCAACCAGTTTATTCGAGAAGGAAATTAGTTAGAATGAAATTTGATAAATGTATAGGGAAACAGAGGGCTGTAGATAAAATAGCAAAGGAATTAATTTATGGGAGGGGAACGGGAAAAACTGAGGGAAAATTAAAAACTTTGGTAGTTGTTGGGCAATATAAAATGACGGGCCTTAAGCCAAAAGGAAAAAACATTTCAGCTCCAATAGCTAAAATTCTAAATGCAGTGAAAAAATCAGAGGATGCAGAGTTGATAATTGTTGATGAGTGGAGAACAACAATGTTATGTAGTAGATGTAATCTAGAGTGTCACGTCAGTCGGTCACCTGTTCGGTATGTCAACTGCAAAAATTGCCATATCGTGTGGAACAGGGATGTGAACGCTGGCAGATCTATTTTACATTTTGGTTGGATTGAATGTGGCTGGATCGAGAAACGAGAATTACCAGTATTTGATAATTTTTCAAGATCTCGTAAACGTAAAGATCTCATAACAAGATCTAGAGTTGGCAGACAACCGAAAATACGTTGGGAATAATTCCTACTACATTTCATTTTAAAAGAAAAAAAAACCTAGCGTTCGAAAACTCTATATTTGGACGTAGTCCCGATGGGCCATACAATCAGGACCCTTCATTGAAGTGGCGTGTATGGTCTTGACGGAGTACAAAGTTGCAGGTACCTTCTTGGCCTGGTAGGGAGACCTGTATTCGTACGGGCCCTCGTGCTATAAGTCGGCATGCATCTTTTGTATCTGGGCCTGGTGACTATTCTATGTGAGTTTAAATTTTCTTGAATTGAGACCAATATTCTCAACTACATTATCTTTCAGTATTCAACACATTTGTTGCTTGGTACTATCGTAACATTACAATGGTGATAAAAGCAGTCCTCGAATTGATGATAATCTATGTTCAATTATTGGTCTACTGTTATGCCGGGGAAAAATTGACAAATCAGCTCGAAAATTTAGGGTATGAGATTTATAATTCACCTTGGTATAATTTGCCAAAATGCTCAATACGAGATGTGAGTTTTATTTTAAGAAGATTGAACCATCCATTCTACCTAACATGTGGAAAATTCTATCGTATGAATATGGATAATTTTAAGAATATTGTGAAAGTAACTGCGTCATACTGTTCGGTGATAAGACTCATTTTTTATGATTAAAATAAATCAAATTTTTCAAGTATTCTTATATTCACACAATGAATATAGCTCAGATGGTTGGAGAATTGTATAAAAATGTAATGGAAAATTTACAACAAATTAATTTTCTTTGTAATATGGGATGAGAACAGCATTATTTGAAGGAAAGAAGAGAAGGAAGAAAAAAATAGAGCTTTCAATACAACTGTATTCATTGACAATCAAACCTGTCATTAGGGGGACCCCCCCATAATTTTATATGAGAAAGAGAAAGTATTTCTCTCATATCATTCTATTTCTGATACTCTTTTATATGTAAGCACAACCATATAATTACAATTCTATCTTTTATACTGCAGCTTTTGGTAAATATAGAGCTGGGGGCCTATTCTGGTTCGTATAAATTGATAAATAAATGAATAAATGTCATTTTTACCGGTCTGAAGACTGGCAAAATCAAGATTTATCCATTTATTTATCAATTTATACGAACCAGAATAGGCCCCCTGAGAAAAGATGGCAATGCAGTATTATTACGTATTAATTCACATCCAGAGGATGGACAGTTGCTCAGTGGATGTGCGCATCATGTCTCTACTACATATATCGAGTTGTTGGTATAGCCGAGTAGATAAAGTGATTCCAGTTCATATGTGATAAACATATATAGTTCATTCCTGTTTGAAAGAGAAGAATTCAAAAAGAGATTGAATCATATGCACATGTTACTGTATTTTCAATAGGATACAAAAACAAAGGGTACTATGAAGCTCTCGGGAGTTATTCGATATTGATGAGTCTGCAGCTTCCGAAGCTGATGAATTGAGGTGATTAGGGATTGAAATTATTCATTTTCCCACATCGAAAACTGTGGTGTAGAAAGTGGAATGAATGTAAGTCGATTTATTTTAAATCTCAAAACGTTTCACTGATTCGATCGAAATGTGAAAATTTTTCTTATGGTTAATGCTTGTGGTTGCCGATTATGAAAAATAAGATAGTGTGATTATGAATATTTTTAATTTTTAGTCTCAAGGTCGATTATGAACTTTCGGTGAATAAATCTCTAATTATATTCTGAACAGTATGCGATACATTTTTTTTTCCTTTGTTGGTTATAGCCATCTAGTGACGGCAAGTACCATGGTGTATGCGTACCATGCATGTATGCGATATATAGACCTCATGAGCCCATACTTTACATTTAATGTGCTAAGTGTGTAAGCGACTCCACGTCCCTAGCTTATCAATTGGGTAACTAAATCAGCTTTGAGATTTCAAGCTTTGAGGACGAAATTCCGAATTTGTTTGATTCTTCTGTTCTGCCGATTCCTCCATCTTTCGCACTGTCGGTTTCAATATCTCTTCCTAGATAGAAGTACAACAATTCTATTATGAATATTGTGACAGAAACTCCTGCACCAATACATAGAAGGAATAAAGCTGGACTGAATTCTGTCATGCCCATGGCAGTAGGTTTATCATTGTAGCCCTCAGGACACTGTGGAAGGGAGCAACGCCAGTCTTTCCGCACATAATCAAGCAATCCTCCTTGAATGACTTTAGTCAATCTGAAGGAATAATAAAAATATTCAATATCCTGGAAATTTTTATCAATAGGAATGGTTATTTTCCACATCTGTCCATTGAGTCATACTAACCCGTATGTCATCATTTTCTTGAATGGTGAACCTTTGGGTAAAATCATCGACTGCAGTGTACGTTTTTGCACTCTTATTTCCTGGAGTGCACAAATCTGATCTTCAGTGAATGTTTCCTGTAAAACTCTGTATTATTAAATTGCCATACGAGGCATTCTTCGTCAATCCAGCCACCTGAATTTTTCAATCTCTCAGAAAAATCTAAAAAAAATTGAGGCCATTACCTGACCTAGAAATAACTTTTGATAATTAGTTTGAATTTAGTGAGAAAACGACGCTATATATTATTTTTCGATCAAATATCTTTAAATTTGATTAATATTGGCGGGAAAAAACCAATAATGATTTCAACGAAAAAGTGAGAAAGAAGAGAAATTTTCATCGATTTTTTTTCCTCCGAGCTCAATTTATTAAGTTAAGAGGGCTCGGGCCGCCATCTTGGTGTGAAGAGAGGGGGTATCCAAGCAAGATGGCGGCACGGGGATCTGTCAATTACCTCGTATGTTTAAACATAAAAAAAAATTATTTATCTTCTTCCAGGTATCCTTATCTCATCTCATCCTGTAAGTAAAAAATGAACAAATTTTTTAAATTATGTTTTATAATTTTCCATGCTCTCTTGGCGGAGAATTCGTAGAGCAAATATACGCAACCGAAAAATCTGAAATAATTCCTAAAAGTTGCTTCTGAGTTGGGTGGCTGGATTGACGAATGATGCCTGGTACATTAACTACTAAAATTTATCTGATGGGAGAGAATATTTACTTTTATTATCCGATAGGCAGAAGCAGTTTCTGTAAAGAATGCATATCCACCCTGTTGAGTTGCTGTCAAACCTCGGGGTATTGAAATAAAGGCATTTGGCCACGCCTTTATTGATGAATTCATTTTACGATTGTATAGTTCAACAACATCGGGATTGGTCGAGCTCTGGAAGATGGTATCATTTAGTTATTCTGGCACGCAAGAATAGGACAAAATAGACCCCTCTGAATGCTTAATGTCTGCTATATGGAAGATTCCAATCGAGCGAACTTGATCGCATATCGAGATATAACAGAGATAGAAAATAGCGCAGCATTCTACGACTTTCACTCGGCTGATTTTAGTATATTCAGGATTGAAGTCAGCTACTATATATTGATAAAAACATGCAAATCCTCGAGAAAGGATTGCACTCGAAAGTACCTGAAAAAAATCCCGGAAAAATGACACATCTGCGGCACCAACTTCAAGATCACTATAACTGAGATCTTTCAAAGTTTCAATCCACCGAGGCGGAGTTGTCATCAAAGAGCTGACAATACTTGCGGAGTAGAACTGATAAAGAAGAAGAGCCCACAAAAAAAGCGACAGGAATGTGATACGTCCAGAGGGAAAATTCGGGCTGTCACTCAAACCTTTCAACATTAGGGAGATTTGATAAGAGTAAAGAAATGGAGTGTAGTGGGTATAATATTTCATTATCTTTGTCTCATCAATGTTCTCCACTGTACGGAGAGAAATTTTTGGAGAAAATTGCCATCCCATTTAAAAATTTATTAAAATTTTGTTTCAAATAATAAAATTTGATATATAAAAATGAAATTTTATTTTCCGTTTGAGAAATATTGTCCTGATGAGAATAAATTATGTCCAAGTTGTGTTAAATTTTACCCTTCCAGCGTAGTAATTTTTGTCTATATTTCAATAAAAATTCTAGGTTTGGTTAGTAAATTTTACCATTCGCTCTGGATAAAAGTCACCCTGACGCTACATTCTATTTCTAATTCCTATCCTACCGTCTATAGGATGTTTAGGATGTATAGGATGTTCTAAAAAGTTCCAGAATATTCTAAAAAGTTCTAGAATGATCCGGGAAGTACTAGGATGTCCTAAAAAGTTCCAGATTGTTCTAGAAAGTTCTAAAATTTTCTAGAAAGTGCTAAAATATTCTAGAAAGTTCTAGAATGTTCTGGAAAGTACTATAGGATGATCTAAAAAGTTCCGGAATGTTCTAGAAATTTACTGGAAAAAGCTAAAATATTCTAAAAAGTTTCAGAATGTTCTAAAAAGTTTTAGAATGTTCTGGAAAGTGCTACGATGTTCTAAAAAGTTCCGGAATGTTCAAGAAAGCTCTAGAATTTTCTGGAGTGTGCTAAAATATTCTAAAAAGTTCTAGAAGGTTCTAGAAAGTTCTGGAATTTTCTGAAAAGCACTGAGGTGTTCTAAAAAGTTCCAGAATGTTCTAGAAAGTTCTAGAATGTTCTCAAAAGTCTGGAAATCTCTCAAAATATTTCAAATGATTGTAGATTTTCATAGATCTTCCACGAATTAGTGGAATTAAATCGAATTCAACTCGATGAAAACTGAACCACCACAAGGCGGACCATACAACATTAGTTATTCATAATATGAGAAATAAAAGAACGAAAAAACAGATTCCATAGACGTATCCACGTAACAACTTACGGCTGTATCAGCCGCGACAGCTTCTGTCGCGCCCACTACAGCCGCGCCACTTTTTTTATATATCAAATTTTATTGCTTAAAATTTTAAATTTTAATAATTTCCAGTTAGGAAAGAGGAAAAAATTTATGGAAGAACACATTCATCGAACGGAATGGTAATTTTTACTAAAAATTTCTCTCCGTGCGGACAATAATTCTTTGGAAAATCCAAGAAGCTGTCTCAGACCAATTATCAATATTTTTTTCAGGTTCCTTCCTGTAATGACCAAGAATGATTTCGTCGCCGTAGAGCTAAGGGGGCGTAAGTGCCAAAAACCCCGTTTTTTAAGTCAAAGGGGCGTATGTCCAAAATCGATGTTTCTGGGCTTTTCATCGAATTCCTGATCGAAAATCCTTTAAAAAAAAAAGTTCTAACAAACAGGCATAACGACCAGTTTGTAATAAGGAAGGGGTGTATCTCCACACTTACGCCCCTTTCACATTATGTGTTATGCTAATCATTAAATGAAAGGGGCGTATCTCCACACTTACGCCCCTTTAAGTAAAGAAAAATAACACTTACGCCCCTTTCACATTACATGTGATGCTTATCATAGGATGAAAGGGGCGTATGTGCTGGAGATATGCCTCTTTGTAATTATTTATTTTTAACATGAACTAAAACAGCTAAAAACAAAGGGGCGTATGTGCTGGAGATACGCCTCTTTGTGATTAACTTCGCGGAATTATGCCCGTTTGTTACTACAAAAAAATTATCAACTAAAATCGTTCCTAAGAGGTAGTACATCTAATTCCGAAGATAAAAAAAAACATACGCCCCTTTGTTATTACAAAAATAATCAAACAATTTTGGCACTTACGCCCCTTTAACTCTACGGCGACGATTTAATTATACTGTAAAAATGTTGAAATTTGATAAAGACCAAGTTGCCATTCGTAAGCAAAAATCATGATAATTTGTCAGAGATCGTCGTCTGGCGGAGAACATTGAAGACGTGAGAATCGTATTTTTTTTTGGCTACTTATTTTACCTTGTTGTGATAATGCCGCCACGGTTGTTAAACCAGTTTCAACTACACCTGCATTAATATCTTGTGTTCCAGTTTCGTGACGCTGCTCTAACATCAAAGAAAACAATAATAATGCCCAATATACAGTACCCACCAACAAGATCGCCCACCACAAGTCATCAGTAAATGGTTTCAAGAAATTGTTACGCAGGGTTGACGTTTTTGGATGAAGAAATGTGAAAGTGAAGTCAGTGTACCAGGTTGGTACTATGTGATCTACTAAGTATGAGTATCGGTATGGATTAAATTCGAAGGGTGAGATACTCATATCGACACCAGTATCCCCTATTAAGTCTCCCAGAATTCCATTATAAGTTCCATTGACTAAGATGCCCCAAAGCGGTGATCGATAGACATCAAATCTACAAATATTATCATCTCATGATGGTAAGCCTTTCATGATTTTTTTCGTAATACGCAGGTGTCATAAAAATATAATTCACCTGAATTTGTACATATAATGGAGAAACAGCATTATTCGATAATGACTTTTTTGCATAGAGTCCAAGGCTTTTTTCTCGGTAGACAGTAGATACGTGATGGGATCGGTTGTGACTGGATTTGCGAACTGAAACAGATGACCTGTATAATGGAAACATTGGGAAAAATTAAGATTTATCATTTAAGCTCAGATAATAAATTATTTCATACTGTGACAGTCAAGTTCAAAGTGACTTTCTGTAGATCACGACGTACGTATTTGTATTGAGTTAGTACATCGTTTAAACCATCTGTAGAGGTCCATTCACCTTTGTCAACAGTTACAACATCACAACCGTGACGATAGCTTGGGTTGTAAATTTCATAAAGTTCGTATCTGTCGTCGTCACGAATAGCAAATGTTAATTCCGTTTCAATCGTAAGCCTCAGAAGTTGGAAAAATTTTACGGGTATCGGTGTCAGTTTTGACAGTACGAGCCAATAGTAGGAGTCATTGAATTGCAGATGATTGGAAAACTGTAAAAGCAAAAAAATGACACTGTTGAAAAATTTTCATGAGAATAAATCGAGAAAAAAAAAAACGGGAAAAATACATACCTTGTCGAGAATATTTTTACTGAAAGGGCAATCAAAGTCCAACACTACTCCCACTTGAAAATGCTTCACATGCAAAATAGTTTGCAAATCAACATCATTCGCTGTTGACTGATAAGTAACAGCTATATCGAGACTCCGTGAGATATCAACTGCATTTAGAAATCAGAAATTTATACCATGAGAATAATTAATTTCTATAATAAAAAATTACTACCATTGTTAATTAAAATGTTTTGCTTAATCCAAAAATATTTCTTAAAGTTAGAGAGAAAAATTATACCTGCATAATCCCAACAAGCGAATATAACAATTTGATGGATATTATAAGCTTCATAATAGTCTCTAATGAAGTTAGACAAAATCTTATCACATTCGCCAAACTGAATGAGCCCGAATGATATCAAGAATAAAGCAACCGCTTTCATCGTGAATATGAATTGAACAGATAATATGCAGTGGTGAGAATGTTTCCGAATCCCAGGCTCACCTCGGTGGATGGGTGGGGGGTAATATCAAACGCAAGTTGAATTAATCGAAACGTATACTTAAGTCCATATGTCAGTTTCCACGTTTTACCATACAATCATTGAATAACATGTTATGACAATTGGGTGCATACAGAGCAGAAGGTACACCATACATTGTCCTTTTGTGAAGATAACACGACCTCAGAAATGTTGGACGTAGAAGGGTGCTACATCACCATACGATTCGCCATATACTTGGCAAACAAAAAATTAATTGTGCATTATAATTATGCTCATTCGTTTGGGGACATTTTGAAAAGTTGTGTTAGGATTTGGGGAAAATTATTTGATTTATTATAAATTAATCCTTCCTATAATGAAAAACCTGGCACTTGTCATTTGCAATTTCAGGCGGATTCTCATGTGAATCGACGAGCACACTCGCTCGGTGTCCCCCACGCCGCCATCTTGTCAACTCTCCATCCACACACAATCATCCGCATCGCCAGCGCCCACTCGACGAGCACACTAGACGCATCATCTCTGAAAATTTCCCAATTAAAATTCTTAAATTCAACGATAAATTAATCAACAATATATTCCATATATTAATAATATTCATTAAATAAATTTAGTGATTAATTTGAGACAAAAAATAGTCAATTAAATCGGATTAAAAGATAAATATTCATGAATTAAAAAAAAAAAAAAAACAGTGTTGGCGTCATCCGGCACGGCATTGTCACACACACACACACTCGTAAGTACACTTGATTTTTTTATACCCGAAATCAACCTATTATTGGAGGAAAAAATTGAAATTTTATTGATTTTCAAAATAAAAAAGTTAAATTAAAGCAACTAATAGCTAGGGGTATAAGTGGGATGATATTTGATGGGAATATAAGTTGTACATGCATTAGATGGTCGGGTGTCACCCAAACCGCCATCTTGGTACATTTTGTGGTAAATGTAAAGGGAAGGAAAAAAACATTTATTTCACAATTATTCGCGCATTGCTCTCTCATCAAAATTGAGAAAAAAAAAAAAAATTATGGAAAATTAATGAAAATGATTACACTGTATATTTTATTTCCTCTGTTACAGGCTATTGTCTCTGCAGTGGTGTGAAATAAGAGTCAACAGCAACACCAACACCAGCATAGAATCCTTCCCAATCCTCTCCCCCTCCATCACCGTCTCCTTTGTTCCCTCAATATTCATATTAATTGACAATTATACTGTTTTTTTTTTCCTTTAAATTGGAAAATTGAAGAAAAAATATAAAATTCAACCGACTTTTGCAACAGGTCGACTTTTATCAAGTTGGCCCGAAGTAATTGAAAGTTGAATTATTTTTTTTTCAATTCGTATTTAATTATATAAATTTTTAAAAAATGAATATTGCATCAAATACACGTTCAATATTTCCCACCTATCCTGCAACAATAAAAGCAATAAAATTCAAATACAATATGGATCAAAATATTTACGGTAAATAGAATTATATACATTATTCATCAATTAAAACCTCTTAAAAATTATGAATGAATTTTGTTTTCTCTATCATAATTATTAAAGATATACTCAATATTTTTTGCAATTGATTTAATTTACAGATATGGGAAGGAATAAAAGAACAAATAGACGATAATTTGCAACATTGGCCCCATTTGGATTGCTTACATTGTTTCAACAGATATGGCTCCACGGAAAAAAAAGGAAGGGCCAAAAGAGCCACCTACTGAGCAATTTTCTGCCAAGATGGGCCTTAAAAAATTGAAGATAAATGATGAATATTTGAAGGAAATGAAAAAGGACGTCAAGGACATGTCAGAGATCCAAGTGTTATTTTCCATAGTAATTGAGTATGGTATACGCAAACCAAAATCCCCTTTACTCGATTGGATTGTCTATGGACCCAAGAAATATAAAGATGAACAATTCAAGGAGGAGCATAAACAATCACGAATTGAAGAAAACAAAAAATTTAAAGATGATCCATTGGCGCAGTATCTAGAACAGGAAGCAAAGAAAGATGAGCCAAAAGTCAAACAAGATTACTATGGACCAAGATTTGACAGCCTTATGAGAGCCTTCGGTGAAAAAACTACCACTGAACCATTTATGCGAGAATTTATTGAAGAACTAAATATTACAGAGCGGTACAATCTTGACTTACGATCAAATATGGTGAAACAATGTGCATCATCATTTGATACCATATTCAGAAATAACATTGTTGAACCAGCTAAAAGTAGAATCAAGGATTACTTCATCAAGTGTCTGGGAGATGATGAAGATGGCCACAAGCAAGTTAGGAAAGCAACGGAATTAATGAAAAGATTATTTGAAATTAAAAATGGACAACCTCGAAATAACGAAATTGATAGTATATTCAATGATGGTACATACAATCACTTGGATTTTAGTCAATTCACAAAGCGTTGGTGGGAGTTTGTTCCATTTTTCCTGGACTTGGAAAGAATCATGCCCACCTTTCCCATCTCTCCGTACATCAAACCTGGAATAAAACATGTTTATTACACGAATACTGTTATGCTGGATTTTTTGAAGCGTGTCGACAAGGACAATTGGCCAGGCAAAATTGGTGAATATACAAAGGATAATGGAGCAAGGATGAATATTTGGGAGAAAGTCATCAACATTCCTAGAAAGTGGCGAAATTCTTTCGACAATGCAATTAATACAGATGGTGTCGCTGTGTCATTGATTTGCAAGCGTAGGAAACGTCCAAAGGTAGATGAGAAGAAGGAGAACGAGGAGAAGAAGAAAAAATTGAATAGTAATGATTTTGATCAGCATGTTGGATGTGATCCTGGGAAGAAGTTGATTGTATCTGGAGCGAGAAAGAAAGAGATTGTAGTGGACTCACAGGGTCAGCAATTTAAAGAAGAACGTATACGAATGGGTGCAACATCGTTCCACCAAGAATCAGGGTACTATAGACGTGAAATGAAGCGCAAGAAAATTACCGGTAAAAATATTAATTATTATTATTATTATTTTTCCCCTCCATTATCATCAAATTTAATAAACTCGATTTTTTTATATTTTTACAGGTCCTTATCAAAGGCAACTTCGTCAAATTTTGAATGAATATCGCACAGAGGTGCCACCAAAAGAGCCAGGAGGACTACCAACTTTACAAGAGTTAAATCTAAAAGACCCTGATAAATTTAAACAAGCAGCCGAGTACAAACTAAGATTTTTCCATTTAATGCAACCAGTTTATTCGAGAAGGAAATTAGTTAGAATGAAATTTGATAAATATATAGGGAGACAGAGGGCTGTAGATAAAATGGCAAAGGAATTAATTTATGGGAGGGGAAAGGGAAAAACTGAGGGAAAATTAAAAACTTTGGTAGTTGTAGGGCAATATAAAATGACTGGCCTTAAGCCAAAAGGAAAAAACATTTCAGCTCCAATAGCTAAAATTGTAAATGCAGTGAAAAAATCAGAGGATGCAGAGTTAATAGTTGTTGATGAGTGGAGAACAACAATGTTATGTAGTAGATGTAATCTAGAGTGTCACGTCAGTCGGTTACCTGATCGGTATGTCAACTGCAAAAATTGCCATATCGTGTGGAACAGGGATGTGAACGCTGGCAGATCTATTTTACATTTTGGTTGGATTGAATGTGGCTGGATCGAGAAACGAGAATTACCAGTATTTGATAATTTTTCAAGATCTCGTAAACGTAAAGATCTCATAACAAGATCTAGAGTTGGCAGACAACCGAAAATACGTTGGGAATAATTCATACTACATTTCATTTTAAAAGAAAAAAAAACCTAGCGTTTGAAAACTCTATATTTGGACGTGGTCCCGATGGGCCATACAATCAGGACCCTTCAATCGAAGTGGCGTGTATGGTCTTGACGGAGTACAAAGTTGCAGGTACCTTCTTGGCCTGGTAGGGAGACCTGTATTCGTACGGGCCCTCGTGCTGTAAGTCGGCATGCATCTTTTGTAGAATAGTAAAAAGCAATCACTCTACATTCATAAAAAAAAATTGATATCATTTGTGTACAAATTGAAGCCCTATAAAGTTTTAATAATCAACATGTTTGATTTTCAGTCAGATACAAAATACTCAAAACTTGGGAATAAATTTAATGAAAAATTAACACTGTGATTAAATTATTAAATAATATGAAAATATAAAAGCACAACAAATTTGAATAAAAAATGTGTAAAAGAATGAAAGTAAATAAAAATGTGAAATCATAGTAAACAGAATATTAAATACACCTCGTAATGAGTTTCAAATGATTTATTATATATTTTCAGTTGCAACAAATTCCAGTTTACTTCTGTTTTTGCTGTCAAAACATGTCCAGATTTATACGGAAACCAGTGGAGGGAGTGGATAAGCAGGTGAAGCCTGGTGGAAGTGTAGTATACACTGGTTGTGGAAAGGAGGGACATATATACCAATCAAACCTCAGAAAAATGTCGATTACCAACAGTGGAGATGGCATTCGGTCGAAACCCGATTCTAACAGTGGTGAAAAGGAGTTTTCGGCCAACATGTCGCAAGGAATACTGGCCGCATTTTGACAATGAAGTGAAGGATTTATCAAAAATCTTAGTGTTGACGTCATATCTGGTCAATCACCAAATCCAGACTGAGAATGCCGATTTTATTGAGGACATTGTCAACTCAAAAAATGAGCCGTCTTTCATGCATCACATGCGTGCATTTTGTGGCAACAAACATGGTCCAGCGAAAACAAAAGATTATATAAAAGAGACGGTTGATGAATTGAAATATTCAGAAAAGTTTAGTACGGCTTATCGTGGAAAAGTGTTGGACCAGTTGCATGTTACATACAAAACTGCATTCAAAAATATCTACGAAACTCATGAATTTAAAATGGTGAGAAAGTATCTGACAGCCATGTACATGAAAGATCGTCTAAAAGGAGTCAAAAAAAGTGAGCACAGAAAGGAATGCTACAGAAGAGCAGTGGCTGAGACAAAAGAGATTTTCTGTGCAAAAGATAAGGAAAAAGCTGAAGCTGGTGTAGAGAGAAGAAGAGCACAGAGGAGAAAATTGCCTGGAGTATTTCAAGATCCAAAATATCGGGAATTTGATTTCTACAAGATGAATCGAGAGTGGTGGAAATTCATTATGGTATATAATGAAATGAATAAGGTATTGAAAAAGTATGCGGTCAGCCCAATTTTTGATGTAAAATTGCACCACATCACTTACACCACCTCGATTTTAAATGAGATGCTCAGAAATTCAGAAATTAAGCCAAAGAGTCTTAAACCTTGGAAGGATTTTTCAAGAAATATCCCAGAGATATACAGGGTGTCCCACGACCGACCATAATCCTGAAAGGGTATTGAAGAGGGAGCTTTTTGAAGAGGAAAGTTCCTCTTCATTTTTTGGATTTGACAATTTTTAATTTTGATTTTTTATGTCTGACTTTTTTTTTTTTGCTGTGACTACTGATTCCAGGGCCGAACTTTATTTTCAACAAAAGGGTTCTAAATTTTTTTTTCTCCATTTCTTGGGGTGGAATGTTGACCCAGGTCCCCTGCCCTCCGCTGATTGCTTCCTCGCGCCCAAAATTATTTCGAAAATCCAAAAAGGAAATTATGAAATTTGAGAGGGGGTGATAATGGAACGTTTCAATGTTGACAGGTTGATAGGTTGGGAGCAGACCTCACTGACCACATAAAAAAAACGCAAGAAAATTTGAAAAAAAAAATAATATTTTATTTGGAAAATTCATTGGCTTCCGGATGGATGCCGCGTTGGTTTTCAGCATTGTGTCCCTTTTTATAAGTTACTCCAGTAGAAATCGTCTCCATCTACTATACCTAACTCTTGTCGGTAAAGCAGAGCCAAAAATCAATATTTTGAAGTTATTTATATATTCGTAAAATAGTACATTTCACGCTCGAGTCATGAAAAACAGATCATCCTCTCCCACGTGCAAGATTGCCGTCCGAGCCGAAGGCGAGGATGGCAAGCACGTGGGGGAGGGTGATATGCGTTTCATGACGAGGCTTGAATATTATTTTTCGCGTGCCGAACTCGAAAAACGCCATTTTCGTGGCGCTGCGCGAGTTCGGTGCACGAAAAATTAGTATTCCCTGCATAAAAATTTCCTTACTCTTTTCTAAAATGCATTTTGATTGTGACAGCATATTATTAAGTATGATGAACACCCTCACGTAACTAAAAATAACAATTTTTCCATGAAGATTTTCATAGAGTTGAATTATTCATTACGTTAAATCTCATCCTATGATTTTCGTAATATTACAGAAGACAAGCAGGTACAGTATAATTTTCGCTGTCTGTCTGATGTCTTATGCAAATTATCTACTTGAAACCGTCATTCAATGGTTTCGTGATTCAACCGAATTTCAAAATGATACTTTTATTATTTCGACTATTCGATATTAGAAGGAGGTGGTACTCGAGTGTCATTGCCCTTCAACTTACCTCTAAAAGTTCATGACTACGTGGCGGTATTGATAAATTTACCAGATGTACTGCAATATTGCTCTTCGTGTATTATTATTATTTTTTTTTTTATTTTAAATTGTTTTTTAAAAAATTGTTTTGTATCAATATCGTTTGTGATGTTGTCTCTGCATTTCAATACTCATCATTGTCAATAGAAATTTGATTAAAATCATTGTTCACAGTTGCTTCAAATTCTTTGAGATTAATTTGTGAAGAACTTCCGGATGTTGGTTCTAATGAGTTCGGGAATCACAAGAAGAACGTACTTCTCCAAAGCCATCACTAATGTTGCGAGCATGACACCACAGAGCAGAAGAAACAATGCGGGACTGAATTCGGTGAGGACAGCCGGGAGTGGATTTGCTTTGTGACTCTCTGGACAGGGCCGGCGACTTCTGTCTGGATGATATGGAGCACTCCATACCCAGAATTGCCTCGGTATGGAAATTCCATACCGAGGCAATTTTGATGGGTATGGAGTGCTCCATATCATCCAGACAGAAGTCGCTGGCCCTGATTTTCTTCTCAACCTACTAATTACAGAGATATCCGTGAAATAAAAAATTATAAAATTCTTAGACTTAATATTAATTAACGCATCAACTCATTTTCTTAATTATAATTTTTTAAAGTTGCAGATTAACAAAGAAAAATAACGAAATATTTGGAACAATGATTTTCCTTCAATACTCATTCCAGGTTTTTGATACTTAATCTCCGGGAATTGTATGATTCTGACTGTTTACGTGAGATTTTCTTGGCCGTTCCGGCTAATGAAAGGATAAGGCTTCGTTATGGTAATTATTTCACTAATTTCTCTAAAAACTAATGAAACTCATTCCAGCTTGTCAATTGTATATTCAATGGCATTTAATTCATTCGTCAAAAAGTAAAAATCACTTATCAAATAATAAAACGTGACTCAATGAATAGAATTGATACAGATCGTCGAGCATGAAATTTTTTTAATTCGTGAATTTTTTCATTTCCTTTATTTTCTCAAGAGAAAAAAATAGCTTTTCATTGATACACTAAATTGGTCAATAATTGCATTTAACAGAGATATTAATAATGATTTCAGTTTGCAAAAAGTGGCTTGACATTGCTGATGACTGTTGGCATACAATAAAAGACGTAACAATTGTCGACGCTACAGTCAGAGCTGCATGGAATCTAGTACAGAGCATTGAAGGAAATCCCATCGAATCGCCTGAAATCAGTGGAACCTATGGTGAAATTAAAGTTGAAACCTTTTACGATGAGATAATCGAGGGTGTGATGAAACGTTGCGGTGATTCCATGAAAATTCTCAGGGAAATTCGCATGGAGACAACGACTGATTCAATCTTACCATTTGCTCTCAAGTACTGTCGCAATATCGAGAATTTGGGGATCATGGTAGCATCAAAAGCTGAGGATAAACAGTTGAATCAGTTGTACAGTCTCAATCGTAACATTAAAGTATTATTTGTGAAGGTTGTATTCAAGAATATCCAAATCTGTTTTCGTAATGTGACAACTGAATTGTTGGACGATTTTTCTGTTGAAACCTGTACCCTGGCTAGAGCTCCACCAATTATACTACAGACTCAAAAGCATATCGTTGGTAAGAGTAATTCCCTCGAGAGACTTTCTCTTGATTGTGTAGATGATGAGCTGATTGCGATCATTGGACAGAAGAGTCAGCTGAAAGTCCTGGAATTGAGATTAATCCATGCAGAATATATGACTTCAAAGGGATTGAGACCCATTATTAATCTCAGGAATCTACGTAAACTTGAAATCAATCCACCTTTTCCAGGAGCTAAGAAAAGTCATCATGCTAGATTACCCATTGATGATGAATTTCTCATAATGTTGAGTGAGAACCTGCAACTCTTGGAGGAACTCACCTTAAATGGTAAGGAATTGTCTTGGTACTGAATGATTTTAAAAGAGAATCTCAAGGAAAATTTTTCATTGAAAATTCTCTGATTTACCAAAATGGTCTTATGACTTTTCCCCCCCTAAAATCACTAATTCCTAATGATAAATATTTTAAAATTTAACAGAGATATCAAAATTTGATTGGAACCTTGTTTGATATATATAATATTTTGTCATTTCTCTTACGTTCCTAAATATTTTCTTAAAATTCATCTGATCTGATGTTAAATAATTGATTGTCATTAATTAGCAAAAGCTAACTCTTGCCTATTCGTTCTTCGTACCTATTTTCATCTCGTTTTATCCATAGCCGTAACGGATAAAGGCTTCAACAAACTCCCAATATTATCTCACCTCAAGAAACTGGCAATACAATGTTGTTCAAGAGTGACAGACACATTCCTGGATCTGTTCTCTGGTCTTGATGAGTTGGACGTGATGAGATGTAGCATTCACGACGAAGGAGTGATTAAGCTAATCAGAAAAACACTAACAATGAAAAGGCTCATTCTCGTAGGTACTTTCATTACAAATGCGACAATCATTGCAGCTATAAAAGAGACCAAAAAGAGGGAGAATGGAATACTTCTGAAGCTGTATTATGGCAGATTACGTGTTAAATAACTCTCACCTAGGAACCGAGGAATACGTCTGTATTTACAATGAAATTAATTTAAATTACATTTATAGTCTTTCTTCCTGAATCACTGATTAAATCTCTTATTTCAAACTTTCGTAGTCGTCAGCAGTTGAATATAATGCGCTTTATGAGTAATTTCAAACTCCTGTGCAGGTAGAAAACACTGGGTTTGGAGTCTCTGTCCTCGGCATTTCTTCAACAAACTTCTACCAATCAACAAAACTATGATAAACACAACACACGAGACAACAGCAATGGCTAAGATGATAATTCCAGTATTTTCCCGAAATGCCTGTACCTCAACACACCTTGATTCCCTTTCCCCAACAATATCCTCCGATATATCATCCTTCATTGAATCCCGAAGACTTGCACAGACTTTATATCTTCCAGGCACCAATCCTGGAACTGTAAAAATTGGCGAACTACAATTTAGATTCTTCTGATGTATCAGTGAATCTTCGGCAAAAAGAACAACCGAAACTTCACAGACATTTTCTTTCAGAATATTCTTCATTGATAGACTGACATCAACAGTGAGAAATCCCTCATCAGAAATATTGACATGAACTCCAGTGATTCTTTCCTTGAGTGGCGCCACTGTCGTCGGTATTTCCCGAAAAATAGCCTTCTGTCTTGTTATTTCTTCCCACTTGGGTGTGGTCTCTTCTAAGAACAACAGATCACTGCAGCCCAGGCCTAAAGTCAATTCGTCAGTAGCTGTGGAGACGAATAGAACGATGCAGTATCGATATTTATGACCAATTTGGAGGTTGAGTGATGATGGGATAGCGACAGGAAGATTGCAGGGATTCCTCATGAGATTAGATTCACAATGAAGAGGACTAGAGTCAATTTCAATCTCAGAATCATCAACTTGTTCGTAGATAATCAAATTGTCACATGTGTATCTTTCAGTACATGGTTCCACACTCCATAAGAGATTGATACCTGTTCTTCTGTCGTAATTGAATTCTTTCAAGGTCATCTGTGCCTGTGGTTGAGGAAGTTTTGTCATCATAGGTGGCGTTGGCTCGCCACATAAGAGACTACCAGGTGATACCTGGGTCAGGATTCCGTTCTCCAGGGCTGGAGGAGTTGCACAAACAGCGGAAAATTTGTCTTCTTCTTCGAGGGAAGAGTTATTCAACCAATTGGCAAAATCCAGCAGATTGCAATCGCAATTTAGTGGATTATCTGATAAGGAGAAGCGTTTAAGCTTCAGCTTAGAGGTGGGAATTTCCGGATCCACCATTGTGATGTCGTTGTCATCTAGCCGGAGGTCCTGGAGGTTCCTGAAGGGTATGATGAGGTCACTAGTGAGGGACGGGAGGAAGTTGTGGGTCAAATCTAGGGTTATCAGGTTGTCCAGGTGAGCTAAAGAGGAACTGGACACGGCGACTATTTGATTACTGGCAAGGTCCAAACGAGTGAGGGTTGAGAGGTGTTTGAAGGCGTGATCTTCCAAAACATCGATCTGTAAAAGAGATTATTTAATATAGATGAATATGAGCGAGATAGGGGAATCAATATAAACATCTATTGATAAGTATCCATTATAGCCTTCCTATTGTCTGCCAAATGGTACTCTTCGCAGAGGTATGACCATTACACAGAAGTAGAAATAGAACTCATAGGAAATGTTCGAAAAAAAATAAAAAAATTTTAACCTGATTATGACTTAAACTCAAATACGTCAAGTTTCTGAGTCCACTCAATGCCCCGAGTTTCACCGTTCCCAATTCATTCTCCGAAAGAGTCAATACCCGCAATTGTGGCATTGACGGTAGCAAATTAGGTCCCAAAGGACCAATGAGAAGATTTCTCGATAAATCAAGCTCCTCGAGATGCTTGAGGCCACGTAAAGCCGAGAGTGCTGATACACTGAGATGATTTCCTCGCATCTTCAATGACCGTAAGACCTTCAGTGGTGCAAATGCCTGGGGAGACAATTGGGATAGTAAATTGTCACAGAGATCGAGGTACGTGAGACTCGGTTGGCCCTGGAATAACAAGTGCAGAATTAAAAAGTATTTCATAAAAAAGTTGCCAACGTGTTTTCAATGAGACGAATTAATCGTGGGAAGGGAATCTCAATTAATTCAACTCAATACCGGTATTGAATTATGTATTGTGAAGTGACTGAGACCAAGAGTAACTGGAAATGATGGAGAGGAGTAAAAAAGAAAAACAATTGTAAAGAGCAGAAATACTTTGACGTTGAAATTAATGACAAGTTTAAATCAATTTGAAAAATATCATTGATAGAAGTTATTTCTTTCTTACTCTGAATGATTGTGCTTCAAGGGTCTTCAATTTATTTCTCGATAGATCTAGTCTCTCTAATCCCTGGAGATGTATCAAGGCAGCAGTGGGAACAGCATCGAGAAGATTATTAGGCAAACCTAGAGCTTGTAAAGGTCTCACTAAAGCCGTAAAAGCATTCTCATTGACTCTCCGAAGTTCACCGGTGGATATCACAAGTCCATGAAGTGCAACGTCCTCTAAAAACCTTGCTGGCAATGTTGAGATTCCCGTTACTGTGACATCCAGCAAAGAAATCATTCCTTCACGACTGCTTCTCAAATGATCACCTATTATCTGAAAACCAACATCGATACATGAACGACGATTCTATAGAATTGGAAATTATAAAGTTCTTTCTGTTAGTTATTCAATCAGTTTGTTTTTACCTCTAATGCTGTTCTGTCTCCGGTGCATCTGAGAGTGTGAGGAAAATCACAGGAACACTCGACTCCATTTTTTGTTATATTTGGACACTCCCAGACACTCTCTGTGACCTGTTTGATTTGTTCTAGGGGTGTCATAAGGAGAGGAGATATTTCTCCTGCGTTTGAAGATGGTAATGTGATATCTGATGTCTCAGTTTCTTTCGTTTTCGTCTTGATGTCATTTTGGAGTCTCATAGGGGGTGGAAAGGTTGAAGATGTGGCTTCTGGTGGATTTTCGGTACTGGTAGGGGAAAGTGATGATAGAATCAGGGAGGCTAGCACTATCAGAAATTGACAGGTCCACAGCATCCTGGAATTAATGACCGAATGGTTTATTTTTTGTTCTGATTTTTCTTCAATTTTTATGCTGATCTATTTAATTCAACCGTTAAAGGTTAATATGCCCCACTTATACCTTCGAATTGATGACTCATTTTCATTGAAAAGGTGGAAAAAATCTAAATTTAAAAAATTGGCATTTTTAAAAAAATCAAAGAGATTTTGTTTTCAGTCGTGGGATCAAAAAAACTTTGGAATGAATATAACCTAAACATGAATTAGAGAGAAAGATGATTCAAAAACCAAAATTCACAGTTTTGAAATTAAAATGTCCGGGTTATTCTACGATAATTTGTGGCACTCGGCACAACACACCGCAGAAGAGTTGCTGACATTGGACGAAACTATTCTAGCAGACCAGACTCCAAAATCTAGACATGATGCAGTGAAGAAAATTCTACCCATTTACATCAGGTACTCATATAATTCAAACTCTGAGTTGTAGCCACTCACTTTAAAATTGTTTCAATTTTTATGTCTAGATATCGAAATTTAGTACAAAAATTGGCACAACTTTGCGATCTGATGATTCACAGTCAAAAGAGAGAATTGATAAAGCGACTCTTTGATTGTTCTGTGGGACGAATGCTGGAGTACAGGAGGGAAATTGTCAAATTAACTGGTTCTGACTATCAGTGAGTTGACAATTTCATTAAATTCAATAGAATTTATCAGAAAAATTAATTTTGTTGTCGTTGCATACATATCAGAGAAAGCTTCTAAATCTCATGTATACATCAAAATTAATTGCAGATGGCCTGATGATCTCCTCATAGAACTGAAGTGGACTCCAGATGATATAAAAATTCCTCCAATTTTGAGCTACACTGCTGATCGGAAAAATGAGTTGGAAGGACGGAAGAAAATCATTCAAGATCTGATGACCAAATTGGACGCTCGTAAAATCCTTAATTAAATGATTCACATCATCATTATATTAACAAGTTTACATAATTAGTAGAAAGCAGGGCAAAATGAATCGTCTTCCGTATTTAATAAGCCATTTTCCCCTTTTCTCCCCTAGACCAATTCCAGAAAAAACGTCAAATCATTATCGTTTTCTTTCATCCAACAGCTGAAACTGAGGATGAAGTTGACGCTCAACTGGCAGATGACGAAATTCCTAATGTTTCTGAATTGACCCGCGCTCCATCAATGATTCGCCGTCGGAAATCAACGAAAGTCACCACAACCCCTCAACTCCCGATGGAGTCCGAAGAAGCCAGAATCGCTCGAGAAAAAGCCGAAGCCCTCCAAAAAGCCTTTTCAGACGCCATTTTGTTGATACAGCGCCACGAGAGGGCGAGGCAAGGTCGGGTAATTGGGACCAACGCCAATACAGATTACAAATACCAGGAGAAGTTGAGGTTGGGTGAGATAGAATTAAAGAAATATAAGAAAAAAGTGAGAGATAGAGCCGCGACGACGATTCAGAGAGTCTGGAGGGGATACAAGATCCGGAATATTCTCGCGAAACGCAGAGAAGAGACTGAAATGGCGATGGGAATGATAGTACCAAGTCGAAAGGACAAAACAGTATTTGAAGAAAATCTAAGGAATCTTTCGAGAATTGAAAAACTTCAGGAGCAGTTCAGGATTGCTGTACAAGAGAAAGAGAGAACAATAATTTCCAAAAATAAAGCCCTCGATATAATGGACGACATATCGGAAGAGATCCGCGCTTGGTTCCAAGAGTGGCTGTCAGCCGTCGGCCATTTTGATATTTATCCACCAGAACAAAATGGCGGATCTGTGCTTGTCGCAACGGGACAAACTCTAACCCCCGAAGAATTTTTGGCCAAGAAATTAGAGGAGGAGAATAAAATTGAAGAACAGAAAAAGGCGAAGGATAAGAAAGGTGAGAAGAAAGGAAAGGAGAAAGATAAGAAAGTGGGGAAAGATAAAAATAAGGATGATGGATGGGTGATGCCGGAATCAAAAGTTCTTCAGACAATCGTTGAGGTCAAGAAGGAGTTCCTCACAAATTGGAGTTTACGGAATGATAATTTGAGTCAGGTTATCAATACTGATATGATCAAAGAAGAAATATGCTATGAGCTTCAGTTGGAGATGAGAAAAGTTGTGGATGAATTTATGAGATTGGAGCTCGATCGAATGAATGAGGCATTAATCAAGGATCATAAAGATGATGATCCGAAGTTTGAGTTTCCTGGAATGAAGAAAGGTTCTGCTTCCTCATCTCATAAATCTCAGAATATCTTCTGATTCAATGTAACTAGGATTTATTAATCTATCTTTTCATTGCAGGACAAAAGAAGAGAAAAGGTAAGAAAGGTGGGAAGAAGAAGAAAAAAAAGAAAGGAGAGGAAACGGCGAATAAAGACGAAATAGATGAAATGTTTCGAGAGTTAGTTTCGTCAGGGATAATCCAAAATTATCCGCAAGTGGAATTGAGTGATTGGTTCGGTGATTTATCGTATCAAAATTTTGAAGCTCACAGGGATCTTGAGGATTACAAGCACAGATTGGGAGAGGTGAAGAGTGTCATTACGGATACTTGTATTCTTCCGTTGGGATCTAAAGAAGCTCATATGGTTGCACCATTAATTCGGTAAATTTTTGGAGCGACCATTTAGAGCTAACCGTTTTATTGATCATATTTATTATAAAAAAGATATTATTCTTCCAGTTCAGTATGTATAACTGGCCTCCCACGAACCGGGAAGACATTTCTAGCGCATGCAATTGCCAATGAGATCGGCGCTCTCTTATTCGACTTGACCCCGAGTGTTCTAGCAGGACAGTATGAAGGCAAGGAGAATGAAAAGAGACTGATGAAGATGATAAATACAGTCGCTAAGAACTACCCACCTTCCATTGTCCTCATTGACGGAGGCGAGAAACCGTGGTGGAAAAAAATACCACCGGAAGAGAAAGAAAATCAACCCAAGAGACTCGCCAAGCTGCTTCCTAAATTTATCAAGAGCATCAAACCCGGTGATCAGGTAAGTCACTTCTCACTCTCGGAGGAAAAAAAAATGTGGATAAATATCCTCATCGATAGCAAATGATGAAAAATCATTCGGAAATTTAGGCTTTCTGTTTCTAGCGGATAGTCAGCGACCGCTACTTCTAACTCAACTCTATATAGAGCTCGTATGAGTCTAGCGTTACTCTAATGCTAGCGATGACAATCTGTCTAGCGCTAGAAATGATATTCCATTTTGCGCTAGATTAGCTCTAAAATACCGGACATAACCTTGTTGTGCTAATAATTCACAAGAATTTCGCTAGGTGACGCTAGATTGAATCCTAAAGTGATGCGTTTGAGTAAGAGTGTCACTGAATTAGCTACATAACCGCTAGATCCAATCTAGCGGAATTTCAAGATAGAGCATCGAATAATGAACTCCTTCATTGATGTGAGGTATTTTCCCACATTTTTTGTAAAAAAACATTCAATCAAATTACGATATTTCTTCTTCAGTTTCAAGTTTTTCATGAATATTTCTGTCATTGAAATAGCTGAATAGAAAAATTCCTTGACAACATATATAATTAAAATTTCTGATGTCAATAGCGATTCTCTTTTTTAAATTTTCACACACGAGGGTAGTAGAGGGTAGAGAGATAACCGAAATGCAAGAGAAAACTTGACTCAAACCCGTACATCCCACGCACTTTATGGCGTCGCTAACCTGTTGATACCGCAACAGCCGGCCTTGGATTTGATGCCAGGCGTGTGTGCCAATGTGACTGATTAAATATTGAGCATGTCAGAGTGATTATTAATTACGTAATACGTAACTAATCAAGATAATTATCATAACTTCTTTTATTATTATATAAATTTCTTCCGCAAAATTCCTACTCCAATTTTTGATTTTCAATTCTCTGAACAGCAAAGCAATTATTAAATAATAATTACGTACATGTTAATTATAAATTATCCTCAATGCATTTTTCTAAATAAAATTTCTCTCCATTTACAGATTCTCGTATTGGGACTGGCCTCAGAGCCGTGGAAGACGAAAAAAAAATTCTACAAAATTTATGAAACTTTCGTCATAATTCCCGTCTCTGACTACAACTCTGTCTATCTATTCTATCAAGAGATCCTCATGAAATATCACAATATCAACAGACACTTTGATATTTCTTCACTGGCTCAAGTATCAGTGGGATATTCTCTAGACGTTATTCGTGAAGCTGTTGAAAATGTCCTGAATTTAAAAAGAAGAATGCGTCTGAAATTTGAACCACTGAAACCTGAAGAGATTTTAAAAGAATTACAAAAGTATCCGAGTACTTCTCAAAAAACTATCGATGAGTATGCAAAGTTTCAGATGAAAACACCAATTGGAAAAAAATGGGTGAAGATGATGAAAGAAGAGAGGGGAAATATTTCGGAACCGAAGGGAAAGAAGAAGAAATAATTTTAACGTTTTTTTCCCCTCTTTTTTTTTTATATGGAATATGAAAAGTCAAGGGTATGCCTGAAATATGTACATAAAAGTTTTAATTTCGTGCACTCGTTCAAAATAGAAAAATTTTAAACAACTAAACAAACAGAAATATAAAAAATTCTTCTTTGAATTCACGACACAATATCCTAAAGATATTGAAAAAAATAATAAATGATATTTTTTATTTCATTTAAGACTGCAAGGCCAAAGAAAACATTCTTCTTATATTAAAGCACATTCGAAGAATCTCATTATTATATGACAACAACATTGATTAAATTCATCTCCATAATTATCATTAAAAAATGGGCATGTGTCTAAAAAACCAGGACTATGGCTGCAGATGATCATGCATAAGACGAGTTACTATATTAGTCCTGCGACAACACTCGAGCACGTTTTTCAGTGACTTATCTGTAAGAACTGCGGAAAAAAAACCCCTCGTAAATCCCCCACCTCCTCCTCCTACTCTCAACTCTCCCACCACTCAACAATTGCATGATGATTCCCCTCTCCTTACCTCTACACACGCGTTTGTCGCGTGCACCAACACACGACACTATTCTCCTCACAATATATCCCCTGTTTTTATCTCTCTCCTCTCCTTCCTTTGTCTCTCCTCTTGATCCTTATTTATTTATTTTCTCTCCAACTCTGAAGTTTGTGCATACACTTCACCTCGAATCACTGTAACAGCTCCCACGCCAGTACTTCATCACTTTAACGATTGATAGCATCGCAAGAGAGAGAATTATCTCAGCATGAGATTACTATGGGCCACCCACGTGTTGCAAACAATTTATCGTCTCAAAATTCTTAATTTTTTTATCCACAATTAATTATTTCTTCTCCATAAAATCTTCCATTTCATCTTTTCAAGAAAACTTCCACTTTTCACAAAAAAAAAAAAAAAAAAAAATGAAACTACATTTTTAATATCAATAAAAACATTGATAAATTCAAAGTAAATAAATTGTGTCTATCAATAGAAAAAAATTTATTATTATTAAAAATTAACACCAATCACTTGAAATTAAAATCCTCAAAAAATTCCATTATCTTTGATAAATCAATTATAGTTGAATAAATTTGATGAAGATAGAGGAATGATGAAATTTAATAACAATTACTTCCTCAAGATATTGGTGAATGGATAAAGGAAGAAAGGTGGAACGTAACTGAAACCCGTGGCGACAGAATGGACCACTGGTGCCTCCCCCCCCCCCCTCCCTACTCCTTGTAATCTTTGCCCTCTTCGTTCACTCATTCCTGTTCGGGTTATGCGTTAATAGTGGATAAGAGAGGGTAAGAGTAAAGAAGGGGGAGGAGGGAAAGGGAAGGTATAACAGTCTTTTGCGTTATGTGTTTTGTACGTTTGTGCTGTTTCAACGTGGGACGATGATAATCATTCTGTCTCACTCCAGTGTCCCCACACCGTCGTTTATCCACATAGCATAGCCATGTATGGATGGACGTTCACTTCCACGGTCCTTAACGCCCACTTGCACTCTTGACTCTGTACGCAACGGGTGCTCAAACACTAACACAGAATCATTGAGGTTTATATGAGCATTGAGTCCCATGAAATCTTCTTCGCGGGGCCTATCCTCTTGAGATTGGAGGCCCAATCGGTAGTTCCATTCGTGGGAACTCTGGTGATTTTTATTGTTTATGGGTTCATATGGGTGGGATTGACATAATTATGAGTATTCTGATGGTGATATAGGATTTGTTGAATCATGTGCTTAGCGTGGAAGAGGAAATAATGGAATATTAACAATTTTTATGAATTTATTTTTTATGGTTAAAAAAAATTTTAGATTTTTTTTTTTTTTTTACTAATAGAGGAATATTAGAATGTAATTTTTTTTTAGATAAAAAAAAATTAATACTCGCGATAACTTTTCAAGATGTTAAATATATTAATAGAAGAGATTACAGTGTAATGAAGAAATGACGAAAATGAAGAAGATAAAGTTTTTGATCACAGAAAAAAAAAATCAAGAATTTGATTTTCATTTAAAGTATTTCTATTTCTTACCCAAGAATGTTGTTCATATCCGATGAAAGTTGAATTGAAATATTTTTATCATCACACTATTCCAGTTTCATTCGCACCTTTATAATTACAGAGAGTCGGAAAAGTATTTTTATTTTATTTAAATCAAGATTTATGTAGGATGAAGTTGCCTTGTACATGTGTGTGCTTTTGAGATAACGTGATTTACAGATTGTAAATGTAAATATCATGGGTTTTAAATGATTCCAAAAGTGTGGGTTTGCAGAGAAAGAAATTATGAGACATGTTGTAGTCAGCAGAATGTTTTTTCAAATCAACATTTGTTGAATGATTCATCTTTTATTTACCATGAAAAAATGTCCACTTACACTCTGTAAATTTCGAAAATTTCAATTTTCAATTTAACAAACAAATTTTCTCTCTTCCAGCTTAACATTGACAGTTTATTTTTTTTCTTCATTACGACTAGTCCGTGAAGGATAATGTACAAAACTCACTTGAGTATTGTGAGAACGGAGGAGGATGAGCCGTTAATGTTCGGGAAGAGGTGGAGTTGACAAGCGGAGAAACCCAGACATTTTCGCCCACGTTAAAATGCATGCAATTTTATATTAAATTTTTTTCCCATACTTTTGACTATTTATCATCTAAAATATTAACTATGATTTATCAGCAATTCTCATTGAATTTTCATTTCTTATCAAAGTCCTCAAAGTTGGTCACCACAAGTATGAATCAACAAGAAGTCCAGTGAGTGCCACACAAGACAAATTTCATCATAATTCTCGAAGGTTTATATTCAACGTGGGAGATGAGGAATAAATGAATGAAAACCTGAGAGGAGTGGATTAAGAAGAGAGGATAAAAATGTCTTGAATGAAAGGTACACTAAATATTCCCACTGTATTTATTTATTTTTATTTTCAGCAGGGTATATATGCGACTAGCGGTTCTTCCAGTCGAACCACTTACCGCTTACGTTTACTTAATATTTTCTTTAATTTCATCTTATGGAATAAATGAATAATCGTTGGTGTTGATGATTCGTGGATTGAGGATCGGCGCTAAAGGATTGAGCACAGCAGCTGGCAATCGCTCCAGTCCGTTACGAAATTATATAGTGTATATGATCATGAAACCGGGCCCACACACCCACGCGCGTGCCTACCCCCACCAGAGAGATTCCAGGCCCAGAATATCATTTTGGGATATTAAAAAAAAAAAGATTTCACTGAATGACCTCAAAAAATGAATTTTCTATAGAATCTGTTCAAGCCCGGATATTCACACATCTTTCTTCTCAATTCAATTTATTACTGAATTATTTTGTATTGGTGATATAAGCTCTATAGCAGGTGATATAAATAATAATAATACTATCCCAAGAAAATCCATAGATAAAAACATATCATTTTGTTATAATTATAAAAGGATATATTCATTCACAGTTTTTCCCATAAAATTGTAATGCCTCATGGCACGATATTGAATTCCCCCATTCTGGGAAATCGTTAAAACTCTTATGCATCAATATAATAATTACAATGGCATTCGTATGAATAATTTCTTGAAAATCATTTCCCCAATCTCCTCATCGATGACTCTTCCATCAATTCGATATAATCCTTGACATCATTCTTGTATAGAGTGATGAATTTATGATTTCTTTTTACATTCTTTATGAGATCCTTAATATCCGATATTCTGAAACACAATGATTTCTATTACTTCATTATCGTTCGGAGTTTTTGGCATTTGAATTTAGTAATGAAGTGGGAAAACGAGTGGATTCAATTTTAGGTTGAGATCAATTTTTAGGAGATATCTCCGAATCTACGGGAGATGGCGAAATTTGTGTAATGACCTTTTTTGGAGATCTTACTTTTCTCTACAAAACAAGTTCCTACGTAAATTTTGCTATTTCTCTCAGATTTTGAGATAATCCCCTAAAAACTAATTCCAAAATAAAATTAATTCAATTCCATTTGCCCTCTTACTCAAAATTTCACCTCACTTTTCATTTTTACGTACCTCACACTACCAAGTAAGCAATGAACTTCAATATCCTCAGGTCCAATTTCCTCAAAGGACTTGATATTCATAAAAATCTTGAGTATAGTATCGCTAGATTTAGTAGTAATGAGAAACGATAATCGATCTAATTCAATTTCCATCAATGTTGAATAAGACATTCTCTTCAATTCCTCGTAAAAATTATAGATAAACCTAACGTCTTCAGTGACTGCATTAACGAGTGGCAAAACATCATCATAATTTTTGAATTGCATCTTCAAATTCGCTGTTGATTGATTTATTCTATCGACGATTAATCGATCAGTCATTTTTAAAATCGCTTTCTCCCCAGAATTCAATCTACCAATCGTATAAAACTCTTTGATCCTCTCAATTTCATCCTCATTCTGAGGTACATGGAATGTAACCCCAAAGAGAAATCCAGTTTTATTGAATTCCACAAAAACTTTTTCTTCAAAAATTTGATAAGGTTTCCAAATACAACCACGAGCCCTTGAAAATTCCTCCACATTTCTTTTCATTGACTCAAAGGCACTCAATTCTCTTACAATCTTATCTTCCATCATCTTCAAATCATCTCCACACTTGGAAGATAATTCTCGCGAATTATCTCGAGCATTCACCATCTTCTGAAGAATCATTTCTTCCTGTTTACGACTTTTTTTAATCCTCTTTATGATCAACTCATGTTCTTTAAAAATTTTTGCACGATGAGATGATTCTTCAATTGATGAAACATCATCTTCATTATTCACTTCATCATCTCCATTTTCTACTTGATCTCTCCCTGAATTTAGCTTCACCGAGTCTGTTTCCCTCTCTCGAATATCGAATTCTACCCTCATTTCGTCATCTACGACATCAACTCGATAATGATCTTCGCAGATTCTCTTCTTTTTTTCCAAAACGACATCTCTTCCACTTTCTTCAGAATTATCTTCTCTCTGTTCTTCAACATTATCTAAACTTTTTCCACCGATATCCGCCATTTTGGATTCATAAGTGATAACAGTATTCTCATCGACTGTTTCAACACAAACTTCACCATTAATTTCAACAGACGAACTCGATAATTGTTTATTAATAACATACGTCCCAGATTTCTCCATCCTCTGAACAACTTCTTTTTCTTCTTCTTCATGTCTTCGAATCGTATGGGTTCTCCTGCGATCTTCAGATAGATTTTTATCTACTTCCGAAATATTATAAGTCCTCCTTCTCTTCATTATTTCTTCATTATCTTCATTATTCTGAGTCACTCGAGTTCTTCTTTCACCCTCAAAATTAATTTCTTCAGTAAAATCCACTTCCGGTACGGGAACAGAACGAATATCGCATGTGATCTCTTGATCTCCGAATTTGATAGCTTCAAAATTCCGATCGATCATGTCTTCCTCAACATTTCTTCTTGACTCCATCCTAGAATCCCTGATGACTTCATCGCTTCTATTCCCTAACTTTGGGAAGCTATTTTCATATGAAACACTGTCAGCAAACATGAAAGATGGCGCTTCAATATTCTGAAGATCTGAAGATGATAATGTTCCTAATGGATTAGAAGACAACTCTTGTCCTTTTTCAATTACACTTGTCAATTCAACTGTCAAATCTTCCAAGTTTCTGCCATCGATTGCGGCCTTCGCTCTCATGCTCTCAGGAAGATCTTCAGAGTCTTCTAATGGCGTTGGAGTTGGATCACTGGTTTCATCATCTCCTTTCTCGAATAATGGTCTAGCCACCGGGTGTGTTCTAGGATGTTCTCCAGGTGGCGCTCTATTCTCTTTGAACGAATCTGAAGACTCGACTTCGGGAGACGATGAATTTACAAGCGATTTTCTGACTTCTCCAATTCTGTTCATATCTTCCAATGCTTCTTGTCCAAACGAAGGCAATGGAGAAATAATTTCAGTAATAGAATCATGAGGAAATTCATTGACATTATCACCTGGATTTTGACATTTGAATTGAGCTGTAATTGCAGTTGTAAAGTCCATCGATTGATTCTGCAAATTTGGAGGAGATAATTGGAGATTTTGAGGCTCTGAATGAAGAAGACGATGAAGAGCTTCTCTGTCTTCTTTAGAGGGAATTATCTGAGGAAGTGGTGACTTATCTTTAGGAGATTTTGATCGAGGACTTGTGAAACTTGAGTCTACAGGATTTTGAGATAAGATGGTGTTGTAAGGACGTTTTAAAGAAGGAATTGCTTCTGTTAATTCCATGAAATAATTCTGAATTTCTAAGGGTTCTGATGTATTGTTTAATCCCTGAATTTGTGAGTTTTCTTGAAGTTCTGAATTGGGAAATGATGGGGCTATTGCCTCGGTCAATTCCATTCCTCTCTGATAGAATAATTGGGTTTGATTTTCACTCGTTTCCATTCTTTCCGAGTTTAAAATACTTTTTCTACTTGATTTCTTACTATTTAAAACTGAAGTTATTGCTTCAGTCATTTCCATTCCTTCAGGATTTATAACACTTTTTCTATTGGGTTTTTGAGGTCTCAGAACTGATAAAATTGGCTCAGTCATCTCCATTCCATGTTGATGATTAATCGGGACTGAAGGAAACAATTCATAATCTCCGGGTTTTGCATTGAGAAAGTTTCTAGCATTTTGAGGAAATGAATTCAGAGATTTTTCTACATCATCAATTGGCGAAAGTGGCGAAAGTACAGAAGTTATTGCTTGTGTCATTTCTATGTCTTCAGGGGTTAAAATACTCTTTCTACTTGATTTATTTACATTCAAAAGTGATGGAATTGCTTCTGTCATTTCCATTCCATCAGGGTTTAAAATACTTTTTCTAACGGATTTTTGAGGTCTTCGAAGTGAAGAAATTGGTTCAGTCATTTCCATTCCTCGTTGATGGAATATCTGAGTATTTTCGTCTTGAAAGATGGTTTTTCTAATTGGTTTATTATTAGTTGATGTTGAGGGAATCCCTTCAGTCATTTCCATGCCATTCTGATCGACAATTCCAAGTTTGTCTCTTTCCATAGTTAACAGGACTGAAGGTAGAGCTTCTGTCATTTCCATTCCTTCGAAAACACTTTGTCTGGGGTTTTTGGGGGCTGTTAGGATAGATGGAATTGCTTCTGTCATCTCTATTTCACATTTATCATCAGTTAAATCGTGACATTTTGATTCTGTTAGAGTTACTGTTGGATCATGTGATGAATTTTCAGATTCTTTTTCAGACTTTTCTGGAACTGGCGGGGAATTTTCTTCGTCGCAGTAGATTTCAAATCTCCGGGAGGATTCTTTCAAGATTTCTTGAGGATTTTGAGGGTAAATTATATTGTCTTCTGTATCATTCAAGTCTGCCATTGGATCTATTGGTATGTTTTCTTTGTCCAAGAGTAATTGAGGATTTTGTTCTATTACGTGAGGACCTACGAAGTTGAGTTCTAAGACTGAAAGTCGTTTTTGGTGGTTTTTTGAGTGATTGCGGGAAAATTCGAAGATTCTTGAGGAATCGTCAGAGTTGTTGGGGGAGGGGATGTAAGGGGAAAGGGTGGATGAATGGCTCAATGAGTGGTGATTCTCGTCTTGGTGACTTCTGGCCACGTGAGAGCTGTCGCTTTCTTCATAGGTGTTGTCCCAGACTGTTCCCTGCTCCATCGAGTCACAGAATTCTCTGGGGGAGACGATTGATTGATAGATTGAGATTTATTGAGATGGATTGATTGTTGAGTGAAAAATTTTATGACCCTATTATCTGTTTTTAGAGGATATCTCGATAGGAGAGGGTGGTAAAGGAATTTCTATAGGGACATTTTATGTGAAGAAATTCAAGAGGTACAAAAAAGATTCTTATAAAAATATCGCTATCTGCAATAATTTCAGGTATATTCATTGAGAACGATTTCATTGAAAGAATAGGAGACAATTGAATTTGATCAGTTTTTGAGAAAATATCTGGGAATTCGGGCGAATAGCAAAATTCTTGTTGAGACATTTTTCGTAGAGCAAGACAATAGCTATAATAAAGGTCTCTTTGAAAATTTTTTTATTCCCCTTGAATTTCGAGATAATCATGAAAGGCTCAAGTCTTTTGAACCGGAATTTAATATTATTATTATTGAAATTTCTGGATTAAAAATTGATTTTCTTGATTGAAAATAATTATAAAAATTCCACTCACTTGACATGTTTCTTCTCAGCAAAACTCACTCTTCTTTTCAATCCTAATGGAGTTTTTTCAGCAGATGAAGTCGCAATTTCTACTGGTTGAAGTGGATTTGGTGTTTTCGTGCCTTTTAAAATCTGTAGAAAAATTTAAAAAAAAATTAATTACCTAATGCCTCGAAATTCAGTGAAAATAATAAATTTAAAGAGATTACATCCCGTTAAATATGAAATTATATCCATAATGCTTTATTTTGTGAGAAAAAAATCAAGAGAGATTTTTTGTTGGAAATACTCAATTCTGAAGTAAATGGATTTATATCATAATCAACATAATTATAAAATTAAATTCATGACCATTTTCCACTTGACCACTGAATTAAAACTACTCACCGAGGATCTCCGAGAGTATTTCTCCTGTTTAGACCTGAAAATAAAATCAAATAAATTACACAATTATCCTCCCTTACCCTCAAATACCACTCTCAACCCAATAAAAACAATTATAATTAATTAATTTCAGTAAAATTGACCTGTAAAATGCACTCGAAGTAAGAATTTCTTATCTCACAACACTTGGGCGGGAATGGAGATAATTGAGGTTAGGTACCACAAAAAAAATACCTAAATTGCTCCACAAACCAAAACCCATGCACCAGAAAAATCCACCAATTGAACTTTTTATCATAAAACCAAAAAACACGAAATTATCAAGTAATATTTTCAGCAAATAATCTCAGATCTTCAGTTGTTGTTTGCGAGTCGTAGCGTTATGGAGATCACAGACGTCAATCCACTCAAATCCACCTGATGTTCACGACAAAAACACAGAAGAATAACAATTTTCCGTTATCTCCACTCGAAAGGACTAATCGAATATTCCGAAAAATAAAAAACCACAACAATGAATACTCACATTTCATAAGCTTTATCTCGTTCCTTTGTTTTATAAACAACATTCAAATTCAAACGGTTTTTATTGGCTCTTAACCACGAATTATAAACTGTAGAAAATCTCCTTTGGGCAAGGAAAAAAGTGTCAATAAGACGAATATCTGTTCTATCGACTGCAAATAATTTTATTTTTACCGTCGATTGATCAAAGTTTTTAGAGCGCAAATGCACATCTAAGACTTTTTTTTCCATTGTTCATGGACATTCTACGCGCAAATTTCCCCCCTCCCCCCCCCCCGGCTGCCGCACACCACTTCGTAATAACAAGGCAGAAAAAAATAATCGTCGAATTGTGATTCCTCAAACGTCAGTATTTTCTCGATTTATTATTGATTCTTATTTTTTTTCTTATGAAAAAAATTATTAAGCAGTGAATGTGAAGAGTTTTCCAGTAATTCAGAGACATTTTTTATATAATTGTGAGCCAGTGAATACTGATGTAATGATGGCGTGAAATTTTTTGTGGATTGACGAGATGAGAGAAATTGGTGTGAGATTCTTTGACAGAAGTATATTATTCAGGCGTGAGAATGGTCCAAAGGAGTCTAGATTTTTATTTCAAACAAACGAAGAGTGGAGGAAATGACAGTGTGAATTCTAAAATTGAGATTACACCCAAGCAGAGGAGGAGGACAGTTTCGCTGGCCTCGAGGAAGGTTTGTTTTCTTTTTGTTGGCCATTTTGTTTTTTTCTTTTTTCTTTCATTTGATTTTCCAATGATTTTTCTATTTTCAAACTTTTTTTTTTCTATGATTTAGTATGTGACCAATTTTATATCGTTCATATCATTTGTTTCTGAGTTACTGAACATTTCAAATGGTCCATTTTGCCCCGTTCTTCATCTTACACTTTTTCCACATATTTAGATAAAATGTTGAGAATAGTTTATCAACTAAAACTAGTATGCATTCAATTTTTAAAACAGAATTGGTTGATTTGATTTCATAAGGATTTTTTCATCAAATTTCCATTTTTTATAAATATCTCAAAATCAAAGACTAATAGCGAAATTTTGATAGAGACATTTTTTGTAGCTCTTACTTTTCTTCATAAAATGGGTCCTCATAAAAATTCCCCTTTCTCCCATGAATTCAAAGATATTCAGTAAAATCTCGCCCTGAATATCTCCTCAATTCGTCTTACCACTCAACACCTGGAGCCACAAAAGCTGATAATTTTCTTACAAAAAAAATATTTTCTCACTGTTTCTAGGTCCCAGCAAAATTACCACGAACAACAACACCAATAAAGTCGATTTTCTCCGCCCCCCAACGGACTCCAATGAAGTTGAATCGACCACCAGACGTCATCATCACCCTGGATGACCCAAACGATGAAGTCTCTCCCACCCCCTCAACTTCAAAATCTCCAGAGCCAGAAACACCAACACAGAAACCATCCTCCACCTCAAAAGCCTCAAAAACTTGTTCGATACGTCAGAGAAATATTACCATGGGTAAGAATAAATCCCAAAATGCTTCTACAAAAATTCAAAAATCGTCCCTCAAGAATCCACGAATTCTCACTCAACAATCCCCCAAATACTGCATTTCCCTCGACGATTCAGAAGATGAAGAGATCTTCCAACAGAAATCCCCCTCTAAACCTTCAAATCCAATAAAAAATCTCCACATTCCAATCAAGTCCCCAGGAAAAACTCCTCTCCCAAACAATCTCAGCTTCAAACGTTCTCTCAACTTCACATCATGCAGAAGCCCCTCAAAACGTCAAAGAATAAACGAAATAATGTCTCAAGAACTCATGAAAGAGAACTCCTTCCACGGTTATGCTTTAACCACCACCACAAGCAAAATAGAGAGCCTTAATGTCTCTGAAATATTCACCCAAGAGGCAAATAAAGAGCTGAGTTTCTGTACTAAATCTGAGAGTGTAATAAAAGAAGAATTGATGTTATCAGAAGACGAATGGGACCCTGAAGAGGTCGAGAAGTCAGTTGACCTTTGCAGTCTTCATAAATCTCCACCAAAGACTTATCTACAGGTCTTACCGCCTGAAATGATCAATAGAAAATTTGATTCTCATCAGAATTCCCAGACCAACTCTCAAAATTCAGATGCTGATCTTCAAGGATCAAAAAAGAGTGAGAATTCAAAGGAAAAGGGAAGTGAAGAGAACATTTCAGAGAATTCACCTTTAAGACTTGATAACGTCTCAAATGACAATTCAGATAGTTTCGAGGGGAGTTTCAGTGATATTTCAGACAATTTTGAGGCGATTAATTGTCCTCGAACTCCTAAGAAAATTAATAACAACACGATTATGTCCCTTAAAACCCCTGAGAGGAGTCCTCAGATGAGATCGTCATTTCAACCAGATAGAATCTCTCAAAGTCCTCTGAACTGTTTAAATACCCTAGGGACGCCTTTGAAAAGGTCAGCATCTACTTTTTCACTGACGCAAATGTCTCCAACCAAGAAGAATTATCGTCCGAGGAAAATCTTCAAAGATAACACAAATTTTCATACAGTTGTTGAAAATCTGAATTTAGCCAAACAGGGATCAATTCCAATGAATGATTTTGATTTAGAGAATATTTATACTAAAGGAGATTTTGACTTTCAATGGGGAATAATGAATACAACTACTGCAGAGAACTATGAACTCAAGGATGTGGTTCTTCCTATGGATAAATCTTCTGAGAGGCTTTTTGAGATGATTTTTTGGGTTTTTTCTGAGCCCGTTAATTGTGGGTATTTCAATGAAGAAGAGAGGGATCTCGTGTTCAAGATGATGAGTCTGAGTCAGGAGGAGCAAGTTTTACTAGCGACCATGCTGAAGAGGCAGATCAGGTGGTTCAGGGTGACAAAGCAGAAGTTTGAGAAACTTTTCGATGGCAATATAGAGGGATCTTTCATGAAACTAGCGGAATATGGATTCTTTGATAGTGATTGGGAGAACGTGGACATTGATATAATTTTCGACCTCCTCCAAGTTAATGAATTGAGGGAAATCTGTAAACGTATGCAGATAAGTCATACAGTCCCAAAGCCCAACCTAATAGTATCCTTGAAAAAGCTTCTTCGTCAAAAAACTAGTCACTTTGGTGCTACCTCTCCCCGAGAAGCCCTAAAATCTCGTTTAATTGCCGTAGCTGGTCCAATATTGAAAATCTCCAACAAATTTCTCTCCCTGATCCATCGAATCCTCACTCTTTACTACCCAAACGCCAGTCCAGAGGAATCAATCGCCGACGTTTTCTACCTAATCTCCGATGTCCATTACGGCAACAAAATCTTTCCCTCATACCCAATAACGCGTTTACCACTCTTCAAGAATCGTCAAGCATTGAATAATTACGTCGAGGCTAAACTTGTATGGATGGAGATGATTCAAATTATGAATGATAAAAACAAAGGCCCTTATCATTGGGAGGAGGCTAGACGATATGGAACTCAAGCCTACGATAAATTAAATGAGTTGATTCAGCAAATGAGAGAACACTCTAATGAAAGTAGTACTAATCAACAAAAGTCAATGACTGACTGTCAAGGACTGAATTTGAACTGTGCAGGACCTTCAACTGATCGTCAAGGACTGATTTCCGACAGTCAATTATCTCTGAACACGATAAAAAAACGATCTAAACTACCCTCCCACATCAGTCGTTTCTCAGCCACTTACGTATGGTCAAAGGTCTTAATGCTTTCTATTGAAGCCTTCAAAAAGTTGAAACCTAATGGTGCTAATCTCTCTGGGACATATTTGGAATTTCTTCTTCAAAATCGGGACAAAATCACCGTCAATTTTGGGAAAATATACAAGGAATTAACAATGATTGAAATGAGTCATCTTAGGAACCTTGAACGTTCAGCAGAACTCACTATAGAAGCTTTCTCAGTCACATCATCAATTATCGATCAGGCAGAGATGATGGAGAGGGCGAGAAAGTTATCTAGCCGAATCAAAGGGATTTCCTTGACTACTAAGGAGAGGCTGAAGGAGATTTTAGCTGAGAAAGAAGAGCAATTCCTGTGCTTACCCAAGTTGGAAGAGATTGAGGCAATAAAGTTAGACAGGGAGGGTTGCTCTGGAAAGAGTTTTTGGCTGTTGAACATTCAAAATGAGGAGAAAGAGTACGGGACTGTTGAAGCTGTTGCCCTGAGTCATTACGCTAATGTCGGATATCCCAAAGGTATCCACTGCGAAGGTACACTTCCAGTTACACTATTCGCTTGTCTCTTCTGGAAAGAGATCTACGAACTTCCAGTTCCTGGTGTCTTCGTTTCGCAATTTCAGCGAGAACCATTGGATTTATTTGGATCGAATTTCTACGAAAATCGTAAGGACAGTTTTTCGAGAAAATTTGCAGATCTAGAAGGACTTGAGGACTTTAGCAAAGTTTGGGAGACTATGACTGACAATTATCGAGAATTCTCATCTCTTCAGTCGATTATGCATGCTGTGGTAGGAGATGCTGAATTATTTCATGAGCTAGTCAAGTGTTTGGGGAAACATGGAGTTCTTGGGATTTGCAAGAAAATCATTCTGGGAGGTTATGTTACTTGGAGATCAGGATTCCCCGATTTATTTGTTTGGAACGCGAAAACCATGAAGTGTAAAGTTGTTGAGGTTAAGGGTCCTGGGGATACTTTGTCGGTTAAACAAAAAATGTGGCTCAAGTATTTGGAGGAAATTGGGGTGAAGGTGGAAGTTTGTCTTGTTAAAGCTAAACAACGATATTAAGGGAGTAGACTAAGATGTTGATTCATGTCGTTTTTCGTTCTTCGTCTTTTCAATCTTTAGTTTTTCATAATACTATGTTCCTTTTTTCATTGTATGGAGATGAGAAGCATATATATGACATTAAATGTGTTTTTTTTTTTCTTAAACATAGTGTCAATGTTGAGAGTATTAAATATTTAAAGTATTAATCGATAGCCTATGATTGTCATCGAAAATATTGGAAAATGCAAAAGGAAATAACATAACGAATAATTTTTTTATATAACTTTTTTATGAAAGAGTTAAAGTTGTATTACATTGTTGAGGTCATGAGAACTATCATCGAGGACTTGATGTAGCATTACTCATGACTCTGCTGAAATGAAATAAAAAATATTTTGGGCAACGAAAGGAGGAATTCATTCATTTATCCAATAAGATGGTTCCCCCATTATAATAAGGGTAACGTAAAACTTTTTCACAAATAAAAAAAAATCAATCCATTTATGGATTCTTATTTCCTTTTAATATCTTTAGAATTAATTTCGTCGTATTAAATTCTTTGTTTTGACAGAAAGCGAAGGCCATACCGAATTCCTCAGGTGATAATTATATATAAATATATCATTGTTCGACTATTATCATACTTTTTTCCATGACATCAATTTCTGATAACCTTCTAGAAATTTTCAGCTTTACTGCTACCGATTTATGTTCAAAATTATGAAAATTTATCGATGAGTAAAGATGATATATTTAACTTTTTGCTTTTAACTTCACACTTGACAGAATACTTGTGTGTATTTTGGATGGATTGTATTCATTTACAGTCAGCAATGTTCCATGAGCAATAATTTATCGTATACGATAAATTATTGCTCATAGAACATTGCTGACCGAATCAGTGGTAGTTACATGCTGTCTATAGACAACATTATAACTGCGGGCAAAATGCTGTCCGGAAGAGGGATGAGCAATTTTCCTTAGTCCAACAAGACGCAAGCGCTTCTTCTACCTTGATTTTGGTACCTTTGTTGGAATTTACTGGTGAGAAAAAAAAGAAGAGATTGAGGGGCATGTACATACAAAAAACGCAGCTCTATTTCCAGATCGATTAAAGTACAATCCTATTATTTCAAGTCGTTGAAGACAGCTTCAATGAAGTCGCGCTAAAAGAATGGCTAAATTCAAATTAGCCTTTCAATTCAGCTATTTGTTGACTTGAACAGAGTCTTTTTTTGGGTGAAGTAAAAAATATTTATAGCTTACCCTTTTTAACACACTTGTCCATGACTGATTCAACGGTTTCCATATATTTCCAGTTGATTACATATGGTCGAATGGAATTCAAAACATGAGTAAGACTCACTTTATTATCTTCTGTGAACTGGAAACAAAATGTTATATCAAAATATTATATGAAATTATTCGGGCAACTGATCAAGCTTTTGACTAGATAGAGTCCTCCATGTAACCAATCAAGATTAAAATGCAATGATTATTCATACATAACCAAGACCAGTGAAGAAACAGCTAGGAAAGACGTGATCAGAAATGCGGCATTTCATGGCATTTTCTCTAAACGGGCCCAATTCGCAATTTTTGAAAAGGATCATTGACAGCTCATCAGATATCGAAGTATTTGCTGGAAATGTATATATTTCTATGTCATCTATTTCTTGGTCCTTGGTAGAATCCAGCAAATATAAAACAAATTCCAGTAGCAGTAGGTAAACAACATTATATGCATTAAAAAGCCATTATTTTCTCAATTTTCTTACAAAAATAATTCAGAATATATTCAGAATAGTCTTATCATATTATTTTTCACTCACTTCCGTCAATAGAACCGAAGCATTTTCCTCTTTCGGCTCGCAGAATACTTTGGGAAAGAGACCAGCTAAGGCATTCTTGCTGTCCAAACATTTGATGAATTTTTCAGCTGTCTCAGTGCCAGTGGTAACATTGACATTTGCTGTTGGAATTTCAGGAAAAATTTAGAATAGATACGTCATACGAATAATTTGAAATGCAAATATGTTTATCAAAATCATCAACCTTCATTTACACATTGTACAACGAGGTCCAACATTTCCTTCTCGAATTCTCGATTCATTACATACGTTCGGAACGAACTCAGTACCGCACGCTCACATAGTCTTCCGTTCCGATGAAACTATCAACATTATAGAAGTTTTTGAATTTTCAGTATAATTAAAATGATGCTATATGTATGATTCTTACCCATCTTGATTTTACTAGAAGACACGCAGTAAATTTTCCATGAGTAAGCAAACAATTCATTGCTGTATCGTTGAAAGGACCAAACATGCATGGAGTGACCAGTTGTTGAGGGGCAAACGGACGGAGATCGAATGAATAACTACTCTGTAATAACTATAATATTGTTACAAATTCCTATCAGAACACTTTAAATGTATTATATCTAGGGGCAAGCCACAAAAATCCTATGACAACTTGCGATTAATTGAGTTTTTGCATGAAATTGTTCAATTCAATAAAATGATCAAATATGGAAATCAGATGATAGAAAAAACGAGATATATCCTTTTTTACTCAAGAGAATAATGAAAAATCGAAAAGTTATCGTCGATCGAACAAAAAATCTGTATCATGCTCCACATTAGGGGTTTTAGCGTGATTTCATGAGTCAGATATTGTCATTCGACTACAATGTAATAATTTTTTATGGCATTTTCATATTTCTCGATAAGAAAAATCCTACGTAAAACCCAAGTTGCCTTGGCAGTGTGATGAAGGATATTGATTAACTTACAGTCGCAAATACTACAGCTGCAATTAAAAATATAAACTTTGCCATGTTGAAATACTTTGATTCTTCCTCTAAAATTTTATCCATTATGCCTAAATATGCTTGATTATAGTTTATATAGCTAGGAGAACTATACCGATAATGATACTCATCCAGTATTAAGAGAGTGGGGCGTACGAAATTCGAGCTGCAAAATATATGCTTAAATAGCACATACCTAGTAACACACATACCCACATACACACACACACACACACACACACACCAGCAGACTTTTTATTCAAAACCGTCGATGAACATTAGAAAGATCTTGAAACGTGGACATATAATAAAAAATCGATTAATAATTTCCGGGGACATTACAATAACTTCCCTAACTCAGAAAGTTGAAATTTTATCACGATCTATCTATATGTAGAATAAAATGAATTTAGGAAAAAATAGACCAGAAAAAATAGCCAATGAAAAAAATAGACTCGGAAAAAAGGGCCCATAAATTTGGGGGCCTTGTAACACGTTTTGGGTGTGTGGAATTATTTTGGCTCGGTCTATTTTTTTCATTGGCTATTTTTTTCCATCGGCTATTTTTTCCTGGGCTATTTTTTCTGGTCTATTTCTTCCGAGTCTATTTTTTCCGCCTCGAATGAAATGGATACTTTGGTTTATTCATTGGAATGTAATGAACTCTTGGAAAAGGGGCGTTCCATGCTATTTCAATAGAAAAAATCAGTATTTTTTTTAGATTTCGATAAAAATTGGATATGATGTAGGAGTCCATGAATATCTCTGACAATGGAAAAAAATTTATTTTTTATTTTTTTTGCAAAAGTTATGGAAAATTCATTTTTTCATGTTTTACCAGGGGAGTGATTGTTTAATGAATTATAACTCGATAAATATAAGTAGTATGGAAAAAGTACAAAAGTACTTTTTTATTCAAAAAGGATGAAAGATATAGAAAAATGATTGTTGACATGAAAAAGTTTAATTTACGATATACTTTGTTAATAAACAAACCAAAAAGTTGATAAAAAAATGTGAGGGCATCGTGCGGAAAATTCGAAAAAAATATATGATATAGAGTACTAATCTGAGAATTCACAGTTCAATCGGCATTTGATGCACTGTAATAGTTCTCAAGATAATGATTTTTTTATGAGGCCTCACCGAGTGAAACTGTGCAGTGACACCACGCAAAGCCTGTGGTATGCACTGAGTGAATCGTCCCGACAGAATTCTTAGCATTTTGCTTTCTCTGTATCTAGTCACGAACAGAATCCTGGAGAGTACAGCGAAATTATTTCGTGTAATAACTGCGTGTACATAAAAAATATTGGAAACCGAGTTATCGCTTACATTCGCTCTCTATGATGTAAATATTGCCGTATACCTATTTTATTTTCAGTTTGTTTCTTATCTTCTTGAAATTCCCAGGAATTGGCGTCAGAGTGGGGGTAGAGAAATATAGTTGAATTGTCCGAATGAGTAAAACCTAAAGCTCACTTCCTATTTCCCACGTGTTGACAACGTGTAATAAATTATACAAGCTACTGCGTTACACCGAAATTATTTCTTCTGAAAAGTGTCTATCGTTGAGCTATTTTTTACAATTGTTCATACTTTTCTCTCAATTTTTATAGACATTTCATAGTAAAATGGATAAAGAAGAGCAAATACAAATTGTAAAAAGTGCAATCAAGACGTACAAAGATTTCCCTAAACAGGGAGTCATCTATAAGTGAGTTTTTGGTTATGTTACCACGAGTATTATTAATATTCATCATAATTTTTGAAATATAATCCTAAACCCAGATAATTCTGTAAAGAGTTTCGAATTTTGACGGTCACATTTAGTATATAACATATAATATCTGTATAATACAGCCTTAATATATGTATATAATATATTATGTAATAAATAGCTATCGACAATAAGAAAATACCTGTAGAATCTCTTAAAGAGCCGATTTCACGAGATTTTTATTCTTCTTTAGAGATGTCTTTGGAATTTTTCAAAATGTACCTGCAATGAGAGCTCTCAAGGATCTTCTAGTAGAGCGTGCATCATCCTTGGAACTGGATGTCATCGTTGGTCTTGACTCCAGGGGATTTTTATTGGGTCCTCTGATTGCTGTTGAACTTGGTATACCTTTTGTACCCATCAGAAAGAAGGGAAAATTACCCGGACAAGTCACTGAGATAAGTTATACTTTGGAGTATGGAGAGGTATTGCATATAGAATTTACTTGAGAATTTTTTCATTTTTTACTGTATCAAATATTTGATTTTTGTTTTTATTCATTGAAAGGCAACATTTGAGATTCAAACTGAGATTATCAGCAGTGGAAAACGAGTACTGATTGTTGATGATCTTTTGGCAACTGGAGGTATTTATAATAATTGGGAAATATTTCTAAAAAATTGGAAATGTTGAATAGCTCCAAAGGAATGAATTAACTTGCCTATTTTCAGGATCAATGGCAGCTGCTGTTAATCTGTTGAAATCTTTAGAAGCAGAGGTTGTTGAGTGTCTTGTCGTCATAGAAATTGTGTATTTGGGTGGACGATCAAAACTCAAAACTCCCGTATTTTCTTTCATAAAATATGACTAAATTTTATTTCAAGTTGACCAAAGAAAATCTACTGATTTTTCATTCCAATTTTTATAACAACAGCATTCCACTGAAGTTGTATTACATTTAAATTATGAAAAATGTATTTTTCTACACACAAAATGAAATTAAAAATATTTAGCAATAATAAAATTTGTATTCAATATCATTTATTTACAATTATATACTTGTTTTTCATTTTTCAATGAATGAAAATATGATTCTTTAATTACAACTCTTCATCTTGAGTTTCTGAGACCCTGTAAAAATGTCTCAACCTCTCCTTCAAGGGTCTCCACATCCTCCACCAATTTTGTATACGAATAAATCTTTCCACGAGGTTTCGTACGCATTACTTTGCTTTTTACACTCCTGGGTTTTGAAATCACACCCTTTATTGAATGTTGCAAATTTTCAGATGATAATTTTGTTAGTTTGTTGCGTTCTGCATCTAAATTCATTTTAGTCAGTTTGAGCTGCTCGTTGTAACACTTCTGAAGCTCTGAAAACGTATTTGAATTGGATTTTTTGTTTTCCAACGAATGAATTTACGAAAATGTGTTCATTATAATTCTGCTTTCTTCATTAGATTCAAAGATATTCATCAAAACCTCATTCTGAAATCAAGTTTTACAATTTTCTAAACTCACCATCCAGCCTCTGTTGATGAATTTCTTGCAAGAAATTCTCACCCTCTTCCCTCAATTTCTTCTCTTCCAACTGTTTAGCCATCTTTTTCCTCTCCTCTTTCAACAGCAATTCCTCTTGTTTCATATCCAATAATTGCTTAACATTTCCTATATTTCCAATCAAGAATTTGGGATATTCTTTCAGGAGAAATGGTGGGTAGGGTCCACTTGTAGGCAGAAATTTAAGATGGTCTCTATAATCAAAAATTTCAAAAGCATTAAATAAAGAAATTTTCATATTTGTATAACTCTATTAAACAATGGGGTCTTTACTTTTGTAACTACTATCGCGGAAAAATAACTTGAATAATTCAGTAATAAAAATTCTTTTACGAAAATCTCAAAAAAAAAAAATTGCAAGTTGTACAAGTATTAATGAAAATTTCGTCATCTCCCTTAAAGCCCAAAATGTTAAACAACTAAACAATTAACTTCATACAATTACCTTAAATATTTCCTAGGATTATTTTTCTCCGACACCTCTTTATCAATCCTCTCCGCTACCTTCATAATCTTCCTCGCTGAAACCGGCCCCTGAGTACCAAAGAACACCTCAAATTCTTCTTTCTTCTCCAAAATTCCCATGATGGCTTCTTTATTACAAAGGCTATACGCGACCACACATAACAACAACATAGAAGGTCGTCCAATGGTCACCAAATGATCCCACAAAATCATCCACTCTCTTCCCTCCAAAACTTCACTAAAACTAGTCTTCAGTAATGGCCACGCGTACTCACTGGATGTAACCCCGTGTTTACAGTAAAACTCCAGCAAAGTTGGATCCACTTCCCCCAAGATATTCTCAATAATCCCCAATACATTTATGGGTGGTAGAGGATGATACTCGAACCATTTCTGGCAAAAGTTCCAGAGGACCATGAGGACAGCCTCAAATCCAGCAACTGGATCTTTTCTGAAAGCCACAATGAATGGAAAAACTAATTCTGGAAGGAAAGCTGTTTGACCCAAAAGTGGACAAAACTGGATCAATCTCTCAATTGTCACTGATAGCAACATTTCTCTGCTTTTATCAGCCAATTTCCACTCTTTCAGCATCTCTACTTCAGTCTCCAGGAGGACCTTTTCAGATAACCTGATGTACTCTGTCCTGTTCTCTGGAAGCTTCATGAGAGTTTTCCAAATAAGGGCTCTATGACGTTCTGGATACTCTCCGAATTCTTTTAAAATGGGCAGAAGTCTTTTCCGCTCCAACTCCATCTTGAATTCACTCCTCACACATTCCAGGTGATCGTCAAATCCATGAGATTGAATTTTATCCATTTTTTGGATTCTCTTGAGAGGTTTTATTGTCGGTTTGACGAGAGTGTCTATGGATAATACAGTCAATGAACCATCAAAAGTGATGGTCGCCAGCCATTGACCCCCAGGAGACACAACAGCTTTTCTTATACCCTCTAGAGGTCCATCTGAAGTAGGGATGAAGGATTTAGTTGATAGGTCAAGAAATCTCAAGCGCCCATCTTCAAACAAGATGGCGATTATTTTGTAACCATAATCAAGATCCTGGGGTACGATAAATAGTCTTCTAGCCACTGAATTATTAGTACCCTCTGGAAATTCGAATCTAGATGTTAGACTCCAGGATTTAGTGTTGAAAATGAGGACTCGATTTTTGCTGCCGCAAATTATCAGAGATCTTCCATTTTCAGTGAAAATAAAGTCTTTGGCATTACGGAGGCCATTTTCTGTCAGTGAGATTCGATTTTCCGAGGAGAAGAGCTCGAAGATCCAGGATTGAATGACATCGGTATCGTAGAGGACTGCAATAACTCCACTGGAGGCAATTAATGCTTTTTTTATAGCAGAATCCTTTGTTTCTAAGCGCAGCTGATGAATTTTTTTGCCAGTTTGGAGATCCCATATTACAGCTTCTTTACGGGAAGCTGTGAGGCAGTAGTTTTTGTAGAAGGATATCCAATTTGGGGGGACATGATGTGCTTTCAAGACACAAAATTTCTGTTGATTCTGTTGAGAGTTACTTGTGTTCAAGAGTTTAATCTCTTTTGAGGTTAAACCAATTATCAACTCGGTTTTTTGGGTGGGATTGAAAGAGACAAATGTGGCTTGACCAATTGGGCCTAATTTTTTAACACACCATTCGGAGGAGATCAATTGGAGACGATAGCCGACTCCTTTTGTATCAATTGCTACGAGACTCTCTTCATTTTTGTGGAATGCAATGTGCTGGAAATTCTTTCGGAGGAGACACTTTGAGGATGGACTTTTTAGGGTGAGTTTGTACTTATCACGACCAATTTTTTGGAGTGGGGAGGATGACTCCTCATGAATCATTTCACTGATTAAATTATTTCCTTGGTTTTATTAGAAATCACTTGTGTTTAATATTGACTTATGTTTCTTTGTTGGTGTTTTGAAATGGCGCACAGCTGCTCCGTATCCATGACAACGGTGGTAACGCGGGAGTTCAAAAGTTTTTTTTTTTTTTAATTTTGCAAAAGAGGAGAATTTCCACATAAAATTAATAAGTATTGTTTTTGGAGATAATGTATAAATTTTACAATTTTTTATTTTGGGTACACTATTAGTACACTTTTCTGCCTTTGTTGTAACAATTGTTATTGAATGATTCTTCAGACTCTCACACTGACCTGCACTGACTGAAGGGCGATTTTGAAACTGAAGGAATTTACGAGGACTCCAGGTCTTTTGCCGATGCACTAAAGGGGAGGGGGGAAACTGTCTCTATTTATGGTCATATTTGGAACCTGATGGATCGACAAAGTACCTGTGGGTCTCGGATATGAGAGCAGGTAAGAGGTCATTCAATGGAAGAGATTCTTGCTAGCGATTTAGGAAGTATGGGTAACCTGGGTTTTGAATGGTTCTCTATTATCACATATTATGATTTTTGTTGTGTGAAGCACAGTGACAATTTTGACCTCCCTAGCCACATTGATTTTCTCCTGAAGTTTTACGTTTTTTATTACATTAAAATGACTCATTGTTTGTTTTAGGAAATGTGAAGACAATTATGGAGAAAAATAGGCTATTGGTACAGTGAAGTGTTCATTTAGGGATGTTTCATCACAATGTTGCAATATTTTTTTTCAATGAAATATTGTAAGAGGGCGATATTTAGCTGGACTATACAATTGAATCCGAAGGTAGGTTGAGGCTTGGTTTAACGATCACGCCGAGTTCTTGGATTTTGGGTTTTATTTTACGGTCACTGGGGATTAAGATTGGTGGGAGAGCTCTCTGCATACTTGCAAGGTAAGTGTTAATGATTCTGACGAGTAGTTTAAAATTCGTACGATGATTCCATTGGTTGTTTATACCCTCGAGGGCTCTATTGAGTTTGTCGGATCAAAAGTACAGAGTTGTGAATATTTCCTTCGAATCATGTGATTACTGAAACATAAATGTGCATTTGTCTTGATGTGTGTTTTGAGCGATTAAGGCCTAATAAAATTTCCAAGTTTGACCTCACGTGCTAATAAATTGTACTCATTTTAGATTCACGAAACACGCGATCTACCCAATTCCTCAATTTCGTTGTCCTTCATCGCATAAGAAACTGATTCTTCCCAGATTTAGAAATCATCATTTTGAAACAAAAGTTGATCACAACTGAGTAGAGACAATATCATCAATACATTGACGCGAGAAAATAATTTTTTATGCATGAAAATTACACAGATTTTTAGAATTGATTCGACAAAAATGAAGTTTAGCCGCATTGGATAATTTTTGCCCCTGTTAAAATATTCATGACAATATTGCACGTAATCGGGTTAGTGGGTCATGAGTGATATGCTAATATTGGACAAGTTAATGATGACTCCAAACAGAAGAATATAAGATGAGTGGATTGACTTGGGTATTGCCATCGACTTATGATTGAATAGTTCAGTATAAGTTGAAATGGGCAATGACAAAGATTAAAATCGTGTCTTCTCGCAAGTTCGACTATTTTTCATCAAACATAAAATATTCCAAATAAAGTAATTCCATCTTATCAATGGTTTTTCACAGAGAAACCCTATTACTTGTTATTTTCATGGGATTATGGAAGTTTGATAAAATATCAAAATGGAAATCCTTCCTCTACAATGTCCATTCACTAACGATAATGACAATAATTTTCACATTTGCTCTCACTCAATTTTTTGATCTACTCTTTATGAACTTGAGTGAAGGTGATATCGCGGATCACATATTCATGTCGCTTTCATCGATGATCGCCTGGTTGAAGATATGTAATTACTTTTACTGTCGATCAAAAATTATAAAAATCATGAGAATGATTAGAGAAGAACCATTTAAAGCTGAAAATTTCAAAGAAGAAGCAATTTGTCATCAATTTAGTCGAAAAGTTCGGTAAGATTGAAATACATGATGAAAATTCTCTTTGAATCTAACAATTTCCATTTATTATTCAGGTTTATTTCTTTTCTCCACAATGCATTAAATGCTGTAGGAGTAGTATTCTATGCATTGCAGTCATTGTTAAAAAGTATACCGCAGAAAGCGTTACCTACCAAAAATTGGTTACCGTACGATTATTCTGATTCCGTGATATATTGGATATCATCAGGATATCTTCTCCTCTCTCTTCTCTGCACTGCTACCAGTAATACACTATACAATACGATATTTTTCGAAATGATGATGCAAATAAGCATGCAAGTGAAGATCCTCAAAAATCGTCTCAACGTGATGATGGCCACCTTGTTGAATGCTAGTGAAAATTCGATTCACTGGTATGATGATAAATTACAATTAGAAGAGAGTTATTTATTTCGTAATGCTGTTGGATATCACATCGCAATTCTGAGGTTCACCAATTTGTTTAGTTTTCAATATGATGAGTTTAATTTTCCATAAGGATAATTTTTCGTTTTTACAGATTAGCAAGAGATATCAATTCGATATTCGGAATAATTATATTGATTCAGTATTCAGTGAGCTCAATACTTTTATGCACGAGTGTTTACCTAATTTCAAAAACTATATTATTTTCTGGAGAATTTACAGCTATGCTCATCTATTTCATGGCTATGCTTGTTCAAATATTGATACTGTGTTTGGCTAGTTATCATACGAGTCTGGAGGTACTGAAAGAAATTAAATATACTACTTTTATATTTATAATATCACTTCTGTTCACAGTTTGATGGTATTGGACATGTTTTTCATCACTCGGATTGGGTACCTCTGAGGGAGACAGCCAAACAATCGATGAAGCTGATGATGATTAATACTGGGAAACCGTTTGTTTTTAGCTGCAGTGGTATTCTGGTGTTGGATATGGAGGCATTGAAAAATGTTGGTAGACAATATTGATGGAATATTATGTTAGTAGCTGATTTTGTTAAATTATCAATATTTTCCTGTTCCAGGTTATCAAGTTGGCTTATTCGGTTTATAATATTTTGTAGAGATGTTCGGTTATATCATTTATGTTAAAAATTCTTATGACTGGAAAGAGCCCGTCAAGTGGTACTTGGATATGAGCTGGGTGAAGTGAAGGGTTTGTCAAGGACTTGAATTACCAATATCTCTGTTTGAAACAGAGATTATAAACGTTTTCATCTGCATGGCCCTCCCCTATTCATTTCGAAGGACATATGAAGAATTTCATAAAAATTAAATTGATTTTTTCAGATTTTTAACATTTATTAATTCTTTGCCTCTCCAATAACGAATAACTGAACCCCTAAATGCTCGGTTTTCACTGTATAAATAGGCAGTAGTGATGTTTCTCCTGAAGTTTCGGCCAAGTTATCACTCTTAACGATCCAAGGAAAATCCTCGCATTTTGGGTTTTCTGAAAGACTCACCAGTGCTGCTTCATGGGTTTCAAGTTCAATGGAAAATTTACAGTCCTCTGGGAGAGGTTTCAGGTAGGAATTGATCATCGAGAGCTTCAGACAGACGGTTCTCAGGGATTCCTCTGTTCTCAAAAAATATGGATCACATCTAGAACGAGTACAGAGAATAATTGGAGTGATTGAAAATTCAGTAAATTTGCTTTGGAGATTATACTTTTCATTTTGGAGTTATATCTTTTCTTTGGGAAATTTTCTCAGTTTACAAAATAGGTCTCTTGATATTTTCTTCTGGAATCCACTCGTTTCTGAGATAATTGCATAATTATGATTGATAGTACTTTCAAATTTTTTTACGAATGAATTCATTGAATAGATGTTCCATTTTCCTTTAACAATATTTATATTCTAATCAATTTGTGGCATTGGAAATTTTGTTTTATTATAAAGTATAGTTCTCACTCACTCTGTGGCATCAACCTTGATTTCCAACAAGTCAAAAACAAATTTCTCCACTAGAATGTCCTTAGTATCGAGAATTATAAAATTTACGCTTTTTATACTGGTATTGTCTACATTAAGAGCCTCTCTTACAGCTCCGAGAATATTTTTCAAGTACTCGTTGATCTCGGGATGCTCAGAAATCCAAACTCCAGTTCCGTAGATTTTTTTCTTGCCAAAAATCTCAGTGGGATAAATTTTTCTGTGGTAAAGAATTCCGTGAAATGCTACTTCTAAGAATTCTAAAAGAATATCTGTACTCACTGCAAAAAAAATTCCCATTGTTTATAAAAAAATAAAGAATAAATCAATTTCCCGATTTCCAAACTTCTTTCTATTTTTAACCTCAAAATTGATCAAAACACGAATAATTTTTATTCTCTCGATTGTAATCAAATGACTTTGATCATTACTTAATTAATAAAAATTTATAAATCAATATGAATTACCTATTTGACACTGTGACATTCCAAACCCCCTCTAATTACTCGAAAAAAAAACCCCCTGTTGTTGATTGTTGCAAGTGAAAATTGGCGGGAAAATAATTCTCCAGTATGGCGGCCAAGATGGTGGCGTGAAAACACATTTTGGAGTTACTCCTGCATAACTTTGGGGGGAAAAACGGTAAACGGTTCGATGTCAGGAGCTTTGACAAGTTTTTTGTGTGTGTAAGTGAATGTTTTGTGTGTTATTATCATTGCTAGATTATTCAAATAATAAATTAATGCATCCGAGATGATGAAAAATGATGAAGTCAATTATTCCAAAGTGGTTAATCAAATCTGGGGCTTGAAATTTTACTTCACGACAGTTGTATCGTTCATCGGCACCAAATTCTAACCTCAAACATTACAATTTTATCATTTCCATGAATTTATACGTTTCAAATACGATAATCAGTGAATTTTATTCATTAGTAATAATTATATGCGTAAAAAAAATTAGGGATTTTTTTTTTTTGTCAAAAATTGAGAGAATTTGAGAGAAATTGATAAGGAATCATTTTTACAATCATTGCTATTTTTTTCTTGTTTATTTGAATATTTATGAATGCATTTTTTGATGAGAAAAGCTGAAAAAAATGGGTTTGTCCATTGGAAATGTGGAGAATTATTGTTAGAGGGAGGGGGAAGGGTATTATGACTATTTTTTAGAGAAGAGTAAAATTTTCAGTCTTTCATAGCTGTGAAATGAGTCATTACAGTCCTCCAATTTTTTTAAATTAATCAGTGATAATGTTTTTACAGATGTTGATTGATGAGAAAAATAAGGAAAAAATGCCACCACTGAAAAAAGCTGATTTGGAGAGATTGGCATGGAGTTGGATAGAAACAGTATCACCAGATGAAATTGAAAAGATTCATCTCGAGACTGCGTACAGAATAGGATTAAAAATGTGCAAAAATTGCAAGTGAGTAATAAACAATTATAAAAAAGAATAAACGAAAATCATTCTATCAACAATTGATAATATGTTTTTATCTCAAAAACGAGTGATTTTAGAAAGAAATATCAAGAGACATTTTTTGTAGCTTGAGAAATTTACAAAAAAAATGTTTTTTGACATTTTGTCATAAAATCACTGATTCTCAAGGTAATTAAACAAAATAGTCTTGTTGTAATTTTTGTTTAAATATTCCAGACGTAATTGCAGCAATAATCCATGCTGCCTAACCGGTTTGGGTGAGGAAAAGTACTTAAAATCTCAGCCAGCAGAGGTGGCATCACTCGAAAGTTCATTATCTGAATTAAGGGATCCAACTCAGTACGTCGGGCTAAAAAATCTTGGTGCTACATGCTATGTTAATAGTTTAATTCAAGTTTGGTTTCATAATGAAGATATGAGACGAATTATCTACAAATGGGACATAACAGCAGATCCGGAGGAATCCGACTACCTCCACCACTCACAAACCCTAAAACACCCCTACCATCCACGAACAGTAGTGGGTCAACTCCAATACATCTTCGCAATGATGCAATTCGGCAACAAACGTCTTCTGGACCCCACCTCCTTGGCCATCGCTCTTTCCCTGGACACAGACACTCAGCAGGATGCCCAAGAGTTTTCAAAACTCCTTCTCGCCCACATTGAGAACAAACTGACCAATTTAACCCTCAAAACTTGTCTCCAAAAATTGACCCAGGGCACCTACATCTACGTCAACAGATGTTCCACATGCTCCACTGAGTACCAAACCCACACCACCTTCTACGAGCTGGATCTCCAACTGGCTCCAACACTTCGAGAAGCAATGGAAAATTACCTGAGTGAAGAAGAATTAATAGGATCCAACAAATATCACTGCCAATTCTGCAACGAAAAACAAAATGCCAAACGATTTATAAGACTCAATTCCCTCCCAGATACCCTAAATTTTCAACTTCTCAGGTTTGTTTTTCACCGAGAGAGTGGACAGAAAAAGAAACTATCGTCATTCATACAATTCCCTGAAGATTTAGACATGTCAGAATACCTTAATTGTCCACCAGGTACACATTTGTACTCTCTAGTTGCTGTTTTGAGCCACAAAGGACCATCTGCACACTCTGGCCACTACATCGTCAATATCTGTAACTCTTCGGGTGAATGGTACCAGTTTAGTGATGATAAAGTTGAGAAAACTCAGAATAAGAGGATTGAGGATGGCAATGGGGATAATGGCAAGGTTGCCAAGAGATCTAGGGTGCCTAAAGGATTTTTATCATCCAATACTGCTTATATGTTGGTTTATAAGAAGAATCTTGGGGATGTGAAGAAGAAATCAATGGATAATGGAAAGAGAAAGGAGACGAGTGATTCAGACTCTTCTGAGAGTATTTTTAGTCCTGTTAAAAAGTCGAAAATTAAGGGTAAGGGGAGAAAGAAAATTAAGAATGAGGGGGATCATTTTGAGGGGCATAATTCAGTTGATGAAATTAAACATGGGGAATTTGATGTTAAGGAAGAGATTAGGGAGAATTTGATAAATAATTTGTCTCCAAATCATAAAATTGAGGATTGTAATGATGAGGTGTTTAGAGATGGAGTTAGGGTGCCTGGAGGTGGTGTTGAGCTGTCGATGAAAGAAAATTATGATAAAAATTATCAAATGCTCAATGGTGATGCTCACAGGGCAATGGGATGTGGAGAGAGGGATTATTATGAAGCCATGGAATTCCAGAAATGGGAATTGGGGGAAACTCTGAGGGAACTTGTTAAACAAGAGAATATAGCTCATGAGTTGAGTCTTCTGGCTGTTCAGGAGGAGAAGCAGAAGAGGGTTGAGGAGCAGAATGTCAAGAGACAGGAGGTCATTGATTTTTATAATATTTTGGGTAATTGTGAGGGTGTGGGGGAGCGTTTTGTGTGGATTCCTACGAGTTTTCTTAGCAAGTGGTTGAATGATCATTCTGGGAGTAATGAGGGGATTGGGGAGATTGAGACTGGGGGATTGGTTTGTAGACATGGGAAAATGGATCCTGGGAAGGTGCATAAGGCTAAGTGTGTGCCTATGGTTGCGGCGGAGATGCTGTTGAGGAAGTTTCAGATGAGTGAAAGGCTGGGGGAGGAGAGCCTGTGTTTGGGGTGTGTTAGGAAGAGGTGCAAGACGGCAAGGTTTAAGATTGAACTGGAGAGGGATCATAAGGAGGTGCAGGAGTTCATCAAGGTGGTTAAAGATACGTAAGTTGAAGATTTTTATTCTTTTTATTTTAATTTTCAATTTTTCATTTTTTGGAGAGTTTTTAAGATTCAAAAGGGAGAAATTTCGTTTTTAAAACAGTTTTTAAAACTGATTTTTTTTTTCAAAACAGATAATCTCATAAACTTATCATCGAAAAATTATTTCAATACTCCTCGAATTTTTTTCAAATCCTCAAATTAATTATAAGCAATGAAGAAAATTTTCTTTTCTTATTCTAGAACCGAAAACAGTTATATAATCGGTGCAGATTCCTTGAAACACTGGAGAAAATTAGCAATGGAGCGTTTGGAAGGTGAAACAATTCAAGAAAATGATGCAGAACCTACAAACGATCAACAATCCTCCAAAGACAATCACAAAGAAGAGATAGAAGAAGAATCAGAGCCTCTTGTTAATTTTAATGAGGATTTACTCTGTGAACATGGAGGATTGAGAACTCCAGATGCTAGTAGAAAAATAATACCTGGAGCTGCCTGGAGAATTCTAAAAAAATATTTTCCAAATGCTGTTGAATATCCTTCCACCACTGAACCATGTATTATATGTGAAAAGAGAAATGAAAGTGCTGAGAAAGCTAAGGCTGATCATAAAATTAAAGGAAAACAACAGAAAGATCAATTGAGTGAGCTCTATCATGGGAAAAATAGAAATGAAGTTATTAAAGGAAAAAATTGCCATAAGGAGTATTTCATCGTTGATAAAGGATTTGTGGATATTTGGAAGACATTTGTTCGGTGAGTTATTAATTCAATTCAATTTATTCATCAATTTTTTTCCATTTTCAATCTTCAAATTTTTTATTTATGGAAATTTTGCAAAAATTTGGATTTCCTTATGAAAATTATACGATAAATATTTTTGAAAATTGAGAATTTATGGAGCAGAATGGACTATTAAATGGAACAATCCATTTTGCCCCGAATTTATTAGCACATTGAATGGATTTTTGGGGTTCAGCGTAATTATTTCAGTTTAATTAATTTCGACTTCCAATTGCTGAGAAAAATTGATGGATTTTCTTGGACGTGTTGAGACGGTTTTTCCTTAATTGTCCAGTGAGGTGTCGGGGGGGGGGGGGGGCTAATTGAAAACGTCTAATGATCCACCACCGAGTGATACATTGGGGGGATAAGCCCCCACGTTTTGCCCAAAAAATCACTCAGACCCTTTTTTTTCTGCACTTCCTAGGTAATTTTCTTTCGGGAAGAGAAATGGAAAAAAATCATTGGGAAATTATTTTTTCGTTATAATAAGAATAAAATAATTATTTTCAATATTTTTTTCTGTGCGAGATTCATGGATCCGGTGATCATCACATCTCAATTGTCGAATTATTCAGTTAATGAGTGGATTTAGGAATAAATGTGAGGTGACATTTTTTATAGAGGATTTCGTGGACTACAAAAAAGGTCTTTTGACAATTTTCTCTAAATTAACTCATTAACGAGATAATTGCCTAATTAACAAATAACTGACTTAATTTTTTTAAGATTTATCATTTTCGAATTATAAATTGTTGATTTATTTTTATAACGAGTGATTTTAGAAAAAAATGTCAAAAGATTTCTTTTGTAGAAAATTTCCTTCTCCAGAGAAAAGATCTCTAGAAATTTTCTTTCAAATCCACTCATGACCTCGATAAATCAACAATTACCAAAAATTCCATATCTCACTCATGACGGTTTATCGCATGACTATTTAAAAAAATTTAAAAATGAGGAAAAAAAATGAGACAACAAAATCTCCCATGAATAATTACTCATTTATGATGTGGTAAAGTTCCACGTAAAATCATAAGGACATCCCACATTGGATAGTGGGTCGTTGGTTGGAAATGGTAGGGGGAAGGGGAAAGGGTCGGGCGTTATCTCAAAATTATTAATCACACGTTCGCCAAAAGGTTGAAAGCAATGGGGAGAAGGTTGGGTTTGTTATTATCCCCTTCCCCACCCCTTTTTCACCCACTCCACTTTACCCATTACGTTTCTATAGACTTAATCTGACAGCCTTAATCAATTTCATATTATTAATAATCGTACTTGTCTTGTGACATCTTCAGCCACCGAAGAGGCTATTGTTTCATTGTCATATCAACACTCGATGTTTAATAGATATTTTTGGAAACTGACAGAGGGAATAATCAATTATTTTTTAGTATTTATTGTAAAAATCAATATTTTTTTTACTAAATTTTTCATTTTCATTTTTTGCAGTTTTTTAATTATGGATTTATCTTGATAATGAGTGATTTTAGATAAAAATGTCAATAGACATTTTTTATTGGAAATTTGATGACTTACGAAAAAGGTCTTTTGACAGTTTCTTTTAAAATCAATCGTTATCGGGATAATTGGAAAATTAATAAAAATGAATTCTAGTCAGTTTGTTCTATCATTGAATTAGCAGAATTCTGATGATTTATGATTATAATTTGAATCTATTTTCTTTTTTAATTTGAAAAATTGATGGGATAGTGAAAATATTGTCCCAATGAAATTGATGTGATTACTAATTGTGAGAGAATTTTTATGTGCGAATTTAGAATGTTGGATGGAAGAAAGTTGGGAAAAAATAGACAGGCAGAAAAGCCCTGGCTTGAGCGATCGTTCTATGCAAATGTCTAATCCTTTCGTAAAATCCGCATCACTCCCTCTCCATTCCCCCCTCTCCACTCGCTTCCGTTTACGACGTTGACAGATTGGAGAGGAATTTTGAGAAGGTTTTTAGGTAAATTACCCGAATAATTCCTATTTTTTCTTACTTTTTTTTCTTTCCTTAAATAAATTTCGAATTTTCAAATTTTCTCTATCTTTTTTTTTCAATTAATTGACTTATTTTAATTGGTTTCTTTGCTAAATTTTTATCTCATCGTTTGATTTTTTTTGTTTGTACAGAAAAATTAATGTCTAATTATAAATTAGGTAATTCTTTTTGAGAAGATATTTTGAATAGAGGTTCTTAATTGACACTTGTGTATGTTATGTGGAATGGAGAGTGACATTGCGGTAATCCGGAGGAAAGAGTTGATCCCCAGAGGATGATGTTCAGGTTTTGGATTTAAGTGGGCAGAGTGTGGAGAAGAGTTTCATTGGATTAGTTCTCTTGTCATATCAATTTTTAGCATCAAAAACAATGAGAAAAGCCTTATTCTTCCCTTCTTTTATTTCTGAATATTTTTATTTCGATAAATAGGCATAAATATCAAAAAAAAAAAAAACAAATGAATTTTGTGTCTTATTTTGATCATAACTTCGTAAACATTGATTTTACGAGGAAAATATAAGAGACAAAAAATGTAGATCGGAAAATTTTCTACAAAAAATGTTTCTTGAGATATTTCGCTTATAACGATAATTCTTGAGATATTCATAATTATTTGAATTTTGTTATTATCATTATTCCAAAGAAATGAAAAATTAAATTTTCAATTTTTGAAATTTCCCAGGCTTTTTAATAAAACAACCCATACTGCCCCGTGAGCAGTTTGTGAGAAAATTTTCAATCAATTTGAAGAAAATTAATTGATAATTATTCATTAGTTTTACAAAATTAAAATAGAAAAAAAAAATGAATGAGAATTGAATTTAAATTCATTAGCCTTTGAAAATTTATAATAAAAAAAATTGTGTCAAATTCACTATTTTGCATATGAAATGACGAAGAAATGGAAATCCATAGAGTGAAATAAGTAAGAAAAACAGGAGAAACGGTTGGCTTGGCTCAGCAAGGAAAACAATAAATCATTCGCCTAGTGGGGGTACATGTACAGGGTTATTTTCAAATGTAGAGTGGATTCAACGGTTGTGCCATCGAATCGCAGAATCCAACTACCCTTAAATAAGTTGATTCATCGCCAACGTACACTCTCTCCCATTCCCTTTTAACTTAATTCTCCTCTCTCCTCCACTTTTTGTAGAATCATACATTCTCGTGATATCCATGGTTGTTGATATTTTGCTAATTCCTAGGAGATTGCTCCAAGACTTTTCCCCCTTTTTATTGGAGGAATGGGGGTGAAAAAAAAATGTCTAGGGGTTCTGGGAAATTTGAGTGATGAAATATCGATGCAATTTCGTTTATCTTGTACATAAGTTGTCAATCGAGGAGATAATTTGATTATGTGAGGGATGAAAAGGGTGAATGAAATTCATACAAAAGTTTTTTTTTAAGATTTTTTTTTCTATCGTAATTTTTTGGATTTTTTTCAGATGAAAGATGCGAAATATTCAATTCTAGACTTTTCAATTCAATGATTTGAAAATATCTCAAAATCTAAGAGAGATAGAGAAATTTTCATGAAGATCTTCTTTGTAGATCTCACTCTGTTCTACAAAAAAGGTTTTCACACAAATTTCGCTATCTCTATTCAATTCCGAGATATTCCCAAAAAAAAGAAATCAGTTTCAAAGAAATATTGACATTTCACCAGTGAATTAATTATTTATTCACAAATAAATCCTTTATCATAAAGTTGATTGACAATGAATGATTGTATTGATTGTCAACTTTTTATTCGCCTCCCGATTGGTCGATGAATCGATCAATGATTTCCATGACTACGAGGATGTTATTTTCTTATTTGAATCAAACTACGCGCAGTTCACGTGTAGTTGGAGCCTTTTGTTTTGAACAAATCATCGGAAAACATGTTCCGGGCGTGCTAGACTCTGCGTTCCGCACCTCCCAAGCTCGAATCATCCGAAAAATCGATTGGAAAAGGCTAGAAGTCGCTATCTCCTCTGGTTTTCGGGAAAATTTAATTTTTTGAAATTTTCAAAACTTTGACTCCTCTTCTTGGCCTATCTATCATCGATAAACGGGTTTTGGCCTCTCACACTCTGGGTTCCGCACCTCCCAAGCTCGAATCATCCCAAAAATCGATTGGAGGAGGCTAGAAGTCGCTATCTCCTCTGGTTTTCGAGAAAATTTAATTTTTTGAAATTTTCAAAACTTTGACTCCTCTTCTTGGCCTATCTATCATCGATAAACGGGTTTTGGCCTCTCACACTCTGGGTTCCGCACCTCCCAAGCTCGAATCATCCCAAAAATCGATTGGAAAAGGCTAGAAGTCGCTATCTCCTCTGGTTTTCGGGAAAATTTAATTTTTTGAAATTTTCAAAACTTTGACTCCTCTTCTTGGCCTATCTATCATCGATAAACGGGTTTTGGCCTCTCACACTCTGGGTTCCGCACCTCCCAAGCTCGAATCATCCCAAAAATCGATTGGAAAAGGCTAGAAGTCGCTATCTCCTCTGGTTTTCGGGAAAATTTAATTTTTTGAAATTTTCAAAACTTTGACTCCTCTTCTTGGCCTATCTATCATCGATAAACGGGTTTTGGCCTCTCACACTCTGGGTTCCGCACCTCCCAAGCTCGAATCATCCCAAAAATCGATTGGAGGAGGCTAGAAGTCGCTATCTCCTCTGGTTTTCGAGAAAATTTAATTTTTTGAAATTTTCAAAACTTTGACTCCTCTTCTTGGCCTATCTATCATCGATAAACGGGTTTTGACCTCTCACACTCTGGGTTCCGCACCTCCCAAGCTCAAATCATCCGAAAAATCGATTGGAAAAGGCTAGAAGTCGCTATCTCCTCTGGTTTTCGGGAAAATTTAATTTTTTGAAATTTTCAAAACTTTGACTCCTCTTCTTGGCCTATCTATCATCGATAAACGGGTTTTGGCCTCTCACACTCTGGGTTCCGCACCTCCCAAGCTCGAATCATCCCAAAAATCGATTGGAAAAGGCTAGAAGTCGCTATCTCCTCTGGTTTTCGGGAAAATTTAATTTTTTGAAATTTTCAAAACTTTGACTCCTCTTCTTGGCCTATCTATCATCGATAAACGGGTTTTGGCCTCTCACACTCTGGGTTCCGCACCTCCCAAGCTCGAATCATCCCAAAAATCGATTGGAAAAGGCTAGAAGTCGCTATCTCCTCTGGTTTTCGGGAAAATTTAATTTTTTGAAATTTTCAAAACTTTGACTCCTCTTCTTGGCCTATCTATCATCGATAAACGGGTTTTGGCCTCTCACACTCTGGGTTCCGCACCTCCCAAGCTCAAATCATCCGAAAAATCGATTGGAAAAGGCTAGAAGTCGCTATCTCCTCTGGTTTTCGAGAAAATTTAATTTTTTGAAATTTTCAAAACTTTGACTCCTCTTCTTGGCCTATCTATCATCGATAAACGGGTTTTGACCTCTCACACTCTGGGTTCCGCACCTCCCAAGCTCAAATCATCCGAAAAATCGATTGGAAAAGGCTAGAAGTCGCTATCTCCTCTGGTTTTCGGGAAAATTTAATTTTTTGAAATTTTCAAAACTTTGACTCCTCTTCTTGGCCTATCTATCATCGATAAACGGGTTTTGGCCTCTCACACTCTGGGTTCCGCACCGCCCAAGCTCGAATCATCCCAAAAATCGATTGGAGGAGGCTAGAAGTCGCTATCTCCTCTGGTTTTCGAGAAAATTTAATTTTTTGAAATTTTCAAAACTTTGACTCCTCTTCTTGGCCTATCTATCATCGATAAACGGGTTTTGGCCTCTCACACTCTGGGTTCCGCACCTCCCAAGCTCGAATCATCCCAAAAATCGATTGGAGGAGGCTAGAAGTCGCTATCTCCTCTGGTTTTCGAGAAAATTTAATTTTTTGAAATTTTCAAAACTTTGACTCCTCTTCTTGGCCTATCTATCATCGATAAACGGGTTTTGGCCTCTCACACTCTGGGTTCCGCACCCCCCAAGCTCGAATCATCCCAAAAATCGATTGGAAAAGGCTAGAAGTCGCTATCTCCTCTGGTTTTCGGGAAAATTTAATTTTTTGAAATTTTCAAAACTTTGACTCCTCTTCTTGGCCTATCTATCATCGATAAACGGGTTTTGGCCTCTCACACTCTGGGTTCCGCACCTCCCAAGCTCGAATCATCCCAAAAATCGATTGGAGGAGGCTAGAAGTCGCTATCTCCTCTGGTTTTCGAGAAAATTTAATTTTTTGAAATTTTCAAAACTTTGACTCCTCTTCTTGGCCTATCTATCATCGATAAACGGGTTTTGGCCTCTCACACTCTGGGTTCCGCACCTCCCAAGCTCGAATCATCCCAAAAATCGATTGGAGGAGGCTAGAAGTCGCTATCTCCTCTGGTTTTCGAGAAAATTTAATTTTTTGAAATTTTCAAAACTTTGACTCCTCTTCTTGGCCTATCTATCATCGATAAACGGGTTTTGGCCTCTCACACTCTGGGTTCCGCACCTCCCAAGCTCGAATCATCCCAAAAATCGATTGGAGGAGGCTAGAAGTCGCTATCTCCTCTGGTTTTCGAGAAAATTTAATTTTTTGAAATTTTCAAAACTTTGACTCCTCTTCTTGGCCTATCTATCATCGATAAACGGGTTTTGGCCTCTCACACTCTGGGTTCCGCACCTCCCAAGCTCGAATCATCCCAAAAATCGATTGGAAAAGGCTAGAAGTCGCTATCTCCTCTGGTTTTCGGGAAAATTTAATTTTTTGAAATTTTCAAAACTTTGACTCCTCTTCTTGGCCTATCTATCATCGATAAACGGGTTTTGGCCTCTCACACTCTGGGTTCCGCACCTCCCAAGCTCGAATCATCCCAAAAATCGATTGGAAAAGGCTAGAAGTCGCTATCTCCTCTGGTTTTCGGGAAAATTTAATTTTTTGAAATTTTCAAAACTTTGACTCCTCTTCTTGGCCTATCTATCATCGATAAACGGGTTTTGGCCTCTCACACTCTGGGTTCCGCACCTCCCAAGCTCAAATCATCCGAAAAATCGATTGGAAAAGGCTAGAAGTCGCTATCTCCTCTGGTTTTCGAGAAAATTTAATTTTTTGAAATTTTCAAAACTTTGACTCCTCTTCTTGGCCTATCTATCATCGATAAACGGGTTTTGACCTCTCACACTCTGGGTTCCGCACCTCCCAAGCTCAAATCATCCGAAAAATCGATTGGAAAAGGCTAGAAGTCGCTATCTCCTCTGGTTTTCGGGAAAATTTAATTTTTTGAAATTTTCAAAACTTTGACTCCTCTTCTTGGCCTATCTATCATCGATAAACGGGTTTTGGCCTCTCACACTCTGGGTTCCGCACCGCCCAAGCTCGAATCATCCCAAAAATCGATTGGAGGAGGCTAGAAGTCGCTATCTCCTCTGGTTTTCGAGAAAATTTAATTTTTTGAAATTTTCAAAACTTTGACTCCTCTTCTTGGCCTATCTATCATCGATAAACGGGTTTTGGCCTCTCACACTCTGGGTTCCGCACCTCCCAAGCTCGAATCATCCCAAAAATCGATTGGAGGAGGCTAGAAGTCGCTATCTCCTCTGGTTTTCGAGAAAATTTAATTTTTTGAAATTTTCAAAACTTTGACTCCTCTTCTTGGCCTATCTATCATCGATAAACGGGTTTTGGCCTCTCACACTCTGGGTTCCGCACCCCCCAAGCTCGAATCATCCCAAAAATCGATTGGAAAAGGCTAGAAGTCGCTATCTCCTCTGGTTTTCGGGAAAATTTAATTTTTTGAAATTTTCAAAACTTTGACTCCTCTTCTTGGCCTATCTATCATCGATAAACGGGTTTTGGCCTCTCACACTCTGGGTTCCGCACCTCCCAAGCTCGAATCATCCCAAAAATCGATTGGAGGAGGCTAGAAGTCGCTATCTCCTCTGGTTTTCGAGAAAATTTAATTTTTTGAAATTTTCAAAACTTTGACTCCTCTTCTTGGCCTATCTATCATCGATAAACGGGTTTTGGCCTCTCACACTCTGGGTTCCGCACCTCCCAAGCTCGAATCATCCCAAAAATCGATTGGAGGAGGCTAGAAGTCGCTATCTCCTCTGGTTTTCGAGAAAATTTAATTTTTTGAAATTTTCAAAACTTTGACTCCTCTTCTTGGCCTATCTATCATCGATAAACGGGTTTTGACCTCTCACACTCTGGGTTCCGCACCCCCCAAGCTCAAATCATCCAAAAAATCGATTGGAAAAGGCTAGAAGTCGCTATCTCCTCTGGTTTTCGGGAAAATTTAATTTTTTGAAATTTTCAAAACTTTGACTCCTCTTCTTGGCCTATCTATCATCGATAAACGGGTTTTGACCTCTCACACTCTGGGTTCCGCACCCCCCAAGCTCAAATCATCCCAAAAATCGATTGGAGGAGGCTAGAAGTCGCTATCTCCTGTGGTTTTCGAGAAAATTTAATTTTTTGAAATTTTCAAAACTTTGACTCCTCTTCTTGGCCTATCTATCATCGATAAACGGGTTTTGGCCTCTCACACTCTGGGTTCCGCACCTCCCAAGCTCGAATCATCCCAAAAATCGATTGGAGGAGGCTAGAAGTCGCTATCTCCTCTGGTTTTCGAGAAAATTTAATTTTTTGAAATTTTCAAAACTTTGACTCCTCTTCTTGGCCTATCTATCATCGATAAACGGGTTTTGACCTCTCACACTCTGGGTTCCGCACCCCCCAAGCTCGAATCATCCCAAAAATCGATTGGAGGAGGCTAGAAGTCGCTATCTCCTGTGGTTTTCGAGAAAATTTAATTTTTTGAAATTTTCAAAACTTTGACTCCTCTTCTTGGCCTATCTATCATCGATAAACGGGTTTTGGCCTCTCACACTCTGGGTTCCGCACCTCCCAAGCTCGAATCATCCCAAAAATCGATTGGAGGAGGCTAGAAGTCGCTATCTCCTCTGGTTTTCGAGAAAATTTAATTTTTTGAAATTTTCAAAACTTTGACTCCTCTTCTTGGCCTATCTATCATCGATAAACGGGTTTTGGCCTCTCACACTCTGGGTTCTGCACCTCCCAAGCTCGAATCATCCCAAAAATCGATTGGAGGAGGCTAGAAGTCGCTATCTCTTCTGGTTTTCGAGAAAATTTAATTTTTTGAAATTTTCAAAACTTTGACTCCTCTTCTTGGCCTATCTATCATCGATAAACGGGTTTTGGCCTCTCACACTCTGGGTTCCGCACCTCCCAAGCTCGAATCATCCCAAAAATCGATTGGAGGAGGCTAGAAGTCGCTATCTCCTCTGGTTTTCGAGAAAATTTAATTTTTTGAAATTTTCAAAACTTTGACTCCTCTTCTTGGCCTATCTATCATCGATAAACGGGTTTTGACCTCTCACACTCTGGGTTCCGCACCCCCCAAGCTCAAATCATCCAAAAAATCGATTGGAAAAGGCTAGAAGTCGCTATCTCCTCTGGTTTTCGGGAAAATTTAATTTTTTGAAATTTTCAAAACTTTGACTCCTCTTCTTGGCCTATCTATCATCGATAAACGGGTTTTGACCTCTCACACTCTGGGTTCCGCACCCCCCAAGCTCGAATCATCCCAAAAATCGATTGGAGGAGGCTAGAAGTCGCTATCTCCTGTGGTTTTCGAGAAAATTTAATTTTTTGAAATTTTCAAAACTTTGACTCCTCTTCTTGGCCTATCTATCATCGATAAACGGGTTTTGGCCTCTCACACTCTGGGTTCCGCACCTCTCAAGCTCGAATCATCCCAAAAATCGATTGGAGGAGGCTAGAAGTCGCTATCTCCTCTGGTTTTCGAGAAAATTTAATTTTTTGAAATTTTCAAAACTTTGACTCCTCTTCTTGGCCTATCTATCATCGATAAACGGGTTTTGACCTCTCACACTCTGGGTTCCGCACCTCCCAAGCTCAAATCATCCGAAAAATCGATTGGAAAAGGCTAGAAGTCGCTATCTCCTCTGGTTTTCGGGAAAATTTAATTTTTTGAAATTTTCAAAACTTTGACTCCTCTTCTTGGCCGATCTATCATCGATAAACGGGTTTTGACCTCTCACACTCTGGGTTCCGCACCCCCCAAGCTCAAATCATCCGAAAAATCGATTGGAAAAGGCTAGAAGTCGCTATCTCCTCTGGTTTTCGGGAAAATTTAATTTTTTGAAATTTTCAAAACTTTGACTCCTCTTCTTGGCCTATCTATCATCGATAAACGGGTTTTGGCCTCTCACACTCTGGGTTCCGTACCCCCCAAGCTCGAATCATCCCAAAAATCGATTGGAGGAGGCTAGAAGTCGCTATCTCCTCTGGTTTTCGAGAAAATTTAATTTTTTGAAATTTTCAAAACTTTGACTCCTCTTCTTGGCCTATCTATCATCGATAAACGGGTTTTGACCTCTCACACTCTGGGTTCCGCACCCCCCAAGCTCAAATCATCCGAAAAATCGATTGGAGGAGGCTAGAAGTCGCTATCTCCTCTGGTTTTCGGGAAAATTTAATTTTTTGAAATTTTCAAAACTTTGACTCCTCTTCTTGGCCTATCTATCATCGATAAACGGGTTTTGGCCTCTCACACTCTGGGTTCCGCACCCCCCAAGCTCAAATCATCCGAAAAATCGATTGGAAAAGGCTAGAAGTCGCTATCTCCTCTGGTTTTCGGGAAAATTTAATTTTTTGAAATTTTCAAAACTTTGACTCCTCTTCTTGGCCTATCCTCACCGATAAACGGGTTTTGGCCTCTCACACTCTGGGTTCCGCACCGCCCAAGCTCGAATCATCCCAAAAATCGATTGGAGGAGGCTAGAAGTCGCTATCTCCTCTGGTTTTCGAGAAAATTTAATTTTTTGAAATTTTCAAAACTTTGACTCCTCTTCTTGGCCTATCTATCATCGATAAACGGGTTTTGACCTCTCACACTCTGGGTTCCGCACCCCCCAAGCTCAAATCATCCGAAAAATCGATTGGAGGAGGCTAGAAGTCGCTATCTCCTCTGGTTTTCGGGAAAATTTAATTTTTTGAAATTTTCAAAACTTTGACTCCTCTTCTTGGCCTATCTATCATCGATAAACGGGTTTTGGCCTCTCACACTCTGGGTTCCGCACCCCCCAAGCTCAAATCATCCGAAAAATCGATTGGAAAAGGCTAGAAGTCGCTATCTCCTCTGGTTTTCGGGAAAATTTAATTTTTTGAAATTTTCAAAACTTTGACTCCTCTTCTTGGCCTATCTATCATCGATAAACGGGTTTTGACCTCTCACACTCTGGGTTCCGCACCGCCCAAGCTCGAATCATCCCAAAAATCGATTGGAGGAGGCTAGAAGTCGCTATCTCCTCTGGTTTTCGGGAAAATTTAATTTTTTGGAATTTTCAAAACTTTGACTCCTCTTCTTGGCCTATCCTCACCGATAAACGGGTTTTGGCCTCTCACACTCTGGGTTCCGCACCGCCCAAGCTCGAATCATCCCAAAAATCGATTGGAGGAGGCTAGAAGTCGCTATCTCCTCTGGTTTTCGGGAAAATTTAATTTTTTGAAATTTTCAAAACTTTGACTCCTCTTCTTGGCCTATCTATCATCGATAAACGGGTTTTGGCCTCTCACACTCTGGGTTCCGCACCTCCCAAGCTCGAATCATCCCAAAAATCGATTGGAAAAGGCTAGAAGTCGCTATCTCCTCTGGTTTTCGGGAAAATTTAATTTTTTGAAATTTTCAAAACTTTGACTCCTCTTCTTGGCCTATCTATCATCGATAAACGGGTTTTGGCCTCTCACACTCTGGGTTCCGCACCTCCCAAGCTCGAATCATCCCAAAAATCGATTGGAGGAGGCTAGAAGTCGCTATCTCCTCTGGTTTTCGAGAAAATTTAATTTTTTGAAATTTTCAAAACTTTGACTCCTCTTCTTGGCCTATCTATCATCGATAAACGGGTTTTGGCCTCTCACACTCTGGGTTCCGCACCTCCCAAGCTCGAATCATCCCAAAAATCGATTGGAGGAGGCTAGAAGTCGCTATCTCCTCTGGTTTTCGAGAAAATTTAATTTTTTGAAATTTTCAAAACTTTGACTCCTCTTCTTGGCCTATCTATCATCGATAAACGGGTTTTGGCCTCTCACACTCTGGGTTCCGCACCCCCCAAGCTCGAATCATCCCAAAAATCGATTGGAAAAGGCTAGAAGTCGCTATCTCCTCTGGTTTTCGGGAAAATTTAATTTTTTGAAATTTTCAAAACTTTGACTCCTCTTCTTGGCCTATCTATCATCGATAAACGGGTTTTGACCTCTCACACTCTGGGTTCCGCACCCCCCAAGCTCGAATCATCCCAAAAATCGATTGGAAAAGGCTAGAAGTCGCTATCTCCTCTGGTTTTCGGGAAAATTTAATTTTTTGAAATTTTCAAAACTTTGACTCCTCTTCTTGGCCTATCTATCATCGATAAACGGGTTTTGGCCTCTCACACTCTGGGTTCCGCACCTCCCAAGCTCGAATCATCCCAAAAATCGATTGGAGGAGGCTAGAAGTCGCTATCTCCTCTGGTTTTCGGGAAAATTTAATTTTTTGAAATTTTCAAAACTTTGACTCCTCTTCTTGGCCTATCTATCATCGATAAACGGGTTTTGGCCTCTCACACTCTGGGTTCCGCACCCCCCAAGCTCGAATCATCCCAAAAATCGATTGGAAAAGGCTAGAAGTCGCTATCTCCTCTGGTTTTCGGGAAAATTTAATTTTTTGAAATTTTCAAAACTTTGACTCCTCTTCTTGGCCTATCTATCATCGATAAACGGGTTTTGGCCTCTCACACTCTGGGTTCCGCACCTCCCAAGCTCGAATCATCCCAAAAATCGATTGGAGGAGGCTAGAAGTCGCTATCTCCTCTGGTTTTCGAGAAAATTTAATTTTTTGAAATTTTCAAAACTTTGACTCCTCTTCTTGGCCTATCTATCATCGATAAACGGGTTTTGGCCTCTCACACTCTGGGTTCCGCACCTCCCAAGCTCGAATCATCCCAAAAATCGATTGGAGGAGGCTAGAAGTCGCTATCTCCTCTGGTTTTCGAGAAAATTTAATTTTTTGAAATTTTCAAAACTTTGACTCCTCTTCTTGGCCTATCTATCATCGATAAACGGGTTTTGGCCTCTCACACTCTGGGTTCCGCACCCCCCAAGCTCGAATCATCCCAAAAATCGATTGGAAAAGGCTAGAAGTCGCTATCTCCTCTGGTTTTCGGGAAAATTTAATTTTTTGAAATTTTCAAAACTTTGACTCCTCTTCTTGGCCTATCTATCATCGATAAACGGGTTTTGACCTCTCACACTCTGGGTTCCGCACCCCCCAAGCTCGAATCATCCCAAAAATCGATTGGAGGAGGCTAGAAGTCGCTATCTCCTCTGGTTTTCGGGAAAATTTAATTTTTTGAAATTTTCAAAACTTTGACTCCTCTTCTTGGCCTATCTATCATCGATAAACGGGTTTTGGCCTCTCACACTCTGGGTTCCGCACCTCCCAAGCTCGAATCATCCCAAAAATCGATTGGAAAAGGCTAGAAGTCGCTATCTCCTCTGGTTTTCGGGAAAATTTAATTTTTTGAAATTTTCAAAACTTTGACTCCTCTTCTTGGCCTATCTATCATCGATAAACGGGTTTTGGCCTCTCACACTCTGGGTTCCGCACCTCCCAAGCTCGAATCATCCCAAAAATCGATTGGAGGAGGCTAGAAGTCGCTATCTCCTCTGGTTTTCGAGAAAATTTAATTTTTTGAAATTTTCAAAACTTTGACTCCTCTTCTTGGCCTATCTATCATCGATAAACGGGTTTTGGCCTCTCACACTCTGGGTTCCGCACCTCCCAAGCTCGAATCATCCCAAAAATCGATTGGAGGAGGCTAGAAGTCGCTATCTCCTCTGGTTTTCGAGAAAATTTAATTTTTTGAAATTTTCAAAACTTTGACTCCTCTTCTTGGCCTATCTATCATCGATAAACGGGTTTTGGCCTCTCACACTCCGGGTTCCGCACCCCCCAAGCTCGAATCATCCCAAAAATCGATTGGAAAAGGCTAGAAGTCGCTATCTCCTCTGGTTTTCGGGAAAATTTAATTTTTTGAAATTTTCAAAACTTTGACTCCTCTTCTTGGCCTATCTATCATCGATAAACGGGTTTTGACCTCTCACACTCTGGGTTCCGCACCCCCCAAGCTCGAATCATCCCAAAAATCGATTGGAGGAGGCTAGAAGTCGCTATCTCCTGTGGTTTTCGAGAAAATTTAATTTTTTGAAATTTTCAAAACTTTGACTCCTCTTCTTGGCCTATCTATCATCGATAAACGGGTTTTGGCCTCTCACACTCTGGGTTCCGCACCTCTCAAGCTCGAATCATCCCAAAAATCGATTGGAGGAGGCTAGAAGTCGCTATCTCCTCTGGTTTTCGAGAAAATTTAATTTTTTGAAATTTTCAAAACTTTGACTCCTCTTCTTGGCCTATCTATCATCGATAAACGGGTTTTGACCTCTCACACTCTGGGTTCCGCACCTCCCAAGCTCAAATCATCCGAAAAATCGATTGGAAAAGGCTAGAAGTCGCTATCTCCTCTGGTTTTCGGGAAAATTTAATTTTTTGAAATTTTCAAAACTTTGACTCCTCTTCTTGGCCGATCTATCATCGATAAACGGGTTTTGACCTCTCACACTCTGGGTTCCGCACCCCCCAAGCTCAAATCATCCGAAAAATCGATTGGAAAAGGCTAGAAGTCGCTATCTCCTCTGGTTTTCGGGAAAATTTAATTTTTTGAAATTTTCAAAACTTTGACTCCTCTTCTTGGCCTATCTATCATCGATAAACGGGTTTTGGCCTCTCACACTCTGGGTTCCGTACCCCCCAAGCTCGAATCATCCCAAAAATCGATTGGAGGAGGCTAGAAGTCGCTATCTCCTCTGGTTTTCGGGAAAATTTAATTTTTTGGAATTTTCAAAACTTTGACTCCTCTTCTTGGCCTATCCTCACCGATAAACGGGTTTTGGCCTCTCACACTCTGGGTTCCGCACCGCCCAAGCTCGAATCATCCCAAAAATCGATTGGAGGAGGCTAGAAGTCGCTATCTCCTCTGGTTTTCGGGAAAATTTAATTTTTTGAAATTTTCAAAACTTTGACTCCTCTTCTTGGCCTGTCTATCATCGATAAACGGGTTTTGACCTCTCACACTCTGGGTTCCGCACCCCCCAAACTCAAATCATCTCGGAAATCGATTGGAAAAGACTAGAAGTCGCTATCCAAAAACGGATTTCTGGCATTGACTATTCGGTCGTCGCGCGCGACAACGCACATGATGTCCTAGTAATAATAATAATAACAATAATATTTTTCACATTTGAATTGCATCAATTTACAAGATTAACAGTGAAAAATATTGTTGAGTAGTTCAAGATTTATTTATTGGAGTAGAATTCTATTTTTTTTTTCATTTTTTACTGCACAACTTCCTCGAAGTTATCATTCTCCTCGGTTTGTTTTCCATTATTATTCCTTTCCGGATACTTGTGAACAGCTCAAAGATATTTGTTTAGAGACCTGTCATCACTCTAGTGTCTCTCCAATGGAGTGAGCGAAAGGGGGCAGAGAAATGAGTCAATGATTTTTTTTTTATTTTTTTCTTTATTATCGTCAGTATAATCATTATTCTTCTCAGTTATAACCACTGGCCAACACCAGGATGTCGATTATCGACGGTTTTTGCGCTGAAACCGATTCACCGGTGAATTTTTTACGGCTCACTGTAATTAGCTTTCGTCTGGAGTTGAAAAAAGAAAAAACTAAAAATTTACAATGAAATTGAAGAAATTATTTTTTATCATAGAATATTAAATTTCCTTATTTTTTAAATTATTGAATACATGGGGCAAAATGGGTTGTCTCATTGGAATTGTCTCAAATTCAGGAAAATAAACCCATTTTGCCCCTTTGGATTTCGAAAGAATAAAAAAAAAACAACTTTGAGGCAACAAAATTTTTTTTTTCAATTTCTTATAAATTTATGGGGCAGAATGGGTTTAATTCTATTGACGAAAATTGTAAAATTTTGCTGGTTATCAGATGAGAAAGTCCATTTTCATTCATATTTAGAAGAACGACCAATTAAACTGAAAAATGATTTTTTTAATTTTTTAGATTTTCCAAAAAAAAAAACTGGAAAATTGGAAAATTCGTTTTCTCAGCTTTAAGACTCGTCTTTGTCGTACCAGAAAGAGTGAGAGGGTGTGGGGTAGGGGTGGCCAGTGTCTCGGGGGGCGGTCATATATCATCCACCCTCACCCCCTTACTTCCCACCCCCTCGTCGTTGCGTTTCTAGTAACCCTGGAAAGGGGGGAAAGGGCAAAAAATCTTACGGAGCAAAAACTATCATCAGTGCTCGGTAAAGCGAGCTGAACGTGCGCTTCGTGTGCCTGTATATACCCCTTCCTCTATTCTCGTCTCTTTCCTTCATTTTGGCTATCTCATTCCTTATTATGTAACGATATCTAATGCTGTAAGAATGCAAAAATTGATGAATTTCATGGAAATGATAGATGGGGCAAAATGGGTGATGCCATTCAATAGCCAGGGAAATTTCAGCTGGAAATATCAATATGACGACCCATTTTGCCCGATTATCTTCGGAGATATTCGCAATTTTAGGTTCTCATAGATAATCTAAAAATCGAGATATCTCGAAAACTATTGGGGTTAAATCAGTCGTCATATTGACTTTTCCAGCGCAAATTTTCCTGCCTCTCATTTGGAAAATGGAAAAATTTAATCTATTTGATTTTTAATTTTAATTTTCATTATTAACAAATTTATAATTTAGTAGTTTTTTTTTTTTTTTCAAAATTGATTCAATTCTTTTCTGAGTTCAATGACTCTGATAAATAAAAATTACTCCTCACGTGACTGTAGCTAGTTTCACGCGCCAATGGATCGATTTCACACGGATTCCATTTTTTTATTTTGTATTTACTACAATTTTATCCTTCTATTTTGTCAGAGTACGTGTTACATATAAAATTCATTATTTTTCCCCTTTGTAATACTTTTTTCACTTGGACTCTACACTTTAACCACAATTGCATTCGAAAATATTTAAATAAATTTTTCAATAATTCATTCACAATTTTCATCATCGTAATAACTCGAATTTTACATTTTCGTTAAGGGAGCACTCCTCCTATCTACCACGTACTTTTTCCGGAGTTTTTTTGACGCAAGTTGTTTTGCAGAAGTTTTTTACACATGTACCCTTCGTTAATTGTGCAAATATCTCGAGAATGAGTAATTCTAGGAGAAAATATTAAGAAACCTTTTTTAAAGCTGATGAAATTTCCATAAAAAAGTTTAATTTGACATTTTTTCTTGGAGTCACTCATTATCCAGATAATTCTATAAATGAGACATGAAAAATTGATCATTAATGAAATCTCAAAAAATCTGAACATCTTCGAAAAATTCCATTTCTATAATTTTTTTTAATTATTTAAATCAACTGATGGAAGTTTATTTCACAGTAAAATAAAAGATTCCCCTCCCCCCCCCCCCCCCCCCCCACCACCCTCTCATTCATTTTCCAATTTTTTCTCCCTATTTTCATTGGCTTTTATCCTCTTCTCAACATTTTTTTCCCTCTCCCATTGACACTAGACTTCCGTTACACGTATACCTTCTCTCTATCCCTTTCACTCACAATCCTATAAATCTTGTGTTTTGGCCTTTTAATATCATCCAAAAGCCTTGATTTACCGCCTTCTAACGTGCATCCGAATTCCCCAAGATTTTGTCCCTCTCTCGTTGAATGAAAAAGATGAGAAAATAGGAAAATAAAGAGGGAATTTTGTACATCTTCCATCCCCCCGACCCTTTGAGCATGGGTCTGGTGACATTTGTCTTGGGTTTTACCACCAGTAGAGGGATGAAAATACCCTGTGGTTTGCTTTGATTTAACACTTTGCCACTAAATATTTGAGTGGAAAATCTCTTGACTTGTGGTCGGGACTCAAAAAAGTTACTTCTTCACATCAAAAAAATACTTTTACTGAACGTGGGGCAGAATGGGTAGCACTATTAAATAGCCAGGAAAATTGTCGATTTTATTTACTACAGATAAACCCATTTTGCCCCATTATTTCTCGAGATATTTCCAAAATTGAATTTTGGTTGATATCTTTAGTAATAATGGAGCAAAATAGGTTTATCTGTAGTGAATAAAATCGAAAATTTTTCTGGATATCTAATGTCATAATCCAATTTGCCCCATGTTCAATAATTTTCAGGTAATTCATCTCTGAGTAAAAGAAAAAAATTATCTCAATTTTGAATGTGTAAATGGAAAAAATTTCTCTTGTATTCAGAATTCTCCCAATACATAAAATTAAACAGTATGTCTCTGGGGAGTAATAATGGCTGACGACTGGTATCCAAGTGAAAGGAGACAATTTGCGTTGTACGAGGAAAAATTCCACGACAAAAGTTAAACAAAAGCTGGTAATAAAATCGTAGAGGGGTGGGGGGGGGGGGGAGGAATGAGAAAAAAAAATGAGTGAGAATGTAAGAAAAAAAAATACTCCAATGGTTTTCTGTGTAATAAGGGGACCCAGTGGTCACTGTTGAATACGTTGATCACTCCCACCTTACGACCCTCCCTATTTTCAGTTTTTACCCTTTGGTGAGAGGATTCTCTGTTCGCTGTATTTGAACAAGCTTCATAATTAATACGTATTCTCTATTTTTCTCGTATACTGAAGGGAAATGGATACTTTCAAATATGTCCAGTGTCTATTTATTAGTATTTGTTGAAGCATATAATGGTCCGGGGCTGTTGGTACGTCATGGAGATGAGTGGAAGGTCTGGGGAATACATGAGAATAAATTTATAACGACTTTTCTAGGGATTTTTTTTCCGAAAAATTGAAAAATTTGTTGAGTTTTGTTTTTGTTAATTGTGGATTTATCGAGGTAATGAGGAATTTTTGGAGAAAATGTTAAAAGATCTTTTTTGTAGAGGATAAAATTTTAGACAAAAAATAGCTATGACATTTTCTCCTCCAATCACCCGTTATAGAGCTAATTCTGTATTTAACATTTTGATTTTAAATGAATTTTAATTTTTCGTTTGTGATAATTGTGGATTCACTTATCTAGGTAATGAGGTGTTTTAGGAGGAAATGTCAAGAGCGAGGGGCCATTCATTTGGAGATCCAGTGACACAGTGATTGCTGGTTTCAGGGAGATTTCGATGATTTCATGCAATCATTGATATCATGGCATTTTTTATAATTTCATGATTACTTTTCGATTTCAAGTGATTTCAAATTTTCGATTTCACCTATTTAATGGAGGAGGAGGGGATGGAGTAGGGGTAGTGCGGATAGAATCCGGAGGGAAAGAAATGCATCATATTTATGTAAAAAGGCTCAAACATGAGAGTCATTACAAGGGGGGTGAATGAAGGGATGAAACCATGAGGGTGAAGCGATGAAAATCAAATAATTTCTCTTCAATTCATTTGATAAGATATATCTATTTATTTCATATAGAATTAGAGACTTAAATCGAACACGACGGGTCAAATCTCAAAATCGGAATTTTTTCAATTTTCGAGGAAAGTGAAAGCCCTCCTTGGACTGTCGCTTCACAGAGACTATCAGTACTCCACTTTAAATGACTTTGTAAAACAGACATGAATTAATTTTTCAAAATATTTTTTTTCATTTTTTTTTATGATGAAAAATACCTGAGTAGAGAATGTCCTCCTTTAAGGACATTATCTGTAGTATCTGAGGAACATGTGGGGCCTGGGGGGGGGGGGGTATAAAGGGGACAAGCAAAAACGTTCCGCCCCTTCGTGGTACGTGAAAAATGATGCACAACCCCCAGATTCCCTCCAGTATTCCTCAACCACCCCCTCACCACTCCTTTTCTCCTCTTTGGCTTCTCATCTATACAGTGGTAACGTCACTCTTTAACTATCTCCAAATGCCCCTTAGGAGAGGTGATTTCTGGGTCACGTGTGTGATCATTCTTCTGATTGTCTGTCATACGATGGAAAAGCTATTATTCATCTCGATAAAACATTTCTCATTGTTTTTTTATCTGTCCAATTCTTCACAACTCTCAAATTCTCATAATTTTTACAAAAACTCAATTTTCGGAAAAAAAACTATGTAAAAGAAAAATTCAAAATTACCGCCATTAGATAGCCAGGAAAATTCCTGTTTCCATTCACTACATTTGAATCCAATTTGCCTCCATTATTCACTCTGAGAATGTTTTTCGCTGTTTATTAACCTTTTTATTATTTATTCTTGTTACAGAACTGGAAGAAATGCTCCAATGTCCATCAACAATGGACAACTCCTCTGTGAACTGCACAAGGGCTTTCTCTATCCTACCGCAACATCCAGTGAATTGTAAGTAACCCATCAATCCATCAATGTATGAATTATTGACACTCCTCTAGTACCTGATAACTCTAGTATTCTTCAATAAATATTGAACCTAATGAATTACCCGAAAAACTCTGGTCAAATTGTCCAAGTGCAAATGATATTTTCTATCCTTCACTCGTGATTAAAAATCATTAAAATGGTAAAATGGGAAGTATTTTTAATTAAATTATAAGGGATTCGTGGGTGATGACATTAGTATCAGTTATTGGTAAATTTTCTTATTCCTCATGCCCAATTTACTGACTCTCGTATTCAAGAGCAACACAACATGTCAATATTTCAATCAATATATTTTTAGAATAATTGATTAATGATAACAACAATTATCTGTTTATTTATCATTCGCAATAGGATCTAATGTCATTATTATTTTGATTAATCTCTAATATCGATGTATCAAGTGATTTTTTTTTTACCTGTCATAAAGTGGCTCCAAGGGGTGTCAGTTACTGGCACATAGAGTTTAAAACTCTTTTCTGAGGGTCATAAACTGGAGCATACAGGAAGTCTTCATCCAAGTGTACATTAATTCATTAAAAAAAAAAGTACAAAAATTTTTGTATTTTTCGAGTCATATTAATTTCCATTCAACTACAACGTGTGCAAGCCAATGGAGGAGAAAGGGGGGTAACTTGCTAATTTGAATTTTCCCCTGTTTGCCGTGTTGCAACAAGAAATGGCATCGTGAGTTGAAGCTTGTCATTATTTGCCTAACGATTGAATAATATCAACGGATATTGTGGAGCGAAAAATTGAAGAAAAATTTGGGAAAAAAGGTATTCGTTCATTTTTTTTAAAGGGGTGGGTATTTGGGAGGTGGGGCAAAATGGGTGGGGAAATTTTTATTTGGAAAGTTACCATGACAAGCCATTTTGCCCCATCAGTTTTCCAGTTTCAGTGAAAATCAGATTTTTATCGAATTTTTATTCTGCTCATATCATTCATAAACGATGGGGCAAAATGGGTTTATCAGTAGCACACGAAATTTGAAATTTTATTGGTTATCTCATCGAACCTAGATCATCTTCTTTGGATCAATCAGAAAAATTATCATTTTTTAAAAACAATATATGAATAATTTTTGCAATTTTTTAATTTTTTTTTTCAAAGTCATATCTCTGAGAATAATTGATCGTGTTGAATGATTTGAATTTCATTTTTGAGATTATTTCGTGACGTTTTCAGAGCACTACAATTGAATGTTTCTATTTCGATTAGTCCATTAGAAAAAAAATATTAAAAAATGAGAGAAAAGATTTTTCATGAAGAAAGTGTTTTCGTGCGAATGAAAAATAGCTAAAGAATTTTCTTATGCAAAGAAAAAATGATGTTTTTCCGATTGAATTAAATAGGGTGACACATTGGGGTGAGGTTGAGAGTCAAGTTGACTCGGTATCTTAGTCAGATAGTGGACAATAGCTTAGCATAATGGTCAGGATGAGGGGGTTTAGCATGGCATTGGCCCCCGGGGGTGTGTGCTTGACATTTTCGGGTATCCATCACCATGAAAAAAGTACTGAGCATGAGTATATGTATATATCCAGGGTCTGAATACTGCAGGACTGGGGTCACGCAGCGTCTTACATCATTGAACATAAATGTAAAACAGTGTTCAAGACATTTTACATCTGAGTAATCATTTTTCTCTCAAATTTTCAATTTATCCCCCTCAATTTCCCTCATTAAAATCCAAAGTTGAAGAGATGGGGCAAAACGGAGTGGACCATTGAATAGTTAGGAAAATTCCCGATTTGGTTCACTACAGATAAACCCATTTTGCCCCATTATTTTCGACAATACAGTGAAAATAGTTTTTCCCCGAAAAAAAAACTTTTTTCAATTAAATTAATTCCCTCATATCTTCGTAAATAATGGGGCAAAATGGGTTCAATTGTAGTGAACCAAATGGGAAATTTTGTTGTGAAATTATTTTCGATTACAAGAGAAAAATTGATTTTAAAAATTTGCAACATTCGTTGGGATTCTCATGTGTACGCAAGAATGGAGAGAGTGGTAGTTTTGGGTGGATGGTAGATACCCGAGGCAAGAAATTTCTAATTTACGGTATAATTAAGGGGGTAGCTAGTAAAAACAGTTGATTCTAAACGTTAACTCGAATAAATTTACAAATTCGTTTGTTATCTTTTGAACTGAATAATTCAATTTTGATTTTTTATGCGAAAATAATGTAAATGACTTTTTCTCGTTGATATATTCACAAGAATAATGGGGCAAAATGGGTTACTCTATAGTAAATGAAATCGGAAATTTTCCTGACTTTCTACTGGATAAATTTCTTTTTCTTCAACTCATCAAATTCCAGAGATATTCCAAAAAAATGAAAATGTAAAAATTTTTGTTTCAGATATACAATTGTAACGGGAGAAGAGTGGCGTAAATTAAATGAATTCTATGAGTCGGATTACGAAATTAAGATTATGAATTTAGGAACGGATGATGCTGAATTAAAGACGAATCCTGGTGAGTTCAAACGATTTAAATTGATCTATAAAAATCAGAAGATTTGTTTTTTTTTTTTTTTTTCAAATAAATTCTTCTGCTATTAAACATTTTAGAAGGAAATGTCAAAAGACACTTTTCATCGGAAATTTTCTAATCAACAAAAAAGATCTGTTGACATTTTTTCCTACAACCTCTCATTATCGATATAGATGCATAAATATCAAAAATTACAAAATATCATCACCTACATTTTTTACATCCACTTAAAAATACAATTATCTCGGAAACAAATGATGTGAGGAAAAAATGTCAAAAGACCTTTTTTGTAGTTCATAAAATTTAAAAAAAAAATGTCTTTTCACATTTTCTCCTACAACCTCCCATTCCTCCTATAAATCGGCATTAACAAAAACTTGAAATGATCAATTTCCTGATTTTTCTTTCCTCCTCGAATTTTGGACATAAATTCGACAAATTTTCTTCAGAGGCATCAAATCGATTCACAATTCGATTAATACCCTCGATTAATACTCCCCTCATATGACTGAGGACCAGTTATTCGATTCTATTGACGATTAATTTTCCCCAAACATTTTGTATTTGTCATTTATGTAAATTCACTCACGAACGGAAAAGGGACAACTCTCCCTGTGCGGGCGGGGGGAGGAGGGGATTTAATGTCTTCATACACACGCCCACAGTACAGTTGCTAATCCGTCGAGGCTCCAATGCATGATGTACAGAAATTACCCTAAAGACAAAAGCCCTGAGATGCGACAAAATGAAAAGAAAAGAGAAAAAAAAAACTCAACAACTTGAGAGAATAAGAGGGAATAATGCACGAGGACATTAGCTCCTTATTTACATAAATCCATCCCATCATCTTCACTGAAGTGTGCTTATAATTAAGACGCATCCAGTGAAATTAACTTGAGGGGTAAAAAATGGAGGTTTAAATGATACTGTTGATGACTTTCGTAATTTTCAGAGGATCGAAAAAAAACTCTTCTCTTTTTTTGGCTATTTACGGGTGTTGAAAAATAGATGGGGCAAAATGGGATGCGCTATTAGATAGACAGGGAAATTACCGATTTTATACACTACTGAGAAACCCATTTTGCCCCATTATTTCGTGAGTTACAGCGAAAAATATATTCAATTCTTTAAAAAAAAAAAAAATCGTCAATAATTTGAGGGAAAATTAAAAAAATCGGAAATTATTGATTCATCCATCGACCAATCGGAAGGCAAATAAAAAGTTGACATTCAATACAATCATTCATTGTCAATTAACTTAATGATGAAGGAACGTTAGACGACATTTTCTGTATCAAATCTTCCGCTCTAAATTTTACATCTCTTACCCTTTTCCCGTGAAATCAATATTTAATAATGTATGAACAAACTAAAATGAAATAACTAAAACGTCAAGTATAATTATCGAAAAAATGAACAAATTTCAAATGATGCTCCTCCATTTTGTCAACTCAAGTTGATAAACAGGCAAATTGCCTGTTCAAAGAGACAAAATGTTCACGAAAGAGTGAAAAGAAATTGAGAAATTGTGTCAAGTCGATTCTCTAAACATCCCATTGTCTTGTCCATCTCTTTGAATATATATATATTTTTTTTCTTCTCTTTTTACATTTTTATTTTCACTCTCTTCTCTTTCCTCTTTCTTTTCCTCTTCTTTTTTTAACGTAACATTTGTCAAGGCACTTTGGATTCAACAATCCCTGCCAGGGCGGTCTCAAATGCCCATTTGAATTGCTAAGATATATACTCATTCACTCTCTCTCACTTACTTGTACTTTCTCTTCATTTTTCGTTCTGTTTTAAACGTTTGTCTGACTCTGATATACCATCATCAAGTATTGAGGACCAAACAAGAAAGAAATGGAGATTTTTTTCGTGGGGGGGGGGGGGGGAGAAAGAGAAGAAAGATTGGGAGACAGTGGGGCAAAATGGGTACCATTGGATATCCCGAAAAATTTCTGATTTGGTTCACTACAGATAAACCCATTTTGCCCCATTATTTTCGAGAATACAATGAAAATAGTTTTTCACTGGAAAAATAAATTATTTTTTTAATTAAATTAAATTCCTCATATCTTCGTAAGTAATGGGGCAAAATGGGTTCAATTGTAATGAACGAAAACCGCAATTTTCCTGGCTATTCATTGCCGCCCATTTTGCCCCTATGTCTCTCTTAGTATTGGCTGAGAATTGAGATTAGTTGATAGGAATTTTTTCTTTTCTTTTTCTGATGAAATAGTATAGCTGTTAGGTGAGTGACGTTTAGATGGGGTAAAATGGGAGGGGGAATTTTGGTGACGAAAAATCAGGGGTTGTTCATGGTGACTGATATGCCATTGGACTAACGAGGAATGACTTAGTTCTTCCCTTCGGGCCTCCCCCCCCCCTTTTCTCCTCCCAATCTGTGATCCACCCCCGACATTTGTGTCTCAGATGTGGAAGTGAGCAGTTTGGCCACATTAAGGCTATGTCCAAGGCCTACGTATCAATCAAGTGACCCTGTACAACTCACCCCACTTCTGGGTACACTTGTCTACTGAATGTTATGCCCATCTGAACTGTGGAAAATTTTTGGAAGACTGAGAGAATCAAATTAACGAAAATTACCTTTTTTCCGAAAATGTATTCTTTTGATAAATATTTTTTTTTTTTTTTTCATGGGGAAAAAATAAATGAGATGCAACAGGGGTTGTTTTATGATATGACCCGTTCTGCCCCGAGGAAGTTTTAGATAAAAAAAAATCACCAGAGACGTCCATTTTGCCCCATTAATTTTGAACATTTCAGGGAAAAACTGTTTTTCAGGAAAAAATAATTTTGAATCAAAATTAGCGATTAGCGAATTTTAATGGAATTGATTATTTTAATTGTGTATTTATGTCGATGATGAGTGATTTTACGAGAAAATGTCAAAAGACATTTTTTGTAGCTCATGAAATTTGCAATAAAAAATATCTTTTGATATTTTCCCCTGATATCACTCATTATCAAGATAATTCAAAATAAAAATAAAAAATACACTCTCAATATTTCCCCACTTGACAATTACCAATTCAACTTTTGTTAATTATCTATTCATTTCAGTAATAAATGATTTTACAAAAAAAAAAAAGTCAAAAGACATTTTTTTAGCCGATAAAATTTCCAAAAAAAAAATGTCTCTTGACATTTTCCTTTGAAACCATTAATTACCAAGATATTTCCAATTGGACATTAATATCTGAGAAATAATCTCGAAATTGTCCAGAATTGTCCACCCAAGTGAACATTGAATTGAACCCTTTTCTCAATGTCCATAAATAATGAAAACCAAAACGTAAGGATCGCAAATCATGGCACTAGTGAAGGAAGGGGGCTGGACGACAAACTTGGGTTTGAGTAAGTGTTATGTACACATACGTAACACTAACAACAAAACACAATGGTTTGAAGGAATTGGCCTAGGTGGAAGGAGAATTAATATTCGGTAGATGGCGTTTAGGATTTAGAACACGAATTTGCAGATTAGTTTCCGTTGGTCCAATGCGGTCAGCGAGGCGGTGGAGGGGGGAGGGGGGGGGGAATTCGAAGCAAGTGTTGTGGACACGAGCGATATATCTCCCCCATTGCACTCGAAAAAAAAAAACTCAACAAACTGCCCTTTTTCTTTAAAACAACTAACCATGGGGCAAAATGGGTTACGACCAAAAATGATATTTTCCATAGATTTTTTATTTTTTTTTCTTTAATTTGATGTAAATAATTTACGAAAAGAATTAATTTATTTTTTTCTGTAATTAATGGGGCAAAATGGGTTTTATTAGAGTGAAATAAATGAGAAATTTGTCGGGTTATTTAATTGTTAAATTTTTATTTTGAAATTGTGAGAATTTTTTCATGTGGAAATTTTCTAGTTGGAGTTTTTGCGATTGGGTGGAGAGGGAGGGTAAAGAAAATTAGCAGGATAATACAAAGCGTTGAGACAGAGAAGGATCCACGAGTTTTATCCCACCGGAGATCCCCCACTTGTCTCTAACGTGCAACCGACGGGGGGTCCTCTCCTTGGTTGGATTAAATGGAGCGCCTAGATGACCGATGCTACAAACGAGGGTTGGGTATTACGTGTGTGTGTGGGTACAACACGAGGAATGAATGAAAAAACAAGATAAAACAACAAGTAAAGCTCACAAGACATTTTTCTTTTTTCTTCTTTTTTTTTATCTTTTTCACAAAAAAAAGGGAAATTCGTAATTCCTGTACTTGTGAATTCCTTCCTATTGTGAGTTGTTAATTGTAGATAAGGCAAAATGGATTTGACCATAGAATAGCCAGGAAAATTACCGATTTCGTTCACTACAGAAAAACCCATTTTGCCCCTTTATTTTCAGGGTCATTCGCGAAAAAAAAATTCAATTTTTATTTGTAATTTGATAAATAACGGGGCAAAATGGTTTTTTTCGTAGGGGGAAAAAATTGGAAAATCATTTGGGTATTTAATGGAATCCATTTTGCCCCATATACTTTAGTGTCATGGATTTAATTTTAAAAATTGAGTTCTTCAGATTTTTGTTATTTTGGATTTTTTGTTTAATTAAATAATGAGTAAATTGTTGAATAAATTTTTGGAATGTGAAAATTTTGAGGAAGACATGACGATTCCGGAGTTAGGAAAATGTCGTGGAATACTATCGGAATAATATCATTATCAAGAAACTTTGGAATTGAACGTTGAAAGTTTCTTTTATGGCTTGAGTGCCCTCTGATGGTACTTTAGGGAAATAACACGTCCTATTGTGTATTATTCAGTAATAAAACTAAGTGTGTATATCACTGGCCCAAACATTTACCAATCACTGTTTATCGAGACAAGTTTTTCGATTTTTTGAATATATTCTCAAAAAAAAAAAAAAACCCCTCACCGAATTTCCTCAATTTCCTCCAAAATCACTGGATAAACTGAATCAAAATCAATTTCATGAGAAAGCCAGCAATACAAAATTTCCGATTCCATTCACTACAGATAAACCCATTTTGCCCCATTATTTCTAAAGATATCTCTAAAATGAAAAATTCATCAAATTGCCAAAAAAAAAAAAAAAATTATTCAATTTCACTATTAAATCATTATCCCTGTAACTCACCAACTAATGGGGCAAAATGGATTTATCAGTAGTGAGCAAGATCGCAAATTTCCCTGGCTAACCACTCAACCCCATGTTACCCCACCCCCATGTACCCAATCCCCTCCAATCTCCCAAAATCCCCAAATATACCAATCAACAACACCATCACCACCTCCAACACCTGTGTCCAAAAATGATCACAGTACTCATGCCAATGATCGTTCACAAACATTAACGATTCTCATTGAATCGTCCGAGGGCTAATTAGGTAGCGATAAATCAAGTGAGAAAGAGGGGGAAAAAAAAAATAGAAGGAAATGAAAGAGACGAGAGGAAAAAAAAATAGACCGAGGGACAATCGTTGATGTTGGCAGGTTTGAAGGCGAAATAAAATGCTGGGGGTAAAGGGGGAGGGGAAGAGGTACCCGACAGGGCCGAAAATTCGCCAGGGAATTAAGTGGAATTCTTCAACTATGTGGTTTTATGTGTGTTAGTGTGGAACACGAAAATGGAAGAGAAGAGAAAAAAAAAATTGTCACGGTTTAGGAATTGAGCTTGGAATTGTCTCTGGCGTTTGCTTCGAGGCATTCAGTGACGTATTTTCTCTTGTTTTATGTTTTATGTGGTGCGGTGGGGGGGGGGGGGGATGATTAATGATATTTAGGATGGAAGTAGTTGTCAAAAATTGTCAGAGGTCATGAGTGTCAATTACTCAATGTACAGAGGATTTTATTTTCATTTCTTGAGGGGCTTCGATAAGGGTCAAAAATTGGTTCGGGGATGGGAGTCCCATTTTGCCCCATTATTAATTGAGTTATAGGGATAAATTAGTCAATAATAAAGTGGTTACTTTGAGATATCGAAGAATTTTAAATGCTTATAATTATGCAATTATCTCGGGAACGAGTGATTTTATGGAAAAATGTGGAAAAACCTTTTTTGTAGATGAGGAAATTTCTTAGAAAAAATATCTTTTGACATTTCCTTCCAGAATGATTCGTTATCGAGATAATTGGGAATTTAAATGGATATGAAAAAAATAATTTTTCAATCGAGCAAGTTTTTCTTTAATATCTCAGGAAATTTTGGGGCAAAATGGGTTTTTCAGTAGTAAATGAAATCCGAGATATTTCGGGGAGTTTTAATGGTCAAACCCATTATGCCCCATGTTTCTTAATTTTTTAGATATTTAAATTTGAATTTTTTTCAGAAATAATGAGATTTTTAGGGAAAATGGGTAATTAAATTTTGAGGTTTATCAACATTTGAAAATTGAATTTAATGAACATGTTTGCAAGAGGCTTAAGTAAACTTGCAGACAATCCTTGTGGTTTTACCCAAGACGTTTCAACATTGTGTTTAAGATGACTCCAGTGGTTGACCCAAAGAGCATCCTTACCTTTTAATCTTATTTGTTTCGTGAAATACTGCCTTTGAATCGGGGTTTATTCACTTTGAACACTGAGAGGGCGAAATAATAAAGAGAGAGAGAGAGAGAGATAGAGAGGAGGAAAACATCAATCTTTTGAATAACTCAGCGCTCCGAATGGATTACTCGATGAAACGTAATGTGAATGTGTCACTAACGTTTATTCAATTTTGATGGAAGACCTTGTGAAAATATTAAATCTATGAGAATTCATTTTTCACCGTCATAAATCATAAAAATCTCAAAAATTTACGAAAAAATCCCAAAAAGAAAGAAGAAATTGAGACTATGGGGCAAAACGGGTTGGGCCATTGGATATCCTAAAAAAATCCCGTTTCTGTTCACTACAATTGAACCCATTTTGCCCCGTTTTTTTTTTTCATAAACTACTTTCACCTGTAAATCGATAAATTACGGGGCAAAATGGGTTTGTCAGTATCGAACGGAAACGGAAATTTTCCCAGCTATCCATTGGCGTAGCCTATTTTTCCCCATTCCGCGATCCAAACCCAAAGTACCAAACACTGTATAATAAATTGTCCAGTGGTTTTCGCATTATGGATGATTAATCCAGTAATTAATAATATACGGTGACCAAGCCCCATCAGTGATGGTTGTTAGGTCCTTTCCAGTCACAAGAACCTCCCCCAGTGGCTATTGTTACTGCTGGACTAGCTGCCCGTGGGCATTGCAGTGTTCAACAGCAAAAAGCCAAGAGGCCAGAGGCTCAGGAGTGTTACGTCATGCTCGTGACTTTTTCGAGAAAAGGGGGATAGACTAGAATTGGGCTGTATTCGAGGTCCTATCGAATGAATTTTCCCTCTACTAATTCCCTTGGACGAGTAATTACCCTCCTCCCCTCCCCCCCCCCCCCCTCTCTCGACCATTTACATCTGATAAGGTCAGTGATAAGGTAGGATATTGGTGTTCAAACATAGAGGCTACGTGATAGTTTAACTAATGAGATGAAATTGATTTGATATCATTTAGTTATGTATACATACAGGGCCATTGGACTTTGGTAATTCTCAATCCATTCACTCCTGTTATCTCAATTTTTCATCAAAAGAAAGTTTCGATAATTTTGATTCTTTCTGATATGGTTAAACCCATTTTGCCCCACTATTTTTGTTGTATTTTCTATGGTAAAACCCGTTTTGTACCATGTCGTGTAATTAATTGTGGGAATAATGATCAATTTTGATTTGTTATTTAATGGAGATAATTGATTATTGTAATTTTTTTAAACATGTGATTACAGATCAATGTCGAGAGTGTATGCAGGCCAGGCTCGACCAGGAGCGTCTAGATAGTTTAAATTATGACAAAGCAACGATATATATTAAGTGCATAGATGATGGAGAGGATAATGAGGTAAGTTAGTCTACAAAAATTATTGAAATATAATTTTTTAAAGATTATTCATTTATTTATTTTTCTCTTATAAATTAAAATGAAATGATTTTTTAAAAAATTGTCGAGTCATTTTATTTCCGAGGATCTACGACTGATTGATGGTGGGGAATACGAGTGCCCTTTGGTCTCATTCGTTTCACTCGTAATAATCGTTATTATGAAGTGAATTGGACGTCTGAGTGTGGCAAAGTAGTCTAAAACATACACCTGTCGTATATCCTTTTAGTATTTTTTTAAGGACATCCAAGTGGTACAGTCCCTGGCCAATTTTCAGGGTTTTTTTTTTAAATATGTAAAGTGACTGTTTTCATTCAACTGGAGCTCATCGAGTTTAGTTAAATGTAATTGAGCTTGAGTAGTTGAGCTCAATCTCTCCATCATTATTTTGAAAAATATTTTTTTCTTTTATCATTCACAGAGTACTATCAAGAGTTCAAGGTCTTCCAGGACGAGAAGAAAAGCAAAAGGCTCGCACGAACTCAAAGTATCCTCTCAAATTACTCTCAAAGAGCTCAAAGTATTGGTAAATCATTTTTCATAATTTGTTCTTTCTCCTCAAATGACTCGAAAAGATTATTCAATATCAATGTCACTGAAATCATTGAAAAATCCAGGAAAATTACCATTTCCATTCACTGACATTCCACCCATTTGGCCCCATATCTCATAATTTCTCATGAAAATTCAAAAGAAATTATGAAAAAATGTTGATTGGCATAAAAAAATGCATAACCGAATTTTTTTTTTTTTAAATTATTAACCATATTCATATTTCCAAAGTCTCTGAACGCCTCTCACAAAACACTTTTCATAATTTTTTTTTTTTTTTTTTTTTTTTCATTCCAAAGTTGAACTCTGAGACAAAAATACGAGCCTAAGAAAGAGCATAAACTCGAGATAATAACAGGCTTGAGGCATCTCCTCAGGTTCACCACAAATTTTTCACAATTTCAATATAAAAGTCAAATAAATTCTTCCATCTTTCAATTTCTCGATTTTATCAATTCTCTTCTATTGAAATAAATTGAAAAATGGTGAATAAATATTAGAAAAAATGAAAAATTTCCTCACTCTCAATTGGAGTCTAACGACTTACTTATCCCTCTCAGCTATGTACTTACCGTTGTTTCCAACCTTCGATCGTAAAACCAAACTGAATATGTTTCCTTGACCACCATTTCACCATAATCATCTTTGCAAAGAAGAAGGATAATGAGAAGTGTAAAATAAATAAAAATAAAAAGGAATTTTTAAACCTCGCAGTGCTGAGAATGAGGAAAGGGGGTAGAGAAGACACAATGTACTCTTTCTGCCTTCCACAAATTAAGCAATTACGAGTACAGACGCATGCGCCGCCAGAAATTCAAAGGCGCCAACTTATCTTTTGAAAAAAAATTTAAAAACCTGGAAAATATAATTTTTTTTCTTTCTTTTTCTAAAGACAAGTGAAGTTTCCTCCCGTTTTCTCCGATATTTCGTAATTTCCATTGCATTTGACAATTCTGTAAATTTTCTATTGATATTTCATAAAAAAAAAATTAGGAATGTGTTTATAAAATTTGAATTGTTCGAATTATTTTTTACAATTCATTCACACTTGTTCTTATTTTAATCATAACTCGTTGAATATTGATTTTACGAGAAAAAAGCGAGAGACATGAAATGTAGAGCGGAAAATTCCTTACAAAAAAAGTCTTTAGAAATTTTTCGAGAATCCCAATATTTACAGAGATATTTGTAATCATTGAAACTGCCTTCAAAAATTTATTTAAAAAAAAAAATTGAATCGGAATAATCACCAAAATTCACACTAAAAAAATCAATTTTTCTTCATAGAATTGCCAGGGAAATCCCTATTTCCATTCAATTGAACCCATTTTGCTTCACTATTCACAAAGTTATCGATAAAAACCCTTTTTGATAAAAAAAAAAAAACATAATCAACTCCATCAATTTTCAAAAAATCATTCAATTAATTTTCAGACAATGGGAATTTGTGGTGCTGGACCATTCGATCAACACCTGATGCTGGACGAGCGTGAATTGACTGAATCAGATCAAAATCTCGCATCACTCGGTGTTTATCCCGGTGCACTACTCAAATTAAAGGTAAAGATATGAGAGTAAAACAAGGATGGAAAAATTCCATTTATAACCCGATAAACAGCTTCTTGGTGAATGTCTCGGTGTCTTGAGTCACCTGAACGAGTGTTCGAGTGTTCACTTGAGCGAAGCATCATCTGAACAAACATTTTCACCTTGAAATAGAGGAGGGGGGGGGGGAATGTATGAGTAGAGCATAACGGCTTTAAGAATAGCTCTTTAACAAAAAAAAAAAGCACACAATGGATGAAGTTTAATGGAATTTTTGATGGATTGTGTGAACCAATTTCAACAAAAAGCCTTTTATTTTGAAAATTCATCGATAATTCATCGATTAACTGATAATTAATTATGAAAATTATTATATTTTGCGATTTGACTAAAAATTCACTTTTTAAGTTAGAAATTTTTGCATTTATCTCAGAAATGAGTGATTTTAGGATGAAATGTGAAGATACCTTTCTTGTAGCTGTTAAAATTTCTCACAAAAAATGTCTTTTGGCATTTTTCTATAACTCGACTCGTTATTGAGATAATTTGACATTTAGCAAAATGTGTAGAATCGATTTGTCACTTTTTGCAATTTCTTGACTGGAATAATTCACAATTCCAACAAATTACCCCCCCTCCCTCCAAATTTTCTTTGTTCAACACCTTGACAAATGTTTCCCGGACATCTAATTTCCACTTTAAACTCGAACAATAGTTGTTGCTATCAAAGGGAAGAGTCAACCTAAGATTAGATAACAATCCTGAGACAAACCCCTTTCTTACCTGGATTAATGTAGGATTAGTTGTTCGTAATTGGTGAATTTTAAGCACAGGACGTATCCCATAAACCAACAACAACAAAAATACCCACAAAAATGTAGAACAGATAAAGGGAAAATTCTCTCCACTTGAAAATACAGAATAAGAAGGATATTCATGTTGATGGAAAATTCTCTACTGTTTGAGATTATTGTTAACCAGTGGCAATAATTTTCAGCATTCCTCACTTCACAGATCACTGATTTTATAGGGGTTTCCGTTGGTCATACTTCTGGGCATTGATTCAGCATCTTTCTCAGAATTCAAAAACATTTTTTTTCTACTTTTTCAAATTGAAAAAACCAATTTCAATGAATTTATCTACTCAAACCTTCGATCAATTCAAAGAAAACTTTTGATATTTTCAATTCATAGCGAGGAAAATTTCCGTTTCCATTCACTACAAATGAAACCATTTTGCCCCATTTGTTTTCAATCTATTGACATTTTCTTTTTCGGATGAAAAAGGTTAATTTTGAGAGTAACTCAATAAATAATGGGGCAAAATGGGTTTGTCTGTAGTGAACAGAAACGGAAATTTCCCTGGCAATCTGATGTTTTGCCCCACTTATTAAATAAGCATTTTAAAATGTGTTCTAATAGGAGTAAAATTTTTGAAAAATGCCAAATACTTTGATTACCAAAAAAATGTGAAAAAGGAGAAAAGGGAGAGGAGGTATCCGAGAAATTGAACTAGATCCACTTGTGCATGGGACGATTTTTTACCCCTAAAACAATTTTTTTGGTATCTCTTGCCCCCTTATAACGGTTGACGCTGTAGCCTCTCCTTTTGCTTTTCATGGCTGATCGACCGGGAGTCTTTAGAGTCGCTCAGTCGGGTCCACCGCGAGGAGCCCATAACAGTGTTCCTATCCTCTTTGTCTCACTCTACGTTTTGCGGCAGCCGCTTTTGATGTCGTGTGACGAATGTCCACGTTGGACGCGCTTCTTCTTCCATCCTTCTTTCATCATCCAATTCTCTCTCCTTTTCATTTCCCCTTTTTACCATTTTTTTTTTTTCATTCTTTTTATCTTAATTTTTTTTTCGTCTTCTCTTGACTCCTGTTGTCTTCACAATCACTTTTGGCCTCTTCTCGCGCTCGTTGAGAAGTTTGGAATTGAGTGAAAGAGGGGAATCCCAATTTTTCGAAAGGAATTTAAAGTTGATATTTTGAATATTTTGAATTGGATGGAATTAACTACTTGTTGAATACTGAATTGTATTGATGATGTGGGACTCTAGGGGAAAATATCAGACGACGACGAATTCTATGGAGTTTTTTTATATTGGAATCGAATGAAAATTCTCACTGGTAAAAACGTTTATCCATCTCAACAAATGACAGTTAATATTCATTAAATCGATTAATTTCAATTCAATTATATTCAATTAAACTCGATGAGCCCCAGTTGAGTGAAAACAGTCACTTTACATATCAAAAAAACCCTTGAATGTTCTTAATTAGACCTATCCATGATCATTGGAATAATTCAAATGACTTCCCCGAGAAAATCCCCCCCCCAATAGCCTAGAAATCCGTGAAACTGACGCCATGAATCAAGAAACGATTCTTAAAATAAAGAGAATACCTTCCCCTTCCCTTTCATACTCTGTTGCATCCGTAGCAAAGTTGGCGTGGTAAACGAGGATCCTGTTTACACGGAGTTACGGTCGAAAACCGGCCAAGATCTCCTTGGTCGTCTCCCTCCCTCTTCCCCCTCTCCATCTCGTCATTTTATCTCCTTTAAACCTCTTCACTCCTTCACTCCATCCCTTATTTTCTTTTACTCTTATTCCTCAGAGACAGTAAACGCGCCTTCTCGTGCAGGTAATGGCAATAATTACATCTCTACATCCACCATCTCTCCCCATACTCTCCTTGTTGCTCTTTAGGCTCGTAGTCGGCATTAAAATCGAATCACTTCGCCTAGGCATAAACCCAGGTGCCTCCCCATCTTCCTCTTTGACTCTCAATGCATAATGTAGAGTTGAGGTTGAAGTCTGAAAATATTGAAGGTTGCATTCCGGAGTAATGGAGACGTTAATTTTTTAATGTTTGTTTTAAATTTTTTATGCATTTAATTATGATTTTTTTTTTTAATGGGAAAATTGAATTTCTAGGGATTTAGGTTATTTATTGAATAACAGATTGATTGTACCTCCGAGGGTTGAGATAATTATTTAGATAATTTTTGAGATAATTTTTCTGATGAAAATAAATCAAAAATTGGGGGTAAATACTATTTATGATTATTCAAAATTCAATTCTGTTTTTGTTTTCGTATGCAATTATTCCATTTTTATCTCATTATCTGAAATTAATTTATGGTTATGCTATTATCTCCGGGGTGTAATTATCTTCAAAATAAGCAGAACTACAACAAATTACTTGTGATAGTTGCTGAATTATCCGCAATTAATCGCACACTTGAATTGAACTTATTTTTTTTTTTTTCTTAAGAAAAAAATCATGCAACAATGTTTCTAGTCGACTAGTCAACGATTCATTCAAGGTCACATGACATTGTGACACTTTATTTACCCATAAATGAGTGTGACAAACGGTAGTTACAGGTGTTCGCAATGACAAATTGCAATTGCGTAATGACTTTCCTGGTCTTACACGCGCACTCGTGCGTTTCTAACGTAAGAAATTGTGTTGGCACGAGACACATGGCTGAGAGAACCGAGAGAAAAGCGACACTTGTTATTACCAAACAAAGAGACTGATTGATTTAGAAAAAAATTATTTAATCGTCAATATGTCATCGATCAATCCAACTCATCGATTTTTAAGCACTTTATTCTGAAAATTTAGATGTTCTCGGAATAAACCACAAAAAAAAAATTGCTTTTAATAATAATTAACAAAATTGGCGAATTTTTTGGAATGAAAAAATCATTGGAAAATCGATATAATCGATTGTTGATTTCGATTGTCTTAAAGTTATTGGAGAAAATTAATTTTTTGGAGTTTTATATTGAAAATTGAGGAATTATTAATGATTTTATTAATTAAAATTGGAAATGATATATTTTGGATTATTTCAATACCAGAAAAAATTGATAAAAAGCATTTCTGTAGTGTTTTTGATGAATATCTCGGAATTTAAAGGAGATGGACGAAGTTTCATAAGCACCTTTTTTGTAGAGCAAACTGAGATCTATGAAAATGATCTTAACAAAAATTTCACTAAAACTTTTGGATTAAGAGTTATTTTTCATCATTTCGATTAATTGTGAAAATATCTCGAAAAGACGTGGTTTCAGGATAAAATATTAAGAGACCTTTTTTGTAACTAGAAAAATTTGCAACAAAAAATGTCTCTTGACATTTCTCTCTAAAATCCCTCATTATCAGGACAACTCGATGTTTAATGAGATGTCAACAATCCACTTATGAAGGCACATACTCCTACTTCAGGGAGTCTAGCCTTTTGGATAAGAAGAAGAAGAAGAACAATCCACTTATCATTCACCACTCCACTACTGAGTTACATTCATTGTCCCCTAAAAAAAAATCTTCATATCACCTCAAAATCCACCCATTCCCCCACAATATTCACTCCAAATAAACTTCCCCCCCAGAGCCACTCATATCTCCAGATATTTGAGGTTGAAATATGAAATGAGTAAGAAATCGATTTAACCATCGAGAGAATTCCCCCATGAATTTTTCGCCACTGAAGTCCTGGGTCAATTCCCAGCTGTGTCCTATATGAGATTCGTCCCCAGCATACAAGATTTTTTTTCCTCACCTCACCCCTCCCCGACACCAAACGTTTTCGATTCTCTTTTCGTGTTTTTTTTTTTTTTCACCAACTTTTTTTTTATCTCGACTTTGGGCACTAGGCAGTGGTTACTTTCCTCGAGCGTGTCTCTAAGTTAATATTAATGGGAATATTTATGGCCCTGCCAAGGGGTCAACACTGGTCAGTTCACTGTTTGCCTGATAAAAAGATTCGGAAAATCAAAGAATACGATGATTTATTATACCACCATGAGGTGAAAATAATTTATTCAGTAAATAAATATGAGAATCAGTTCATCTGGAAAATTTTAATGTTTAGGGGTACGTGAATCGTCGATGGGGCAGAATGGGTGGCCTCATTGAACCCATTTTGCTTTATTATTTATCGACTTATTTGGAGAAACATGAACAATTGAAGTAATCAATATTACTGATGGGGCAAAATGGGTTGTGCCATGAGAAAGTGAGGGAAATTTTAGCTGGAAAATACAATATGACGACCCATTTTGCCCCATTATTTATCGAGTTTTTGCTGTAGAGAGAAAAGTAACGGGGCAAAATGGGTCGTGATATTGTGTTTTCCAGCTGAAATTTCCCTGGTATTTCTATGGTATCACCCATTTTGCCCCACCAGAAAGTTTTATTTTTTTTAATAGATTTGTGATTGAAGTATTTTGAGTTGAATATTTAAAGACTTCACATCAATTTCGCAAATAATTCAATGAAAGACGACTTATATCCTCGGGTACTTATAATCACTTCACTTGGGGGACTGTAGCTGACCGTTGAGCACAACTAAGCTTCTGTTTGTTGATGCTAGACATGGTCCGTCAGATTAGGCCTCTTCCCCCCCCCCCCTTTACTCAGTCTCATCTTCACAGATGACGGGATACATGTGGCAAAAGATTTACAAAGTCTAACTCAATTCAACTCTCGAATCCATCAGATTCTCCTAAAAACTCTTTTATTAAAATTCAAAATTCCCGCCAAATAGCCAGAAAAATTCCCGTTTCTGTTACAGAGAGAAGTCATAAAAATTGAGAAAAATGTCAAATTACGTAACAACGAAATGTGGATATATTCGTCGACATTTGAGGGGCCTCGAGGGGGATGAGGTTTGGATCTTTTCACAGGGCGATATAGGTCTTAGTGTGTCGCTTAGCACCCTATCTGCTCGGGGATCTTGTCCCACACCCAAGAAGACAGGAGAGGGTGGACCAGTGGGTTGGGAGGGAGAAACTGCGTTTGTCGTGAGCATTACTCACTCTCTAGACGCCTACTCGCTGGAGGATCTCTCTCTCCTCTCTTCTCCCTATTCAAACCCAGGGTGAGCCAAAGTCGTCCCTGAGGCAGCCCACTGACTACATTAGGGGGACAAATCTTCGTTCTGGACCCCACCGAGGGGGATAAAGAGAGGTAGAGAGTCAGAGTGGGTAAATTTCTGTCCCCAGGCACTATCCAACGGATGGACACACTCTCTTCGTTTCATATATACCACTGATTTCGACACGATTGATTATCGTTCTATGCATGTTTTTTTTTTTTTTGTGAAGATTTGACTCCTAAATTTGATAAAAATGCGAATTCTGATATCATTTGGGGCAAAACGGTTGACATCGTTAGGAAGCTGAAGAATTTTTCAATTTTATTCACTATAAATAAACCCATTTGATCAAATTACACCGAAAAATAAGACTCAATGGAAATGCTCTGACCCTTATGTTTGACCTTGAGGGCCGAAAACTTTTCTGTTTACTAAAATTGAGACCCTTTGATCAAATAACAGTGAAGAAAAAAAATTTTTGATCAAAAATATTTGACCCTGACGTGTGACCCTCATATTTGACCCTGAGGGTCAAATTTTTTTCTATTAATTTCATTCATATCTGACCCTCTTTACACCATTATTAATGGAGTTATAGCAAAATAATTGATCAAAACTCTTGAGCCTGAGGGTCAAAAAGTTTTCAGTGAAAATCTCCAGAAATGAGTTTAATCATATCCAACAGAATCGCAAATTTCTCCAACTTTTGAATGCCACAATTTCGATTGCAATCCCCCAATTAGTTCACCAAGAAATATCAAATTTGTGCAGATGAATTTTTAAAAGCCAAAGGAATTTAGTTTATATGGGCGAGGGTAGGTGAGTACACACTATTAATTCAAAGTAGATTAATATTGTCGCCGTTTGGACTGCCGTTGTCTTCTTCGCGTAACTTATGGCGCTAATTCACTCCCCAGAGTTATTACTGTTGAGGATCTTATATACCCCCCCCCCCCCTCCTCCACCACCCCCTCCCTTAACCCACCAAAGCCATTTGGAGTACATCTCGGTTGTCTTCTATTCATTCCTTCATTTTCTCATCTTCTCTCACTCCCAAAATCCACAAATATTTAAGGAACGGTTAAAGTCATGCCCACAACGAAATACCCATTGTTTTACCCATCTTACCCCTCTTGCCCTCCTCTTCTGACATATTTCTCTACATGCTGAGTGAATTAACTGAATGCCTGCATTGTGTTTGAAGAAAATGTCACCTGTTTTGTGTCATATTTTATTTTTTTTTTCTGGGTAATTGTAAAGTGAAAATAATTATTTTTGTGAAGAATATGAAATTGATTTGGATGAAATATAGTCTTAGACAATAACGTTATATTTAATAAAAAATCGCAAAATAATTTTTTTTTTTAGGGACTCATTTTGCCCCATCTAAATTCCTTCATCAAATCAAGTAATCATTATCAATTTTTTAACTGATTAAATTCTGAGATTGTTTTTTTTTTCTAATTGTTAAATGCCAGCTGATGGAATCAAGTGTTCAACACTCATGCCAATCGAGCCACGCTTCCGGTGTAAATACAAAGGACGTCTTTATTTCTTCTAAAACATATGGTTTCAGTATAGCTAAAATATTCGGGTGAAATTCATCTTTAAAAAAAAAAAAAAATACAGAGTCATGATAATAAATTTTTGCATTCAGAACTAAATAATTAATTAAATTCAGTCGTTAGACAGTTTTTCCCAATGGGAATCCCTCTCACCTTCCTACCCATTTTGCCCCATTCATACGATTCCCCCTTTTCATCAATAGAATTCTCGAGCGAGCCATCAACTTCAGCTTTCAATCCTCAAAAACCCCGAATAATTCAAATTTTCCCGCCTAATTGAATCATTCCCACGCGACACGTGACCTAACCTAATAAACCCAATGCCAAGAAAGGACAAAAAAATTACATAAAACCAAGAAAAAGATATATAAAAATATAAGTAAACGAGTTTCCTTCACCTCAAGAACGCATTAAACAAAGTGGCATAAATGCACTCAACCGCCTCAGAATGTTACAGAGGGTCAGGGGGGGGGGGGCGGAGGGAGAGGAGTAGAAAAAAAGAGGTAAATTTCCTCATTTTTAAAACTTGAAATATAAAAGGCGTCTACTGCCCCCCCCCCCCCCCTCCCTCAAGAGCTTTGAAATGCCCCCAAGTAGAGGCCCCCATCGGCAATATAGTGAGTTCGTTATGAGCATCCACTCCCGACGTGGTATGGCTCATAATTGTAGACTCCAGAGGGGCCCGTAAGTTGGTACCTCGCGGCCAGTTCATCATCACTGAACACCAATTGTCCACTCTAACCTTGAAATAATCCCCCGGAAATTCCCTAGAAAAGCTTGAAAAAATCCCCAAACATTGACCGCGAATCTAGTGATTTTTTTTTCATTAATTAAAGATTTTTTTCTGGTGAGTTTTTAGGGATTCCCATCAATTTTAGGGCGAATTTCCAAAGATACGGATGGACAATACATTTAAGGTCTTGCGTCTGAAGATTATTAGTCAGAGAATGTCTTAATCCTCAGTGCCTTGTGTTGAGTAATTCTCTTGTGCGAAAAAATTCAAAAAATTGTTTTTATTTATTTTTGTGAGGAATTTAGTTGCGGTATGTACAATAGACTTTCCCAGTGATTTTGCATGTTTTTATTTTTGATCAGTAATTTCTCAAATTGATCATTTTATTTATTTTAATTTAAAATAAAACAAGTGGGACATTGCTTTATTTATCTCATGAGCATAGTTATTTTTGCTAATAAATTAGCAATTTGCTTCCGAATGGACTTGCTCTATGGTGTTAATTTGCCGAAGAATTTATAAATTTTATTCATAAATAGAATATGAATTACGAATTTGAGATAAGCAATCAATTAATGAATCATTCTCAGTCTATTGTTTTGAAAAGTCATGAACAATTTGATCTTTTTTTAGTGATTCTTAGTTTTTTTATGATGTAATTAACATTGTCGGGTATTCCATGGGACAGCATTGAATCAAAGATGTTTTTTCCTCTCGATTTCTTTTATTTTCGATTATTTGCAATAATAAATAATGAATTTTGATTAACTCTTGCTGGAATCAACCAAGTTCCGATTAAATTCCAACTAAGTCTTGATTATACCCCGATTAAATCCGAACTAGATGCCGATTAAATCTCAACTAAACCCTCATATTCAAATTAAGCCCCGATTTCAATGAATTTTTCGGAGTTTACTTGGAGCCATAACTGAATAATTCAAGAACAAAATACACTAACCCCACCATCTTAGAACTCGGTCAAGAGGACATCGAAAGAAATATTTTAATCCGTTATTGGATTGATTAAAATGATTAATTTTTGAGCTATCGTCGAAAAATCGATTTTTTGAAACATTCCAATATTTAAAAAAACTACATCATGGATCAAGTTTCAATTGGCGTTGTTGAACAGCGCTTACGAATGTGTACGTTTAACAAAAAAAATTATGGAATCCGATGCATTCTTCATGGAGAAATTTTCAATGAAACCTTTACAGGCTCTGATTACATAGATACATACATACATACACACATACATATACATACGGACATGGTCTAAAAATCACATTTTTCGACTAAATAGACCTTAATTAGTCAACCTAACACAAAAAATCTGAAACTTAAATTTTGAGAATTACAATGCTTCCGTTCGGAAGCAAAAAGTATAGCGGGGCAAAATGGGCCCGATTGTCACCGCTACAACTCCTTTTGAGACATGAATTTTTGGATGAAAATTGAATTTATCGTTCTGACATGTTTTATTAATTTCAAAGTGTCTTCAAGGGTTGAAGTCTCCACCAGCGTCTTAAATTATTCTCAGGATGTTTCCAGAGATATTTGTCTTATCCAGGGGTTGAATTCTCCCCCCCAAAACCGCATCTTAATACGGTGACACCGCAGGGTTAATAAACCTCTTGTAGTCGAGTTTATAAAATTTAATTTAATTATGAAAACATTCTCACAATATTTCTTTGATCAATTGCCATTAATGAGTGGATCTGGGGTTAGAAAATCAATATAAGTATTTTTATGCTTTTCCAAGTGATTTTTTTTCAAATAGAAATTTGATGAAATAGCGAAAATATTAAAAACCACATGTGAAACGTTCTGACACACGTGTCGTTATTCCATGACACTTCTATATTTAGAGCGATGGGAAAAGGGGTTTTCAAGATACTTAATCTCCAGAGTGCGTCATGACACCTACGTGTAATACACAAAGACCATTTCATTCGAATAAAAATAATTGAGAACGAGAAACATGTGGTTATCGTCTGGAATTCAGATCAGTTCCCCTTTAATCAAGTCTTCAGTTCTCAGTCCCCATTTTCAGGGAATCCCCGGCAGCTAGGGAAAAAAATCATAGAAGCATGTTTTCTAGGGAATTTTCTGCTCTTGAAAATGGCGTCAACTATTTTTCGATTCGACCAATGAACTTCGAGATATGGCCTTGCCACTTAGATTTCATCTGTAAGAAGATTTCTTTTCTTCAATTCTAAATTGTGAAAAAATAGCGCGGCAAATTTAAAAATTTATGGGAACCTTTTTTTAAAAGAATTTTGTCATCAGCAGAATGGCGCGAAAAATTAAAAAATCGATCGAGCTGTCTTCGAGATATCTCGGTGAAAAGATTTTGTAGTGTGATGCAATTTCGTTCTCATCTCAATTTAGGCTCTTTATCTTTCCGAGTACACAAAGAATCATCCACGCATCCCTTTTTTACTTATTTTACTTTCACGTTCTCTACACATCACGGTTCTTCTGAAGTTATGGCGGTGGTTTTTATGGCCCTCTGGAACCCCTTGAATTTTTTTTACAACTTTTTCTCCATCTTTTTAACACTCTTGGCCTCTTTTTTCTATAAAATGCCGGGTCAGGGATCATTAATGAAGACGAGGCACGGGCATTCGCTGTTGAACGGTTGTATATCCGAGAAATTCAGTAGCGAATGCTCGGTCTCAGGTGTCAATGACCTCGTTATTATACTCAATATAAATTCAATTAATAAAGTCTTTCTTTTTTCACTTGCAATTTGTCATCGATAACTCAAAAACGGTTCTTTCAATTTCGAATTAGTCTATGCTCTCTCAAAGCACAGGACATTTCCTCCAAATTTAAATTCAAATTTGATTATACTAGACCGCGCTTATGTCGAATTCTCTTTTATTATTCTTAAAATAGAAAAATTTATTTGCAATATATGAGAATTAATATTGAGTCATTTAAAAATCGTGAATTCATTGTCAATAGATCATTAGTCTTTATTTAATTAGTTCAAAGAATCGCTATTTTCCATTAATCCATCAATAGATGTCGCAACCGTAAAAAAATAAATATATTATGATTGACAAATTGGAATATTGACTTGATTAAAATGATAATACTATAATAATGAAAATCAAAAAATTAAATTCTCAATGAAAATGTTTCATAAATACGAATAAATAATTTTTATTATTAAATGTAAATTCATGCCATCATTTGACCAATGAGATTGCGGTCAGGCTGATCAAGATTTTTCGATATGAAACAAAAATAAATTTTATCTGAGACTAAAAGATTCACATCTCGAGAAAAAATTGATGAATTTGAATTTGGTTTGCGCCATTTTGAAGAGCAGGAAATTCACCACAAAAAGTGTAATCATCACTTTTTTGATTTGATAAGCCGCTCTCGAAATATCGCACTTCGTTCGACGAAAGTTCAACAATTTCAGCCATTACAAATATCTGAAGAATTCAGTTACGAAGAAAATGACATTAAAACTGAATTCATGTTGGGGGACACGTATTTGAATTACATATGTGTGTCACTCATGGCGAGAAAACATCAGCGTGGGAAGACATGATCTCACTATTTCGCTGTCCGTCGGCAGCCGTTCACACGTGTTGTTTCCTTTCGTTATAACTCCCCTCTGATTCTCTGACTATATGTACCAAACGGGTACTACCGACGGATGAGAAACAAACATCATTGATACCTCAAATGTATAAAATCAACGAAACATCATCAATTGCTAAAAAATCATTTTTTGTTTTTCTCTTTCATTTCACCGAATTCAAATAAATTTGAATTCCTCAAAAATGAGCGGGAAAATCGGAAAATATGTAGAGACATAATTCCGGTGAAATTTTTCAAGCTTAAAAATGGCGTTGATTAAATTGAAATCGTATTATCCGTTTTCGAGATAAATCAATATTAACCAAAAACGTAAAATTCAACTCATTGCTATAATTTGTTGTTACTTCGGATTATCTCCATAACGAGTGGCTTTGAAATAAAATGTTAAGAGACACTTTTTGTTGGAAATTTCTTTCTCTACAAAAAAGATATCTTGACATTTTCTTCCAAAATCACTCATTACCGGGATAATTGAGAATTTAAGAAAAAAAATTCGATTCAACTGAATTATTCTAAAATAATTATTTAAAAAATTAATTAATTTTTTGAATTTCTATTGTTTCAGGTTGATACACCACCGGACAATGAAGTAGATTTGGAGTCAGACTCGACGAGTCGTGAAGCAGCATCACCAGAGAAGGGTTTCAAGGGTAAGTGAATCCACTTGTGAATAACTTTTTTTTTCCCCTAAAGAGAGGAAAAAAAAAATAAGAAAGTGATATTTGTCCCTCATAAAGTAAAATCGAGCGAAAGGGGTTAGAAATGGTACTGAAGAATGAGGCAATAAGGGATGATACTTTGGGGTACGACATTCTGGCACTTTTCTCTATTCGTTTAACTGAGAAAGAGGGGTAGAAAAAAAATAGAGAAAGAAGCCAATCCACTTAGGAAGAAAACCATCCTCAACCGTCTTTTCATCTATTTTCCTTTCATGTTTTGCCGTTGAACAAAAATCTGACAAATATGCTACGATTTTGGGAAGAATTGAGGGGATTGGGGGTCGTGAGGAGTTGGATTCGAGTTGAATAAATTCTAGTGACAATTCCTTCAGTTTATTTTTACTCAATTTTTATTTTATTTTTTTCATTAAATAAAAAATTTATAAATGTGTAATTTTCAAAAACAAATGGGGCAAAATGGATTTTTCAAATTTTAATATTTGGAATTGATGAAAAAAATTAAAATATTTTGAATCTAGTGGATATTTACTGTGAATGTATTTTTAATAGTTATAATAAATTTTTTAGTAATCGTTCGTCTTCCCCATGTGGAGTTTGGATCTTTTAATGAACTCGGTGAAAACCATTAATAACCCTGATGGGATATACTTGGTTGGAAGGGTGTGACAGTACCAACGCTGTTGAGGCTCAAGTTCTACCAAAACTTTTCTCCACACTGAGACCATTGAGATAATTTTCCACTTTTTTTTTCGTCTTCTATCTCTTATAAACATCTTGGAGAAGTTGGTTCGATCCACTCTAATAAATCGACTGAATTTTTCCGGGGATTTTCGGCTGTTTGTGATGGTGTCAATTTTGTGTTTGTGATGGTGTCAAATGTAGAAAAATAGTTGTGAAACGAAGAAAATTTTTACAATTTTCCTTTTTTTTAAATGATTTTATAAATTATGAGTAATTTCAAGAAAAAATGTCTAGAGACATTTTTTGTGCGAAATTTTCCAATTTACAGAAAAGGTCTTTTGACATATTTTCCTAAAATCATTAATTTTCGAGATTAATACCGAATTATACAAAAATATTAAGTTTCTCTGATGACGTTATGACTTTGACTCTTCAGATCTTATGAATATGGAATTATCTTGGTAATGAGTGATTATAGAGATAAATGTCAATAGACATTTTTTTTGGAAATTTTCTCCTCTATAAAAAAGATTTTTTGACATTTTCTCCTAAAATCACTCGGTCCCGAGATAAATCATAAAAACTGGAAAATTCCACAATTTTCTAATTTTACTTTTTGATTAATCTTAAAGAATTTTCTATTTCCAGCTTTAAAACCACAAATTCTACATAAAATCGCTGACAAATATTTTTCTATCGATACGAATAATTATTTCCGTGATTTAAGTGCTCTCAGTAGAATCAATAAAAGATGCAATTCAGTCGAAATGAATCATTTACTAGAAAATCAATGAGTAATTCATCGATCATTGCAATCACACATTTATTGACATTTCACTCGACGTGAGGAATTAAAATGCGTGTAATCAGGTGTGTAAATTTGAGATTCAACGAGACATCATAAGTTTCTCATTAAAAATCACTATTCACTCAAATAGGAAGGGAAAAAATCATTTTTATTCATCGAACAAATCGATTATTTCATCATTTCCGTGTAAAAATTCTCGAACAATAAAAATCCTGAGTATTTCCGAGAAATCACTGCAATAACCATAAAAATATCGTAAAGCCGCAGAACAATTATCATCAGTGAATGTTCATTGTGAATTAAGTTGAAAATATTGTATTCTTATTGTTCCACATGTCATGAATCAATTAAACCCTAAAAAAATGACTATTTACGATAGATAAAAAATTTCTGCCTCAGTGTGTCAACAAATTATCAATAAACTCCAATAAATGCTCAATAAATACTTGAACATCTCACTTTGACTGGGAAAATTATCAAACTAGAATAGAAAAATGGGTTATATCAGTGAAAAGCCAGGGAAATTTCCGCTGACAAACTCTACACGATGACCCATTTTGCCCCATTATTTATTGAGTTAGAGCGAAAAATCATTTTTCACCGAAAAAATGTTCCTTTAATATTTTAAGAAGTCAGGGGGCAAAATGGGTTGGATAGAAACTCAGTCGGATGATATCAATTTTCTGAAAATATGAGGATTGGAAGGGAAAAATAGAAAATGAGGAAATTTTGTAGAATTTCGTTTTGCGAGGCATTTAAAAGTACATCAGGACGACAGGAAGTGAAATGAGGCGTCAGATTTGAATGAGAGAAAAAAAATATTCCACCCTTTGGAGCTCATCATTTTCAAAGGGGACCGGTCGCTGAGATGATTCTGTGACAATTTTCAGGTCATTTGGGTCTCGAGGCTCGAGTTAACTACTTTGGGATGTCGTTTCCGGTTCGAATTATCATCTTTTTTCATTCATTTCTCTCATCGTTCGTAATTTTTTTTAAACATGAAAAACAAAAATTATCTATTTTTCCCAATTGTTTAGAATGAAAAAAATTGTGAAATAGTTGCTTTTTAATTTTTCACTCTCACATTTTCGGCTATAACTCTTTAAATATCAATCGTACACGAAAAATAGAAAAAACATAAATTGTAGTGCAGAAAATTCTCTACAAAAATTGTATCTATATATGGTGGCGTTCATCTCCATGATGTTAGATCAATTCATAAGTATACTCAAGGGACGTGGAGAATAAAGTACAACATTAAAATTATGTCATAAATGCGACGTTTCGCTATTTATTATAGCTTCATCAGGCACTGGAAAATAAATACATAAACATAAAGTCACATATTATACACTTATCAGTGACTCCTAACCTCATGTAACAGATTATCAATACACTAAAACAGTACTTTACATAAACAGAAAAATTCTTTTATACCTTAACATGATTAATGTCTTGTCTCATTCCAATTAAAAATCTCGAAATGGAGTTCCCCGTATGTAACAAGAGACAAATAGCAAAATTTGAGAAACATATTCACTTAAATGACAAACCACTCTGATACAGTCACACGTCTTGGCGTAAATGAGCCCACACAACTCAGCACTCATCAGGTGATAACCTTCCTTAACCGTTTCTTGACGTAAAAGTTTTCCGACAAAATGATGGGACTATAAAGACGAGTTGGTATCAAAAACCGACGAATTCTGGTAGAATATTGAATTTCAGATCTAATCACCCGACCTCACAGAAAATTGGAGTAGTTTTTGGGTTGCTCCATCGAGCGATTGGTTTGAGTAGTGAGGAATACCATGAGGAAAATATAACAAGGGTGAGTAATCTACTGAGAAATAATAGTTACCCAGATAAGTTCATAAAGAACTGCGTCAAGAAGTTTAAAGATCGGAGAGAGAGTGGAGTGATGAGAGCAGAACCAGAGATCAAAAAGAGTTTCAGTTTTCCGTTAATCGAAGGTCTGTCGCAACAATTGAATAAGTGCATAAAGAATACGGACTCAAGATTCGTTCCATATAACTTGAAAACAGTTGGAAATTTATATACTAGACTGAAAGATGAGACACCACAGCTCAGCAGATCTGGAGTAATATATAAAATTCCCTGTATATGCTCAAAGTGTTATGTAGGACAGACTAGACAAAGATTAGGTACTAGGTTGAGTCAACATAAAAATGACTGTAAACCTGAGAAAATTCTGAAAACTGAGAAAACAGCCTTGGCAGATCATCATTTTTCCACTGGTCATAATTTCAATTTTAGTGAGATTAGTATTCTTGATACGGAAGAGAATTGGATGAAGAGAAATATTAGTGAAATGATCCACATTTCCATGAATGATACAGTGAATAAACGGGAAGATACACGTGGCTTGAGCTCGGCATATAGTAATGTGTTAAATCAACATAAGAGGAGAATAGATCGGCAGAATCCTAGATTTGTTAGATGCTAGACTGGCTGAACGTTTGTGCCTGGAGAGTGCTGCCCCCGCATGGTCAGTTGCGTTGTGGTCTATCACCTGATGAGTGCTGAGTTGTGTGGGCTCATTTACGCCAAGACGTGTGACTGTATCAGAGTGGTTTGTCATTTAAGTGAATATGTTTCTCAAATTTTGCTATTTGTCTCTTGTTACATACGGGGAACTCCATTTCGAGATTTTTAATTGGAATGAGACAAGACATTAATCATGTTAAGGTATAAAAGAATTTTTCTGTTTATGTAAAGTACTGTTTTAGTGTATTGATAATCTGTTACATGAGGTTAGGAGTCACTGATAAGTGTATAATATGTGACTTTATGTTTATGTATTTATTTTCCAGTGCCTGATGAAGCTATAATAAATAGCGAAACGTCGCATTTATGACATAATTTTAATGTTGTACTTTATTCTCCACGTCCCTTGAGTATACTTATGAATTGATCTAACATCATGGAGATGAACGCCACCATAGATTGTAATGTGAAGGGTTTCTTCATGACAATAAGACGAGTTTATGGAGAGCAAGTATGTAAACATATAAAACAATGGCAAAACAACAATAAAAAACTGGCCTCATTAAGAAACAGAAAAATATTTTTACTTGAATGTAGACGAAATGACATTACACCAAACCACATTGCAAATAATATGAGAGCAATTTCTTTTCTTCATTTTCAAGAACATCCCTTTAAAAATGACACTGATAACTTGATAAAAAGGTACAGAAGGTCAGTACTTAATCTGGAGATTAAGATTACGTTCTGGAAGATCAGTCAACTTGAAAAAGAATGTAAAAGTTTGAAACATGTTCTTGGAATGAACTTAACAGATAATTTAATAGTAAATTTACAATTAAAGATCAAGGATTCATACGAAGAAAGTTTCAAAACAATCAAACGTAATAACAGAAGAAAGTTGAATTCTTTAGTAATAGAAACATCACCGATCACAGTGTCAACACACCAGAATAATGTCATTTATAATTTTACATCTGTTGAGTTACCTCAAAAAGTTAAACGTGTTCTATGTCTAGAACCCAAGTTTGGGTTAGAAATTACTGGAGAAGAACTTCCGGTCCCGACTATAATTAAAGACATCGAAGCTTGTGTGCAGAGTTTAGTGGTGAAAGACACTAGCACGGATGAACAAGATGTAGCGCGGAATAATATTAGAGCACGAATGGTCAACATTGTTACTAATTTCCAGAATAAAAATAGAAGGAAGAGTAGGAACTCAATATATAAAGACGTTAAGACCACAAGAGAGTTTTTGAGGAGTAATGATCAAATCCTAGTGGCAAGATCTGATAAAGGAGGAGCCACGGTAATCATGGAGAGAACGGAGTATCTTGACGTGATGAAAGATATGTTGAAGGATGAATCCACCTACATAAAGATAAATAAAGATCCGACCTTGAAGTTCCAAACGAAAGCTAATGCTCTCGTGGAGCTGTTGAGAAAAGAGGGCGTAGTGGATGAACAAAAAGCAAAATCCTTGAAAACGTGGAATGCTGTGATCCCAAAAATGTATGGGCTGAGGAAAGTACACAAACAGGGATGTAAATTAAGACCGGTCGTTAGTTGCTTGAAAGCCCCGAGTTACAAGCTGGCTCGATTGTTACATCAACTCCTGTCGAAAGTACAGAAATCCTCTAGGTTCAGTATTAAGAATTCAGAAGAGTTTGTAGATTTTGTGAGTCAGGTGAAACTACCAGATGGTTATGTTTTGGTCTCGTTAGATGTGGTGTCGTTATTTACTAATATTCCTAAAGATCTCGTTATTAACATTGTGGAGGAACACTGGGACAAATGGTCCACCATAGTCGCCGCTCCAAAAAAGGTAATATTGGAGTTAATCCAATTCTGTTTTGATACTAGTTACTTCGCTTTCAACAACGAAGTATATGTGCAGATAGATGGGAGTAGCATGGGCAATCCAGCAAGCCCTGTGCTGGCGAACTTAGTTATGGATTATGTGATTGAAAAGGTAATTGATGAACTCCCTTTTGATATCCCATGGGTGAAGTTATATGTAGATGATACTCTACTGCCAGTGCCTATCAATCAAATAGAAACGGTAAAAGACCAGTTTAACTCTGTTCATAATCGCATTCAGTTCACCGTAGAAGAAGAAGTAGAGAATACGATATGTTTTCTTGACGTAAAAGTTTTCCGACAAAATGATGGGACTATAAAGACGAGTTGGTATCAAAAACCGACGAATTCTGGTAGAATATTGAATTTCAGATCTAATCACCCGACCTCACAGAAAATTGGAGTAGTTTTTGGGTTGCTCCATCGAGCGATTGGTTTGAGTAGTGAGGAATACCATGAGGAAAATATAACAAGGGTGAGTAATCTACTGAGAAATAATAGTTACCCAGATAAGTTCATAAAGAACTGCGTCAAGAAGTTTAAAGATCGGAGAGAGAGTGGAGTGATGAGAGCAGAACCAGAGATCAAAAAGAGTTTCAGTTTTCCGTTAATCGAAGGTCTGTCGCAACAATTGAATAAGTGCATAAAGAATACGGACTCAAGATTCGTTCCATATAACTTGAAAACAGTTGGAAATTTATATACTAGACTGAAAGATGAGACACCACAGCTCAGCAGATCTGGAGTAATATATAAAATTCCCTGTATATGCTCAAAGTGTTATGTAGGACAGACTAGACAAAGATTAGGTACTAGGTTGAGTCAACATAAAAATGACTGTAAACCTGAGAAAATTCTGAAAACTGAGAAAACAGCCTTGGCAGATCATCATTTTTCCACTGGTCATAATTTCAATTTTAGTGAGATTAGTATTCTTGATACGGAAGAGAATTGGATGAAGAGAAATATTAGTGAAATGATCCACATTTCCATGAATGATACAGTGAATAAACGGGAAGATACACGTGGCTTGAGCTCGGCATATAGTAATGTGTTAAATCAACATAAGAGGAGAATAGATCGGCAGAATCCTAGATTTGTTAGATGCTAGACTGGCTGAACGTTTGTGCCTGGAGAGTGCTGCCCCCGCATGGTCAGTTGCGTTGTGGTCTATCACCTGATGAGTGCTGAGTTGTGTGGGCTCATTTACGCCAAGACGTGTGACTGTATCAGAGTGGTTTGTCATTTAAGTGAATATGTTTCTCAAATTTTGCTATTTGTCTCTTGTTACATACGGGGAACTCCATTTCGAGATTTTTAATTGGAATGAGACAAGACATTAATCATGTTAAGGTATAAAAGAATTTTTCTGTTTATGTAAAGTACTGTTTTAGTGTATTGATAATCTGTTACATGAGGTTAGGAGTCACTGATAAGTGTATAATATGTGACTTTATGTTTATGTATTTATTTTCCAGTGCCTGATGAAGCTATAATAAATAGCGAAACGTCGCATTTATGACATAATTTTAATGTTGTACTTTATTCTCCACGTCCCTTGAGTATACTTATGAATTGATCTAACATCATGGAGATGAACGCCACCATAGATTGTAATGTGAAGGGTTTCTTCATGACAATAAGACGAGTTTATGGAGAGCAAGTATGTAAACATATAAAACAATGGCAAAACAACAATAAAAAACTGGCCTCATTAAGAAACAGAAAAATATTTTTACTTGAATGTAGACGAAATGACATTACACCAAACCACATTGCAAATAATATGAGAGCAATTTCTTTTCTTCATTTTCAAGAACATCCCTTTAAAAATGACACTGATAACTTGATAAAAAGGTACAGAAGGTCAGTACTTAATCTGGAGATTAAGATTACGTTCTGGAAGATCAGTCAACTTGAAAAAGAATGTAAAAGTTTGAAACATGTTCTTGGAATGAACTTAACAGATAATTTAATAGTAAATTTACAATTAAAGATCAAGGATTCATACGAAGAAAGTTTCAAAACAATCAAACGTAATAACAGAAGAAAGTTGAATTCTTTAGTAATAGAAACATCACCGATCACAGTGTCAACACACCAGAATAATGTCATTTATAATTTTACATCTGTTGAGTTACCTCAAAAAGTTAAACGTGTTCTATGTCTAGAACCCAAGTTTGGGTTAGAAATTACTGGAGAAGAACTTCCGGTCCCGACTATAATTAAAGACATCGAAGCTTGTGTGCAGAGTTTAGTGGTGAAAGACACTAGCACGGATGAACAAGATGTAGCGCGGAATAATATTAGAGCACGAATGGTCAACATTGTTACTAATTTCCAGAATAAAAATAGAAGGAAGAGTAGGAACTCAATATATAAAGACGTTAAGACCACAAGAGAGTTTTTGAGGAGTAATGATCAAATCCTAGTGGCAAGATCTGATAAAGGAGGAGCCACGGTAATCATGGAGAGAACGGAGTATCTTGACGTGATGAAAGATATGTTGAAGGATGAATCCACCTACATAAAGATAAATAAAGATCCGACCTTGAAGTTCCAAACGAAAGCTAATGCTCTCGTGGAGCTGTTGAGAAAAGAGGGCGTAGTGGATGAACAAAAAGCAAAATCCTTGAAAACGTGGAATGCTGTGATCCCAAAAATGTATGGGCTGAGGAAAGTACACAAACAGGGATGTAAATTAAGACCGGTCGTTAGTTGCTTGAAAGCCCCGAGTTACAAGCTGGCTCGATTGTTACATCAACTCCTGTCGAAAGTACAGAAATCCTCTAGGTTCAGTATTAAGAATTCAGAAGAGTTTGTAGATTTTGTGAGTCAGGTGAAACTACCAGATGGTTATGTTTTGGTCTCGTTAGATGTGGTGTCGTTATTTACTAATATTCCTAAAGATCTCGTTATTAACATTGTGGAGGAACACTGGGACAAATGGTCCACCATAGTCGCCGCTCCAAAAAAGGTAATATTGGAGTTAATCCAATTCTGTTTTGATACTAGTTACTTCGCTTTCAACAACGAAGTATATGTGCAGATAGATGGGAGTAGCATGGGCAATCCAGCAAGCCCTGTGCTGGCGAACTTAGTTATGGATTATGTGATTGAAAAGGTAATTGATGAACTCCCTTTTGATATCCCATGGGTGAAGTTATATGTAGATGATACTCTACTGCCAGTGCCTATCAATCAAATAGAAACGGTAAAAGACCAGTTTAACTCTGTTCATAATCGCATTCAGTTCACCGTAGAAGAAGAAGTAGAGAATACGATATGTTTTCTTGACGTAAAAGTTTTCCGACAAAATGATGGGACTATAAAGACGAGTTGGTATCAAAAACCGACGAATTCTGGTAGAATATTGAATTTCAGATCTAATCACCCGACCTCACAGAAAATTGGAGTAGTTTTTGGGTTGCTCCATCGAGCGATTGGTTTGAGTAGTGAGGAATACCATGAGGAAAATATAACAAGGGTGAGTAATCTACTGAGAAATAATAGTTACCCAGATAAGTTCATAAAGAACTGCGTCAAGAAGTTTAAAGATCGGAGAGAGAGTGGAGTGATGAGAGCAGAACCAGAGATCAAAAAGAGTTTCAGTTTTCCGTTAATCGAAGGTCTGTCGCAACAATTGAATAAGTGCATAAAGAATACGGACTCAAGATTCGTTCCATATAACTTGAAAACAGTTGGAAATTTATATACTAGACTGAAAGATGAGACACCACAGCTCAGCAGATCTGGAGTAATATATAAAATTCCCTGTATATGCTCAAAGTGTTATGTAGGACAGACTAGACAAAGATTAGGTACTAGGTTGAGTCAACATAAAAATGACTGTAAACCTGAGAAAATTCTGAAAACTGAGAAAACAGCCTTGGCAGATCATCATTTTTCCACTGGTCATAATTTCAATTTTAGTGAGATTAGTATTCTTGATACGGAAGAGAATTGGATGAAGAGAAATATTAGTGAAATGATCCACATTTCCATGAATGATACAGTGAATAAACGGGAAGATACACGTGGCTTGAGCTCGGCATATAGTAATGTGTTAAATCAACATAAGAGGAGAATAGATCGGCAGAATCCTAGATTTGTTAGATGCTAGACTGGCTGAACGTTTGTGCCTGGAGAGTGCTGCCCCCGCATGGTCAGTTGCGTTGTGGTCTATCACCTGATGAGTGCTGAGTTGTGTGGGCTCATTTACGCCAAGACGTGTGACTGTATCAGAGTGGTTTGTCATTTAAGTGAATATGTTTCTCAAATTTTGCTATTTGTCTCTTGTTACATACGGGGAACTCCATTTCGAGATTTTTAATTGGAATGAGACAAGACATTAATCATGTTAAGGTATAAAAGAATTTTTCTGTTTATGTAAAGTACTGTTTTAGTGTATTGATAATCTGTTACATGAGGTTAGGAGTCACTGATAAGTGTATAATATGTGACTTTATGTTTATGTATTTATTTTCCAGTGCCTGATGAAGCTATAATAAATAGCGAAACGTCGCATTTATGACATAATTTTAATGTTGTACTTTATTCTCCACGTCCCTTGAGTATACTTATGAATTGTATCTATATATTTTTGTTTAAATTAATTACTTAATGACTTATTTTCAATTTTCTAAAATGTGAAAAACCGAAAGAAATGAATTTTCATTATTTTATTTGTAATTTGTTTACAATTTTGTTCATGTTATTTCGAACGTTGAAATTTGCATTATGAATTCATTATTTTTTATTTCATCCTCTAATTTCATACCTAAACACGAAATGAATGTGCAGTCGAAATTGGGTTGTAAAAATGAATTCCCCCTGGCACCTTGTCCATTTCTTTTGTCTCAAACGTATTCTACCTCTTGCTAACTCGATTGTTTGACTCTACACCTGCACCTGAAATTCCTCAGTACATTTGAATAATTTTTCTTCAACAATTTGACTGACGAAAGACTAGATTTATTCAACAATTTTAGTTATCTTTTGAGAATTTAAGAAATTGTTAAATCCATTACAATAAATGCAAAATATCTCATTAAATAATGGATTTATCGAAAAAAATGTAAAGTCATTTTTTGTGTAGAATTTTCCGCTCTACAATTAAGTTCCTCTACATTATTTACAAAAACTCAATATTTACAGAGTTATCGCCAAAAATGTGGAATTAAAATCAAGAAAACTGAAGAAATTCGTGAGAATATTCTTTCTAGACCGAAATTTGACGAAAAATTGAGGATAAAAAGAATCTCTAGACGCTTAAAATGTCTAGAATTTCAACTGCAACACATAAAACTTTTTAACATCTCCCAAAATTTACAAATAGCTGATATTTGATGGTTTAATACTGTCTGCATGCAAATTAAATGAAACCAAAAATTTTTGTGCGTGTGAAAGACCGAGTGGATACTCATCGGTGAGAAAACGACATAATGGTCAGTCACAAATGCCCACCATTCGCAAAAATTACCCTCTCGACCTTCGCTGAGAGACTTATACTTATTAATCCATTACTTAAGAAAAAAATACAATTTCTCCCTCGATTTCTCCCCACCCTCGCAAATTTTCGACAATTTCAAAATTCCAAATTTTTAAAATTCAATAATAACTCTTTAAATATTGATTCTACAACAAAAAAGTAGAGGACTGAAAATGTAGAGCGGAAAATTCTCCACAAAAAAGTTCTCTTAACATTTCTCGATAATTATAATAATTACAGAGATATTCGCAATTGTTTAAACTGTCTCGACCAATATTAAAAAATAATAATTTCCAGTTAGAATGATTGACAAAATTACTTTTAAAAAATTCATAATTTATTGATAAAAGTGTCCAAGAAAACCCATTTTGCCCCATTATCTTCAAAGATGTCCACAAAATTTTTTTTGCAGTGAAAAAAATTGTTTTTTTCTGTAACTCTAAAATAACCGGGTCAAATTAGATCGTCATATTGTGTTTTCAACCTCAAATTTCCCAGACTAGTTAATGGAACCATCCGTTTTGCCCCATAAAATCATTTTAAATTTCATAAAATTGATAACTAAAAATTGTTATTCATTTTTTTTCTCATTTCAGGAACGGAATTGGTGCCCAGCTGATTCCCCCCGAATGACGAGGCCTAATTAGTTGCATTAAAAAAATACAAAACACGTCCCCACCCCTCTCCCACAAATAAATAAATAAAAAAAAGAGTAAAATATTTTTTTATTACTAGTGATTAAAAACTCTTTATTACAAAAGATTACAAAAATAAGGTAAAAAAGAAGCAAATTGATCAATAAAAATTGTAATTGAAATAATTTATTTCTGTGAGAGAAAAAAAAAGACAAATGAAGTTTAATAAAAAAAAAAAGTTTATTGATGATTATTTGTTGTTAATTTATTGTTGATGAGTCTTATCGAACTAGTCCGTTAGATTTCTCTAGGTGTGGTCTTGTAAAATCGTCGAGTCATCGTTAACTCATTTAAATCCTTCGGAGCAATCGCTGTCTTCGTCATTCCGCCCATGTGCCCTCCATGTTTGCGTCTTTGAGGGAAGTTTATTAAAGGTTGATGTAATTAAACGTGATGTTGAGTTGTACTCAAAAATTGTGGAGAATCTTATTCGAGTTTTCTCGTCATAACTCATTGAATATTGATTTTACGAGGAATTAGCAAGAGACATGAAATATAGACCGATAAATTATCTCCAAAAAAGATGTCTTGATATTTTTTGATTATTGCGATTATTACAGTGATATTTGCAATTGTTTCAACTGTCTTGCAAAATTTATCTGAAATATTTTTCAATCAACTGCAATTTCCTCGAAATTTGCTCCTCAAAACCGCGAAATTTTTCAATAATTTACCTAGAGAAATTGACAGTAAATATTCAACCCATTTTACCCCATTTTCCATAAAGATAATTAGGAAAAATATTTTCTCTTGTTATTGATCAGCGAAAAATGAGACGAAATGGGTTGAATTGTATTAAATAGAATAACCCATTTTGCCCCACCAGTTTGCAAATTCTTTGTGATTCCCCCAATTCCCTCGAAATATCCCACATAATGAGGAATTAACCATCGAATTGATAAATGAAATTTAATCCACAGAGAGGAGCCATCGAATTTGCAATTTAAATTTCGCGCCATCAGAATGTCGACAAATTAGGGGCCAATCAGACGCCCTCATACTGCCATATGCCACCAAAAAATTCTCGTATTTATAAATAACAAGTTGTGAAAAAAAAAATTCCCCTTGAATATCTCTAAATGTATCACTTTTCTCATATTTTTTATTCCTCTCTTCACCCTCTGATTTTGACAAATTCGAAGGTTAATGACGAGCTGTTTAACAAGCGCATCTAGGTAACTGGTGGGCTCTCAGTCAGGATTAGAGGCACGATGCGGGTTCACGACAAATTATGGGTAAAAAATAGTGCCATTCATCCGCGTGGATTACACGAGTGTTAAAAAAAATTCCCCGAAAAGATGTAAAAATCTGTAAAAAAAAAAAAAATGATAAAAACATTTCTATTTATTCCCATGATACTTTTTATGGGAAAATAATTCTCAAGAATTGCGTATTCAATTAATATAAAAGTCAGAGAGACGTGTAATTAGTCTGAGTGAAGCTCATTAACGTGAAAATCTCTGCTAAGACCTTGTACAATTGCATTAATAATTACACTGAGGGGTAGATGGTTGGATTTGATGGTTGTATATAGAAAAATAGCAGGTATCATTGTTTTATTTATTACTCGTATTTTTAATTAGCACCAATTATTTACCGTGTTTTAATTATTAATGTTAATAAAAATGATTATTATCAACTTTTTAAATTTCCTGATTTATCGAAAAAATTAGTTTCTAACAATGATTACTTATTTAATAAGTTGAATACAACAAAAATTTCCCTAATTACCCCCCCCCCCCCCCTCCTCCTCCGCCACTGGTCGAAAATTTAACTCTCAAATTCTCCAGGCGCCATATTTTTTTAAATCAACAAAAACGAAGAAGAAAACAATTCCCAATCCCTAACTAGAACCGATAAATAAAATCCACCAAGGGATATGTGTACATATATAAAATCGAACAGTAGAAACTGTTCGTGGAACGACGCTTTCAATTCGTGTCGTGTGGGGGAATTTTTTGTAATTAATCTTTAGACTCTCAACGAAGAAGAGACGAGAGAAACAGATGAATTGGTATTGGCTGAAGAGTGAGTAGGACATTGGGTGGGGGGAGGGAGGAGGTGAGTAGAATTTTACGAAGTACAGATATATAATGGTTAACGTTTAAGGGACGAAGGAGAGAAATAGAAGAGGACAAAATTATAGGAAAATTCGAATTGGCAAAGAGGAACGAAACATATAAAAGGGGTTGAGAAGGGTGGGAGTAGGAGGTGGGAGGGAGAAGAGGGAATACCAGTCCTGATACTCCTCTTTGTGTTTATACCCATCTCACTCTCTTCAACTTCAGTGTATCTGGTTTTTGCGGGCGTCAGATGACAGTCGCTTATTTACCGTGAGGGGGCCCTTCTACTGCGTTCATCGGCCATCTTGCTTTTGCAATACTGACTTAAGAAGGTGAAACCCTCTTCTGTAGAACCTTTGAGGCAAAGGCCAAGGGAATTTAATCTTTTTTACGTCCTCTCTGCATTTGGAAAAATTGAATTTTCCCGCCATAACCTAAAAATTGACAATTCTCATTGTTCATGAAAATCGCCTTTAGGTACATTGAATATTTGATGGAAAATGATTGAATTTTGTCCATTAGGAGAAATGTTTGACGTTGAAATTTTAATTTCCAAAAAATTAGATAGAATTAGTGATCAGGATGAAGGAGGGGGGGAGGGGGGAGGACTATTGACCCAAAAAAGAGGGCAGATTCTTTTGCAAATTCCGGTAGCCACCGATACGCTCGCGCGAGCATTGTCTCTTGGTTTTTTTAATTCTTATTCTGCTACCCCCCCCCCCCCCTCTCTCTTTCGATGTTCTTTTGTTGGTCCTTTCGCTTTCTCTCGTGAGCTCCGGCACAGGAACTAATTTGAAACGAAGACGAGTGTGTGTATATATGGGATCGTCCTCTCGACTCTCGACTACCGATGGCTTCTTTGGTTCCTTTTACTCTGTATCTTTCTAATTTCTTTAATTTTTTTTTCCTCCGTCGATGAGGAGTAAAAACAAATGGGACAGTCACGTCCATTTCCATTTGTGATTCATCTAGCTCGGTCCATTGAATGAGATTGAGAGAAGGAGATAAATGAATTTTCAGTTGCGATCGGTGGAAAGTTTTTGTGTCAATTTTTCTTTCTAAAGAGTGGAGGGGATTGAAGAGTTGATTCATACTGGGTTGAGAGGGAAATTTTACGGACTTTTTTGGTGAAATTTGTTGGATGAAAATCGGTGGAATGGTTCCTGAAAAAATCCTCAATGATCAACTATGGATCTATTAGATCAAATCATTTTTTCCTACTCCTTCAACTTTTCTGGAATTTCTTTAATTATTAATTTCTCAAATGAATGACCAACGCATAAAGATCGTAATTATCTTAATTAATGAATTCTCTCCCAATCTAACATCATAAATTCGCCAATTATTGCACTGGTGTACAATTAGCCCACTCGACTCTTTTATAGCCTATATATCCCCCCCCCCCTCCCCACTGTATAATTTTTCTCACCAATCCATCGTTATAACTTACAACACATTGTGGGAAATGGTCACTCAATAAAAATCATCCTCAATTGGTTAATTGCATTAAACTTAGCGTTCAATTGATTAATTAAAAATTATTGACAAAACTGATGTCGCATGATCTCAAAACCTATAAACACAGTTTTTAAGGTACATAATTGGCATTTAATTCAAAAAATTCACTCCCTCAATTTAGTGAATTCATTAGCTCTATTTTATCTCAATCATTATTTCTTGAAAATTTTTTTGGCATGATGCTGGTTCTTGGAAGTCGTCCCTTTGGCGGAATTATGTGGCTCGTGCCTCGTAGAAAATACCTCAATAGTTTTACAAAAATTCTCAAAATCTTGAAAATAATTTTATCAATTCATTTTATTCATAATATTTATTATTTTTAAGGAAATTGATATACTAAAACAAAAATTATATAATTTTCAATTTTTAACAATGAATTTATTTAAATTCTTTGTAAATACAAAAATGGTAATTATTCCCTTTGGAAGGAGAACCATAATTACAAGGAAATCCTTTGGATTAAAAGATGAATACAAAATTATGAAAATAACGTGAAAATGATAAAGGTCAAGAGCTCAAGAGGATCAACCGCACAGAGTCTGTTTTTTTCAGTGAGTATATTAATCCTAAAGAAAATGTTTGTCAGTTTTCGTCCGCCGAATGAAACGAGAGGGACAAAAAAAATGAAAAAAAAAAGTGGCGGTAAAACGGTAGCCGAATCTCAAGGATCCGCCCACAATTTTTTTATCCCCTCGTCTTATTTTTTTTCTGTCCTTTTTGTTTCTCTTTCACCTCCGAAAATTCATCCTCAGGAGCTACTGGATGCCGGTGTGGTCAGAAGTATATGAATAAAGGAGGAAGAAAAAAAGAATAATAAGATAAATAAAGAGTTTGGAGAGTTTACGAGTGTGAATAGAGTCCAGTCCAATTACTCGGGTTAATTTAAATGGGATAATTGCTTGTCCCTTTGGAACTTACACGTGGCCCCTTTCTTATATATTAGGTGGTGTACTAGAAACGCCCAGAAGATTCACATTTTCGTGTAATAAAAATTAATAAATAATTATCTAGTTTTAATTGAATTTTTTGAATGGAAATTAACTCTGAAATTTTTCAATTCATCGCACACATTTACTATTGTTGCTCGATTGTTAATAACAGTATGACAACAATTTTTTACATTTATGAAAATGTTCAATTGATTATGTACACGAGTCAACAGCAAATGACAATCAATGTTCACCTCTCAATGTAGATTTTTCATCTGTTAGCGTTTGATGATGCAATTGTATTTAAATCCTGTGTTATCAAATTTTCATGTCCTCGGTCATTCAAACAATTTGTGTACATTCCATATTTATGTACATTCCATCAAATAGCCAGGAAAATTACAGCTGAAAAACTCTGCAAGACGAACCATAAATCTCTGATAGTTTTCAAGTTACAGTTAAAAATAGTTTCACCATCAAAACCACTAATTTCCATATATCTCTATAACTGACGGGGCAAAATGGGTTCAATTGTAGTGAATTAAATCGGAAATTTCCCTAGTATCAACAAGGAACTATTAATGATACCAAAAATTCATGACTACGAGGCGTGAGACCATGACGCTATTACGTTGCATAAATCCCCAATACAAATGTTTCAACTTCAGAAATTCCCGGGTACTAGACACTAATTGCGAATATGACTCTGCTTAATTCACCCTCAACCCAGAATCTCTTTCCCCCGACCCCAGTGCTCCACAGCGCCAATTATACCCGAAAGAAATCACCGAAAAAAAACCCCTGAAAATCTCTCCCACCGAAAATCATCCTCTGCTTCTTAATAACCCACGAAATTCCACACAACTACTCCACTTGTCCCACCAGCCCTTTCCCCTCTCCGGAGGACAGAAAAAATCCTAGCAAAACCTCATAAAATCTCAAGTCCATCACAACACCCAGAGTCTTCAATCTCTACCTCAGAAATGTTCACAAAAACTCCCCAGCAATTAGTTGTCGTGTTAATTCGAATTTTCCCGCCACAAAATTAATCCTTTTTATTGACCAATCAATCATTAAAGAATCTCCAATTCTTTCATATTGATTCAAAGAGAAGAAATATATATTTTTTTTTTCATTTTATAAATTAAAAAAAAATCGCGATGGCGTCTGTCATGGCGATTGCAAACCCCCTCCCCTCCCACCTTCATCCCTCATCGCACACCATTCCTCTCATCTCCTTTGTTTTCCTCCGTCAGAGGATCGCCAGGAGAGTTTCTTTCCCTTTTTTTCCGCCCTTTTCCCTCTATACACATTTCTTTTTTTTTCCTCTTTTCAGTCTTCCTTTTTTTTTTTTTTTTCTTTCTTTCTTCATTTGTTTCAAAGGCGATTGCGCGCGTGCAGTGGGCGTAACTCAATAACCCTCTCGTGTTACTCACCGCCAATCCGAATGCCAGGGTAACGCCTACCTCCGTTGGTGTTCCTCCTCACTGTACACTGCGTTCCACACTCCTCATTTCCACTTTGCCACGAAAATTTCTCACAAGCTGGTTGTGCTTGTGTTATACTGAGGTATGTGAAATAAATAGGGCGGGAGGGGGTGGGGGGAGGATGAGAATAATCCGTGTACCCAGGTGACTCTTCTCAAGAGTTGAAATAAATATTAATGATATAAAACAGCAAACAGTGTGAAATAAATAATAGAAAATTTGAATTTCCCGCTGAAAAAAAAAAAATGATGAATTTTTCTACATTTTGTCCATTATTTTCACACTCACTGGGGAAATTATCTTCGCTGGTTGAATTTTATGGTTATCAAACGAGATGATGATTCTGTTGTCAATTGTTGGATTTATTTTTTATGACTGTCTTGATGAACAAGTGGAGGAGACGAAATTATATGGAACCAATGGGCTATTTTACGCTCTTTCCAACAGTTTTTATTTCATTCACATTGTAGCCCAGTAGTTCTTCAGATAATCGGTGGGGATCAATCATCTGTAGATCGATAATTGAAAATATCATGGTGGAGTGAAGTTGAATGGAATTATACCGTGGATTAACTTCCGCTGTTTCGCAGTGAATTATTTTCAACAGAATCCAATCGATCACCATAGATCAATGATCTATAGATCCAAAATCGATCATCGAGATTTTCATGCTGACAGACTCGAATTGACATATAATATTCAAAATAACGCATTATAGGAATTTCGAGGAAATTGTCATCGATCGATGATCTATAGATCACTGCTGATCAGAAAACTATCGTCATATAGTGTTTTGAATCGGAAATTTCCCGAGCTTTTCAATGCTGTCGTCCATTTGACCCTCAAACAATAAAAATATTCACTATAATATAATACAATGAAAATATTTATTTTAAATTGATTGTAGGGGGGAGGGGGGTTATGAGGGATCTAAAAGAACGTCTCGTTGGTCGTCTGTTACCCCATTATTCCTCTTTCTCTCTCTCTTGAACAAAAAGGGGGCCTGAAATTCCCCAGATACGAGTCTCAGTGACGCCATGAGAAGACCAGATCTTTACTTGATGGTTTTTATTGTCAACCTGCCAATCCTGTAGAATATATTAACAATCGTCGGTTGCCTCTCGTTCGGGGTTTATTGGAAGGTATATGGATGATTGCCACGATGATGGGACTAATGTAAAATGGAATAAAAAAAATGAACGACAAACACATTGAAATGAAAAAGAGGTATAACGAATAAAAATACAAAAAATTTAACAGTATGGAAAAATAAAGTAAATAAAAGTTGTAAAAATGCCATCGAGCTGTATTTTTCCATGGGATTTATACGATTCTGTTGATCGGTATTCGGGTGCACAAGGGGTTTTAATAATCTCGATCTAAACTCGTCGACAGACTTTATTGTTTTTGCAATTTTAAAATTTTTCTTATTGTTTTTCATTTCATTGGGAGTCGGATTCGTAAATAATGAAATAATGTATCAATCGTTTGGGTTATAGATTTAATGGGCATTATATTCTGAAAGATTTCATTTATGTTTGGAACTTCGTATACTAATATGATACTGAGGAAGATTGGAGGATAAAATCGATTCGCTAATTTGTTTTTTTTCTCATGACAATTTATTGAGGAATAGCATGGAAATAGTACACAAATTAATTTTCAATTATTCTAATCATGGGATGTAACATTTCAAGGAATTATACATACATTATAAATTTTAATTTTCTTTTCCTTTGGTCTTACTGACGCAACTATTCAGTTTGAGACTTACCCTAGCCATCCTTTCTTTTGGCAGCCCATGGGCCGACTTTCTTAATCTGTACCGCATTCGTCCGAGGACTAAGGGAAACATGGAAACCTTAGCCAGCACAGTCGACCGATAATGCAGAGTCCCAATGTACACCTCCGTCATACTGACGAAACGTGCACACTGGGTCTCTACACCCGTGTCTTCCGCTCAGTAATTTTTGGTACGAGAGACGGTGTTCCTAAACGATCACCCATCCAAGTACTAACCCAGCTCAACGCTGCTTAGCCTGGATGTCTGTCGTAGCAACACCTCGCCCGCCCAACCATTACTGTCAGTCATACATCATAAATTTATAATTACTCAATTTTTTTTTTTCCATTATCAGTGATCCATTGAACGCTTTCAATTCCGTCAATATCCAAAAATCAAGGTTGATCATTGAATATTTAATTTTCGTCAGAGTAGAGCCAAGTTTGATTGTCCCTGATCATGTTAAAGAGCTCCCACCTATATGGTAATGAGTATATCCGAATGCCAATGAAACCAGCATAACCTTCAGCAACTTTATGATACAATCCGATTCCTCCTAATGGCGATGGTGGATTAGTAACAACTGGTTGACTGTCAAATAATGGTAGCATTGATTTTCCAGTATCCGGTCCCGAATTCGAATAATGTAACTCCATCCAGTCGCCTGGCGCTGAGGTCGGTGTGTGAAAAGCCTTCGAGTAAATGGAATTTACCCTTTTAAAGTGCCGTATTGCGCTGTGATGGAAAAAATAATAATTGTAATTATAAACAGCATGCCATTGAAAAGTATCAATCTGGGTGAATAATTTTACTCAGGAAATAGTCTACTCGTCCTGCCCATAGATTCCTCCACTGTTTCTTCTAGTAATGTTCCATTTAAACGATCATACTTGTGTCCGGTTATCCCGACAGTGAAAAACTCACCTTTATCTATGAATTCAACCCCTAAAATAAGAAAGTCAAACAATTTACCTAATAATGAGATTCATTGAGGAACTAGGAGAGATGAAAATATTCGTCATTTCTCAATGGCATTATACAATATTGTAAACGAGAAGAATGAAATTGAATCACCAGTAAGAGCATATCCAACAGGTAGAATATCGCGACTGAAGAGAAAACGCTTTTGTTTGTTGGTGATGTATTTTTTCGTGTGGTTATTAGTCTCAGGTAGAGGTATCCAAGATTGTGTATGCGGCTTAATTTGTCCATGGGCATCTAATTGCCCCTGTCTCAGTTGTATATACAGCGTCTTATTCTTGCGTACAAGCCGTACACCCGTAACAACCCTTAAAAAAAATGATGATAAATATATGATCAACATATTATAGAAAAATCTGGCGAAGGAGTCGCTCCATTCATAATAGACTCACATATTTTCAGCGGTTGCAGTTGTGATCGGGACCAGGCTGATCGCATTTTCAAAATCTCGATTGCAGTGACAAGTAAATTTAGGAGGGGTTGTCTGAAAAATACATTCAATGTTACGTTCAATGTTATACGCCCAGGCCTTTTGCTTCAATGTTACAGAATTTATTCGAATTTCTAGAAATTAGCTACTAGGGTAGTCATAGGTAGTAGCTACTAGGGTATTCTTTCCATTGACTAGCTAACCTATTGACCTAAGGAATCGGATAATACCGTTCACGCTATAAACACAGAGAATTTCCCTCTAAAGGTCTACTGAATGTGAAATCTCCGCTTTTTGAAATCCGCAAAGTTCAGGTTCATGCTTTGAATATGATGAGTTAACTTTACTTTACACGCAACCTTGAACATTATACGCATCCCGTGCGAAGGACTAAGGTCGGAGTTATCCGCGTCTCTAACCAAGAGAGTGAATTTCTTTTATGCAGAGTACAAAAAAATAAAGTCAGATGGGTACACAAGAAGTGGGACTTCATTTACTCGTGATACCATATACTATACTTTAGTCATAATAAAACCTATTATTATGAATCATTTTTCTCACCTGATATGGGTATTCAAGTACGGATCGGTTTCGCGACTTGAAACAGTCGGTGAGACGCCCTCCATGGCACAAAGTTTGATCGGCAAGAACAGGCTCTGGTTCCCTCTTCGTAAGTTCATGGTCGACTAGTCTTTCCTGGAGCTTTTCTATTTCGAAGTATGTTTCACCTGAGAGAATAGACAATTTTTCAGAGTTAATGTGAAATGCAAGGGAGAAATAATCAACTCAGTACCTCGAACCCAAACCCCGTCCTCGGGGTCGCAGGCCCATAAATTGTTTGGGGTCATGTCCATGGCTTCCCAACCTTTCTTCAAATATGTCAGATAGTTCTCTGCGCTTTTCTTCTGAGCTAGCGCGATATGCAAATTCCAGTCTATTTTTGAGACAAAACGAAATTAGAAAGAGTCGACAGTATATTACTGCTCTGCCATAAGTTATAACATACCCTCGGGATAACAGGTTGGATACGTCAAAGTGAATACCTTCAACGCTGTCATTTCCGTTATCAGAACCAGTTGGAGGAGATTGACTACGAAATGGTGAAAAAATTCTTTTTCTTTGCATATTCTGTGCCCTAAACCCTGTAATTAATTAAAAGAATGGTTCAAAATGGCTTACCGGAAATGAACCCATATCGGTTTAGATAACTTTTCAAGCATACTTACTACTACTTGATGAGCAAAGTCGATGATAAGTCCCTCAGCTAAACTTTTAGTTTTTTCGGATGGAATCAAGAGAGTTTCAATCTTTTCAATGCTCATCTCGACAGTTTGAATAGCTTCCCTGTACTTCTCAATCCGTACGCTGGCGCTCATATTCTTTTCACCAATGGCCCAAAGAACCTTGGTATGTCGCTTGTTGATTTTTTCAATAGCTTCAACTAGATCTTTTTTGTAGTCATTGATAGATATTTCTCCCGGTTGCTGCTTCAGCATAAATTCGAGAGTTTCGAATCGCCTTGCCATGAAACTCTGCATACCATCCAACTTATCTGATAATTCCTTAATTTTCGCCAGTGTCTCTGCATTGTCATCGTCCAAAATGGACAATATCGTTAAAGTACCTTCCCCAGCATCGTAAGCGCTTTTGACTTCAGTAAATTTCTTAGTCATTTTCCACAGTTTTTTACCTGTAAGTCAGAACTCGATTCAATTGACAATCAGAGCATATGGGTTTGTTGACAAACTCATGAAGTTTTACCAATGTCTAAGATGTCATTGAATAAACAGGAGGACTGATAAGCGCAGAGAAGGAAACAGAATATCATCAATTGTTTTTTCAACATTTTGAGTTGCAAAGGATGAAATTCAAGTTGTTGTGTCTCTTCCTGTGAGTATCTCGTCAATCAACAAAAATTTCTTCCCTCTCGGTGTTCAACTGTAATCATCGGGTTTTTCAACCCTAAGAAACATTTAATTTAAATAGAATATTCAGAAAAATAGTCGAATGATTTAATCAACTCGAATTTTTGGTTGAGGTCAAGTTAGGGTTTTAAAAAATTTTTCCAGACAATAATAATTTCTTAGCTCTTTCTCATTTCTTCAATCAAGAAAGAGCGGGTCAAAATAGACTTTCCTAATTCTTCAAGGAGAATATTGGATTAGATAAGAACTTCTTTCGAATCTAGATATCACAGATGGAAGATTAATGTAGGGAAATTGTCAGAGTTTAACCTGGTGAAGTTGGAAGAATATTAACTGTAGAGGAAAACCAATATAGGCATACATTTATGTCAAGTCAAATGGGAGTCAAAATAAGGCCAATATAAGGTTTAGATATATATCGTGGGATAACTATTTTGAGTCAAATCGTTCATTAATGTCTTCACCACGGTCGAAAAAGACTTTTTCATATACTATCCTCATTAGTGATTAATTCATCAGAAAGAATCAATCACTCATCAAAATGACATTGATATTTGATAGCTGCACAATCGCCTTATCAGGCACATTGATTTTTAATGTCATTCGATTCAATTCTCATTTGATTTGTTTATCGGAGAAATTTCATTACTGATAAAATAGTAGATTATGTCACAAGGCCCGATAAATACTATTTATTTGATTGGAGTTCAATGTACTTAGGAAAGTTGTTTTGCAGTACATCAATGAGAGATAAAAGAAAACGAATAATAAAATAATTAAAATGTAGATATTCTCGTATATTCAAAATTGATCGGATATTTCCCTCATATTTCCTCTGTAGCAACGATCGGGATAAGTTTTGCACAAAAATTTTGATCTGCAAAATTACTATCTCTCGTTGCAACAAGAGATAACTTTGAAGTTTTCGGAATATTACTACTCAAAATTTTGACTTTGTTTACAACTTTTCTTTTGAACTATCATTCTTATGTTATTTGGAACAATACAATTAGTAACCACAAAACATCATCATCATTACAAATGACCTTTGAACATTTTTGTACTTGTTTTTTTTTTCAATATGGAACATAAATAAATTATCACTGCTATAGACTCATTAATCCATTATGACTCTTTTGTAAACTATAGATGGTCTTGTATTATGTTCTTGTTCTCATTAATCGATTTTGCTTTTGTGTTGACATTCATATACAAATGAAAATTTATATCTTTTTCTTTCCCATTATTTTTTCGAATTTCCTGTTGAGAATTTTTGGAATGGAGAATTTCCTCCAGGATAATTTTTGGCGGGTAAATGAAGTTACGGCATCAATGATCATGATTTTTTTTTGTCAAATCAAAAAAATAGAAGAAGATGGAAATCGTGAAAATTCTCTTATACACGTGCATCGGAAATTACATAATATAAGAAAAAACATTGAGAACGAAATTGACGAAATTTTTCTGTCAAAGTAAAAAGTTTAAATAACATCCTCGTAGTCATGGAAATAATTTCCTGTCATGGTATTGATTGATCCATCGACAAATCGGAAGATGAATAAAAAGTTAACAATCGAAACAATCATTTATCTATCAAAATGAAATCTATCTAAATCTATCAATGACAATGCATAGATTCGTTTTTTCTTTAAAAAAAAAAGCATGTAACGTTTTTTGTCACCGTTTTTTGCGGCATAGTTATTTATGTAATAGATATATAATATAATATATAACAAATAATTTTTGGAAAAATTAAATGAATAATTAAATAAGTAAATTCATGCATTGATTTTCATTTCAATTTTTTCATAAAAAAACAAATTGATAACTTGATGTAGAATTAAAAGTTTCATTTTTTATCAACCAAAAATCCAACATCTGAAGCTGATGAAAAAAATTGAACGTAGGGGCCTAACAATATTTTCATAAAATTGTAGAAGAATTCTTCTGACTGATATTTTCCGAAAGTATCACAATTCATTGAAAAAAGTAAAATATAATCTATTTATAATCAATATAATTCTCGTTCTGATGGAAATTCTTAGCAAACCTAGGTGAATAAGTCCCATAAAATTTCAATTCGAACGAATATAAATTTAAATCGCGGAATAATAAAATTAAGTACGATACGTGATAAGGATTACTCACCTGGATTGGTAGAAGTTGCAGAATGCCAGTTCCTGGGACCTCAATTATGAATCCACAGGCAATTTTTTTCAGTTAATTATCAAATACAATTTAAATTTCACGATCACAGGAATAATCTAATATTCGTCCAGACTCAGAGTGAATATGTGCACGGTTGAACGGTTGGCGAGAGAAGAGCCCTTTTTCTTCTTCTTCTTCATTTTTTATAGTAACTGACTAATAAGTCGTGGTCAAGTGACGCATATCATTATCCCTCGAGGGCAATTCGATTGACTCCCACCCTAGTATCAATATTTCCATCTATGTTTTCTTTTAATCGGTAAATGTCTTTTCTATTAGATCAGGTGCATAACCTAATTTAAATACATTATCACAGCCAAAAACAAACTGACCTCGATTAGATTTTTCGGAGGTATACATATGGAAAATTTTTAAACACATCATTCCCTCTGAAAAAACTTGCCTCTGAGTATGTCAAGCTATTATTCAGACAAACATTTAGTTTTTCCTTAAAATAATCTTCAATTCGGCTAAATCTCTCTATATAATAAGAAAATAATGGTAAAAATAAAGACGCTCAAAATTTGGGCGACACTCCAAGGTCATAAGATCAATATAATATAGGATTTCAGGCCCTTAAATCCTCAGGTCCTTAAGCCCCTAGACCCTTAAGCTCGATCTTCAAATCGAATTATCTCCATAATGATCTATTTTGAGAGAAAAATATCATGAGACCTGTTTTGTGGTGAAACATATACGTCATTCAAAAGTTTTTGATCCAGATATGAAAATGAGAAATTATCACAAATTTATATATGGTTTTAATACCACCATTTTCAGTTGAAGCTTGACCGCCATGCACCACCAGTCACACCTATTGATTTTCCTCAAAACGCACTATATGCAACTGAGAACAAGAAGTGCGCATGCCACAAATGCACCTAGGTCACCATAATCCCAGCCCCACTGAGCATTACATCCAATAATGCAATACACGCCCTCGAGAAACTCTTGACTGCAATATCATTTCGCACAACTGCCACAGCCACTAGCATGCATGTCCAACATAAATCCCACCCTTGAGGCTGTAATCGAGATGACCAGGTTAATTAATTATACATTCAACGAGAACTTTTGCCTTATCTGCACGTGATAATAAATTTAGCAATGAAATTTAAAAAAATTTTCAACGGAAATTTCGATAAAAAATCTTTTTTTTCAACAGACGGGACAAAATGGACTGTTTTATATCCAATAGAAAACCCATTTTGCCCCATTAACTTTATAAAAAGAAAAATTAATGCTCAATGGGGCAGAATGGGTGAGTAAAATCAGAAATTATTTGAATAAATTAAAAAAATGGAATTTTATTTTTTTTGTTGATCAAGAAATGGAGGTTTTTTTTCAAGTGAAAAAAATGACATTTCAGGAAATTCACAATATCATGAAATTTTAGTAATTTTAGAAGTCAGTGGAATTTCTACTTTGTCTTTGCCCATAACCCGGTGAGTTGGCATTCACATACTATAAACGCAAGTGGGTAAGCGTTTGAGATTGGAATTTCTTCGTGGAATCCAGGCAAAACTAGTGGATGTCTAATTGAAAAATCGTTGGGTATATACACACTTCAGCCTCTTCTCTCAACTTTTTACGCTAATTTCTTGTTGAGATTCTTCAAACGGAATTGTTTAGAGGTACATAAAAGTGGTGATAAAATTATTTTTTTCCCCGCATTAAAAAGCGATAATTACAAATTTTCATTAAATTTATTATTCTGGTTTGAAAAATTCCTTGGGATGAGTATAGCCAGGAATATTACCACTTGCATTTATTATAAAATTATCCATTTTGCCCCATTATTTTTAAATAAAATTTATCAAAATCACTTTTCACTGTGACTCGAAAAATAATGGGGCAAAATGGGTTTCTCAGTAGTGAACGGGATCGAAAATTTTTCAAACTATCCACTGACACAACCCATTTTGCCCCATTCCCATTTCCCGTTCGAGATTCTTAGGGTTTCACCGAAATTTATCTGATAAATGAAATATGTCCAATAGCAAAAATCCATCAAAATAGTTATAAATGTCAGCCAATGGGTCTTTCGGTCTTCAGGGCATATCCAAAAGCCAAAAAAAGCTCATCCCAATGGCCTTGAACTTGGTTGGGTACATGCCGTCGGGGGCTTTTCCCCTTCGAGCTAGATGTGCCCGAAAAACCGTGTCGAGCAGTTTTTCAACTGCACTACGACAAATAAACGATTCTGGAATCAAGGGGAGAGGGGATAAACACGATGAGGGGTATTTGGCTTCTTACAGGCTACTTGTTAGTATAAGGTGGGTGTTAAACTCTCTATTCCCCCTCTCTCTCTCTCTCTCTTTTTTCACTCTATTCGACCTACAATAGCCCCTAGACAGTCTTCAGTGCCAGGCGGACTCATTCAGCTACCCTCTGGCAGTTTTTCTCTGCAAGATTTGTGGTTATTGTACTTTTTAGTGGGTATCTTACAGTGGAAGGAAAGTGAATTTTCATGGAATATGTATTTTTGATTATTTGCTGGAGAAAAATTAACAATTTTTGACATGGGGATAGATTTTTTTTTGGAAGAAGGGGTAAAACGGATTGTCAAATTGGAAAGCCAGGGAAATTTCCGCTGGAAAAGTCAAAATGACGGTCAATTTAACTCCATTATTATACGAGTTCTGGAGAAAAATGGTTTTAGAGAATTTTCCGGGAATTATGGGGCAAAATGGGATTATCTGTATAGTGAACGGAATTGGAAATTTCCCTAGCTTTTCACTGAAACTCTTGAAACTCTGAGAATTCTTGCAGTTTCTGCGAAAAACACTTTTTAATTAACGAAAATTAGATTTTAAAAAATGTAAAAAATTAATTCTCTTCTTTTTCATTTTAATTTAAATCAAAGGCTTTATCTTGAAGCATGAAAAATTGCTCTTTAATGGTAAACCCATAAACAATCCCATTAGAAAAAGTATTCTGCACAAGAAAGTGTTGGTAAATTAAAAAAAAAAAATTATAAAAAAAGGCCCGACCGCCTTTTTCCACTCTGTAGATATAGACGCATTATGATATGCCCCGAGGAGGGGTGACTTTTTTTTTAACCACTAGCGTGACTCAGGTTCACTGACTGTGTCTTTACTGGCTTTGGAGAGGCAGAGAATCGGAAAAAGAAGAAAAAAATTGTTTTGAGGGGACCATTGATGCTTGTTGTGACGAGTTGAGGTTTAGGGGTGACTTTTTGTATGTCTAACCGTGACCTTACGCAAGTCTTTACCACTTGATGTCAATACGGGTGTGACTGAATGAATCAACACACTCGAATCAACTAAATAATGATTTTTAAAAAATCTAAAAAGACAGTAATAATTTTTTTTTTTTTAATAATTTTCAAAAATGAAAAATTTCCAATTTTCTGTACACTCTTTAAAAAACCCATTTTGCCCCACGTGGAGATTTTTTTATTCAATTGAATTTAATCAAGGAAAATTGGAAATAATTTTTTTTTCTTCATTCAATCGTATATCGTTAAGGCGATTGAATGAATTGATTTTTTTACATTTTAAAATAATAAAATTTATTACAGACATAAATCTAAGGGAGCATAAAGCTAATGGACGCTGGGTTGAATTGTTTCCAAGGGTTTTGTGATGGAACACACACGGTGAATATGTTGACATTTTAAATTGAATGGACGAGTGGATGAGGAATATGAAGCATACCGTATATATATATAACTTGCCATGACCATTAATTAAGATTCTCACTCATTGGATCCTTGTATACACTGATTTTCCGGTTAATTAACCTTCTGCCGGTGGAAAAACGCTGGATGATCGATCAAATTAAGTGGTGTTTTTGTGATTTTCAAGGGGTTGAGAAGAGAATTATGGGGATATCAGCTGTTCTTGCAATTGTTCGGTGTAATTTATGTCATTGAAAGTGGTGAATGATTAGAAAGAAAAATGGATTATGTAAAAATTGAGAAAATTTATTTTAATAGAAATCAATTTACAAATTATTCAATTTAATTGCAAAAAAATTTAGGGATTATTTTTTGAGCAAATATCCCCACCCTCTCTTCCCCCACTCTCAAAAACCTAGACATACCCCTTTAAAAAAAGAAAATCCATTTCAATTTTAACTCCTTAAGCTTTCTTTTCCAAGACGAGTCCAACCCCCTGGAAATTCCTCCACCATTTGAAAAAAAAAAAAATCGCCAAAAAATTGTGAAAAATCCTTAGAAAATTGAAAATAATTTTCTAGAAAATCTTGATAAATTAAAAAAAATTGAAAAAAATCTCCAACTGTCATTACTTTATTCGCGAGAACCTCCCCAAGAATGCACACCACTTCGCCCCCACCTCTTCCCACGAATACACCCTCCCACATTGTTCCCTCCCACCCCCGCACTCGGCCCATCCCCTGCGTTCCGCAAAATTTCCCCTACCACATGGACAAACACTCGATGGTAACTTCTGGTTCAACGTATCCAAGTGGCTGTGGTACGACACAGACCAGACCAAGAGCCGATGTACACCGATTAATCCCGAAGCTTCACGAACTGGTGTTCGAATACCGGCTCCCGCGTCAGTGTACAAACCGCATTCGCGGTCCACGGTTCACGATATTTCCGGGCGTGAGTGCGTGACTGTATAGTAAATGATTTTTTTTTATTCATTCCGTTGGCTTTAATTATTATCATTATAACGTGTTTATGATTGTGTGGTATCATTAGCCGAGTCATCTGACAATTTCCCTTGACGTGAATTACGAAAAAAAAAAATTATCGATTTTTTATTATTATTTTTTTTTATTTCAGAAACGAAAAAAAAAATCAATTTTTTTATCAATTTGAATTTTCCCGCCTTTTTTAAAAATGATACTGAGGTGCTCGATTTTCCCGCCAATATCATTTAGTTATTTACGGACTGCCCAAGTATTGAAATATTTTTTGAATTAAAAAAATTGAAATTTAAGAAAAATTTAAAAATTTTAATTCTTTGATTTTCAAGTTTTGGAAATTATTCTGGGGAAAATGTGAGGATATCCCTGGTAATTTCATGATTTTTATGTGCAATAAGTGAAGGAAAAACGTATTTTAAGGATTAAATACATAAATTCTAGTCACAAGTGTTTAAAAAAATTAGATAATTAATCCCTTGATTATCATAAATAATCGATTCGATAATTGATTAATTGACTGACTGATATTAATTTATTGATGAATTAATAATCAAGAATTTAAAAGACTGCCTCAATATAATTTCCCGGAATTGTCACGTGACAAATGGAGAGGTCATAGGCTGAACAAAAGAGTATAAACAGTTGATGTGATTTCAAGTTTTTAAAACACTTGGAATTCTTCACCATTTGAGTCATTCGTAGAATTTCTAGTGTAAACAAAATATTGCGAGGATAATAGTGAGACTGTCGCCAAGGTATTATAAACACCTTGTGTTTACATTTGAGGGCATGCCCAACGACTTAAAATTCACCGAATAAACCAAATTAAATTCCTCAGAATTTATAAATCAACGAAAAATTGCAGTAAAAATTAAGAATCAATTTTTAAAAAATTGAGAAATAATTTCTTGAGCTATTTAAATATTTTGTGAGTGTCTCATTGAGTGAAGTGACGATTTCATCAATTCTTGTTGTTAAATTTGAATTAATTGATTTAATTAATTGAGGAAAATTGAATATTTGTTATTTAAACATTTAATTAATAAAGTGATGGTTTGCAATTTAATCCCCGAACATGAGGACAAATTGCAAGTTGAGGGAGGAAGTGAGAGAGTGAAGTGATTTAAATTTTTTATTTTTTTGTGAGTTTCGAGTGAATTTTGGGAAATTAAGGGAACAATAAACAAAGGGGGAAGGTGGGAATATTGACGTTTCAACGAGATATGTATCCCTGGTACAGGGAGAGTGTCGCGGCGGCAGCGGCTGCGGGACTCGGTGGGCCTGTTGGTGTCGTTGGCACTGGATTCTGTTCTACAGCACCTGGACAGGGTGCTACTACTATTAAAACTGAGAGCGGCTACTCTGACTGTATGTTGGCGCTAGATTACGTTCAGAGCAAGGTGAGTTTTTAATCAATTTTTTTGTTGGATTTTTTTTTTGTTTCACATTTCAATGTTCAATGCAATGAACTTTACTGTGACGATGTGCTGATGTTGAATGTTTTTTTTTTTTCTTTTATGGAAAGATTTTTCTCATAAAGAAGAATCAGATTGGCAGATTTTCCTTTTCCATTCTTCAATTTTTTTGATTCTGATTAATTTTTTTTTATATCATTGTCGAATTTTCTAACATTTTTCCCTTTCAAAAATTGTAATTTCTTCATTTTGCGATAAAAAAAAAATTTATTCTTGTAATTTTTCCAAAAATATTTCCACAAAATTCACTCAAGTTGCCTTTTTCATTTTCTAACAATTGAAATCATTTCCCCTTCGTCTCTTGTATCCACTTTTCCGCTCGACAGCCTCATGAGTACACAACCGTTCATTAACTTTCATAAAAAGATCCAGCATTATCGCCGTTTGTCCGGGAGAGAGCACGAGCGAGAGGAACTGACACCTAATTTTTTTCCACCAACTCTTGTCCCTTTTTTTCCATTAAATCCTACATTATTATTATTATAACTTTGCCTTCTGTTGCATCCTCACGGTGATGATGTGCAATTTTTTTGTTACGATGGCTAAATTAATTGACCGTGATTATGAGTCAATCCAATATTTTTTTGTCCATTTAATAATCGTCAATTTATCAGGAGAAATTAATTACTTAATGAACAATTCTTGGAAAAAAAAACAAAATTCCTCGGATGTAACTTAATTCATTCATTTCGCAGAGGAAAAAAAAAAAACAGAATAATTGACAAATTTTCAAGTTGCAAAATAGATAATATTGAGAAGATATTTTGTACATTTTTTTTTTAAGAAAAATTAAATAAATTTCCACAGGAAAATTATCAGTGAAAATTTCCGGAAAAAAACTTTTTACCAACTTTCAATTTTTTCAAATAAATAATTTCTCTCCATCATCATCATCAATTTGTGCAAAACGATTATTGCGTGATTTATATCAGATAAAAGTGAATCCGATCGTATGATGAATGTACATACAACTGTTGATTTATGGTTTGTGTAAATGTACATTTTACTTAATTGTCGGTGGTTGGTTGGTAATTAAAGGTGTCGTTGAACCCCCCCTAGACTATTAAAGTACTCAAACACAATGTATCTAGATTTCCACCAGTGATTCAAACAACAAACGAATGATTCAACAGTAATAGTCATAAGCACTTGTTTCCCTAGGATATTTTTCCAGTTATGGCATAGAGCCGAGGGGGGATCCCCTGCCTAACATATCAATTCACCCAGTTGAAAGCTCTTCGGCTATTATACTCATTAATTCGTAAATCTTGAATAGCATTAAACCATCACGACTGTTGATTTTTCCACTTGAGAAAATTGAAGGTTTAATTGAATACTATTTTACGTCTTTTAGATTTTCTGGATAATTGTAAATTATTTTGGAACTGAATCAATATTTTGAAGTTAATTTCTTCGCTTTGAAAAAATAATTATGCTTTTTTTAAAAATAATTTTGAATTGATTAATTACAACTTTTGTTTTTTTGGACTCAAAGGATTAATGAAGTACATAATGGACTCGATTCAAGTATCTAGAAATACTTGATGCAAACATTGCTTGAACTATACTTGTTTCATGTATTAAGATCAAAGTACTATTAATGGCTGTTGGGACCAAGCATTGATAAATCATGGTGAAATCAAGTTCCGTGAGTACTTGATTCAATCCTCAAGTAAGGACGAAAAGTACTAAACTTGAGCACTTTGAAGTATTCCATTTAAGTATGAAGAAGTACTTTAGAATCGAGCACTAGGAAGTACTTGATGAAAGTTTCGAACATACTTGATTAAAGTATGAAATATTCAAGTATTGATGAATACTGAAATCAAGTACTTGTAGTACTTGCTTCAAACTTTCAAGTATTGGGTATAAAAAATTAGAAGGAAAAAATTCAAGTACTCCAGTCAAGTATGGAAAAGTACTTGGATCGAGTACTAGTAATGTTTTGCATTGAGTGATTAATTAATTATCAATTCAAGTACTGAAAAGTACTCTATGAAAATATTGTGAATAGTATTGGAATTAAGTCTCATCAATAGATTGCAATGAATTTACATACTTGTAAGTACTTGATTCCGTTGGGACGGGTCTCAAATCCAAGTATATCAAGTATACTTGATTCAAGTCTAAGGTGGAGCAGTAGGATAATCGATAACTTCTAGAATTACGAGATATCAAGTTTCTTAAAAAATTTTCCCACAATGAAAACTTTTTCTTCTCTCGAAATGGCGGGAAATTCAAACAATAAAAGAGACAAATCTTATAAGATTTTGTTTGTTGAGAGATTTATTTATTCATTAATTTTTTTGTTGAGAATACACTGCTCTTTAAAATGGAAAAATTCCACTGAATGTCAAGTTGAAGGCGGCCATTCCTTGCGTCGGTCATAAGGCACAGCAGATACCTTACATGGTACTCCCTCCCCCTGTCCTCCACCTTTTCTTGAGGGGGAGATTTCCACGGTTGACGAGTTTCCAAATTCGGAGGTATACACTTTTTTTATTATAACGAGACCACTCACTCGCACTTTTCGACTTTTATTTTCTATCAACATTTTTACCTCTTGATGACTAGTCATCCAAGTGCAGTATTTCAAGTTCATGATGAGAAATATAATGTCATCCAAACGTAATGCCTAAACGTAATAGAATTACTGTATTTTTCTAATAACAAATGATGTGAGAAATCCTTTGAAAAGACAGAAGAAGAAAAAATTAAATTCAGAAAAAATAATTTACCATTTTTTTAGCATCGAAGAAGCGAAAAATTCGACCGGATTGTCCAAGAGAAAAGCCGCCAAAATTCAAATAAATTAATTAAAAATATCAAAGAAATTGAATCAATAAGAAAACTCGATGAATTACAATTTCGAAAAAATTTGAATTTTTTTTTTCTCGGAGGGAAAAAACAATTTTTAACTTTAAAAAAATTAACTCTCCCACCTGCAATAATATCCCTCACGTGTAACAAAACTCTCGTACAAAACCTTCAAAAAAAAAAAAAAAACCCTCAACACAACTCCAAAACTGAGCAAAAACGAAATGGTACCCACCCCCCCGCTAGAAAGGGGGAAGGCCAGTACCATTTACCCGCCAACCGATTGGACGAAATCTCCAAAGACAAAAGGCGTCTGTGCAAAATGGTTGTAGCAAACACAAGTAAAAAAAAAAATCATCATTTCAACAATTCAACGGAGAGTTTATACCCGACTTTTGCCACTGGCAAAGAGTAACCAGAAGGCGTGGCAGTGCGGGCAGGTGCGCGTAGGTGGCAGGGCGTGGCAAATCGGTAGATGAGGATTGGTTGTTCCTCTTGGTACCGGAAGTGGGGCGTCACTGGTAGCGAATGAGGTAGAGGTGAGTTGAGTGGTGCGCGGTGTAGGGGGGGGGGGATGTAGGGGAGGGAATGCCCCAATGATCTGACGTAGTATAGGTAACATCGAGCAAAAACAATATCTGAAGTGCAGTGAAGGAGAGGTTACAAAAAGCAGCCAGGTGGCATTGCGCTCTGTTCCATTCTGGGGTGAGTGGTGGCAAAGTCGTGCCAGCGAACTAGTCAGAAAGAGGGGGGGGGGGGAAGTTGAGGGCATCTCTGAGTTTTAGATGAGGCGTCTGGAAAAATGTAAACTACTTCGTCAAGTATATGGTGGAATTGGAAATGAGATTTAATTTGAAAATGAAATTGGAGATTATGTTTCTTCTTTTTGGAGTTTTGATGAATATGCTATGGGTTAGGGTTGGGTGGTCCATTGGTCTGGATTCGGTAGGGGAAAATGATCGGGATTTTTGATGAGGTATTTTTGGAGTTTTTTGGATTAAAAATTTGTTTGGAGGGTTCTAGTATTTTTTTTCTTTATTAACAATTTTCATTATTTCGATGATATTCTTGAATAACGGTTTAAAGAGTTTGATGAATATGTTGATCAGAAACAATTATTCACAGGAAAGAGACCCTCTCAAGGGTCAGCCAGTCATCATTCATCATAACCTAAAATAATTGCCGTCACACTTGCCTCAAGCTCGTATTAAATTTTAAACTTTATACTTTAAGAACAGTAGTAATGATGTTCTGATTATCATCAAGCTGATTGTCGTTGACAGCTCCACCTGCCTCCTCCCTTCACCATTCATCCCAATTTAAAGTAATATCGACTGTTGAAATCATTATGAATGAGCTTGCAAACTGAGACCCGTAGATCTGATTGTCGATGACAATTCACCTGGTACCAGCATTCTTCCTCAATTTGCGTTTGACTGAGCCACAGGGAAGGGACTTTGGATTAAAAATCTGATCCTATCTTGCTCTAAAAAACAAAACAATTCACCAGCCGGAAACACATCTTCAAAGACGCCATGATTGCCAATGTCGACTGTTAGAGTTCACCAAGTGCAAAACGATCTCGTGATGTGTGGGAAATGGCATAATACTGGTTGTTCCTTACAGTTGAAGATCCCGATCGTGGAAAGAGTCTGTTGAGGATGGGGAGGGGGACCCTCTTATATACTCCACCGGTAACATACACATACCTCTCATAGCCTCTCACTGAAGTTACTGAAGAAAACCCATTGGTAAAGTTGGCTATACCTCCACTTGTGGTACTCCTTGTGCGCCTTCCTCGCATTACTTTAGCTGTCACTTAGGTCTTTAACCACGGCCGGATGCCCGCGCGCCAACTCACCTTTTTTTCCACCTTTTTTTTCATCATTTGTTGCTCCTTTTTTTAATTCTTCTCTCTTTCTCTCTCTCTCCCTCTCATCGTCGAGTGTTTCTCTTAAATTCTTACCGACTACTCCTTCCATTCGGCTGCAGTTGGAGCTGTAATTGCTTGGATTATATTGTTTTAAATTCATTTTCACGGAAATAGTGGAAGAGGAGGATGTACTTGATGGGAAATCTTGGAGCGATTTACACCTTGTTGCGATGAGGGAGATTGGAGAGGATTTATGGAGCTGTCTCTTGCATTTCCAATTATTTCGTGTTTTTGAACTTTGGGGCTAGATTAATTCGGCGGGGTGGATTGGATTGAGGGTTGTGCCATTGAAGAGCTAGGGAAATTTCAGGTAGAAAACACTGTATGATGATCTATTTTAGATGAGATTATTGATCTGTAGATCATATTATCGAAAAATTCTTTTTTTAGAATTTTCTCAGTAACTATTGGACCAATTGAGATGTATCAAATTACATTTTGAAGCTAGAAAAATTCCCTAGGAAAGTCACTATGGATGAATCATGTTCCTAACATTCAATCGACAAAAAATCCCAATTGAAAGAAGATTCTCTAATCCAATTTGTACGTTTCTCAAAGATATCATCTTCCTCTCAAGAATTTTCACTCCAGCACCAGTAATTTTTGAATAAACCCATTTTAAATATCTGGAAAAATAATATTGACGTTCAAAACACTGTTAACAGAGGTATATAAATTAATTAGATAATTAATCGTGTAATGGGGATTTAATTGGGCCGTGTTAAGTGTCAGTTGTAAACCCGAACGTTAGTGTAATCTTCGTTGTAGCATCTCTTCTTGGAGGTTTAGTTTAGTTTAATATCCCCATTGGATTTAAAACCCATGGGGCATAAGCTACCTCACACCGCAAAGTTCAAAAGAGAATAAAAAGAGATAAAATAAAGTATTCCATGGCTGTGGTCAGAAAGTACTTGTTTGAGATTATAGATAAGGGCCAAAGATTCAGCTGATTCGATGTGTCCATTGATACGTTGCAATATTGGTTGTTGCTCTTATATCGGCATCTTGTTAAACAATTACTACTCGTAAGATAAGTTGGGGTATATAAGGTACACCCTATTTTCCCTCAACTATCTGTATGCAACTTTAGAAATCTTGCCTATGTTAAATACATTCTGCACGATTTTGCTTCTTTATGATACTGAGTCTATATTGCTCAGATTCAAAACATTCGCGTTATCTAGAAATCTAACACTGGAATCGCTCTGGAAATTATTTCGTCGAGGAGCCAGTGAAATTTTCCGATTTCAGTTTCTTCCTATGTGTTTCATTTGTGATTATCGATCGACAGAATGAAAAATTAGAGAAGCGTTTTTGAAGGATTCCCAGAGCACTCATTTCGATCAAACAAATTTCTTTGCAAAAGAACGAAACACTTCTTTTGACATAAGTTGAAGATAAATTGACAAATTGGGAATTTATCAGGATGTTCAATGATGAATATATTTTTTAAAAAATTATTCTTTTTGTCTTGAAATTTTTCTTTCATTTTCAACTGTTTCTTAAGATAAATAACATCAGAATAATTTTTCTCCTTTCTCTGATGATTTGACTCATTGTACCATCAAAGTACTTAACATTTTGGTTTTTGTTAAAAAAGTTCAACGTTTTCCCGTCACGTGGCGTTAGCACCTCATCAATCGGTGGATCCTGGGTCTGGAGCAGAGTGGGAGAGTCTCTCTCGTCCAGGGTCATGATCTTTTGAGTGATCACATCTCCCTCTCTCTTCTGTCGTTGAAAAAAAACCCATCACTGATTACACCTGTCTGATACTTTCAAAAACTACCGGGTATAATTAATAACATCTTTATTATCCTACTCAAGGATTTATTCAGTACATCAACCGAAAATTAATGAATTATTTCGATTTCGATATTAGTCGATAGAGTAATCGTTATATGATGATCAATCATATTTATTTTTAGTGAAATTAGTGATTTGGTGTATTTTATGCAACGGAATATGATGGAAAAAAAATGGAGGGAAACACTGAAAGGTCATGCGAGAGAAGTTTGAATGGCCAGAAGGAACCAGTTCATCATTCATTTTTTTTTTTTTTTTGTAAATTGTTTTTTGAACGAACGCTCAGTTACTGTGTCTAGATTATTATTTCTTTTTGTTGATGAGAGTGTGTTCGTGACAGATGACTTAATGCGCTTGTTGGAGGAGATGTGTAGTTTGTAATATTTGGAGAATTTTTTTGTTCCAATTCTGTAATTTCTATTTTTAGATCAACTATTCTGAAATACTTCCTTCTCAGGGATAAATCTGGGATTTAATGGGGTACAGTCACGATATGGGATTTTCGGAAGCTGGGGTTTTGTTGATTCTGGTAATCAGGAGTTATAACTTCGAATATTTTAGAAATAGTTGGGTTGATCGTTTTGGTAAGTAGTCCAGTGAAAAGACAGGGAAATTTCCAATTTAAAACCGAGTTTAAAACACTATATGATGGCCTATTTTTGAGAAAATCTTGATTTCATTATTGATCTATAGATCATTTGGTCGAAAATAAGTTTTTTGTAATTCTCTCGGAAGCTATCGGATTGATTGATATGTCTCCCATTTTGTTTAGAAGTTAGGAAAAATTTCTGATTCGAATTATTATATGACGAATCATTCTGGATCAAAATTAGATTGGATCATTGTTGTGTAGATCATTGAATCGAATTGCAAGGGACAATATGGTAATGATCCATAGACCATATCGATCTATAGATCGACCAATTGGAGAAATATTTTTGGAGAATTTTTCAGAGACTTTTGATGTGATTCTAACGACTCAAATTTAGTCATAAAGAGGATAACAGTCTTCATAAAAATGTGTATAAACACATCATGTTTCAACCACATTCATCCAGTCAAAAATCCCCATCCCATTTTAAGAATAATTTCTTTTTTTTCCCCCTCTCTCGTCAAGTTCAGAACAGTGGCACTCGTTGTTCCGGCACATGTAGGCGGCAATCCCATATGCATCATCTTGCTAAACTCAACTTCTCATATCTTGCCCATCCGGATGATGCCCAATGGCGCTCCTTCTTCTCGTCAGTTGCGCGACGGCGGCTGTTTGCCCGATCTTTCTCAGCTCTCAAGGAGTTACGACTCCATTAAGAACTGCTCGCTGATTTTCTTCATCTTTTTTTTTTTTTGGGTTCATTTCGGGTCGTATAAACGATGCTATTTAAAATGCACTGGCGTAGATACCTCCAATCAAGTGTTCAAGGTCTGCGTCAAGCTCGAACCAAAGAAATTCATGAAAATAGACATAAAAAAAAAATAATCATTTCCTCCGAAAGACTTCACTCTTCCGATGACCGATTTGAATAACACAAATCTCATTTTTCAAATGAGAAAATTCCCAACAGAAAACCCAATGTTCATTTCATGTTTCGACCTCTCTCCATGTTCAAAGTTTTTCATAAATCTTCATTCAAAATTTCCACTACATCCGCTTTACTCTACATTCTTTGGATTTTCTCCAAGACTGAGTAATCGATTTTGATGAATTGCATTGTATAATAGGAAAAATTAAAAAATTTAAGGTTAGGCGGTTCAAGAAACCCTCTCATATCCACTCAGAGCTTCACGAAATGATCTTCTATTTGGTTTTCTCCAAATTATCTAATAATTCAGAAGGCAGTTAAAAGAAGATCAAGTAAACGAATTGTATATATACTGGGGGTCCATGGCATTAGTATAGCACGCCAGAATAATTGGGTACAGTCGGGCAGTATATACAAGAGAGGGGGGCTACCGTACGGTGGCGTCGGCATCCTTTCATGAGTTAGGTATCATCATCTCTGTCTTGTTCTGCTGCTCTTCTGCCCCCTATTCTTCCCTTCTCTCCATCTTTCTATCGCAGTCGAGATCGTTGCGGCAAAATGAGACGAAAAAGAAAGAGAAGAAGATGAAGAAGAATAAAAAAAAAGAGGGGGGAGAGGAGGGGAACATGAAAAAAATGAAACGAGCCCACGCGGCGTCGGCGTCCGTTGGGAAAAAAAAAAAATTAAAAAATGAGAGAGAGGGAATATGGAATCAGGAGGCATTCTGCGGGGGAAAAACAGGAGCAAGAGGACGCATGAGATTCACCTTCCGCATCACAACGTGAAAGAGAGAGAGAGGGGAGGAGTAATAAAAGCAAAAGGGTTTTGAGGTTATATAGCAGCACAAAACAACTGACGAGTCCGACGGGTCCAAGTCATAACTGTCTTGCGGAGGCTTCTGTATCTTGCGGACGATGTATTGCGTTTATTGGATGGAAGGCTACTGGGCTTCGGGGGAATTATATTTCAGCTTGGGTTTTGGAAAATAGAATTGATTGTGATAATTCTGATTTCGGAGGTTTTGGAATTTTTTTTTCCTTTTAAATGTATATTTTGGATCATATTATTTTATAGAATTTGAATAGAATCGGTATTCAATAGATTTGGAATGAGATTTTTTTGACTTTTTTTGATGTTTTTTCAGTGATTTTTTGTGCTGTTGATGAATGGATCATAAATAAAGAAGATAATCAATTTGTCATGAGAGTTTGGGTCATTGGATACAATAAACTTGGACTTTTGTTTCTCAAGTTTTTGATGAAAAAGAGACAGTCAAGTGTGGTACACATTTTTGTCGTACCCTATTCGCGATTATTGGAAAAATTGAAAATACCTTCATTTCATTATTTCCTCAATCGTTTGATTCCGCCCAAAAATGTATAATCTTGCCAAAAAAAAAAGTGGAAAAATTGACGAAATTTCGTCTTTTCATCAAGATTCAGTCAAATTTCACTATCGGATGCTATGTTTTATCCTTTTCTACTCGAATCATTAGTAAGAATTCGTTAAACGGAAGTTGGATTTTCTAAAAAATTGAAAAATATCTTTCGAATTCAAGAACGATTCTTTTTCAAAAATCTGGATAATCACTGGATCAAAAGAAGTCGTCAACCTCTTTTCCGATACCCGAACCCTTAAAACAATCCACCCACCTCCAGCACATATCCCCACTCTTCGAAAAAACAATTGCCAAATTTTAGCAAAATTTCTTCTCCTATTGTTTCATCAACAATTTCACTTTCGCACGAACGAACTCAAATAAAGATATACTCTTCACATACAACAAACAACATTTCCCATCTCTTATCCGTTCGCACAATCATGAGAAACCAGCTAGGAACCCAAGAAGAAGGGGGGAAAAAAATGAGAGGTTAGGGATGTCCTGGCATTAAGGATTGTATTAATCAAGAAACTGTCAGTTGACGAGATGGTGTGACTTTTCTTAGTTGCGATGTGGAGAGAAAAGGAGATGAAGGGTAGAGACGTGATCACTACTCTTGGAATTGTGGTAGTGAATAAAAGAGCGTTGTCTTGGGGGGGGGGGGGGGGGGAATAACGGAAGCCAGAAAGCCAAGAAGATAGACATGACACGGATCCTGGCCACCAGAAGTTTAGGGTGGAGAGAAGAGGAGTTTGGATCTGCCAATGACGTCGAGAAATGACACAAAAAAATAACATCCAGACCCGACGGCGACTTGCCTTTGAGATCCAGTATGAGTTTTTAGGTTGAATTGATAGCTAACGGGTGGAAACGAACAATTGTTTAGTTTGGATGATATATTTCTTGATTATTAATGGTTCTTCGGTATTGTTCACCAGTTTTATCATCTTTTTGATGGTTTTTTGGGGAGAGGATGGGGCAAAATGGGTGATGAGGATGGATTTCCAGGGAAATTTGAGCTGGAAAAGACAATATGACGATCTGATTTAATCCATTATTTCGGGAGATATGGGCAGAAAATGATTTGATTAGAAAATTATTATCTTGATTATTTAAGAAGATAATTGAGATGAAGACATCGTCATATTAAGTTTTTCAGCTGAATTTTTTCTGGCTAACTAGTGGGAGTATTCTCATTGGTCTTCTGTGAAATTTAAATTTGACTATTTTTTTTGAAATTTACGAGTTTTTAATAAAATTCAAGAAAAAAAATAATATTATCGACTGCGAGTTCAATTCATGAGATTTTTACAGAATTAGTAAATCTAGAAACTAAATTTCTGCCCCCAAGAAATTCAATAAAATATCTTGATCTCCATTGCTATTGCCACAACTACTTAATTCTCAGCTTCGATACATCGAATTTTCATCAATCACTCTTGTACAATCGTGAGATAAATTATTCCTGCAACTAATTTTTTAACTCAAAGATCTCATTACATAATGAAAAAAAAAAGAAAAATCGCCCATTCCACTTGCAGCGAAAGAATATTTTAATAGATAACTACAATAGTGGGGGCAAAATGGATTGCGTCATTGGATTTCCAGGAGAACTTTCGCTGGAAAAGTCAATATGACGACCCATTTTGCCCCAGTAGTTCTCAAGTTATACAAAAAAAATGAATTTTTATTTGAAAAAGTATCGCGTCAATATTTTGAAGAGTAACGGGGCAGAATGGGTTTTTCCTGTAGCAAAAAAAAAAACGTAAATTTTCCTGGCTATTTGAAGTCGCAGGGAAAATTGCATAAAATCTCGAATTAATAAAAAAAAAAAAAAATTTCTTATGAGTAATTGAGTGACCTAACCTCTCTAATGTATTCTCTCCTCAAAAATTGAATGTACCATCAGCAGTTTAATTTTATTGTCCGCCGAAGAACACCTCTAATTATCCCACCAAACCCTCAGTCAGTTTAAGTAGCCCATGTTCACCATCGTCGAGTATTTCCAATATCCTGCACATCCCTCCGCCCCCCCCCCCCCACCCCTCCAACAACCTCAAATAATCCCATTATTAGACCCCTCCATCCTTCATTTTATCTCCATTCATCTCTCTCTCTCTTTCTCTCTTCACCTTCTCCGCGTTCATTCATGCCTCTTCTCCTGGTGGCGAGGACCTCATTACATCCGGTGAATGGAGATGCTGAAGATATTTTTATCTTTTTTTTTATCAATTTATTGTCTCTGACTCAGATTGAGATAAAAAGATGATTTATTTGTTCAAGAAATCAATATCTCAAATATCTGAGAGATCAATTTCATTCAAATATTGAGGAAATCGGTGCCATCAGAGTGCCAGGGAAATTTCAGCTTAAAAACACAAAATGTTAAAATGTTCACTTATATCTCAAGATTTAGGGTTTTTCACCACTGCTTTTCCCTATCATTAACATTCAATCTATTATACATACACAGCTTCCTGTTATTAGAATAAATCACAATTCTCATGCTATCTGTAAGTAAAAGCCCAAGGGCTGAGACTATGACATTTATCCTTAGTGAAAACTTGTATATATTGTACATATTTATATATCATTGTAACGCATATTATGTCAATAAACGCCTTTTAAATTTTAAATTTCACTTATATCTTCGAAAATAATGGGGCAGAATGGGTCGTCATATTGTGTTTTGCAGCTAAAATTTCCCTGGCTAATTTAATAACACAACCCGTTTTGCCCCATTCAACATATTTTTTTGATAAAAAAAAGTCGACGAGTCTCATGCAATGAAAAACACTTGTATCGATGATTGTTTGTTGCAATGATTTATTTGCACAAGTGCAACTGAAGTAGTTACAATTGACAAGTATAAGAGATGATGAATTTCCATTGGAAAACCACAGGATAACCATTCAACTCGCCTCTCTCGCCCGTCGGCCAACAATCATACTTTGTTGCTTCCGCTTCTCGGAAACCGCATTTATGCCATGTGATGGCGTTACCTGAGGATGAAAAAAAAGGTTTCGAAAGAAATAGAAGGGATAAGATGTATCATTATCAGGCATTCTTTTCTTTCGTGTCAATTGAAATTATTCGTTGAGTTTGAAATCCGTTAGTTTCGAGGGATTTATTAATGGAGCTGGGGGCAAAATGGGTCACAGAATTAGAAAGCCAGAGAATTTTTAGCTGGAAAACACGATATGATGGTTTAATTAGGTCTAATAGTTTCGGAATTATGACGAAAACAAGTTTTTTTTATTCCTTCGCTGAAAGTACTATTTTGCGGACTCTTTCTGGGCCTTAAATGTGTATGTTATGACCTGGGCCGTAGTATGATTTTGTTCTTGACATTCGATTTGGTCCTTGATTTCATGAAATAAAGTGCTAGTACTATTTTACGAATCCTTTTTGGGCCCGAAACTCATACTTTACGGCCTAGGACGTACAATAGCTCTAGCGGTCTGAAATTATCAAACAATTTTCAACACATAACTAAAACATATGTTCACTTAAAATAGCATTTTACGAACCCATTTGAACGTTGGGCCCAAATCCTATCTTATGCCCTAGATCATTAAATTTATATTCATCGCATCCAACGCATAAAGTACTATTTGACGAACTCTCTTCGGGCCGTAGAATCATACTCCATGGACCCAGAAAAAGATTGAGGGGATAGTCCCTGCCTGTGGAGTACGATTTCAGGGCCCGATACGCGTCCGTAAAATAGTACTTTACGCATTTGTGTGAGAAAATAATTAAATCCTGTTGGACTCCGTAAAATGAATTTTTTCCACACTTCTGGGTCAAGTACCAAGTACCCTTTTTGGGCCTTCAACTCGTGTCGATGGCCTAGGCCGCAAAATTGGTTTTTGGCAATTATCTCTGTAGATAATTGAGATAAATTAGCTTCTAAGTAGTGAAAATCGGAGAATCTTCTGATCCACATAATTTTACAGGTTCGATTGATTTTTTTTCATACATTTTTGTCCAAGTCAGAGCGGTTTGTACTTGCGATTGATATAGAAGGTGAAATTATTCCTCGTTCCATTTTTTTTTTCTCATTATGGATGTGGTTATGACTTTTCTGGTGTTACGTTGCGGCCCATTAAACCAGATGATCATCTGTATTCGTCCCCATTCTATCTCTCAGTTTCAATCAGTCACTCGTATCATGTTTATTCAATGCAACAAGTGCAATGAGACACTCGTATGTAACACGTTGAGAATTCTATGTGTGACGTATAATTAGGATGGATCTCATAGCTCGATGCATAATTAATTTATGATAAGTGAGAGACGATGTGGAATTTTACATAATAAAATTGTTATGAACTAGTTATTTATATGGAATTTAATTCTTTATTATTCCCATTGAAATTCAAAAATTGTGATTTTTTTAATTGAGGACTGGGGCAAAACGGGTGATGACAGTGGATAAGCATTACGATTCATTTGAGCGAAATTTAATTCAATTTGAGTACAAAACTATCGTGTTTATTATCTCGATAAATAATAGAGCAAAATGGGTTCATTCACAGTGAACAGAATCGGAAATTTCCCTGGCTATCTCATGGCACCAATTTCATTGGAATTGAAGTTGTATTTTATTCATTTAATTTCTGCTGGTAACACAAATGTCCGGCAGGTGAGTGACTCGACTGTTTCATGCAGGCAACGATGGCTATCTTTGATATATCGCCGACGTATTGTCGTCGCAAATTATTTTCCAAATGGCCTTGAAATATTATCTATGAGACGAATTTCATAGGAATGATGAGTTCAACTCGAATGAAGCAGAAACAAAGAAAAAATAATCATTAATTATAATTACTAAATTAATGAATTTACCAAAAATCATAACCTCGAAAATTTTTGTCCTGTAAAAGGTCCATTTCTTAAAACCATCAAATTCATTACCTTGAGCATAATGAATAAATCTGTTCATCAGGGGTAGAAATAAGAGAATAAAATTATCAACAGTGATGATGATGAAAAAAAAGGTGGAGGGGGGGGGGGGGAAATGGTGATGATCCATGATGAAGCACCTCACGCATGTCCAATATCACACGACAAGCATCATCTCAGCTTCCTACAATCTCAAGGTCTCACTCATCTCTTTCTCTCTCGATCTCAATCGTGTACATTCGCCTTCTCTCCCACCCCCCTCACCCTGTCTCTCTTGCCCCTATACCATCAGAGGTATTCGCCATCAGTACTACCTTACCTCCCCCCCTCTGTGTCTCTTCATCTTCATTCCGCCACGAGGTACCTTAAGATCTGATTATCTTCAGCGTGTCGGTGAGATTTTTCTCGGTAACAGCGACGAGAGTCCTTGGGCCTCGTAGTTGCCTTAGGGTTTGTATGTTTTTTTTTTTCTTCTTTTATTTATTTATTTGTAAACCCGCCCAGAGCGTGCACGCGATCCTACTGCACGTTTCAAAGACATTAGGTGGCCTCCTGTGGGGTTAACCATGCTGAGTCACCTGATTTTAGTTGAATTTCTTGCAGTGGAGGGGGAAGGGGCGGCGAGAGGGAGAATTTCCGGTGGAAAATGCTGGTTGATAACCCATTAAAGTATTTCAGTTTTCCGAGATATATCGAGAATCATGATTATGAAAATATCGTTTCAAGATATATCGAAATGAATCACAGGAAATTGATATTTTTGGCGGGAATTTTTGATTCATGGGAGATTCTTTCAGTTTTCACGATAAATCTTGAATTAATATTTTTGTAATTACAATCGATAATGATGGATTTTGAGTTGAAATTCTATCTTCAATCGGGTTAGAAAAAATGGGGCAAAATGGGTTGTTATGATACATCGGAGGCTATTTTTTTCACCTCTTTTTTGGTTTTTCAGATAATTTTTTAAATCATCTTCATGTTCATCATTATCATCTATTCTGGTAATTATCTGAAAAAGTAATGGAGATGATAGTGATAATCTGGTACCTGATTTAGATATCCTCTGGCGCCTTCAACAATTTTTTTTCCGCAAAATAGAAAAAAAAAAAAGTGTCATTCAAATAGATTTCTCTATTTTCCATGAGTATTGAAATTCAAACGATAATTTAATGATTATTCATGAGATCCAGAAACCGCGAGAGCGTTCCGGGTCACAGGGTTAATAATCGTCATTTATTCATAGACTAATTGTGGAAAAAATTCTCGAACATCTCTTGGCAATGATTTTTTCTCCCTTTTTCTTTTTTTTTTTAATCCACAATTAACAGAATTTTTTATTGATAATAATAAATTTAAATGGGTCGAAACGTGATTGAAAATTGTCGGTAATAAATTATGACCTAGTACATAATTGACATTGCGCATTGATAAATTTGACTTGCAAAATCGGTGGAATTATGTAGATATGCGGTAGTGTATCGGTCAAGTACATGTTTTGCAAGAATTTTATAGATTCAGATGTTATCTAAACATCAAGCAACCAATCCCAAATAAATCAAGTGATTGCATGGAGTTAAAAACAACTGTGGCATAACCTCAATTACATCACTTTGATTGATCACCAGTTTTTGAGAATAAATTCTTTATAACTCAAAAACTAATGGGGCAAAATGGGTTTCTCTGTAGTGAATGAAATCGGAAATTTCTCTGGCTTTCTAATGAGATCATGTTTGCCCCCCTTCCCCCCCCCCCCCCACTTCCTCACGAGATATTCTAATGAAACTGATCAGAAGATAAATTAGAGACATTTGAAAAGTTTTATTAACATTCTTTTGTTTCACAATCAAATGAATTCTAAATTTACCTCTTTCAGGATCACGTATGACTCCATGTCGTTAATTCACAGAATACATTAGGGTTGAACATGCAAAGAGAAAGAGAGATTTTGTAACAGTTGAACCCCCCGTCGGTAATTTCTCCAAGTATAAGTACTGTCCTGTTACATTTGACAATTAATTATTCACCATACGTACTGAGTTCATTCAATTATGAATCACGTTAACTCAATGGGTCTTTTGTAAACATTGTCAATTATTTAAATCGTTAATGCCTAATTATTTAATTAGATTTCCGAGAACCTTTTGGTGAATGTGAATAATTTGATTCAATGGAATTTGATCGATTTTTGAGGTTAGGTTTTTGGGCGGGAGTGGGGGGGGGGGGGGAAATATTCTTTTTATGGGAAAGTGGGGGAAATTTCCGCTGGAAAGCATACTATGATGACCCATTTTACCCCAATGGTTATCGAGTAATTTGAATAATCATATTTTGAGGTTAAAAATTAATTTGCTCATAACTCATTAACTATTGGGGGAAAATGAGTCGTCATATTGAGTTTTCCAGTGTAAATTTCCCTGTCTTTTTCTTGAAACGATTTTTATACTTGTGCAATAATAATTCAACATTTGTCAGAGTAAATTAATATTTTTTATGCACATAATCATTCCTGACAAATTCTCCACTGAATTCTTTTCACATTTGAATGTATCAGTTGTCTAGGATTCTTCCTCCTCCTGAAGCGGAAGTCCAAGAACCTAGATACAGAGTAAGGAGGGAGGCGGGAAGGAGTGGGGAAGAGGCAAAAGATAAATGTTCGTCAACTTCCGGACGCGACAGGGGGTGGCGTCTCTTTGGGGCTGACTTTCACCCTCGAAAAACCGAACAAAGGGGTTTTCTTACTTCTCACATAATTAATAAAAAATTGAGGGAGAACAGATAAAGCATTAAATGCTCAAAATCCATAAGCAATTGTCATTATATTTTCACTTAATTCTCCAATTTTTGAAAATTATCTCAAGAATCATCTAATAGATTATGAAAAAATAAAATGAGAAATAATTAAAAATAGCCACTGGCATGGAAATGCCAGGGAAATTTCCGTTGGAAAAGTCAATATGACGACCCATTGTGCCCCACTATTTTTGTCCCTACACCAAGAATTAATTTTCTCTTAAACACCGATTTTCGATATATCTTGGAAATAAAGAGCATTATCCACCGGAAGTATCCCCCTCAATTCGACCCCCACCCCAAAACCATAATTTTCAAAAAAAAAAAAACAAAATTTCCAATCCACCCATATATAAACCCCCAAGTCCAGAAAACATCTCAGACAAGATATATCCAACAACTCCACTCATTCCCCTTCGACGTTGTGCTGCTAATGATGATGACACTCTCATTTTCTCCGGGTCATTTTTCAAAAAGGACCAACTCTCAACACATACATGACTACCATACGCGTTTCACTCGGAGGAGAGGGAGAGAGAAGAAAAGTAAGAAAAAAGGAGAAGGAGGAAAACAGTTAGGAGATACGTCCCTTTCCCTGTATATATATATACATATGTACAAGGCAGAAGCTAATGTCCGTAACGGCTCCCGAACCATTAGAGCGAAAGAGAGAGAGAGATAACTAGATGATCACTTGCTGGGGCTCTCCCTATCTTTTTCGGTTAGAGCCCATGGTCCAATGCAAGATCTTAATCACACGGAAGATATGATTATGATGAAGCAATTTTTACCGGCATCAACTCGTTTTCCTTTCACCCCTCCTAATCTACCCCCTCCCCACTTCGAAAAATTACACATCACGTGAAGTAGAAATTAATAAATCGTTTAATTCCGAATTTTCCGATTTTCACGAATCATTTCGTCATTTTTTGCTTCGGTGTTGAATGAACATGAGAGGGGAAAAATAGGAGGGGATAGGCAGGGGTGGAATCATTGGACGGGCGGGGAAATTTCAGTTGGAAAACTCAATATGACGACCCGTTTTACCCCCATAGTTTAAGAGTTATAAACAAATTATTTTTTCAAATGAAAAATTTTGTTTTTAATATACGTGAAAACTAGTGGGGCAAAATAGGTCACCATATTGTGTTTTTCGACGGAAATTTCCCTGGCTTTTCAATGGCAGCAGCCATTTTTATTCATTCTGAAAATTAGTTTTTTAAGTAATTTTTTGAGGATCAAGTTTGGCGTTGTTTCGTATAGAAACAATTGTTGATGTTCATCCGGCAGTTGGTCATTGTCCAGATCTATTTTGGGATTATGGAAAAAAAAAATTAATGTGATAATCTTACATTTCTCGTCTTTTTTTATTATTCGTTATCCATGTGCCATCAACGAGCCGTGAATTAGGTGCTAATTACCCTTATTTCCGTCAATTTTACGCCACGAAATTTTCCACAAATGTCAGAGTGAAAATTATAAAAAAAATATTGAATTATTTTTCAAATTTTAAAAAAATCTAAAAAATTTCATCGAGATCAATCAATTTTCCCAACTCATTAATTTCACCATTTTAGATTTCCCGCGCTACTTACCCCTCTCCTCCAAACCTCAAATTCTCCCCCTCCCTACACCCCTCCGAAATAATAAAAAATCACAACAATCCCTAAAATTCTTACCACCAAAACATGCACTATAACGGCGTCGGCGCCGAGTCAACAAAACCCAAATAAAACAAAAAAAAAAACCTCCCCCCTTCCCCTCCCCGCTCCACCGGTTCCCCGAATTCCACAGATTGGCATTTCTACGGTACTAGTCTCCATGTTTGACGAGAGATTGATGCCCCAATGGGACTTTTTGATACGAACTTGTCTCGAGAAGAGTTTCCAGCTAAAGGGAAGGAAGAGAAGAGGGTTAAAGGCGGAAAAGAAGAAAGGATTGTAGGGGGTATACTCTTTACCCGTTGAAACAGTGGGAAGATAGACCCCCCCCCCTCCCCTGCCCCTTTTCCCCCCACTCTCAATTGCTATAACTGCGTGTGGCACAAAAAGACAAAACTGGCTACTGAATTTTTCTCTCTCTTTCTCTTCTCCTTCTCCCCCTCACCACCCACATATACGTGCACATGTGTACATGTACTTATGCATACATTGTATACACATATAAATAAAGAGAGAGAGAGAGAGAGGCAAGAAATTGTGTAAAAAAATAAAAAAATAAAAATCAATGAACGAAAAGAAAAAATTGTTAGGGAGGGGGTGGGAGGGAAGGAGGGGGGAGATGGAGACAAGTTGAGAGTGTGTGATGAGGTGGGAGGGGGAGTAGGAGGGGATTACAAAAGAATACCGCTTGGAATTTTTGAGCGTCGGCTTCACCTCTGAAGGATTTTGCGATACCTTTTGAAACGTTTCTGACTCGAAAATTGTTTACTTAACTCCACACACGGTATATTCGATTCCGAGCTCTTCCTCTCTCTCTCTCTTGCTTGTGTTGTTTCTGGTGATTTTGTTCCTCTATTCGGGATGAGGCGCAATGAAATGCCCGACTTTGGTAAAAAATTGTTGGGGGCTGCCTATCATGTGAATATGGAGGAGGTATTTTTGGGGAGGGGATTTTATTTTTGGGATTAGTTTGATGGATTTTTTGCAATTTTTTTAAGGTTTTTTTTTTTTTAGTTATATCACTGATTTTGAAAATAATTTCTGCAATTTTTTTGTTTTAAAATTTTTGAAATTATCGAATTTCTTGAATTTTTAAAAAAATTTTATATTGAATTATTTTTGCAATAAATCTCAACAATTTGTGTTTCACTATTTGCCACTATTTTCGTTGAGACATTCATAATAAAGAGTGAAAATAAAGAAATCACCATTAATCCAAACTCCCCCTAAATCTTCTGATGCATGCGCACGACTGAGAGAAGAAGGAGAGAGTGAAGAGAAAAGAATGTCTTCCGGTAGCCGGAACCAGGCGCGACAAGTCAGGAGGGAATCTTGGAATTTTTCACCAAAATTTTCCTGAGACACATTGCCATGCACTGGCTCTCTATTAAAATCAACTTCATCTTACACTTTCCCCGACAAAAATAGTGAAATATACTCCATAATAACATTTGACTATTTTCGATATATCTCGATAACCAACGGGGCAAAATGGGTTCAATTGTAGTGAATGAAATCGGAAATTTCCTTGGCTCTTCAATGAGACCCACCTCACCCCCCTCCCCCTCCACCTTCCCGAGATATTCATAAAAATAGATGAATGCAATTCATAATGATTGATTAATCACCGAGAAAATCCATTTGAAATTCACCCAATCACCAATAGACATAAAAAAATACCACCACCTATTAAACAAAAAGCATAAAATTGTGATTTATATGTCATCACGTTGTACAATTTCATAACGTAATTGAATCGACATCATTGGCATAGTTCAAGGAAGATTCGCACCAAGGTGCAAGGATATACATGTTTGAAAGCCACCATCACGAATATATGAGCACGAGTGAATGACTGATTTGCAATTCGTAATAGTCTGAGATTGCCAACTGCCCCCCCAGTGTAACTCTCCGTCGTAAAACTAATCACATATAATATGTACTGAATAAATGACGCACGGGGCAAGACGGGTTCATCCAATGTGACCCAAGTAATTCATACAATTTCACCGATTGAGATGAGAGATTAAAAAAATAGGAAAAGTGTTGAAAAAAATTGATATATTATTATCACAGGTAACCAATATAACTGTTGAACCGTATGATGCGTAATCTACGATGCAAAGTAAGGTTACAAGTTACCTATCAATCAACATATCGGCATTGAACTCGTGTCTAACCCATAACGTATATATCATACCTGTTTATTTGCCTCTCACCTGTCTTTATCACTCGGTTGGGATTTTTTCTTTTTTCTTCATCAAGATGTCAATTTTACCGGTTTTTTTTTTCACAACACCTTCTGCCTTCCTTTTTTTTACACTGGAGAACTTCGATCCGAGGAGCAATAACAATGTTGAAGAGGATGGTAATTTTTATTGCGTCATAAAAAAATAGTTATTTTTGATGATGAGAGGGAGTGACGTATGAGATTTTTCTCGATTTTTTAGCTGGGATCATTTTTATTTTTAATCAAATTCTCAAGGTGGGGCAAAATAGGTAATTTTAGTGGAAAGCCAGGAAAATTTCGGGTGAAAAAGTCAATATGACGACTCATTTTGCCCCGTTTTTAAGGGAGTTACAAGGGAAAGTAGTTTTTTTGGGGAAAAAAAGATTTTGATTATTCTTCTGGGGGATATTAAGACTTTCATGTCTAGGCAATGGGAGAAGTAAGTAATAAAGTGATCAATTAATTATCTCGGTAATGACTGGTGTGACGAAAAAAATTCAAATTACCTTTTTTATGTAGGATTTTATCAGCTACAAAAAGTTCTTTTGACATTTTTTCTTAATATCACTCATTATCGAGATAATTCAAGAAATACCGGAATTACGTACATAAAAATTTTGTAATAGTGAAATTATATTTTTAAAAAATTAATAAATTCGCCGTCGGTCAAGAAATCCTCGAAATTATCACTCCAAGGTCATGCCCGGTCTAAGGGTTGACTCTATGGGGTGGCAGGTGGTTATCTACCCTCATCCAGCAGAAGATAAAACAGGTTTCTTCACGAGGGTTGAGCTCAAGCACCAGAAGGGGCTGCTAGTGTCACCAATTGCCCCCCGGGGGATAACAAACTCAAAGTTCAACCATCGATATCATCAAAATACTCATAAAAAATTGATTATTAATTAATTCTACATTCTCCAATTTTTATTTCATTAATCTCTATCATAAAATTGTATATGAAAAAAAATCCATTTTTCACATTTCGATAAATATCAAATTATCTCGGTAATGAGTGACTGTAGAGGAAAATGTAAAGAGATATTTTTTGTGGAGAATTTAATAATCTACAAAGAAGGTTTTCTGAAATTTTCTCATAAAATCAATCATTTCTGAAATAATTAACAAAATTGACGTATTTAATCGAATTTTATTTGAATTCGAAACGATATCACTTGTAGATAATTTTGTAATTATCTCGAAAACTATCAATGAAAATTATCCCATTAGAATTCCCAGTAAACCCATTTTGCCCCAATATTTCCTGTTATACAAGTAAAATAGTTTTTTTTTAAATTCGTACAATTTGATCATCTCAATAACTCCTCTTCTTCTCCATCGTAATACTCATAAACTAACGGGGCAAAATGGGTTCAATTATAGTGAACGAAATTGTAAATTATCCTGGCTTTCCAACCAAGGAGAGACCTTCCCCCTCCCTTCATTAATTTCCAAGATATTGCGAAAAAAACTGTTCAGAATTCAATAATCATTTAAAAAAAAATTATTTGTATTCAATAATTCTTTTGTTCAATATTCCTTATGAACATGCAATGCTGTAAGAAATTTCGTCATTCTTATTTTAAGAAACATCTCCATTCACATATTCTTTAATTGTTATTTATGGCGTGGGAAAATAAATTGGTTGTAATGAGTATTTTTTTTTTCATTCGAATGATTAAGTAAAACACTGTTATCATTACCAGACAGACGACAGACAGCCGATAAACCACGAGTTAATTTTTTTACTTTATCTCTTATTTTCACATTTTTTGCAATTTCTCCTCCCCCTTTCGTATTTCCGTTATCGTAATTATATTGACGGTCATTAGATTATCAATCCGGGGTTTTTTAAACCATTTTTTTGATATTGACTTGTGTTTACGAAGAAAACTTATTTTCAACTGAGGAATAAGTGAAGAGTGTAATGAGGGGGAAGAAATGATGCAAAAAAAAAAACGTGACAATATGTTAGGCTGAGTAATTGATGCGGTTGGACAAATTGATGGTACTATCAATGTGTAATATTGATGCAGATTGTTAAAGTTGTTTTTTTGATTTTATTATCATAAATTAACGAGTGAATTTCTATTGTTAGAACGGATTCCAATGGATTTTATTACACATTTGGACATGAGTACTCGTAGAGATGGGGCAAAATGGGCTGCAGCGTTAGGAAGCTAGGAAAATTTCCGATTCCATCCACTATAATTGAACCCATTTTGCCCCATTAGTTTTCGAGTTACAACAGAAATATCAAGATGGACTTTTCAAGTTGATTATCTTGTTTTTTCAAAAAAGGGTAATTATCTTCGTATTCATTGTAATTATGAAAAAATATCAGGATATATTTTTTGTAGAGAATTTTTCGCTCTACATTTTATGTCTTTTCCATTTTCATCGTGAAATCAATATTCAACAAGTTCTGATCAAAATAAAAACAAGTAGGCGACAGTGACATGCGGCTATAGATTTCTAACTACAGATTTGCAGTTGTGGAGTTTGTTCATTTTACGTATGTGTTTTTTTCGCCATCAATCAATTGATGGAGCGTTTCCGAATGGTCCTTTCAATCCTTCTCGCGTATTATTATAGTAAATGTTTTGCATTTCATATCTCGAAAGTTGAATATCTCCGGAACCACCTGTCCGATTGAGCTGATTTTAAATATCAAACATTACAATCATGAGAGTCACCTTCATGCCAAATTTCAAGTTGATATCTTCATTTGTTCAAAAGTTAGCGTGTTTATAAGAATTTTTCGCAAAAAACAGAAAATTGGCCATATCTTTAGAACCTTGCATCGATCGGTATATATATTCTGGTTGATTCAGATAGTAGACAACGAGACAAAGATTTTGAAAAAAAAAAAGCCAATAGGTTTGGTCATTTCTGAGATATTCACAAAAAAACGATTTACAAACAAATCACTATTCCTCAAAAACTACTCAATCGATCGAGCTGAAATTTGGCACAGAATTAGCTCCAACTAATACCAACAATCTGACAAAATTTCAGATTTTTCGGAAATGATTTTCTCAATTAATTGGTCAATTTAAGGAAAAATGACCCCCGAGTGGACACGCAAACAGACGGACATTGGCTCCAAACTTCGTATTTTTACGTTTCAGATCATTCTACATCATTTCCAGTCAAAATTAGAAAATGTAAAAATAGGTCGATGATAATGCTTCCATTAGGAAGCAAAAAAATACTCAATTCAATTCTGTTTAATATTTTTCAATTTATTCTGAGGTCGTAAGGATAGGCATACTCCACAGAAAGAGAGGTGAAACAGTTTATTTATTTTTTCAAATGGTACATTTTCATAAAACGAGACGAGAAAATTGTGAAAAATGGTGGAAAATTCTTAAGAACAAGTATCGCTACTCGTGGTGGCGCTGGGTGCGGCTTCTCACGTATTTTTTCAGAAAATAATACTGCGAATGGGTATATTCACGGTACATAGACAGTTATATACATGGAACTATCTCGTTCTACGTTTGTGATTCCTCCGAGAGCGAAAAGAATGAAAAAACAATATTTTTTTTCATTCTACCCAACTCGTGTTCTCTCTAAACGCATTTTTCACAATTTTCGACGTTAGTTTTTCATTCTATCAGTATACATTTGGAATTTTAATATCAATTCGAGAGGCGCAAGTGAGAGAGAGAGAGAGAGAGGGAGAGAAAAGGAAAATTGAGAAATAATATTCGAGAATTATTTCAGAATTCTTCCCATTGAATTTCGGTTTATGGTTTTCTTCATTGGTCGACCGTTCAAGAAAAATCGATGCGATAGATAAAAATGTGATTGCCTCGATAACTCTCCATCAATTATCGATGGGACATATTTTATTGAAAAGCTGGGAAAATTTCCGATCCCGTTCACTACACTTGAACTCATTTTGCCCCAGTATTTCCAGAAAAAAGTGAGAGAAACTGATTTTTTTCATCACAGGGTGCGGAAAATTGCGACACAGTTTTCCGCACGGCATCATGATACATTAATTAATTTCTATCATATCTTGACAACTACTTGGGCAAATTATTTCATTAAAACCACTCACCACCTTCAATCACATCAAATTTCCACACAACAGAAAAAATTCCCAAATTAAATTATATTTTCGTCATAAATATCTGAAAAAATTGTCTGTTGTGAATAAATTCCATCATCCCCTTTAACAATGTTTTCGAGCGTCTCTCCTTTAAGGGATGGGCCTTTATTTAGGCTGCGAGTTGGTAGGTAACGTGCGACTCAACCTCACCATCCCCTAATCCCACCCCCACCCACTATATCCCTCTAGCCCCAGACTTTATCACACAACTATGAGTTAAACTACACCATTACACAATTCTCATCATCTCTATATACCTGAAGCCCCTCTTTTCTCCATTTTTTTTCCACCCCCTACCAACCCTGCCATTCTCGTCACTTTCATCACACCCCCAAAATCCCATCCCCCAGTCAGCGACCTCCATCGTTCTAGAGATATACGAAAAAGAGAAAAAAAAATGAAAGAGAGATTTTTTTTTCTATTTTTTATTCTTTCCTAGAAAGAGAAAGAGGGAGTGAGAGAGAAAGAGAGAGTGTTGAAGGCCTCGTCATGGACAGCCAAGTCCCGGCTAAAGCGGTTGAGGAGGCAAAAAAAAAATAGGGGCGAGCGGGTGGTAGCAGGGGGAGAGGGAGGGGGAGGGTGAATAGAGGGATGAAGGTGGAATTGAAGGAGAGGGCTATCGATTAAAAAATGTCTGCCCTTCAAGACAGCCTAGGTCACGACCTGTTCGTCATCGAAATGTTTGGGGTGGGTTTGATACATTTTTTATGCTGGGGTTGTTTTAATTTCATGGAAAAAGTACGTGACATTTGGGAGAGTTTTTGGGATTTTTTGTGGGAATTTTTATCGATTTTTTTGGGGGGTGAATTTTTGAGAATTTTTTTCTTATTTGAGAAATGGGGCAAAACGGGTGAGAGGAATTGACAGCCGGGAAAAATTGAGGTTGAAAACTCAATATGACGACCCATTCTGCCCCAGTAGTTTTTGAATTATGACGAAGATTTTGTTTGAAGTCTCTTATCAATGGTAATGGATAATAAGGCAGCATTTTTTTATGCTGCTATGGGTATATTTACACAGTTCTACAGCAAATACGTTTCGACGGGGTGGAGAGTGAATTATTGATTGAAAATAGTGGGGCAGAATGGGTTCATTATTGATTGAATATTTTTTTGTCACTCCGCGTTTTCAGGCCTCGTAACAAAAAATTGTGTATGTTCAACGGCCAATAAAGTATTCATTGACGAGTGTGATTATAAAGCCACATTCGCCAATGAATACTTTATTGGCCTTGTGACATAATCCACTATTATTCTAGTCAGATTTTTAGGATAAATGAATATTCACGTACATATGACTTGTGGGTATTTTTATACTCTTCGAAGAAAAATGGACAGAAATTGGAATTTAATGATCGTTATGAAGAAAATATTACTGGAATATTTCGGGAATCAGCGTCAATGCCCCAGTTACTGTAAAAGGCACACGAGCTAGTGAATTAAATTTTTCTTGTTCCAATGAATAAGAAAATACATCGATGTACATTTGGATGAAGACCTCCTGTGTGCCCCAGTTTATGACCCTCACAAAAGAGTTTTAAACTTCATGTGCCAGTAACTGACACCCCTTGGAGCCACTTTATGACAGGTAAAAAAAAATCACTTGATACATCGATATTAGAGATTAATCAAAATAATAATGACATTAGACCCTATTGCGAATGATAAATAAACAGATAATTGTTGTTATCATTAATCAATTATTCTAAAAATATATTGATTAAAATATTGACATGTTGTGTTGCTCTTGAATACGAGAGTCAGTAAATTGGGCATGAGGAATAAGAAAATTTACCAATAACTGATACTAATGTCATCACCCACGAATCCCTTATAATTTAATTAAAAATATTTCCCATTTTGCCATTTTAATGATTTTTAATCACGAGTGAAGGATAGAAAATATCATTTGCACTTGGACAATTTGACCAGAGTTTTTCGGGTAATTCATTAGGTTCAATATTCATTGAAGAATACTGGAGTTATGGACAAAAAAAAATTGATTATTTTCATTTTACATGAACCATTATATCAGTGTTTAATTACAAAATGTTGAATCGATCACTTCAGTCAAATATTAACGAGCAGATTTTCCACATTCGGACAATTTTTTAAATTAATTCTCTACCAGTTTAAATTTCATCTTGAATAAAAAAATAAAAAAATACGATAAATTTGATTTTTTTTTCAATTTCTAATAAATGAAAAATTCAATTCAATCATTGAAAGAATCAATTTTCCATGAAAATGAAAACTTTCCCATTAACAAAGAAAACGGCTCGGAGGAAAATAAATCCATCATCATAGGAAATTTTCTGATTTTATTCACTCCAAATGAGCCTATTTTGCCCCATTATCCCTTACGTCAAACTCTCCCGAAAATTTTTTAATCAAATCGATTTTTTTCCCTAACTCTCAAAATAATGGGGCGAAATGGGTCGTAATATTGACTTTTCCGTCTCGAACCCCCCCCCCCTTCTCGTTTTGCCCCACCTCCCATAAAAAAACTCCTTCAAACCCCAAAAATTGCTCATATCTCCTCGAATAAATAAACAGACATGTGCGTAGGAGTCTTGTGACAGGTCAGGATCAACTTCTCGAAGAAATTGCGCAGTAGAGAGAGAGAAAAAAATATGAGGGGAATACGTTGGATTATAGCGAGACCGCGTGTGGGTGAGAGGAAAAAAAAGGCTTGGAGGACGAAAAAAAAAACAGAGGGGATGATAAGATCGGAGTGAAACGAGGGAGAGGAGAAATAAATCGATAGAACATGGCTAGACACCGCCCCAGACAACCTTTTACCTCAGCTTTAGGACACCCCTCCCCCCCTCCCACCTCTTCTCTACTTATTTTTATTTATATATTTGAAATACTCCCTCCTCTATCCTCTCCCCCCCCCCCCTCCCCCACCCCCCTACTAGATTCCACCCTCATTGCCATCCACCACCCAACCGCATCAATCCGTGTAACAATTTACATGGAATATATGAGGGCTTAACTGGAATCGCGAATTTAATATACGATTGAACTGATTTTTTTTTCAATTTTATAAATTTCGTTTTAAAATTTTTTATTGTCTAATTTTTTCAATTGAAAAAAATTTAATAACAATGATGGGCAATCATTAATTCTCATGAGATAATTATGTATAATTGTATTGATATCTTTTGTCTTTTACTCACATCCGTTAATTTTTCTGGTATCAAGCAATCCTAAATGTCAATCGTTCACATCAGAGCTATAAAAATATCTAAGTCTAATTCAGTCTAATTATTTAGACTGAATAATAAGTGTATCTGTCATTGTTGATTTGATTAACAGACTATGATGACACTTTCATTATCAAAATAGAAATTTTGATTAAATTATGTATTCTGTTCGATTATAATAGAATCTCTAAATATATATATATATATTCCCATAGAAACATTGAATAATTCGAAATCATGTCTCACCTCTGATAATACAAAAAGAAAATATAATTATCTCTGACTGATTCAATCAGTTATTTTTCACTCACGAATAACATATTTCGAGATGAGTAAATCAATGGGGCAAAACGGGTGATGCTATCAGTAAACCCAGAGCAATTCAATAAAATAACCCATTTTGCCCCATTACTTATCAAGCCAAAACAACGGATAATCTTTCATTCAATAACTCAAAAAATTATGGGGCCAAATGGGTTCAATTTCATTGAAAAATACTTGAAAAAGTGTTTAAAAAATCTTTCAGCTCATAAAAATTTTCAAACCTTCCAACAAATAGTAATATTTAAAAAATGGCACCTTAATCGCGACCTTGATTCACCCACATGTCTCCCCCCCCCCCCTCCGCCCCTCTCCATTGACTTCGAAATGGCCGTTAAGTGTGCCCCCCCATGTACGCTTAATGCGAAAAAATAAAAAGGCAGTATATATGAAGAGAATAAAGAAAGAAAAACCTCAACAAAAGGGGTTGGATTACAATACACGTAAATAACTGTCCAATGGCGTTTCCCCGATGCTTATCGCCTCAATTAATCCATTACCATACCCCACTCCCCCGCCCTTCTTTTCACCCTTCCACCAGTCTACCCTCTCCCACCATCAACATAATCCCCCTCATTATCATCATCATCATGATCCCGAAGCAACCCCTAAAAATAATAAACAATAATTAAAATAAAAAAATGAATGAAAAAATAAATAAATAAAATGGGATTTTATTAAAGATTTATCGACACAAAGTGAAGAAAAAAAAAGGGAGAAAAAGAGAAAAAAAATATAAGACCACCCGAAGGGGTTGAAGCAGTGAAGAAAGTCTCGGAGAGAGACAGGAAGTGATGGGGGAGGGGGGGAGGGGGAGGGAGGTGAATGTGTGCAGGCAATAACCAATAAGAACGAAGTGGGCCACCTGAGAAAAATCTTTCCAGGGGGTGTGTTGGCATATACTTGGATAAAAAAAAGAGAGGGTTGGTGAGAAGACGGGGGGGGGGGGAGTTTAAAAGGGTGGAGAAGGGAATGAGTTTTTCCATCGTAGGATAAGAAATCCCCACCCCCTCCCCCCGTTCTCTTTTTCACCATAGTTTCTTGTGTCAACTCGAGAACGTAAGTGACCCCCGTATCTTATTTGTACAATTCTTGTATAGGTATATATGGGGAGTAATGGAGTACTGCACCAATACATCTTCAAAAATGTTTTCTTTCGTGTATATTTTTTTCATTCTGAGTTGGATTTTTAAGCCCCCAGAGAGACGATGAGGTTGCATGATAGAGTAGTCGTGACCCATTTTGCCCCAAAACATTGAATTTAAAAAGCGTTTATTGACATAATATGCATTACAATGATATATACAAGTTTTCACTAAGGATAAATGTCATAGTCTCAGCCCTTGGGCTTTTACTTACAGATAGCATGAGAATTGTGTTTTATTCTAATAACAGGAAGCTGTGTATGTATAATAGATTGAATATTAATGATAGGGAAAAGCAGTGATGAAAAAATGAAAAACTCTAAATCTTGATTGTTGCGGGGGAAAATTATTTGCGGCCAGTTGACCATCTTGAGATTTTACGAGGGTTGATTTAGTTAATTAATGAATTTGAATGATTTCTGAGATTGATTTCAAAATTATCTGTCATGCGATTTATGAAGTCATGGATCATTTCAATGTTCGATTTACTATGTAGTATAGAGATGGGGGTACAATAGTAGGCACTATTAATAACAGGGAGAAATTTGTTTTGCGTTACTTGGAGTTTGACAATGTGAACAGGTGCAGCATTATGCCAGACCGGGCAACCGTAGGTTATTATCGGTCTGACTAGAGCTTTGTATAGTTTGAGCTTGATATAAGTTGATAGAGATTCGTTTTTAAATAGGTGGTAAAGCCTACCCATGATGGCTTTTGCTTTTTATATTGCATTGTCGATGTGGGAGGACTAGAAGAGTTTTTTGATCAAGGGTGACGCCGAGGTATTTAACTGTGTTTGAGATATCTATGTCGTTATTTTTGAGAACAAAGGACTTGTGTAGGCATTTCGAGGTGGAGAATATGATGAATTCAGTTTTAGATTCGTTTACATTTATTTTAATTTTCGCTAGCTTATCAATAATAATTTCTGCTGCTCCAATGGGTTTTTTGATTGTGTGTATTTCTGATGTACTAGAGGAGTATAGGGCAAGATCATCAGCAAAGCCTGCGATATGTACTCACACTGGTATATCATTGAAGAGATGAGAAATATAGAGATTGAAGAGGGTGGGGGCCCCAAAACATTTTTTAACATTTTAAAGATTTATTCAACATATATACAAAATGGCAGTAACAATTATTTACAATTTTTACAGTTTCTTACGGTGTATTGTACAGCTTCAGCCCGAGAGTTTTACATGTATTTATCTTAACTAGTGTGAGATGAGTGAGACAGTGAGTGTGAGATGGATAGAGATTTGGTACATGGAAAAATGGTTTTGTGAAAAAAACCTATAGCATGAGGAGTGGTGATGAGTGTGGGGGGTTTATCCCCCACTAGTTTCGGCGATTAGACCAACTTGATATTTTGTATGGGGTGAGTTTGTTTATGAGGGAATTTGGGTGGTTTTTGACATTTTCTGCAAAGTTGTTTGTTAGTCGTGCAATATAATCAGTTATGTATTCTGTATTAGACATATCATGAAGTTCATTTATCGGTGTTTTGCGATAGGCATTATTAATTACTCGCAAGAATTTATTTTGGGTGATTTGGATTTTTGACAGGTGAGTAGGGGCAGCATTGTGCCATATGGGGGCAGCATAAGTTAGTACTGGTCTAACCAGTGCTTTATATAATCTTATTTTTAGTTGTTTTGATAGTGTTTTTGCTTTAAAGAGATAATATAAACGCCCTAGTATTGCTTTGGCTTTTTCATTTGCTTTGTGGAGGTGATTATTCCAAAGTAATTTATCATCTAGTACAAGGCCTAGGTATTTAGCTGATCGTGAGATATCAATGTCACCATTGCGCAGATAAAAGGATTTTAAATACTTTTTGGTTTTGGAAAATATTACACATTCTGTTTTGGATTCGTTGACTTTGATTTTACATTTGGATAGTCCATCAATAATGTTTTCTGCTGCAATGATTAATGATTTTATAGCATAGTTCTCAGAAGTACTCGAGGTATATAGTGCGATATCGTCCGCGAAACCTGCAGTATGTACTCGCGGGGGGACTAGTGCGAAAAGTGATGCGATATAAATGTTGAATAAAATAGGGGAGAGTACAGAGCCTTGGGGGACTCCTGCAACAATGTGTCTCGAATCGGAAAGCGTGCAGGCGATTCGAACTCGTATTTGGCGATTGGTCAGGAAAGAGTTTAAGATTTTACACAGATATAGTGGTATTTTGTATTCAATTAGTTTGTGAATAAGACCTTCATGCCAGACAGAGTCGAAGGCCTTTTCGCTGTCCAATAAGAGTAGTGCAGTGCAATGTTTTTTGTCTGCTGCAGTTTTTATATGATCCACGATTCTTAATAGTTGATGGGTGGTGGAATGTTTTGTTCTGAAACCGAATTAAGTACTGGGGATGAGAGCTAATTTATTCGTGGCCTTGAGGAGGCGCGCGAGTAATATTTTTTCAAATATTTTCCCAAATATTGGTAAGAGGCTGATCGGCCGATAGCTGACCGGGAGGGAAGGAGCCTTGCCGGGTTTTAGGATGGGGATTACGTTAGCTGTTTTCCAGGAGGTGGGGAAGTACTGGAGGTTGAGGCATGAGTTGAATATTTTCGTAAGTAGTGCAATGGCTTTCATGGGGAGATGTTTAATGATGATGGTGGGGATGGAATCGGCGCCGGGAGCCGAGCGATTTTTGAGTTTTTTGATGATTTTGGAGATCTCTTTGGGGGATGCGTAATGAGGCGTGGAGGAGATTTTATGTGATGTAGATTGGGTAAAGACAAGGTGGATTTCGTTCGATATCTTGTCGTCTTCTGATTTTGGCATAATGCTCGCATAGCATGTTCGCTTTTTCCATGTCTGTCTGTGCTATTGTGTCATTGTTTTTCAGTGTTGGAAGTTTAGGGTTAGTGTTACAGTTAAAATTCTTAGCAACTCGCCAGATGGTAGTGTCGCGGGGACCGATGTTTCCCAGCTTGGCGTCCCAGTTATTTTGGATGAAGTTAGTGGTTTGATGCTGTATTTCGCGGACAAGTTGATTGATTCTCGGTTTAAGACGAGGCTCGCGGGTTTCTTGCCATTGTTTTCTAAGATAATTCTTGAATTTTATTAAATTGAGGATGTCCGGTGGAAGAGACTCTTTACGTTTGGCTGGTTTAATTTTTGGGATATGACGATCAGCACAGTCGATAGTTATGTGCACAACAGTTGAGATTATTTGATCAATATCCTTTGGTGAGGTCAAAGGTGGATTTGCTATTTGTATTGAGTCATTTATCTCCGTCTTAAAGGAAGACCAATTTGCCTTCTTGAAATCAAATCTAGGTAGAGGTTTGTTTTGGATGGGTGTACAATGGAGGGAAAAAGCAAGGGGAAGGTGGTCTGAGGGGGATTCATCAATGACTCTGAAGTTATTATGGTTGGGCGAATTGGTGATTATGAGGTCAATGGTGCTAGGGGTAGCTCCCGTTCGTGGGTAGTGGGTGGGCACTGTGGGAGCAAAGGCCCCAAAACAATTTTTTCCGATGAAAAATAATTTTTCACTATAACTTGATAAATAATGGGGTAAAATGGGTCGTCATGTTGAGTTTTTCAGCGGAAATTTCCCTGGCTTTTCAATGGTATAACCCATTTTTGGGAAAGGTGCATCTTGACAAAAAAAAATTATTATTATTATGAGTTTAATGCTTAGAAATAATCAAAGTCTGTATTCACTGATTTCTGTCCTAGTTTGATACTTTTTCCAGTCAAAGTAAAATGATAAAGAATTTCTTGAGCATTTATTGGAGTTTATTGATAATTTGTTGACACACTGAGGCAGAAATTTTTTATCTATCGTAAATAGTCATTTTTAGGGTTTAATTGATTCATGACGTGCGGAACAATAAGAATACAATATTTTCAACTCAATTCACAATGAACATTCACTGATGATAATTTTTCTGCTGTTTTACGAACTTTTTATGCTTATCGCAGTGATTTCTCGGGAATACTTAGGATTTTTATTGTTCGGAAATTTTTACACTGAAATTACGGAATTGATGTCACGTGATGGTTATATTTTTCTAAAATCGGGGGGTCTCTGTTATTCTGCTGTTGATGAAAAATTGTTGAATATCTTGAGACACAACGCGACTAGTGGGGGTACACAAGAAATGAAGATGGGGTTTTGTGAGAGAGAGAGAAAAAAATAGAATAAAAAAAATTGTCATAAAAAAATAAAAGAAATTTGAAAGACACCAACACACGAGCGGTATCTGGGTCGAGACTCATCGTCGTTGTACTGGCGCCGCATTTCTTTCTCCAGTTTCATCGGGAAGAAAAATAAAAATAAAAAAAAATAGGAGAAAATGAGTGGAATAACTGAAAGTCTTGATACAATCGTAATTTCAACATTTTTTTTTTTTTTTATAAACGAAAAAAATTAATTTGAAATTTTTTCTCAATTTTCCATTAATCAAGAAATTAACAATTAATTAATCTCTCATCTCTACAATTAATAAACAAAATATTGACTCAAGAATCATCGGAATAAATAGGAATAATAATCCCACCGATGAATTTAAATAATTAAAAAAATACAATTTCAAATTTTTCTACAAATACCCGTCAATTTTAATAACCTCTCAAAAAATTGCCTCTGGAGATTTAATTTTCATCCCCTGTGTTATAGTTATAACACCGGAAGTCCACATTGCGGCCCAGTTACGGGTATAAAGTTGGAAGTTAGTTATACAGCGCAGGAGAGAGACAGCCAGCAACCCTATCTCTCCACCCCTTCATCACCTCCCTCAGCTATTATCTGCATACCCCCCCCCCCTCCTCTTTTTTGTTGATCTCACTTCATTCCACTGAGCACAATGTATATTGCAAAAATATTCCATCTCACTTTCACATTCAACTAGGGAAACTGCCAACCCAACTATACCCTCCTCCTCCTCCCCCCCCCCCCCCTCTCGCCTTACCAACTACCCCCTCCACCCTCGTCGGTGTCGTTTACCACCCACCAACCAGACTACCAACTGCTCAACAAGTGGTTCTTCAGTTTAGCGCCTGGCTTAGCGCTTCTTTAATTTTCACCCTCTCTCATCCAAAGCCCCCTTTTACTCTACCATCCCCCCTCCACCCCATTCACTTGTTCCTTCTGCCACCCTTTTCGCGGATACTTTATCATGACCTGAAGAATTTTCACGATCGAGTCTCTGTAACTCGAGCATTAATTCCTGTGTTGGTTTACTTATGTGACCGATATCTTTGGAAATTGGCCATTTTGAGGAGAGTAATGAAGATGTTTGATGTGAATTTTTTTTATTGAATTTCATTTTCTATATTTTTTAATATACAGTTGAGGCTATTGTTGCTCGATTGGTAATAACAGTGTGACAACTATTTTTTATAGTTATCAAAGTGTTCAATTGATAATGTACACGAGTCAACAGCAAATGACAATCAATGTTCACCTCTCAGATGACTCAATTCAACATTGCGTATCTCCAGACTGTAGATTTTTCATCTGTTAGCGTTTGATGATGCAATTGTATTTAAATCCTGTGTTATCAAATTTTCATGTCCTCGGTCATTCAAACAATTTGTGTACATTCTATATTCATGTTAATTCCATCAAATAGCCAGGAAAATTACAGCTGATAAACTCTGCAAGACGAACCGTAAATCTCTGATAGTTTTCAAGTTACAGTTAAAAATAGTTTCACCATCAAAACCACTATTTTCAATATATCTCTGTAACTAACGGGGCAAAATGGGTTCAATTGTAGTGAATAAAATCGGAAATTTTCCCTGGCTCTCCAATAAGACCCACCCCACCCCCCTCCCCCTCCACCTTCCCGAGATATTCATAAAAATGTCTAAATCAGAAAAGAAGAAATCTCAATAATTCTCACGATATGCTAATAAAGAAAGTAGGCGTTGACACGGAGGGTCTCTTGAATTCACATATCACGGCAATTGTGTGGCTCAAGATACTCGGGTACTTCCGGGAGGCGCCGGTTGACGCCCCGAAAAACCAAAACAACAAATAGAGTACAATACAGTTGTCCTCAAGTGTATTCGGCCGCAGAAATTTGAAAGAAAAGGGTCTCTCGTCTCTTCACCATGAGTCCTGAGGTGGATATGGTTTGATTATACATCCGAGTAACGATAGGGCTGTTTAGGACGTTTATTTTTCTTTTTTTTTCAACATGGGACATACAATGGGAGAGAAGCCAACGAGTGTGTGAAACTATATCTGCATGTCAATGGGATAATGGGATTTTGGAGAGAGAGAGAGAGTGAGAGAGAGAGGGGGGGGGAGATCCACCGTTACATATTGGTATGGTTGCCACCTTTCTACGAGAGACGGCGCACTGTCCCATAAAACTCTACGAGGGAATCCCCAGCGCTCGGTCTCCAGTCACGTTCCATTGGGCTTTTTTGGAGTGGTATTACACGCGATATCTCCCTATAGACCTTTTTCTGAGGACATAAATGTTTGGTGATTGGAAAAAAAATTTAATTCTTGCTGGAGAATGAGCATTTTTTCATGAAATAACATTCCATGGAATTAAACTCACCTTCTCCACCCCCTCATATGACTCAAAAAAAGGAAAAAATAAAAAATTTAAAACTCTACCTTTCACCATAAGTGATTTCACTCAGCAGATTATGACATTCTTACTTTTCCAGAATCTCCAAATAATTCCAAAGTTACAATTAACCTAAATTTCCTCAGTATCAACAGGTATCCAGCCCCTTACCCCTTCCTCTATCCCAACCCTTACAAATTTCCCCGGAAAATCACCATTGATCCCAAAAACCCTTATGACTCCCTTAATTCACCATCATTGGTCTCATGATCATCGCCCACCCTTCCCCCTATCTCCACCCCAAACTCCCCCCTATCGTCCTTGTCAAAAATAACATAAACAAACCCCCAGCAACTTTCCAATCGATGTGTGCAACCCCCATTCCCCCCGTTTTCTACATCTTGCACGGGTCTAGGCGGTATGAGGGTGGCATAAGAGGGTGAGAGGTGGTAAGGGGGTGAGTTCGAGGAAAGCCAGAAGTTTGTGTTGGCGAACGTGAGTCTTCAAGTATTAGTGTATACGAAAAAGAAAGTTTTTACTACGCACACTGCACTGCGCACCTTCTTTCCTTCAACTCACCCCCCTCCCCCCCATCGCCCCCTCTTTTACCTTCTCCCGTCCTACCCCTCTCCAAGGATTCCCCCCTTGAGTCTTATTATTTCCATTTTTCCAATTCCGCCAGTAACCCCTCACCCAGGGGGTGGGGGGGGGGAGAGATTCACATAACCGCTTGTACATATAACCCACCCCCTATATACGTATTTATCCAGTTCTCCAGTGTGTGTAGGAGTGAAAGAAGGAGAGGTGAAGTGAGGGGGAGTTTTTCCAATTTTTTTCTCTACAAGTTTTTATATCTCTTTTTGCCTCCCTTATATCATACGCCTCTTCTTTTTTTTTTCTTTCATTTTTTTCTTTGTTTCTTTTTCATCCATTCCGTGCTCTCTCTCTTTCCATCTACCATCTATCCCAACTCCACCTCTCCCCCCTTATTCCCCTTATACCGGCCTGGAGCTACTGTCGTTTCTTACACACTTGGGAGATTGTTCTTTTTTTTTTTTCTTACTTTTCGTTCTCTGATTGTCTCTCTCTCTGGTCCGTAGCACTTGGACTGCAAAAAAATACATAAGATGGGGTGGATAGGAGCTGGGCGGGGGTGAAGGGGTGGGCGTCAGGGGGGCTGGGGGGGCGGTGGAATGGGGGTGGAAGGAAAAAAAAATTGCAAGGAAGACGAAGAAGAAGAAGAAGACGAAGGAGAGGGTGGTGTTGGCCGCCGTCGCCGCGACGAAGCGTGCGCGCCTCTTTTCCTTACTCTCTCTGTACAGAGGGTAGATGGTGGTATACTGTATACGAGGCCCCCCTTTTTCCTCTAGCTTCCGCTTCCTTATGCTTTGGCACGGACTGCATCAACCAGTCGCGCGGTTCGCCCGGTCGCGCACATATAAGAATATCTCCATTTCGATAAGAAAAATTATTGGGTTTAGGGTAATTTGGAGGCTTTATGTTTTTGGTGATTGTTGATTGGATTTTTGGAGGATTGAGAGTCTGAAGAGTGGGGTCATTGGGGTTTCTTGATGTGAAGAACGTGGAGTCATTGGAGAGGAGTCTGGGACGGTCTTGAGACTGTTGGTGAAGAAATTTTCTTGAAGAGAATTGAGTGCAGGGTTTTGGAGGCTTACATGGGTAAATCGCTTGATCACGTGGAGGATTACATCCCTGGATTTGCAGAGGGGTTGAGACCGTAAAGAGGGGGTAAACAGCACCCTGAAGAGCCTCAACATCATCACCGAAGAGATTTTATACACCCAAAGGAATTGATAATTCACAACTTATTGATGCCCAACGTCATTCAGACCCTGAAGAGCCCATAATCCTCGAGATTTAGACCTGAAGATCGAGTCCTCGTTGAGGAGCAAACTGGGACGGTCAAGAATCCACCCTAACCCCCCTCATTTCTTCATTATTAATCATTTAAATCTAATATATTTCATTTTTTGAGGATTAAAATTCTTGGAAACTCATTTTGGGAGATTCTTGGACATTCGAAAAACGTCAAACTGAAGGCCTGGGCGCTCGGCCGGCCTCCAGGGCCGCCGGGCACATTCCCAACTATCAACACATCCACGTGGGATCAGCCACATCAGTGATGCATCCATCATCAGTGTCAATAGCCAAATAATCACTGATTAATCGTGAAAAAAATCCACTCTAACAATAATGAACGAGTCCTGGCTGTATAATATCACCGACGGACATGAAAAATCCCCAAATATGCAACGAACGTTTATCACTGAATATTGAAATAAATCAAATGAGGGCGACAACCAAAGTTCCTATTTTTCACTCTAGTATTTAATAAAAAAAAAAAACAACAATAAATAATTAATATCGATAGAATGTCTCGTGGGCAGTAAATTTGAATAAAGCATTTTCCCGCGTTTAATTAGCCCTCCGCCAATTAGAGGGGGCTTGCGTAATGAGTTGCGCGCGCAAAGTTCCTAAATAAATAATGATAAGTGATAATTATATATAAACATTTCAAATGAAAAATTCATTGGAATAATCGATAATCAATTTTTTTTTTATAAAAATAATTTTTAATTGTTGAAAGTGATTTTATTAGGAGCTAGTGATTTTTGTTGACAATGTGGTGTTTTTTTTTTTTAAGGAAATAAATAATTTCGATAAGTAATTCTACATAAAGTGAAATATATTTAAAATATTTATATATACATAATATATATCTATTTATTGTATACAATATTAATGAAAAATGTTCAATTTTCCGTCAGAAAAATGTATACTGAGTAAATAATTTATTGGATAAATAATAGAGTTGTGAAATTGTGATTTTTTTTATTTTCTGTTTTTGAAATTTTCCTTTAATGGCGAAAATGTCGAGTGTCAGTGTTGTGAGCAATTCGTCGGTGGAGGTTGACAGTGACAGTTCTCATGATACTGGATCATGCAAAGATGAGACTGAGAATATTGTGGGGGTGGGGGAGGGCAATGAGGTGGATCAGAAGTTTGTTTTGCCGAATGATCTCTACAAGAGCCTATTAGCTAGTGCTGTACTGGGAAAAACTGTGTTGAATAGAAATTTCAAGGAGAATCTTGCTAATTTTAAGGACAATCTTAGTGCACTTGAGGCGCTCAAGGATCTTAAGGATATTAAGGGGCTCACTGTTAGTAGTGTACCGGCATTTCCAAGAAATTTGGCGCTACATCGGGAGGATAATGATGAGGTTAGGTGGAATATTTTTTTTTGTAATATTGTTCAGAGAATATTGATGATATTATAATTGTTATTTGAATAATGTAAAATTATCAAAATTTTCGATTTTTTAAAAACATTAATTAAATTGAAAAATTTTGTTCTTAATATTTCATCATTTCTTCTGAGATGGAAGTACTCCGTAAAATTCTATGAAAGTCTCTCTGATGTAACTAATTAATAGCACACGTGATGCCATTTTATTCGTGAGAATATTCGTTAGGTCCTTTCTTTCAGCTCTACGCAGGGGCTCTCTCTGCATTTACAACCCTTTCTTGGGTTACACCAGAATGAGTAGGAAGTAATTCAAACTCCACAGGGATGACACAATAATTAAGTCCCTTATAACAGAATGAATTAATTGAATTGAATTTCATCATTCACTCGAGAGCATTCCAAACAATTTATTGTGGATTTAGATATTTTTATGAATATCTTGGGAATGGGGTGGGGGAGGTGGGTGGAGTGGGTCTCATTGGAGAGCTAGGAAAATTTCCGATTTTATTCACTACAATTGAACCCATTTTGCCCCGTTAGTTATAGAGATATATGGAAACCAGTGGTTTTGATGGTGAAACTATTTTTAACTGTAACTCGAAAACTATCAGAGATAAAAATCTACAGTCTGGAGATACGTAATGTTGAATTGAGTCATCTGAGAGGTGAACATTGATTGTCATTTACTGTTGACTCGTGTACATTATCAATTGAACACTTTCATGAAGATACTCTGACCCTTTGTACACATTAAACTCTATATTGTTATCACATTTTAATTAACAGCGGAGCAACAATAGCCTCCATTGTGTAAATCATTGGGTGGATTTTCAATGTGCGCATGTGTAATAACTAAGCAATAAATCCAAATATTATTCAAATATTCAACTGTGAAATGGAGAAGAGCAAACATAACAATTAATATCAGTATCCCTCGAATTTGTATTTTCAGAAGGCATCATTTGCCTGGTCAGAGGGTGGCGACGAGATTGGCGGCGGTGGAAATGGTACCGGTGGCACTGGTGCAACAGTCACTGGTTCATCAACACCTGGCAGTGGTGGCGGTGGTTTGGCACACTGGGTCAGTGTTATGGCTGAACACATACATAATCCACATTCAGCTGGCAATGTTGGTGGTGTTCATCATCAACAACAGTCACCACCACAACCACCTTATCCGTGGAACAATGGACTCTCCAGTGATGTAAGTACTCGTAGAATCTTGATTTCTAGTTTTTTGTTTTGTTTCGAAAATTCGAAAACTGCAAATTTTTCAATTTTCATGGAATTTATTCGATTTGGAATCCAAGAAGATTCATGTAACCCATTCAGGAAATCCATAAAATTTTCCCAAATTTCTCTTGGCATTTCCAAAAATTTCCTCCGTTCATTCCTGAAAAAATTGATTTCCAAAAATTCAATTTTTTAAATAATTTCATGAAAATTTCAATTCTCTCATAATTCTCTCAAATATTTTACCTCACGTGCCCCTCAAAACCCTGCAGATCAGAGTGGGAATCAACTCTGGAGGTGAAAAACTTGTTGGAGTGGGGATGGAGCGCGCGAAAGGGTCCACTCTCCTACTTTGCATCCCTCCACCACGTGGAGAAGGCAATGAAAAAAAAAAAAAAAACAAACAAACGGAAACGCGTTGAGGAGACAAAGAAAATGAGTGGAAGAGAGATGAAGGGAATCTGAAGTAAAATGGAATGATGAGAGATTTTATTTAATTTTTTTTTTTCAAATTTTTTTTTCGCCCATCGGTGACAAAAAATGAGTTTTTTCGAATGGGTGATGCTCATTTGAATAGATATGATATATTCCATTTTTTTTTCATTCCTATTCCGGTTTTTTTTTTGCATTTATGATTTTTTTTCGAGGAGTTGGTTCTATTGTGGTGTGCGAGAGACAATGTGATGTGTATGGTCATGCCCGGAGACGTAAAATCTTTCACCCCTTTTGTCTCAGATGGTAACGGTGCGCTTCCTGCTACAGGGGTACACTTAAATTTTTTTTTCTCAATTTTTTTCTGCGCAGGAATGATTTTTTTTCGATTCAGGCTCTGGATGATATTCAAATCGTAATTTTTTTTTAAGGTGTTTGAGGGACATCCTTTCCTGTTCCGGTTCCTGATTCGAATTTTCTGTTTTTTTTTTTTTTTTTTATTTCAGTTGAACATTTTTTTTGCTGCAGATGTCTGGAGAGAGTAATTTATACTTGAAAAAAAAATTGTTTTGAATTTGTGAATATGAAAATTGAATTTTTATAAAACAAAATTCAATTTGTTTTTTCAATTAAAAATTAATTTTTAAAAATTCCTAAATTTTTACAAATTTCATCTAACGAAAAATCTAACTCTAAATCTCAATTACAAAATTTTCATAATAAACAATTTTTTTCAATTCCCAATATGGAAAAATCAATATTAAAATTTTCATTTTTCATGAAAAAATTACAATAAACAAATTCTTACAAATAACCCCAAAAAAATAATGTATCATCCTTACTCGACTAAAAAAAACATGAGACAAAAAAAATTCTCACCACCCTTTCCTCTCCACCCCTCCCTCAACCCCTACAAAAGGGTTATAAAAAATTCTCCCATTACCCCGGGGTTTGTTTTTTCAACTCGAAAATTAGGATCTCGAGATGAGTGTCCTAGACATTTTACTTTTGAAATAAAAAGAATCCCATTTGAATGCGCAATTAGGCCACCATTTCCTCCCCTTCCCCTCTACCCCCCCCCCCCCCCCCCGACCACTATAAAACACTCACAAGATAGCAAAGACGAGTCCCCAAAAGGAAAAAAAAGGGAGAGAGAGAGAGAGAGAGAGAGGTGGAGAGGTGTAGAGGAGGGGGGGGGGGGGGATATCGTCAAAAACACAAGGCGTTAGGACAATAAAGAAAAATATAATAATAAAGAGATGATTTGAATAATCCAGAGCTATGCAAATAACCGTGAGATACAGAAGGGGTACAGACACCACGAGATGATCATCCACATCTCTATGGGTATGTTTGTTACCCGCAATATAACTGGACCCCGAAAAGTGTTTTTAATGTGTACATTAACTGGGTTTGAAGAGTAGAATGAGTGATACTTGCCTTCTTCCTCTTATTCGTCATCTCCCCTCTCACCCCTCTCTTCCCTCATAATCATCCCTCTCTTTGTTTATAAAGGGTGGAATTTTGTACCACTGGTTAGGGACTTAAAACCCAAAGTTGAGGCAGAAGACAATAATTCCAGAACTTTTTTCAACATTTGCATTTTCCTGGTTTAACCCCTTGTATAAGCATCATGAGACTGATCATATGTATGATCATTCTGTGTGTTTTCTTTTTGTGAGGGGAGGGGGTTCTTGAGGGCCCTTAATGGGGACTGAATATATTGGCGTGCTGAGGACAGATTGAATACATGATTTTGTGTTCAAGTGTTGATTAGATGATTTCTCGCTCTTCACATTTTCATGAATATCTTGGGACTGTAGAAGGGGTGAGGGGTGAGGTGCGTCTCATTGGAGAGCCACGGAAATTTCCAATTTAATTCACTACAATTGAACCCATTTTGCCCCGTCAGTTATAGAGATATATGGAAAATAGTGGTTTTGATGGTGAAACTATTTTTAACTGTAACTCGAAAACTATCAGAGATTTATGGTTCGTCTTGCAGAGTTTATCAGCTGTAATTTTCCTGGTTATTTGATGGAATGTACATGAATATGGAATGTACACAAATTGTTTGAATTGCATCATCAAACGCTAACAGATGAAAAATCTACAGTCTGGAGATACGTAATGTTGAATTGAGTCATCTGAGAGGGGAACATTGATTGTCATTTGCTGTTGACTCGTGTACATTGTCAATTGAACATTTTCATAAATGTCAAAAATTGTTGTCACACTGTTATTAAAAATCGAGAAACAATAGTAAATGCGTGCGTTGAATAATTATCATTGAAAAATGTTGAAAATTAATTAAAAAACATCCGTGAGGACTGAATCATTCTGATTTGGAGCTTTTTCATAAATTGAATTCATAAAAAAAAGTCGTTAGCAAGCGAGAAAAAAAAATCGGTAAGAAATCGTTGTGAAAAAAGTGTTTACCCAGCGGGTGGTCCTGTTCTGAACGATAATGCAAGTATAAAAAACGAAGAAGCAAAACCCTTTTTGGATTTTTTACGCATCTACGGGCATAATCCCTTAAAACGCTTAAGAGTATTTAGGATAATTTCCAACCCCGTTCCTTTCTTTTTCCTACCCGTGTAAGGAATACCATATGAAAGTACAAAACCAGTGCAACTTCACTGAGGTGACTCAGGTGAGACGTAAAAAGAGAGAAGTAAAAAGAAAAAAAATCATGCAAAAATGCAAAATACTATGTACAGATACCACTCAGGGGTGTGAGAAGGTTCTTAGTGTTGAAAAACTACCCTTGGTGAGATTATGCAAAGTACGTGGAACTTCTCCAGAGCGGGCCTGGCTGCTGCTGGAGTAAGTGCACGGAATTTTTTTTTTTCATCCCTCCAAATTTCTCTCTCCCGAGTTTTTCGATTTTTGAATACGAAAAAAAATTCATCTCTCAGAGTCTTTAATGTACACTTGTAAATTAAACAATGTGTAGAATCGTTCTGTTCATATTTTTTGGAAAAATATCTTTTCAAATTCATAGTGACAAAAAAATATATATAAAACTGGATAAAAATGCCAAAATTTGAACTTACTCTCTTCTTCACCTTCATCTCCCCTCATTCGATCCAAAAGAAAAATTAAAATAATGGCCCCTGTACTGATTGTGAGGTGCCAACAAGAAAAGGGTACCCCGTTGAGGAAAGAGGGGGGTATGTATTCCCCTCCCCCTTGAAAAAAAAATTTTTTACATCTTTTTTTTCTAGCTAAACTCGACCGTGATCAATTTTTTTTCCCTAGGCCACCCTTTTTTTTCTACACTCATTCCACTGGTCCGAGGCTTGGAGAAATGCAAATGTGGCTCTAACGACAAATTTTTTTTTTTTTTTTTTGTTCACTCGTATTTCTTCGCACGTTTGGAGAGAGAGAGGAAAAGAACGAGTCATTGTTTAAAGGGGTTTCATGAATGAGAGACGAATATGCGCTGGGGGCAGCGGTGAAACGGCTTAGATTTTTTTTTTTTGGCCACTTTTTTTTTCACTTCCTGAAACGGCTGATTTTTTTCCGAGAGATGAATTCGTCTTCATGCATGGAAATTTCGTAACGTATTTTTTTTTAACGTACATTGATTTTTGTTAGGAAAAATACTCAACACATATGATAACCCATTTTGCCCCATTTTCTTCAAGAAATAATGATTTTACTGAATTATATTTCTCGATTAAATAATTGAGAAAAATTTGTAAACAATGATTTTCCGTTTAAAAAAAAAAAAAACGGAAATAATTATAAATTTCCGAAAGTCAATAAATAACATGACAATGCCAAGGGGATGACACATTGAACATATTCTCAATAAAAGATAAAAAAAAAAAAATTCGAGTCAATGAAACTTGTAATTTCTGGTTGATTCTTCATCTCCACCAGTCATCGCAGGGATTTAACAGTGTATGGTGTGGTATGCAAAGAAAGATGACACAGAATAAATGAAATAGGGGTGGCATATTCTAGCCACTGTGGAATACTAAATAAAAATTGTAAAAGGGGTGGGTTTTCCAGTCGAATGACTCTCTGTGTTCACAGTACCTATATTTCTTTTTATCATTTTTATTCTTTATGGTGTAAAGATGAAAAAGGATAGATGCCAGGCACCAATGAATTGGGGTGTCGAAGGGTTGTGTCTAGACATTATGCCAATGTATCGCTAGTAAAAAGAAAAAAAGGTCGGTGAAGATGTGTCCCATAATTTTTCCAGCTAGGGCAAATGTTGTGACATCCATTGGCACACTGATTTGAATCACTGGAATTTTTTCTTTATTACCTGGAAAAAAATCATCCCTTAAATTTTAAAATAATCCAGTCGACCAAAATTTTAATTTTCCTCCATAACTCCTTAAATATTCATATACCAGAAAAAGGAACTGATGAGGAAATTCTTCAAATTGAAAAAAGAATTATTTTCAAAATTCGCAAGTCCCAAATCAGGCCCAACCCATTCTGCCCCATCCCTAAAAAACCAAAAATCACATCGGTAAAGAGTTATCCACCCTTGAATAATGGAAATCATAGCCACAGGCGAGGAAAAATAATCCTAAAAAAATCTCAGGGCCCAAAAAAAAATTCAGTAGCAAAAGAGGGTGGCGACGATTACGTGAATCACTAATAAAAAAGAGATATAAGACTATGGAGAGCACATAGTCTCACGCTTCAGGTAAGATAAAGCATCCCCTCCACTGGGCGCGCACGCTGGGCCATTCCCCCACTCCTGCGGAGCCTGAGGCCCCCCCCCACTCCTAGTCCTGGGTCCACCGGGCCATCGAGCCCGCGGAAAAGGTCACCCCAACGTTGTATTTCGCCCAGTGATGTCTCTTTAATTTTTATTAATGACACTGAATTTGAATTTTTGAATCAGTGATATGGGAACAACCAACAAAACATCATCCTATGGTTCACGGAAATAATGACTATCCTTACCTCACACTCGGTGCTTTAATTCTTTTTCTTTCTCCCTCTTGCTCGTGATTTTCACGTGTACGTGACGTGGATGTCCCTGGTAGTGCTTAGATGAAAATGCGAAAAAAAAAACCCTCAGGGGAATTTTTCGGTGATAGAATGGAGAAAGGAGAAGAAAAGTCATCCATCATAATTATCCGCTTGACATCACGTCACGATAGTGCAAAGTTGGTTCTTTGGGGGATTGAGTTCCTTTCTTTTTTTTTTTTAATCGATTAGTTATCTGTTTGAAAGGCATCGGGCACTTTTCAAATTCATTTTTCATTCATTTATTATTTTTATTAATATTTTAAAATAAATATTTAAACATTTAAAAGATTTATTGCCACAAAAATTGCTCATATACAATTTGAAAACAGTGAACACAGTATTGTGAGTCAGTTGGGCCACGTGTTTCATAGATGATGAGAAGCAGACGTTGGATTTTATACCCCATACACGCATCATGCCATGAGCCACAAGTGCTCTCACAAAAAAAAACCGAGAAAAAACGAGAATTAGGTTTTAGAAAAAATTACCCACCGCCCAAACACTTGTGGGCACTGGGCAAAAAAGGTGTCACGTGCATTTCCTATTTTTTTGCTACTCTTTTTATTCCCTGAAAACAGGTGTATAAATTTTTTAGAGCCTCAAGGTCACAATTTAGCTACAAAAAACTATTCACATCCCTTAAGAAAAAAATTTCAACTCAATTTCCAAATCCTTTCGATCAATAAATTTAATCCTCTCCCTTTCTTTCGAATACCCAGAAAAATCTCCGATTTCGTTCTACTATAATTTAACCCATTTTGCCCCATTAGTTTCCAAGTAACGTCAGAAAATTAATTTTCATCGAAAGATTAATTCTACTCATATTCTTGAAAATAATGGGGCAAAATGGGTTCGCCTGTAGTGAACAGAATTGGAAATTTCCTCAGCTATCTACATAACTTCACCCCCATCCCCTTCCCCCCGTCTATCCTCAGATAATCCCATAAAAATGAAAATTCCCGGAACCAACATTTAATGTTCTCCAAAATTGTGAATAAAAAAATAGATAAAAAATAAAACACTAGAAAAAATGCTGAAAAAAGGAGTCATCCCACTCCGGAAACCTTCAACGATGTATCCCCCGGGTTAACGAACCACATCTAACCAGAAATTATCGGCAACCCCTTGAGGATATAAAGAAGAAAAAAAAAACCCTAAAAAAGCTGTAAACCCTTTGCCCTAGTTACGAAGGTTCGCAGGTTGAAGGGATCCTAGACAGTGGGGAGACACCGTCGGAATAAAGGGTAGATATCCAGCGAGAATCCCCCCCCCTCCCCCCCGCCTCACTCCAATCCGTCTTGAACTCTAGGAGAGAAACGAAGATGAAGAACAATTCTTCGGAAGAATTTCATTTCACTCACTCGCATACTTTTAAACAGCGGGTGGCAGAGGTGGGTGGGGGTTGCCTCTTTCACTGGGTATAGTTGGGAGTGAGTAGGTCAAACTTTACGGCTCTGGTGTCTAGACATCGTTGTGCGCCCGTGCAGGGCAGTAAAACAGTTTTAAGGGGCTGTTTCACCAGCGCACTCAGTAACCGATGGGGTTGGCGTTGAGGCAGAGTGGCGGGGGGAGGGGGGGGGGATATTTTTGCTGCTCTGTTGTATGCGAATATGCGCGAAAAGTGAAAAAAAAGGAGAGGAAAGAGATGCTGGATTAATGAAAAAGGAGAAAAAAAATAGAAATCCTGATTCTCAGCGAAACCCTGTTTTATGTCTCTGCTTTCGTCTAGACAGTTAATTCTGTAGGATTTTTTTTTATTCTATTTCATCTATGTTTTTTAGTTACTGGGAGGAATTTTCGGTATGAGGGTGGGGAAATTGGATATATTTTTTTTCATAATTTTTTTTACGATTTTTGAAAGTAATTTTTTAATGCACACGTGAACACTAGAGGCTATTGTTACTAGGAGTGTGACAATAATTAAATTTAATATGTTCAATTGATAATGTACACGAGTCAACAGCAAATGACAATCAATGTTCACCTCTCAGATGACTCAATTCAACATTGCGTATCTCCAGACTGTAGATTTTTCATCTGTTAGCGTTTGATGATGCAATTGTATTTAAATCCTGTTATCAAATTTTCATGTCCTCGGTCATTGAAACAATTTGTGTACATTCCATATTCATGTACATTCCATCAAATAGTTTACATCAAATATTACAGTTAAAAATAGTTTCACCATCAAAACCACTATTTTCAATATACCTCTATAACTAACGGGGCAAAATGGGTTTAATTGTAGCGAATGAAATCAGAAATTTTCCTGGCTCTCCAATGAGACCCGAAAGATTACCTTAAAAATCCTCTTATACACCCCAAAACTTAAATTTCAGTGCTCGAGTTTCTGTCAAATGTCTCAATTTATTATCTAAACATCTCAGAATGGCTGGATGCAACAATAAATCTCTTCATACTTCTCCTCACCCACTCACAATATGCAGACGAGAAATTCCATTCACTCATTAAGTGGTTTGTTGAGTCTAAATATGAATAGTTTACACATATCTGTAGCTGTTGCTATTTACCAAAAGTGTCACTGATGGTGAAACATAGGCCTCAAGTGTCTTACTATTGAGATACTCAAGGGCCACTCCTGACACCAGAGACGCCGATAAAAGAAAAGGGCCTGTCTCATTAATCTTGTGCTCTAGTTTGAGGCTTACAAACACTTTCGATTTTACGGGTCTTCTCTTTTCCTTCCCATCTTCCACTTCCCGAGGAATTTTTCCGCTATTCTGGAACGCGAAGGCAGGTGTTGGCACCTGCTAGATGAGCACCACCTGTCGAATAGTGTCCAAGGAAAACAGCAGGGTGTCTTTGAGAGATTTTTTGGCAGACATATTTATTTGGCTTCCGACGTTTACCCGAGCAAAACAGAATTTTAGGGAGTCTGGACCATTGGGCAGCCACAATAATCCCCATTGGGTCAATTTAAATTGTATTCAGTCGAGCTTAGGGTGTGACCTTGGGTCGTGTGTTGCCCAAGATTTATTGCCAGATTTAATTCAATGGAAATATCTTTTCATTGAAATCCTCCGGATAAATCATTCTTTCATTTATTCACTAACAATTGAATCCATTTTGCCCCATTATTTTCCAACTCACGATTGTAAATATCTTGAAGAATATCGGGGCAAAATGGGTTTGTCTCGATAATTTTTCTGGCTATTCATCAGAACCCATTCTGCCCCCATGCACTTAGGAAATGTGAAATATTTTGTAATTTAAAAAGTCATGTTTTTTCATTATGTATCAGCAAATTCTCGAAATTATTCACCATCAAGTCATTCAAGCTAGGCAACACGTGGTGACCGTGTTCACAGGTCCACTCAAGTGGGCACACTCGTGTCCCTCAAACCCCTCTCATACAGACAACCAAAAAAAAAGTTGTTTGAGTGTGAAAATGCGGTTTCGTGGATAGAAACTCTACAAGATACCACGTACCAAAGATAGAGTTACCATTACGTCATGCCAAATTTTACCCGATGTTCAGGGTATACAAGAAAACCCCTTTGGGGTCAGTATCATCAATTTTTAAGACAGTACCATGTGGTAAACGTAATATTCATTGAATCATGGTTAAAGAGTTTTGCTCTCAATTTTTAACGAAATTCTATATTTTTTCTCTATAGTACTAGATCCTACATTCATTCAATTGAAATCATTCTTCCAAAATAAAATCAAAATAAATTCAATTGTATTGAACAAAATTGGGAATTGTCCCCCCCCCCGCCCCCCTCCCCTCTAGCCCCACTTCTCATAAAAATAAAATTGATTAATTAATTTTGTTTTTTATTTTACTCCAAGATAATAAAAAATTTCACGACTCATAAACCTTGTGAATTGAGTGGATGAATCGATGATCAACGACCCCCCCCCCCCCTCCACCCCCACCTGAGGGAACGGTAGAATGCATTTTCTCGTTTATGCAGTATAACGACCAAAGATTTTAGTAGAAACTCAGATGCAGTTGGTTGAAACAGACGTCTAGGAGATTGCAAATACACGGTTAAAGGGGTATGAGGATAGGGGGAGGGGGATCTCTCTAAGAAAGAGACGTATAGGTTTTTATGGGATCCCAGGCCCCCGGTATCGCGCGTGAGAAAACCATCTAGCGCGTCTGGCGGGCGGCTGGCTGCTGCCGTTGGGGTTGTAAAAATTTTACTGCGAATTGTCTGCAGACTCTTTCATACCACCACCACCCCCCACCCACCTCCAAACGTATATCTATAACACTGGATACTAACTCCTTCAATACTCTCCAGCCTGGTTGCAATGTTATGACCAAGAAAGATGGGAATTTCCCCAGGTGAAATCCCTCCCCTCCCCCCCCCCCCCCCACTCTCTTCATATTTTCGATGGACTCGGGAGGTAGCAAAAACGTGTCTGGGTCACGGAAATTTTTTTTTTTCAGTGGGAGGGGATGAGGTCGTTGAATTTTTTGAGGTTAGGTGTCAGCAATTCTTGAGGAATGAAGGATTAAAAATTTTATTGGCGGGAAAATTGAAACAATTTAGGGGATAGGTCCATTTTTAGATGGTGTTATGGAATGTTTTGAGATTATGATGAGGAAGGGAGGGGGTTGGAAAATATTAATTGGTTCATCAGATAGTCAGGTGAATTTAGAATGGAAAAGGGGGATGATTAACGGGGCAAAATGGGTTTGATTGTAGTGAATGGAATCGAAAGTTTTTCTGGCTTTCTAACGACGTCAATTTAATTACGTTTCTGCAAGGCGTTCTCGAGATATTCATGAAAATGTGGAGAATATTATGAATTCTAACCTCAAAAATGTGAAATTAACTCAGTTATAATTCAGTAAAAAACTGAATAAACAAAAAATAGAAGAAGATAAAGAGGGAATTGAAAGAGGGAGGACTAAATGTGCCTCTCGAAACGATTTCAGGGCCAACTGTTGAGTTTTATCACCCGTTTTCACTCTCCTTTCTTCATTCGACATTTCTTTCCCCTTTTGGCTGAAGCCCTCCGTTGGCATATGTTCGGTGGTAACTTTCAGAGTCACACGAGATACGACCACATGTGTCTAATGACTGTGTCCTTCTTCATCCCTGAAATATAGGCTTTGAAAAGAAAGGGGGAAAGGGGGACATCTACATGAGACACTCGAGATGGCTCTGACGTTATGAGTCTAAAAAAAAATATTGAAAATGATATGAGTCTTGTGTGGTGTTACTGCCTGCTGGTGGGAAACACATGTGTTTTACTGATTTTAATGTGATTTTTTAAAGACTCCTTTGGGGTTTTTGTAATTAGGTATTTTGTTTTTGAAATTTAACGACCGGTTTGAAAAAAAAATATTTTTCACAATTTTTTTGTTACTCAAATTATTATTGTTTCGCAAAGATAAAATTCTTATTTTGTTTTTTTGTTAAAAAAATTAATTATTCTTTTTTTTCATTTTCAGTATCTAATTAATTGAATTTTAATTGAAATTTGATGGAAAAAAAGATGGAAATTGTGAGTTTATTGAATTTTTTTATACAGAAAAATGAGTAATTTTTTTCCAACAATTTAATCAAATATTTAAATAATTTTTTTTATGAAATTTCATCACCTCTTGATGAAATTGAACTTCCCACAAATTCCTTCACCCCCTTGATATGAAGACACTAGTCCATCTGCCACCGATTCATCACCTCGCCCCCCGCCCCCCTTCGCCATGTGGGTGTCCCGTACCCCAGTGCCTCCGTCCACCAAAAAACCTCAACGCCTCACATTACACCACACATTCAATCTCCAAATATTACCGAAATCTCCGATCTCTCAAAACAATTCAAAAAAATAATCCTATCAATCCTATCCTAACCATCCCATTCACGATGATGTAAACACCAGAATTGAATTCATTCCGAGTACTTAAAAAAGTTCCATCCTTAAAGAAAAAAAAAGAGTCATAAAAAGTGCATCCAACCTATGGGATAATAAAAATCCCCTTCGAAAAACTAGAGACCTTTCTCTATTTCCCGTAGAAAAAAAAAAACGTGGACGATAAAACTGGAAATAAAATTATGCAAACTTCTCGTATTTTTATTTCATCAAAAATTGTTTTTCCTGATTTCCTAAATGGGAAAAAACCAATGACAAACGTGACAATAAGTTCACAACAATGATTTTTTTCCTAGGAAAGTGAAAATTAACAATTCCGTTAAACAAAAAATTGATGAAATGATGAATTTTTCATCTTAACCTTAAATTATTTTTGAGGTTATGAGAACAATCGAGAAAGCTATTCTACTAAAAATCATATTATTGAAAATCCTAGGGAATTATTGATTTCGTTCACTATAATTAAATCCATTTTACCCCATTACTCTCCAAATGACTATCAGAACCATTTTAACATTTTAAAGATTTATTCAACATATATACAAAATGGCAGTAACAATTATTTACAATTTTTACAGTTTCTTACGGTGTATTGTACAGCTTCAGCCCAAGGGCTTTTACATGTATTTATCTTAACTAGTGTGAAATGAGTGAGACAGTGAGTGTGAGATGGATAGAGATTTGGTACAGGGAAAAATGGTTTTGTGAAAAAACCCTATAGCACCCTTCTATCAGAACCAAATTTCTCCACCAAAAACACTTTTTTCTCGGAATCTCTCGAAGAAATGGGGCAAAATGAGTTCAATCATAGTGAACGGAATCGTAAATTTCCTTGGCTATCAGATGAAACTAATTTCATCCCTCTCCCCCTCCTCCCCTTCAAGATATCCATAAAAACGTCAAAGATCCCTCAGAATCCTAACCTCCAAAAAAATGTCCAATCACCGATTCAAGGTTCAAACATTCCAAAAAGCATTCCACTGAATTGCGGATGATTACCTCACCCCCCCTCCCTCCCCCTAAAAAAAATAGCATCCACCTAACCCCTGAAACCCATAAAAAAAACTCTCCCCCGAACAACCGCGAGGTAAAACCTTAAATCAACCCACAAGAAAAAAAAACAACAGAAAAAAAACCAATGAAAAACCCCGAGAAAAACTCAATAATACCATTGTCCTTCTTCTTTGTCCTTATGACGTCACAACGTCCATTGGGCTAGGTCATGTGGAGGGCGCCGTAACGCCTACGGAGTTTCAGAGTCTGATATATCCATCCTTCTTCCCCCCCCCCCCCCCCCGCCCCGACTATTGAGTTCAACTCTTACTGAACAGAAGAGAATAGAAAAATGGGTAGAGAGAAAAGGAGTGAGGAGAGAAAAAATAGTGGGGGCGGCTCGACTGTGTCCCTCGGTGGGAGGGGGGGGGGGGAAGTACCGAAAAAAGCAAGGCTCGCAGAAAGGATGCTCGGCGTCGTGGCGCTCTTTTGCTGATCAATACGCCGCCTCGTACGCGAACGGTCACGCATGTGCACCGTTGGGGTTCTATACCGCCCCCCTCCCTCTCACTCTCTTGCCCCCCTATTTTTTTTTTCAGTTCTACCCCTTACCACCCTCACTCAACTCTTTCCCTTCCTAGGCTACACGATTTTTTTTTTCTTCCTGTTACCTCCCTTGCATTATTTTTTTAAAATACATCCTCTCTCTGGCCCCCCCCCTCAGCCCCCTCATCAGTGCCTTTCGCTTCTGGAAACGTACAGTCTCACTTTACCTAACGTCAAACAGTAAGGGAAAGAGAGAGAGAGAGAGAAAGAGGGAATTCTGAGGCTGTAGAAGAGAGGACTTTCGATATGTTATTCATTTTTTTTTTCTGGTACATTAATTCGTTTCATTTTTTTTTTTTTTGTTTATTTTAGTTTTTATCTACTTTTTCTCTCTTACTCTCTCTCTCTCTCTCTCTCTTGCTCTAAACATTCACTCTTTATTTTCTATTTCTCTCTCTGATGTACAGAACAGAATTTTTTTTACTCTTCTATTTTCGAGTTTTTTTGCATTTTCCCTCTATACTACTCGTACCTTGGTCTTGGATTTTTTTATTATTATTTTTTTTCCCCCCCATTTCTCCTTTTAGAAACGATTTTTTTCCCCTTTGGGTTTTCTAGCCATTTTTTTTCTTCTCGTTTTTGTGTATTTTTTTTTTGTCTCCCACCATATCAGCTCTCCCGCAGAACCACCTCCTACCCTACCCCCTTAACCCCCGTCTACCTACAGTCCACCTCTTCTTTTCTCTTCTGGGCTTGGATGGTTTTTTTTTTTCATTTCTATTTTTATTTTTATATTTTTTGTACGGGGCGTCGGCGTTCTTTTGCTATCGGGACTCTTTGCGCCCTCTTTTTCTCGCTCCGAGTTTCACTCACTCTTTGCCAATACGCTCAATCCCCATGCCCAACTGGCTCTCTCCTTTTTCCCGGGTTTTACCCCCCTTTTTCCCTCTTTACTCTTTCGGTCACCGTCCGTACAAGTACACACGTACTCTTATTTTGCCTCAGGGAATTATTTTTTATTTTTTTTAGTAATAAAAATTCCTTTTTTGATGTTGAAAAATGGTGAGAGTGAAAAAGAATAAAGAGAGAGGGGGGGGGGGGAGGCAAAAGGGATTATTCCATTGAAAAATCCAGAAAAATTACTATCTCATTTCAATATCCACAAATCTATTGTGTCACATGAATTTATAAATTGCAATAAAAAAACTTAATTTTTGAAATATATTAAAAAACCAATGGGGTAAAATGGATTGCAAAATAGTGGATGATATTGATGATTTTCTTAAATATCACAGGACATCAATATCATCTCTCTCTCTCTCTCTTCATTACCCACGGTGATATGCCAGGAAATGTCATTTAAGGATGTTCTACCTACATTTTTGACATTATAAGGGAATTAAGAAGTTGATGAAATTTTTTTGTAAAATTCTTCAATCTATTGAAGAACCGCATGCAAAATTTCAGCTTTCCTGCGAGCTGCATGATAAAGTTATGATTTTTTAAAAAATATCAATTTAACACGTGTTCTTATGGAAAATTCACGAAAAGTTGGTGAAAACGATGAAAAATAGGCCTAGCGTAATGAAACTCCGGCTATCGGTCAATCGTTATGTCAAGAAAAAACGTTATATTCTTACGCATCCCTCAGACTAATAATTAGTAATAAAAAATGCCAAAATAAGCGAAAATTTACCTTTCTTGCGCGCGCAGCTGGAAAGTATGGCAACGTCGCAACACATTCAACGAGAGAGGGCAGCGCGCAAAATACAAATCTGGGGTATTTCTTATTTTTCACCGATGAATAAACGTTTACAGCCAAGTGTGGCCTAGTCAGCCAATGGTACCAGCTTGTGTTACCAAATTTCTCTAGTTCCCAACGTTGCCGCTGTTAAAGACCAGATTTATGTTTTTTTCAAAAATTATTAAATTGATTATTGGAAATTTTTTGATTGATCCTATGAATATTTATTAGGAAAAAGAGTCATGAGGAATATAATTGCACCATAAAAGTGACCAAATATAACCTCAATGGGGTAATTCCAAATTTCATTTTTTCGTGTTCAGGGGTTGGAATTCCCCAGAAAATCCTACCTTTCCCCTACAGCTCACCCCCCCGTTGCAATCAAGGCAGAACATCCTTAATATACTTTTTGTTTCTGCAGTGAAAAGTATTTTATTAAATTTCATAATTTCGTTTTTTTCCGCCAATTTTTATCGGAAAACAATCGAGAAATTTCATTTTTCCAGATATGTTCATTTTGTGACACTGTTTCCAGCAAACGAGGAAGGGGGGGGGGAGGGAAAGAGGTTAGAGCTCATTGTCTACACTGGCGAGCCAAAGGGGTTGAAGAAACGCTTCACACTAGTCCCAGTGTCCCCCCCCCCCTTCTCTCCAGTCATTTGCAGACAAATGTTTGAATCAAGTCTTACTCTACTTGACTCAAGTTTCAAGATGAACTTGAATCAAGTAAATGAATGTTTGTGTCTAGTTGAACCCTATTTGAATCAAGTCGCAAGCTACTTGAATGGAGGAGACAAATGTTTTTATCAAGTTGAACCCTACTTGAATCAAGTAGTGAGCTACTCGAATCAAGTAGATGAATGTTTGACTCAAGTCTTACTCTACTTGACTCAAGTTTCAAATTAAACTTGAACGAGTAGATGAATGTTTGTGTTTGGTAGAACCCTATTTGAATCAAGTTGCAAGCTACTTGAACCAAGGAGACAAATTTTTTTATCAAGTTGAACTCTACTTGAATCAAGTAGTGAGCTACTCGAATCAAGTAGATGAATGTTTGACTCAAGTCTTACTCTAGTACTTGACTCAAGTCTCAAGTTAAACTTGAATCCAATAGATGAATGTTTGTACCAAGTAGAAGTCTATTTCAATCAAGTTGCCTTTCCGTGCTTGGATCAAGTTTTTTTTCATGTATGATCTATTTTGTTTACAGGGTTTTGTTGAGTTTTGTTATTACACTAACAGATTGCATCTATCCCCTCCTGTACATACTCGAGATAATCAAAGAAATGTGGAAAAAGTCATAATCTTTAAAAAAATTAAGATACGAATATATATCTGAATAATTCTTATCAGAAACTCATAAATCCATTAGAACCTACCGCTCTTTATCACGAGAAAGTCCAGGCGTCTAACAAAAATCAAAGCAACAGTTGTTTTTTTTTCCTCAGAATTGATGACATTATCGGATGAATGATTATGTTTTTGATAAGAATGAAACACGAGGGAAGAACTTTCGCTGTTTACCACTTCATTAATTATGTCTTTTTGATAAAAATAACTCAGAAAATCCAATCATCTGTTTTCCTGTTTCTTATCATCGAGAGCACAAAATTCTGGAAGTTTGTCAAATTCTAACTTCACAGAGCTTGAAGTTAATGAGAAAAGTATGAGGAATCATATAGGGCTATTGAAATCTTGAGATCAAACTTCTCTGATTTCTTCACTGAAGATCTTATTTCCGATTCAACACCTTTTGTTATTGGCAGAAAAGCAATATAATTCCATAAATTGCAACTTCTGTAACACGGCAGAAAATTGAATTGATGAATTCTTGATGGAACTTCAATTGGTTTCAATATTTCTCACGAATTCAAATGACTTTGTTGTCTTTTATTCATCTTTATAAATCTGGTATTGTAATAATTTGACGTTATCAAATCCAGATCATAATCTCTTGTGATATACTTGCATCAAGTTTTCAAGTATTTCATGGATTCAATGTCATCTTGTGCTTGTAATATGCAGAGAATTAGACTTCTTTTGTAATTATTGGGCTAAGTACGATATACTTGATTCAAGTACTGATTAATATCTTGATTAAGTATCAATAAATATCAAAATAAGAGTACTCAAAGTACTTTGTGATACTATTTTGGAATCTCTATCATCAACAGAATTACTGGAAATAATTAAAGTACTGGGAATACTTGAATCAAGTACTAATCGAAAGTACTATACCAAAGTACTATTTTAATAATCCCATCAAGAAGAATACTTGACAATCAAACATGAGTTTAATTCTCAAATCAAGTATTTCTCAACCCATCTAGAAGTGAATGGGGCAAAATGGGTCGTTTTATTGAATGGAAAACCTCCAAAGAAATCACAAAATTATGAAAAAAAATCATTAAAAATTCACTTCTGTAAAATATTAATTTTTCACTGTGTCGTCATTATCATATTGTGGGAGCATATCTAACCCAAGAAACATGAGTAATTGGAAGAGAGTCAAGGGTATTGAGTGAAGATTTACCCGGGTCCTGAGAAGGGAAATGAGGTCATCCAGAAAAAAAGGACAGAAACTGATATCCTTTGACTCCCGGACGGCTTCTCTCCGCCGAGAGGGCATTGGACCCCAGAGACCTTTAATGTACTAAAAATCCCCATGCATGTGAACCATTGGGGAGGGGGGAGATTGTCATAATGGGATGTTCTAAATATACCGGCCCATGCGTTTCAAAAATGAAACGTCCATTTTTGCCCTCTACAGGTGGCATCCAACTCCACTTATCCCCATGGTGAGAAAATTTCATGTCCAAGGATTTTCTTCTTTTTTTTTTCCATTTCTTCCGAAGAGGAAGCACCTCTCAATGGGCATTTTTCATTCAGGACATTATGACTTTTTTTTTCTCCCATCTTCCGGGTGTTACAGTTCAAGTTCTTAAGGGGGGATTGAAAAAAAATATTGAGTGATGCTTAACACAAACCGGAAATCGCACTGTCCGCCATTTTGGATTTTTTTTTATCTTCCTTGAGATGTTTTATTTTTTTATTTTTTTGTTTCAGTTTTTTTTTCAACATTTTTGTTTTTTCTTCAAAGACATTATTTTTGCCGACATGTTCTATTCTCGTGGCAGACAGGAAGGAGGGAGTGCATGCGGTATATTTTTTTTTAAACCAATTTCTGTTGCTCTTTTTTTTTTTATATACTCTTCTGATTTTCCCTCGGTGTTTTTCGTGGTTTTTTCCCTCATTTTATTTTTCCATCGCTCTAAGGTTAGAATTGGTTCGTACCCCTGGCGCCCAATCGATTGCCACTCACTCGAGTTTTTTTCTCTTCTTTATTTTGAGAGTTTTTTTTTCTTCATTCGGTCGGAGGATTTTTTTTTTGTGATAAATGAGAGGTTATTGCTTGAAAAATTGATTGCAGAGGAATATTCCGTTAATGAAAATTTCACTATTTAATAACTCGAGAAATTTCTATTTTTGTTCACTAAAGAAAAGCCCGTTTTGCCCCATTATTCTATTTTTTGTCATAACTTTAAAATCAACGGGGCAAAATGGGTTTTTCTGTTCTAAATAGAGTTGGAAATTGCCCTGGTTACCAATCTGTTTTGCCCCATCATTGTAAATGCATCTAGAAAAATTCAATGAATTGTCTAAAAAATTGAAACAAAAGGAACAAGTGAATGCTAACAAATCCCTCGAGCTCCCCCTTACAAATTCCGTGACTTACATATCATGGTATCACATCAGGCATTGGAGAGAGAAGAACAGTAAAGGGTAGACTGTGGTGAGAACGGAGGGATGGGGGTAAATTGCGCAACAGTAAATGGCAAAAATCCCACATAGTTTGTATAGCCAGTTGGGGTTTTCTCTTTTCTCTCCCATTATCCCCTGACCCCTTAAAATCCTCCTTCCATCACAATTCCACTCGTCAGACTGAGAAAAAATTTCAAATGGTCTCAACAAGAGCAACAAAGAACTGCATTAAGACCTCAATATTCATTTTAAAAATGAAACAATAATTTCTTTCTTTCTGTTAAGTTTTGTCAAATGTCCTGGTGCACTTAATAAAATAGGGTGTGAAATAATAATTAAACTTACAAAGTCGTTTCTTGTTTCTCTTTGGCTGGTGAAATAAAAAAAAGGGGGAGGGGGGTAGTCAATTCATGATGACGAAATATGAAAATTCATCTTTTGTTTCATATTACCCTTTGTACATTTATTGTTTGGAATGATGATGGGTATGTGTACTACTTTTTTTTGGTCGAGGGGTGAATTTAGAGGGGGGGAAGTGATGATTATTCAGGTTGTTGTTGATCATGATAATAATTTTTTGTTTTTAATGAAAATCATTCAATTTTATTTCCGAATATTTTTATTAATTAATTGAATGGTTTCTTCTTAGATTATATTAGGAAATCTACTGGGAAAGACTACTTATAGATCAAGTACTAATGCATAACGAAATGAAGTTCTAAGAAAAACTTGAATTGTGTAACAAAAGTACTCGGTGAAAGTACTTTATTTTCGGATAAATTTTGGTACTTGCATCAAGTATGCTTCAATGATGTCATACTTGAAATATGAATCAGGTACTTTAAGTACTTCACCCAAGTATTAATTTAAGTTTTTTTCAAAACTTGATTCAAGTTTTTGTCGATACTTTCTTCAATCACTCCTTAAGACTTGACTCAAGTATGCTCGGATTCTTTAATGTGTGATACATGAAACAAGTATACTTAGTACTTGGAACAAGTATTTTCAGTACTTGAAATTAATATTTCTATCCATAAATTTGGAGAAGTACTACTATCAACTTTTTTCAAGTACTTTGTTTCAAGTTTCTCCCTAAACTTCATTTTCTCACTCATCAAAACTTGATGCAAGTATTGTTTATTGTAAGTAATACTTTGATGGAGTATTTCTAGGCACAATCAAGTCGAAAAAGTGTCTCGAAGTTATTCCGTCATAAAGTACTATTTTAAAATCATCATTATCTGGAAAAATAAAAATACAATGAGTCTAGATTTATTATTGAATTTCACATTAAATGAATAAATCAATTTGAATCATTCCTAAAATATCTGAAATTGTTGTTTTAATTCAAAATAAAACTCATTACATCAGACTTTAAATAGTCAAGTTGATGAAAAATTTACGATGAATAATTGAGCTACAAATTTGCAGTGATGTCTTGAATTACCTCGATAATCTGCAAACCATGTTAATGTTTACTTAAATGAACATTAAATTAATCCTGTTATATATATTTTCTCTAATAATCGGATATTTTTTTTTTTTATCCACAGCAATGCAATCCACATGAAAAGGATGCAGATTACTGGGGCACTGGACGTGGTGCCAAGCAGGGATACGAGGTTGGTTATTTACATACTTTTTTTTATTGGAAAACAGATACTGTAAGGAGATCCGAAGATTTTCTATATTCTCAACTAGAAAAAAAAAATCACAATAAAATCATTGAAACAAAGTCGATTCGCGAGAATATTCGTTCAGAATTAAAATATTTATGGGGCAAAATGGGTTGTAAATTCGGATCTCCTTACATTAATCACTAAACTCATCAGAATAATCATTCTACTTCGTAATCTCAGCATTTTCTGTTGCAGGCCAAAATGAATGCCGACCATGGACAAATTCAAAAAAGTAAGTCCATTGAAAAAAACGAATCACTCATGAATTCCCCACTCGAAAAAAATCAAAAGTCCCCTCTATCTGTTCTCATCTGTCTTACGTCACGAAATGCAAAGCAATTCCAACCGGTTAATTTTTTTTTTCTCTCCTCTTTTTCGTCTCCTTTCTTCCGTTCACTTCTATGTTTACATTTAGACCACTTCTAACACACACAAAAAACAAGAACAAGAACAAAAAGACACAAATGTGTGCAGATTTCAGGTTTTTTATTCCATCACAAGTTGAAATAAAAAAAAAATATATAAAGAAAACAAAAAGGATATTTTTTGGGTTCCCTGTATCTCCTAGTCTCGTTTCATTTCCCAAGGTCACAGTTACGTAATTGCATATGGGTCAAATTCTAAGGCCAAGCAACCTGTCCTCACTCAGTTTCTACTTAATTTTTTTTTTTTTTTTTTCCTAAGCTATCATTTTTTACCGAGTGCATTTCCCTCTTGGCTCACTGGCAATGACCCAACGCCCCAATCACATTAGACCTTTTTTTCCTTTTTCTTTGCACCTTTTTTTTCATCTTTTACTTTCTCAGCAGTTGCCAACGGAATTGAGTAATCGTCGGCTCGTAAAAGGCAAGTGCCACGTTTCCATAAATGCTTTTCACTGCCAATGTCTTCATAGGTGTGATGGTGGTGGGGGTATTCTTGACCTGTTACAAATCTTAAAAAAATTACCTCAATTATTTTCTAAAAATTATAAGATTATCAACTATAATTCTTATTTTTCGAAAAAATAACAAATAACTCTTTAACTTAAGAAAAAATAATTCTTTAAAAAAATTCTTCAACTTGAATAAAACTCATTCAAAAATCCATTATCAAGAATTGGTTGGAGTGGGCGTTATAATTCTAAACACAATGTGTCTTGTGATTATATTCTGATTACTCAGGAGCCGGCGCCTGAGGCTAAAAAAAAATACCTACACTATTCAAAATTGCCTAGTTAGTGTATACAAGCGCAGGTAAATGTACCTATTGCGCAATGCAACACAAAAGAGATGGAATAAACGTTCGAGAAGTGGTCTTCCCTCGTTAATGCACAGATCGCATGATTCCTAAATCGAGAGGGGCGTTCAGGATTCATCCAAAACTCGAGTGTCTTGCTCGCCTCAAGGCCATCCCCAGCATTTTTGAAAGTTTTGTCTCTCTCATTCCTTTCTACCTCATTCACTCGATTCAACTTCTTTGTCTTGTTTACATGTGCGCAGAGCACTCTAACCTTCTCTAGAAATATTTCTTGATGACTTACAGAACTGGCTGCCATCTTGGCTCGTCAAATATGACTAAATCGCTTGAAGGTTGAGATGTATCCCATTGGGATTGTGTGATCACCTGGAAATTTGTTGGATATCAAGGACGGGATATTTTCTCAAAACAGTTTAGAAAAGAAGATATTGGATGGAATATATTTTATGTGCTATAAGATATATCTCAGAATATATTACAAGAAAAAAAATTACAGTAGTGAAGTGGTAGAGGGTAACAGGTCGACTTAACCCGTCCTTGACTTTTTGAGAAATATCTTTGAATTTGAGAGAGATAGCAAAGTTATTATACAATTCCTTTATTGTAGAGCGAAATGAGATCTACAAAAAACGTCTCTATAAAAATTTCCACAACTGTCTGATGCTTCTATTTTGAGTGCGATATTTGACTTTTGTTATTCATAAAAAATATGAGAAATAATGATATTTATAGAAATTTTGAAAGGACAACTACGATGACGATATTCACATTCTCATTCTCCTGTTGTATTGTGCATCCGGGAACATTCTGAGTAGAATGGAAAAATCAAGGGGGTGGGGAGGGACCGGTATAACAACAAAATGAGTTGAGGAAGGCAGTCACTCTCGTCGAGTTGGGTTGTATTTCATGTTTTTGCTGGACATCAACTGAAACTTTACTGCCAATTAAAATGGCCCCCTTCGCCTGAGTAGTCAACTCTATACGCAATATCTGATGACGAGGAGAGTATCTCTTCCTGCTTTTCACTCGTACTGTGAAAAATTTACTTGTTAAATTTTTTTGTTGATGATTTGTTTAACGAGTTAAAAATTAATTATTCGTTATCTTAATTTTTATTTCATTATTTTTAGCACAATTGCTATTTTATTTTTTATTATTATTATATGACATTTATTCTCAACCCGTCTGCCCCGTGTCTAGACAATTTCAGATCGTTTCATATCGTCTCTTTTACGGTGAACACCAATTTTTTTTATATTTCACTCCCTCTCTTTTATATCTTTCTACTTCTGACTTTAAGATGTGTTCGACCTGTGAAACTGTAAAATATCATTATTTCTCATCTCTCATCTACGCGAGATGAGGTAAAAGAAAAAAATTGTTTTCTCCCTGATGAACGAAGATGAATGAGATAAATTACTTTTATTTAACTCAATAAAATATCTTCGTGTTTTGGAAACAAACGGTACTATTTAAAAATGGTAATTTTAGAAGTTAAAATGTATTTTTAATTGCAGAACTAGTCAATCACTTTTCTACATACAATATTCTACACATTATTGGATTACAAATAAAAATATTACACATTTTTGTGTACAATGATTTTAATAAACACTGATCAACGATTGTATATTAATAAATTATATAATTAATTATTAATTACACTTGATGTTCAACATTTTTTCAATAAACACGATAATTAAGGAACATTGAAAGCTTGGAGCAGCTCGGAGTGAGGTTAGGTGAACAAATTTGTTTGAAGTCTCGAAAAGTGATGGAAAAATTGGCATAAACCCTCAGATTAATTTGATATGATAATTAAAGGGTTTATGCAGTGTTCTTGATGTCACTTTATGATCGTCAATGATTTTTTATAAAAATTGTTGGAGATAACCTAGCACTGGGTGGTCACGCAAGAGGGAGTGAGATACACAGGGGATTAGAAAGAGATAGTTGTCGTGCAATCATCTGTTGAAATTTATTGTGCAATACATCCACGTGAAAAGTTGGCGGAATCAATGAGGAATTGTCGACTGAATATCGCTTTTCCACGTGGTATGTTTTTTTTTAAGGGTCGAAGGTAAATTTCTTTTATGGGCAAATAACTTCATGTAAAAATCATTGAATTTTATCCCACTCCCATTTGACCGTGTATATTTTCAATTAATCATATTTTTTCCATCCAACGTGACAAATTTATCAAAAAATTTGATAAAATGGAAAGAAAAGTGCTTTTCCAGGTGAATTTAACTCAGCAGGGGGTCGATAGTGGAGGCTGAAGCTTTCAATGTTCCTTAATCATGGAATGATGGACAACAACATGTGTTTGATGTTTTTACACGTCTTCAAGATGATTTAATACAGTAGTTAATAATCATACAACAATTGGACTGATTTTATGAATAATATATGACAACAATGTAACTCATTTCATACTGATGTGTTAAATCATCTTACACGTATGTAGAAAATTCCTACACGTATGTTATTTATTTATGTGTAATCAATTATTTACTAGTTAAACAAATTGGGTAAATATTCAGTATAACTAACAAGTGTATATGGAAAACTCTATGAGTGTTATTGTAATTAGTGTACATGAAAATGTGATATATTTTTGTGGGTAAATCAACACTGTGCTGAGAATGAATAGTCATTTTCTTCAATGTTTTATTTACAACTAAAAACGAATTGAGTCATGTCCTTGAAAATCTACCCACGTAGGATAAAAGAACATTATAATATACTTGTACCCATTGAATCTTGAAAATCGATATTGATGTCTCACATGCCAGCATCACCACTGACATTTCCACAGTTTATTTGCATAATTCACGGTGTCCTCCAGTTCCCAGACTCCTCTTTTGCCTATCATCCTCTGTTCTTCTCTCCAGATTTTTTTTTGTTTATGTGGAATGACCTTAGAATCATTTTCAATACAAAAATAAATAACATCACATGATAATCCACGTCTCGACGAGTTTTGTAGGGTATAGGTCGTGGTTTTACTTGGAATATTTGTACCGGGTGTCATCTCAGACTCGTAGTTGATTTTTTCGATGAATTTTCTATGATTTAACATTTTTAATCAATTTCCGAAATTTAAAAAAAAAAAGAGAATTGGAAGAAAGTGGATGAAAATAGGTTCGAAAATTTCCGATTTCGTTCATAATTAAACCCATTTTGCCCCACTATTTCCAGAGATATGAGCAAAGAATGTTATCTCGAAGAGTTATCGATCAAAAATAGTTTATCTGTAGTGAACGAAAACGGAAATTTCCTTGGCTCTTAAATGAGATATTTCTTGGCCGAAACAATTGGGAATATCAATTTAAAAAAATGTGATACAGAGTTGAAAATATCTCTTTTTCGCCTCTGACGGTAACTCTCAACATTCACAGCGGGATAATAATTTACGTTTGTTCCCACGAGCATCAACTCGACTGTTTTATTAGTCATTCTCTCTTCTTGTTTTATAGAATTTGTGAAATTTCACTTTTTTATGAAAAAAATTTATAATTTTTCAATCATCGATTTTTCAATTATAAATATTCGAATGGAATTTGTTCATTATGTTCCAGTCAATAAAAAATGAATATTCCTGGATTTTCCTCATGTATTAACTCACTCGAATTAATAAATTTTTCTCTTCCAATCAATTGTTTGATCAAATGTATTCAATTGGCGAATTTTATTCGTTAAAGTGAAATTTAATCGAGAGGTCGTAATGTCTGTATTTATCAGGTACTTCAGTCGACAGTAAATTTTACATCATTTGGAACTGACTGATCGAGTAAATGACGATTAATATCACATTATCAGAATTATTTGAGCATTTTCAATTCCTTAATTAGATTAAATCTTCCGAAGAAATCTTAACTGTGCTACTTTCAGTGTTAATTATGCAACTATCTCCTAAACTATTGACATTAGACAAAAATATCAAGAGACCTTTTTTGTAGACGAAAAAATTTCCCACAAAAAGTGTCTCTTGATATTTTCTCCTCAAGTCACTTGTGTTCGAGATAATTCAAAAATGATAACAATATGATTAATTTTCTGTGACTTTCCTCCTCTCCAATGTATAAATTATTTATACTGCTTCAATATTTATTTACACGAAAAACTCTGGTCAAATTGTCCAAGTGCAAATGATATTTCCTATCCTTCACTCGTGATTAAAAATCATTAAAATGGCAAAATGGGAAGTATTTTTAATTAAATTATAAGGGATTCGTGGGTGATGACATTAGTATCAGTTATTGGTAAATTTTCTTATTCCTCATGCCCAATTTACTGACTCTCGTATTCAAGAGCAACACAACATGTCAATATTTCAATCAATATATTTTTAGAATAATTGATTAATGATAATAACAATTATCTGTTTATTTATCATTCGCAATAGGATCTAATGTCATTATTATTTTGATTAATCTCTAATATCGATGTATCAAGTGATTTTTTTTTTACCTGTCATAAAGTGGCTCCAAGGGGTGTCAGTTACTGGCACATGGAGTTTAAAACTCTTTTCTGAGGATCATAAACTGGAGCATACAGGAGGTCTTCATCCAAATGTACATCAATTCATTTGAAAAAATATGAAAATAAAAAAAAATATATAACTTGATGTGTTGAATTGACCACTAGAAAATAGACACATACGATGAAAGAGTTGCTCTTGAGCTGATGATAATGATGATGACTCCTCAGGTATATATCGCCTCGAGGTAATGCTAGTACCAGAATCCATAAAAGACGGCGTAAATTTCAAATACTCGTACGAGAGATGAAAGACGTTATATGCAAAGTCCAAGTAAACATGTATCAGAAATGATGGGAGAAGCATTGGGCACATGATACTTGATGAGAGCTCATGGCGTTAAAATACACATCACGAATGCCGTTGTAAATCCTCAGATCCAGTATATATTACAAACGTTAGAGTGTAACTGTCTTACGTGCATGCAAATTATAATTACTGGGTTCAAGCGCACTGGAAAGATCAATTAGATATGCTGAAAGAGTGTTTTCTCAACTCCTTGAATTATCTCAAACGATTTCATTCATTTATTCACTTCATTTTTTTACAGATTTGTTAATTTTATCGCATCATCATCATCCATAATCATCGATTTTGATCATAAGTGGGGCAAAATGGATATCATTGAATAGCCAGAGAAATTTCCATTTCTAATCACTACTGATAAATTCAACGTTTTCATAATGAAAATTAAATTGAATTTCGAAAAAATGTTAAATTGAATTTTTAATTTTTGATAATTAGTCAAAATTAATCGATATATTTTGATTTCAATAGGATAGCCTGATTTCACCATGAGGAATGATTGATGATTTGATAGTGTGATATGCAATAAATGAGTTACGTTAACATGAAAAAATGTTAAATGTTAAATAAAAATAATGATTACAGTAGAAATAGAGTGGTGAGGGTAAAAAAATTGTCCCCTGATTGCTAATTAGCATTGGGACGATCTAGTTCTATCCTTCGTTAACGTTTTATGCTGATGGTGAGCGTCGGTTCATTGGGCGGGGGGGAGCCATTAATGACAGACCCGAGAATAACATATTGCGTTATTATAAAGTGCCAATGTGTCCTTGCCACCCAAAGGATCCTTGCCCTTTGCACAGTATATGCACCATGTTATTGCGTCAATCATAAAATCGGAGAGTCAGATGGAGTTATTGCTGACTCGAGTGTTTCAATTCAATGATTTTTTTTTCCATTTTCTTCATTTACGATTAATATTCGAATGAATTGAAAGAATAACTTTCATGTTTTCATTGATAATTCGTTAAATAATTGTTTTACGAAGAAAATTGTGAATATGTAAAATGTAGAGTGACAAATTTCACACAAAAAAAGTCTCTTTGTATTTTTTCGTTTTTCGGATAATTGCGGAGATAATTGCAATTAACTAAATTGTGAGAAAAATCTAATTAGAGAATAGATTTTTGGGAAAATTCAATTTTGGAAAATTACGACATTTCATTATGAAAATAGTGAAATTGTATAGTCGAGAAAATTTTCGATTTTTTTCACTAAAATTCAACCCATTTTGCCCCACTATTTCTAAAGATATTGACGAAAAACTTTTTTGATAACAATTTTTTTTCCTTCGTTGTAACTCGATAAATAATGGGGCAAAATGGGTTTAATTATAGTGAACAAAATCGGGTATTTTCCTTGATTTCTAATGGCATAACCCGTTTTGCCCCATCACTTATAATTTGTTCAATACAACTCCATTCCTGATTCCATTGAATTCTGAAAATTAATTTAAAGTACAAAAATAGGAAAAATGAAGGAATTCTTTTATGTTTTCAGTCATCACTGAGAACAATATACTGATTAATAAAATATATTTTTTAATCACAGGTGACGAACAGTATCGTGGCACTGGGGGTGGCAGCAGCAGTGGTAGTCCACCAGCAAGTCTCCTAGTTGTACCCCAGCCACTTACAGCCAAGCCCTCACATCCGTCGCATCTAAATCCCCATTTGGGCGGTCCCCACTCACATCCACCGAGGAAATATCAATGCAAAATGTGTCCACAAGTGAGTAAACATGTCCAACAAATATTATAACCACAAATATACAATTTATTACCTTTCCAAATTCAAATTCCCCGCCAAAAAAAAATCCTAAAATCCCGCACAGGTTTGAAATCACTCCACAATTCCCTCTGAAAATATCCACAAAAAACAATTGTCGACAAAAATTATTTTTTTATCAGGATTTTAAAAACTAATGGGGGCAAAATGGGTTTGTCAGTGATGAGCGGAAACGTAAATGTCCCTGTTTTTACTCCATCTAAAAATTTCGTTCTCGAAAATTGGAAAAAAATGAAACAAAGATTTTATTTGTTTAAAAATAATAATAATAAATCATAAAAATAAACGAAGAATTTTACCAAGAAAAATTCAAAAAAAATCTCCACAACCCTTTACGGTATTTTCCCTGTCATATATTATTCTTAAAAATATCATAAAACGTTTGAAAAATTCTCCAAGTCTTTGACAAAACCACTCTTGGGGTTTTGAGTGTTGTAAAACATGGCACTCAGGCTACTTAAAGGTCGGTAAGGCCCAATGTTCAGCGAGAGAGAGAGAGGGGGGGGGGGAAATAGTAGGTGAAAAGTGGGGGATGGAAGTGGTACTAAAACCTACCCCCCCCCCTCCCCCGCCCCTCACAAGACTACCTACTCCGGCCACCTAGACAGTACCCAATGTCCAGGTAATAGAAGAAAAAAGGGGCAACCCCTTTTTTTTTCACTGAGGAAATAAAATTCGTCCATTTATTGTCCAAACTTGAGGGACAGTTTTATGATCCAGGGACGCCTTGGAATTATTATTGCTCAGTGTCTGAGGCCTTAATCCGGGGTTGGGAGAACCCGTTAGGATAAGTAGGGGATATATGATAATAAAATGGTCAGAGGTACCTTTTATTTACTTGAGGTGAAAGAATATTGGAAATATTAAATTTCTTAGAAATTTACAAATTCTTGCTATTTATTTTAGTTCTACGTTATTGTACAATTTGGGAAAATTCTACGATTTTGTACATTACTGAGAAATCCATTTTGCCCCATTATTTCTTGGAATATTTATTCTCAATTATTAATTTTATTTTTAAAAATTAAATTAAATTTTATTTAATTTTATAAAAAATTAAATTAAATTTTTTAAATAAATTTTAAAAATTAAAATTAATAAATCAATTCCAATTATTTTTTTTATTGATCAACAGTTGAAAAAAAAAACCCTCAAGTTGATTATTATCAGTGGAATATTTTTTATCCATCATTTGAGGTGTATGTGAGGTTAAGGTCGCTGCGGTTTTCCTTCCAATGATCTGGAATAGAAGGGGAAGGGTTGAGTGGAAAAATAAAAATGAAAAACACTTGAGGGGGGGGGGGGGGGCTGAGATTGCAAGTGATTCAGAATGATGACGATAATGAGGATGAGGTGGAGAGGCATATCGGTTTTGGGTTGTATATGTACAAGAAGATGAGCGGAAGACCAGAAGCGCAAGATATGGAGGTAAATGTGAATGGGTGAATGGAGGTGTTGCCTTTTTTTTTCTGTTGTTGTTTGAGTGGAGTTGAATAAGGACGGGGAATCGAGTTTGTGTTGAAGGTGAAAGAAGTCGATGGGTGGGAAGGACAGAGAGAGGTGGACAGGATGCTGTGTCGTCACGGTACACTAGCCTTCTGGATTTGAATCTCTCTCTTCTTTCATTAATTTTTTTCATATATTGTTTTTTTTTTTCAGTGGAATACCATTTTTCAAAATTATTTATGACTCCGAGTGGACTCGCCTCGACATTGAAAATCATAATATATGGGGCAAAATGGGTTGTGAGATAGCCAAGAAAATTACCGATACAAATAAACCCATTCTGCCCCATTATTTATTGAGTTACAGTAGAAATTTTATTTTTCAAATGAAAAAATTTTTTCTCTACTGATATCTCTTCAAATAATGGGGCAAAATGGGTTTATCTGTAGTGAATAGACTCGGTAATTTTCGGGGTTTTCGAACGAAGTAACCCATTCTGCCCCATTAATTTGAGTTACAGAGAACAATCCAAAAGAATCGAAAAATTAATTTCTCACATGAAAAATAACTTTGTGACGTCACTGCGGCCATTTTGTCATTAAATTGTGAATGAAATTGGACGATTGTTACCAATTAACTGTTGAGTCAATGAAGGTCAAATGTTTAAGTCTAAAAATTAGGAACTACGGTGAAATATGCGTTCAAAATTGGGTTGTAATTGAGTGTCTCGGGTTCAGTGATTTCTCTAGGGTTCTCGTTCTTGGGAAAATGGTCACGCATTCTACTATTCCCCCTCCCCCCGCTCTTTCTTCCCTTTTTGACCTATTTTAGAGGTCCTTTTGGTTGGGGTTTGGAAACAGTGATTTCAATTCGTTTTTTGAATTATTATAAGTGAGTATTTGGGGAGGTGCAAAATGCGGGGCAAAATGGGTTTCCCCTACCTCTCTAATGGAATAACCCATTTTGCCCCCCTTCAAAATCTTTATTTATGTTGATAGAATTGAAAAAAAAAAATGATTTTCCATTGAAATAAATCATTACGTAATTCACACTTATAATTCGATTTTCCAAAGAAAATCCCATCTATTATATGAAAAAGATTCCCATAAGAAATTTCGGCAGTCTTGATAGTCTCTGAATAGGGTACCTCTCCTTTTTGATTTTTTTTTTTTCTTCATCGGACCTATTGGGTTAGGGTGGGTAAGGTCGGATCAGGTGCCTGCTGATGTGTGCAAAAGAATGAAGAATAAGTATAAGAAGAAGGTGACTCTCTCTCTTAAACATGTAGGGAGACACCCCACAGGGTATGGTCGAAAGCCTCCCACGCCAAACAAAAGTCCTTAAGCCTTAGAATACTTGAACATGATACCCCATTTACCAAGTCTATGTACTGAAAAATTTCATCCTATATTTATACAATGGAGGGATCCAAATGCCCAGAGTTATGTAACCGTCGGCTGTCCATTGGTTCCTCTGTGGGTCACATGAAGATTTTACGATTTTTATTGAATTGAATTAAACTATTGAAAATGTTCGGATTGAATTGGATTTTACGGAGAAATGACGCAGAATTTTTTGAAAATTATAGAGACATTTTTTTTGGAAAATTTTAGGAGATTTAAAATGACATCAATTGGTCTCAAGCCAATTACGTTTAAATTGGATTTTTATTATTTAATTAATGGAATTTTTCAAAAGTCTGTAGTTACAATTCTCGAGTTATCTTCAAATAACTCGATCAAAATCACAGAATTGTCTTCCAACCAGTTCAAGATTTATCGAAATTCCATTACCCCCTCCAAAAAATATTAATCTACCTACCCGAAAAAATGATCTTCAACCAAAGCTAGACAACCTGTTGATGATGATGAACTTCCCTCCCCAATAACGGCTCCTCACCTTTCTCTTCAATGATGATGCGTGACAATTCGAATTTCGTCTGCAATTACCTTTTCGTTGGCGTCACGTGATGATGAGAGGAAGTTAAGGCCCCAAAAATCACTCTTGAGGCCCCGAAGTCAACGTCCATTCAAGCCTTTTTTCTTCATCATCATCTCCACCTACTAAATCTCATTTTTTTCAATTTCTCTTTCATCTTAAGGCCCAAAAGCCGACTCCAACATTTTGGGCCTTATTATGCCTAGGTCCCAGAGAGCATACTGAATGCTACTGGTTAATAGAGAAGCCACTTTCAACATACTTTTTTACCCATACTTTTACCGGGAGTTTCATTTGAGGCCCATTTTTTACTACCGGAACATCAAGATATACAAGGTGTCGCGTGGCTATTTTTTCCATTATCCAGATTGTCTATGTACTTTTTGTGTCCTTGGGGGGGGGGGGGGGGGGATCAGCAGGCCCATGATGATGCGCAAAGGTTCAATAGCCGACGATGGGTAAAAAGTACAACTAGAGAGAGAGAAACAAACTGACGCTCGTAAATCTGCAAAGGGGCCTTGCCTCATCACCGTGCGCCATCTTGGGGTCCATTATATCCCACTTCCTTCCTTGTCTCTCACTCCCTTTTATTTATCATAATTTTTTTTTCTCATTGCAATCTCATCTTTTTGGAGTTAGTTGTGGCATTACGAAAATGGGCCTTGTGGGTGGCGGAGTGGGGGGTAGGGCCTCCGGGACAGTAGCTAACCTTCTACCCGCGGTACACTCTGGAAATTGAGTAGCTATAAAATTAATTATCCGACGTGCTTTATCGCCCGGAGACGCACTCCAGTTTGTTGAGTTATGGGCAACTGTTTTTTTTTAATGATTTTTTTTTCTCAGCTACTGATTTCTTCAACGATTCGTTCCTTTCTTTTTCTCCAGATGAATAATACGCGAGGAATGATTTTAAATTGTATTTTTTGGGCCTTGGTATTTGAGTCACTGGATTTTGACACACAGGAGGAAGCCGACCGTTAAAATGTGTGGCTGAACGGAACTTTTCTACTTTTTTTTTTTTCACTAGGATAATTGTTGGTTAATAAATTACACAAGTCTAACTAACTGGTTTTTATATATTCTTTTAAAATGGGGCAAAATGGGTTGGAATTATGATATTTCCTGAAGAATTTACCCCTTCACATTTTACATCCTCTACATTTCCTTCAAAAATCAATATTCAACAAAATATTCTCCAAATTATGCAACAAAAAAATTCCCTCCACCATCCAACAAAATCATTCAAAAAAAAAAAGTTGGTGCCCTTTACAATTCCTAAAAATATGCAATTCAATATATTCAACCCACAAAAATTTTTTGGTGTAGAAAACCCTAATTAGTAAAACATAAACAATTTGTTATGGCCAACTTCAAATGAACATGATATATTTCTACATATATTCACTCTCATTTATGAGAGGGGGAGAGGGGGGTTCGGAACACACACGTATACGAGAATTTTTTCGGGGGTCCAGACGTGTAGGGGACAGGTGGCAGGGCTACGATGGGATCTTGAGAGGAGGATGAAAGACCCCGGGGGCATGGGAACCTGACTTTGGGGGCAGCATCCCTAGGAAGTGAGCTGCGATCTTCTCTCAATTCCCCCCCCCCCCCTCTCTCTCTTTAACCTCTCTCACTCTCTCCCTTGATCTCTTCTATTCCTCATTTCTTTTTCCAAGTTTTCGATGGGAGAAAAGAAAATGAGAAATAATAGAAGAGAGAGAGAGAGAGAGAAAATGAGAGACGAAGAGGGGGGGGGGGGGGAATTTTTGAAGTGTGGTGGGGAGAGACAGTATGTGCACAACACACATTAGCTCTGAAACGCACCTTTCTGGTCCTTTTTTTTTTTTTAATGTGAAAGAAGAGAAAAACATACTGAAGATTCATCAGGCCGTGTGATACGACAGAGCAAACATTTATAAGAGTGGAGTTTCAAACAAACTATCGGTTTTCGGGGTTTAATAAATTGAGGAGTTTTTTTTAAGGGTTTTTTTTTCGGAGTTTGATGATTGAAGAGGATGAGGGGAAGGACCTCGGCAATGGTCATTGGGGTTTAAATAGTTGGGAGTAATATTCTGTATGATTTGGGGAATTTTTCGATCATATTTGTGGGTAAGAGATCATAAAATTTTGGAGTGATGAGGATGTATCTCCTGAACTGTTGGTTTTATTGTGATGCGGTTTGCGCCATTTTGAAGATTATAAAATTTCCTATAAAATGTTATTCTTGATATTTTTCGATATTTCTAACCGTTTCTTCGTAATTTATAGTTAAAGAATGTGCAATGAGTTTCATCATTGCAGAGAATGAACAGAATTGGATGTAAATATTGGAAAACTGATATCTCCCAAACGTTTGATCCGATTTTGTCAGATCAAATCTCATATTGGAGGGGATGAAATTTTCTAACAAAAAGGTTCTCGATGATAATTCTATATCTCCCATAATTTCATCGTAATTTCGGGTTGAAAGAGGAGGCGATGAGAATATTGGAATCAGACAGGAATGGAAACACTTCCACACACTCTGAGATCTTTCAGAATTGATTTAGTGGGCTAATGACGAGCGGCTTCTTCCACACACAACTGAAAATTAAGGATCACGCCGAAGGGGTCCACGGCTTCTTTTACCTGGTGCCGGGGCCCATAGCGGGGCGTCCTATCCCCGACATCTGGTCAGATTCAGTTTCACGGGCGAGGCGATCGAAGGAGAAAAAAAAAGACTGAGAAAATGGGGGGGAGAGAAAAAAAACGCAGTCCAAACTCACACACCCCCTCCATTTGTGCCTTATCAAACAGTGGAGAAGATGTGTGTGGGAAATATCCGCTTCTTCATTCATCCGCTCCCATCCATCTATTTATATTCCCGTCTTCCTTAAATAAAATCTCTAACCTCAGAGGGATTGAATGTAATTAACAAATGCAGGTGTTAGGTTATTCTTTAGAGATGGGGCAAAATGGATTGTTAGTAAAATAGTAAAATTTCCAGTGATGAACTCCATTATTGGGGTAAAATGGGGCGAACAAAAATTATTCAAATTTCATTCTATAAAATCGAAAATTACAAAAAATTTTTCTCCAATCTTGCGTGCAAAAGTCACCACATCTCCAATTTCTCCCCAAAAAAAAATCCTAAAAAATGGTACACCACAGAATTGATTTTTTGCGCCCAATTCCGCATTGAGGACACACGTGCCATCACCCGATATAAGTATAAAGAGTAAAGGGGGGGCCAACCCCTTCCCAATAAAACGCGTGCCGTTAAACTTTTTTTCTCCCCATTTCTTCTATTTTAAATTTCCAGATTTTCGGAAGAAAAAAAAAACTCACCACGCGCCTTTTTCCCCCCCACTGAAATAAAAAATTCCAACGATATTTTTGTGGATCGTTAAATCCACTAGCACGCGTCTCCATAACGTACATTTTTTTTCTAATCCTAGGAAAAAAAACCATCCCAGGCAAATTTATGACAGAATTTTTTTTTTTATGCCCGTGAAAATGCACTGAGATGAACAGTAGGAGCATAATGCCCAGTGGGCCCGCACAACCAGCCCCCCCCCCCCTCCCCCCTCCCCCAGTTGAAAAGCTGCTGCATTTTTTTTCACCTACCTTAGCATGCTCACGTGCTTGATACACCCCTCCTGTTGAAATTGAAAGAGGGAAAAAGGTGAGCTAAAAAAAAGCGGAAGGGAGCGCTCGTTTCCTCTTCTCATCTCCCCCTTTTTCACAAAAAACGAGGAGAAATGAAGAAAAAAATTGTCCGCTGGTCCACGCGCCACATATGGACCCAGTCGTTTATTTTCATTTTTTTTTGGCATTTTTTACCCCAGAATTCTTAACAGCCATCAGCCCCCCCCCCCCTCCCTCCTCCCCTTTCCCCAATGTCCGGCGAATCCGATTGAGTTCCAAACACAGAGAAATATCGATTTGAGAAAAAAAAACATGAAAGGTAAGACGTAAAAAGAAAAAAAAACTTATTGAGAATTTGCCTAACGGCTGGTCGGTGAGGCCCATTGTAAGGCCCTCGATGTCCGGTCTAATTCTGGGCCACATATTAAAAAGAAAGTGGAGAAGAAAATTTTTGAGACGAAAATCCATATTTTTTTCAAACATCAAACGACCAACATTTAGAGTATTTTATTCCCTATTGTGTAACTGGGTCTTAAGGCCCTCTTTTTTTAAGGTGAGGCTACATTATAGCACGCGTGAGGATTTCTGTTCAAGGTATTAGACAGTCAAACGAAATGTCAATGCTAAATTTGCACACCTAAAACGGATTACAGATGTTTTCTGGGGGCCCCATTGACAATGGGCATTATGCTCAAAGGCCAAGTTTTTCCCGGAGGAGGCGACAGTTGACGTTTTTTCGGGATTTTCATTTCGACAAGCCGAGAAAATCGCCAAACAGAGAGAATGACACGACACCCGCACTGAAGCAACGATGAATAATCCAGCGGCTAATGTGGGGGCCCAAAATGTCTCCTCATGTGAGAAAACATCAAATGTTTCCTTTTTTCTCGTCTTTGATGCCCGAGTGACTTTGATGGGCTTTTATTCCTTTCAACAGTTCGTCACGACATGAAAATAGATTTGCTTATTGTTGGTGGAGCGGTTGAGGCTCATGAGGCCCAATTCTCAATTGATGGAAGAATTTTTTTCAAAATCAATTTGACTTTCTCTGTTCATGAATACTCCTCTAGAAACATACCTTAAGAGTGATTCACGTGTTGATCAAATGATCAGGTCCATGAGGCCCCATATGACTTCGTAAGGCCCAAAATGAAAATTCTTCGGAAACACTTGGAAAAAAATTGCTTTCTCTGGTTAAAAAAATCGGAATAATCATTCGTCATTAAATTCTCGTTAAAGAAATTATCCGGCAACTCTGCGGGAATTTCCAACCCTCTCCCGGAAGAAGATATAAATTAAAAGAAAAATGACTCCATAGGCGAGAAGAAGGTTGTGCCGACGAATGACCGAAATGTAGACGTTTGGTTATCCTCGGACATGAAAACCACTTGCTACTGGTAGCCAAGAAGACCTCCTGACATATTTTCTTCGCTTCTCTTCTCTCCATCCTCTCTCTCTTGGGGTCTCGTCCAGAAAGACCTACAACACTTGACCACCCCCGTTGCCCAAACCGCCGAAACATCAAACGTCGTAGGACTCTTCTGGCATCTCTCCGCCCTCTTTGTGGTGTATGTTTGTTTGGCCTGTTTGTTTGGACTATCCCTGGCACGCTTAAATCTTTGCCCAGATATTCTCCAATTTTTCGTCATGCCCAAGGGTACATTTGGGGATAACAAGTGTAACTGTATGGAGATTTTATCTGAGTATTTTTGAGAAGAAAAAACAACAAGAAATACAGGAATAAAATGAAATGATGGATACTTGTGAGTGGGGCAAAACGGGTTCAATTATAGGAGCATAACCCGTTTTGCCTCGATATTTTTCAAATAAAAAAATATGTTTTCGAAATTAATGTGATGGCAAAATATTCAATTGCTCATTCGAATTCAGCTGTTGAATCTCAAGAAAAGAATATCCTAACAACTTTATTCCCACAGACAATTGCAATATTAATCATACAAGCCCACATCCAACGGATCATCTCAATAATCATTTAATACAGAAACCCAAAATCATCAATAATAGAACCCAAGCAGCGAGAAAAAAAAAATTTGACGTAGAGTCAAGTTGCTGATTGGTGATAGACGGGGACGTGCGGCCCCTTTTGGCGCGTGGGCAAAAAAAAATCTCTCAGTACAAAAAAATGAAAACATCGTAATGAATGGGAAGAGTCGATCGCAGTGCCTAACTTGAATGTCGATGTGAAATCAATGGATCCGTTTGAAGAAAGAGAAAGAAAAAAACTCAACCCATTTTTACCCATAAAATAAGGGGCCTTACAATGAAATAGAGGGGGGGAGAAGGGCGGAGAGGGGTAAAGAGACTTTCAGACTCTTTCAAAATCACTCCCCACCACTAACTATTGGCTTCACCTGTTTAACCCTTAATATTTTGATAGCTCAATACCATACCAACAATACTATCGACCCAAAATCTATATAGGGCCCAAAATGGTGGGGAAAGGCAAAGAAAAAACATCATAATGGTAAATGCCATTTACCCCTTTCTCTCCTCCAGTGTTCAATACACAAATTGGTTCGTGGTACGGATACAAAAAAGACGTGGTGAAGTCTACAGAAGATTCAGAAGGGAGGGAGAGGGCAGGGGTCCTAAATGCACGAGAAACCCTCGTTGGAAACCCTTTCAGTGCGGGCTCGTGCGGCCAAAACCGAAGAAAGAAAGGTGTTACAGATGAGGAAAAATATGTATCAAAAGAAATTCGGCAACGAGTCAGAGGAATTGTATCGATTTGTGTGAATGGGAAAGGTTGTTGAAAAGGGGTTTTTAAGGCCCTAGATTTTGGTACTTAGTGAACCCACGACACGCGATCATTGAGATACTGTATTTTCAACGTCCCCTTTTTTTTTCACCGCGAGACACACTCGTTTGAAAATCAAGATTCTGTCTTCATTGAATTTATGGGTTGCAGGTGAATTTATGGGTTTATGAGGTTAGAGTTTTTTGGGACTTATGAGTACTTGAGAAGTCGTTTCCGATATTTGGATTTTTGAATTCGATACGTGTATGACAGATGTTTCTCATTGTTATCAGGGAGAATGAGGATGAAGTGATGAATCGATAAATAATCAGTAAATTTTGGGCCCTATGAAGCAAAATTTTTTGTAAAAAGGAAATAATAATTCATTAAAAAATGTAACTGATTGTAAATCTTTTCCTCGTGATTTTTTTTTTCAACGAAAACATCTACATTTGTCATATTATCACTCCTGGGAAAATGCTGGGCCTTGAAAAATAAAATTTATTGCATTTATTCTCATTGATCAATTGGAAAAGCACAAAAAAACGCATTCAATGCACTTGATAATATTTCACGACTCAGTAATAATGAAATTTTTTTTTTGTTCATCCCCATACAATAAATTTCACTGATACCTCAAATTTGGGGTCCCATCCGTTTTTTTTTCCCTCACAAAATTTTTTGCACTCCTTAACTCTGTAATCCCCAATGATCATAAGCCACAGCGATCCTGATCATCTCCTCTCCTAATTTTTTTTCTATCTAACCACTTCCAAAATTTTTTCATTCAATTTTTTCTTGTTTTTTTTTTTTTTCCCACTCTCTCTCTCTCCGAAAGATAAAGGCCCAATGAGGCATAAACGGGGGTGAAAAAAAAAATTGTCAAGTGCTACGCAGGTCTCACTGTGTATATACCCTGAGCCACAGTTGGGGGGGGGGGGAGAGCTATGGTCACCTGGTGTCCATTCTTACCTCTTGAAAGAGAAAAACATGCCACTGACCGTGAGCGTACGACAAACGAAGCAGGGGAGGGGGAATCGTTTGAGGTATAGTTGGGGGATCCGCCTAGAAAGGCCCACACGACGCAGACCCCCATGGGTTCCCATGACCTCTTACCTGACCCTTTCCAAAACTCTTGTCCTTATGTAGGGGAATTTCCGCGTCCTTCGCGTCCAAATGTCATCATATGCATATGCTCTGATGAGAAAGAGTATTACGACTAGATGATGAGAACTATTTTTAAGGGGGCATGACTGGGCATTTCCATAAATACAAAAATACCCCCTCGGCTGACAAACGAGACAAAAAAATCACCCAAAAATCGTGAGATTTCTCTCAAATTGAATGGTCGAAATTTTTAAAATTGCCCCCCGCAAAAAAAAGTGACAAAAAAAAATTCTCAAACGTGATTTTTTTTTCCCGACCGTTGGTGACACGACTGACCCCTCATGAGATTTTTTGACTGCGAAAAATATTTTTACCAAAAAAACGTAACCGATTTTTTCCCCCTCAATAAAAAACTTTTTTTCTTGGGGTGTTACTAACAAGATTTAAGTGGATAGTGACACATGTATTTAAAAATTCAAGGCTCACTTTATCAACAACTCACGAGAATGACCGTTGGTGACCCCCACATATGACCACCAATTTTTTTTATCTACAGAAACCAAGATATTTGATATTGTACATAAGTATACAGAAGAAAAGAGCGAGAGAGAGAGAGAGAGAGAGAAAATTCCTACGAAATTCTACAATTTCTTGAGTTCGATCATTATAGACAATGCAACTACTTTGGTTCCATACCGCTCGAGAATAGACCCCCCTGTAAACAGTTTTATGATGACCCGGTACCCCCTCCCTTCCGTCCCTCAGGGACGGGCCCCATCGATGAGGTGCAGGGATGGTATACACCTAAATCGCCTGGTCCGGCTTATTACACTAGTAAGAAGGGATAATCCTTCAGTTTATATACACCCGAAAGGATTAAAAAAATGGGTTCCTCAGGCCCATTAGGTTTCCCCCCTCTCCTCTTCTCCAGGTACGCTTCAAAATTGCCATTATTAAAGTGAAAATTCTCGTGCAATAAAACAGCCGAATACAATCCTTTGCACATGGCGGGAAAATGTTTTCATTCCTCTTCCCCCTCCAGTTTCTATTATGGGCCTTATGCCCTTCAAACCATCTTCGACGAGGGAGTACAAACTGCCGACTTTCATAAACACTTTTTTTTTCTGCTCTCAGTGTCATCCGCAAGTTTGACCCTTTTTTTTTCTCTGCTGAGCCAACAGAGTTGTCATGCCCATTATTGGGACCTCATGGTATGCTTTAACTCCACTCAATATTTTCAAACGACTCCTATTTTTTTCCCACTGCAGTTTGTCGTTCAAGGAAGCACGGATTTTCAAAACTCTAAGAAGAAAAAATTGTAGAAGAAATTTATATTTCCGTTCTGTTTGGGCCTTCAGGCCCCATTCAGAATTGAGACGTGGAGAATTTGGGAAGAATATTTCATAGATTATTTAAGGTTACTTTTTTTCTCCCTCTTTCTCAGGTGTTTATTCTCTTATTTGCCGTTGAGAAATTACTTTTTATTTTTGCATTTATGATGAATTAACAATGAAGGGGATAGGGGGGGGGGATCGATAGGTGTGAAAAATTCAAGCGCTCGATTTTTCTCAGTACATTTTATAGACACATTTTTTACTTCTAAATTTTTTTTTCCTTGTATTCGAATCGGGAGGACTGCTCGCACGAGTAAACACGAGAATTATCGGACTGAGAGATCGATCGTGACGATCTCTCAGGTTAGGCAAAGAGGGGGAGGCAGAGGGAAGTGGGCAATAACAGTTGTGTGCGGTTTTTCGTTGGATTGGTATTTCTCAACAGCGCAAAAGATCGCCGAGTCATACTCGATTACAATGTCCCAACTCATGTGCTATTGGATTTAGAATTTTTGTACCGTTCTGCTTTTCTTTGGGTTTAACTTTTTTTTTTCTTCTTTTTAGACGGTGGAAACACGGATTTTGTAGAGTGCGATATGGTTTGACACCCGTCCCTAATGCATTCGGGCGTTGGAGGGATTTTTATTTTTTTTTTTTCAAAAGGAGGTAAAAAATTATCCCAAAATTATTTCCGTCTGGTGTATTTATATACCTCAAATTTTTGTGCTCAAAACATGTGATAAAATTGGGTGAAAATTTTACATTATTGTGGTGCATCATTGATATTTATTTTGAAAAAAAAAATTTCGCCTCAATTTTTGGAAATTTCATTTATTATAAATTTAAAAAATTCCACAATGAAATTTTTAAAGTAAAAGATAATTTCTCACCCCCTCCCACCCCCCAGATAAGAAAAATCTGACTCAAGGGTTAAAAATAGAATTGGATAATTTGAGCCAACGAAGAACTCCCACGTTAAAAACCTCAAACTCCCCAAAATACAAACATAGAAAACATGACAGCCCTATCGATCTCAATCTCATCTCTACTCTTCCTTCCGCTGAGTTTTTCCCTCCTCCAAACACTCCACACATCTGTTCATAAGAAACACACTGAAATACTGCATTTCCCTCGCACCCTCTAGGAAAAAAAAAAAAAATCAAACGTCTCAGCGTCCGGGATCCCACGGTCATCGAATACGCAATATGCACCTTCCATTTCCCCCTCCCCTGCTCCGAGAAAAATTGAAAATTAATTCTCCCCATTACACTCCTAAAAATAAAGTTCACCAAATCAGCAAAATAAAAAAAATAATAATCACTGTCACTGACATTTAACAAAAAAAAAAGGGGGGGGACGATCCCTCCAACTCACCCAAGAAAACTATTCACAATTCATCCGTGACCCAAAAACATTAATCACCCTAGTTCTTAAAAGTGCAAACCACCACCAAAAATATTTGCATATCAAATTTCAAAATGAAATGCTAGGTTGATCAATCACTCATGACGTATCATCACAACCTTGAAATTAATAATAAAAGGAATAAAAAATGCTAAATACATTTTCAGGATTAACAGGCGATACCTTAAGAAAAAAAAAAAAATTTACACGCACCAAACACATTATAATTCAAAAAAACGGTTTGAAATTAGGGCGCCCTAGGGAAGTCCTAGGAACTATACTTGTATTTGTTATATGCGTAAAGGAGTGCGTAAGCAAAACATCTATAGGTACCCATAGGGTAGGAAACCACTAGGAGGAGGGGGAGGGGGGGGGGAGAATCGTTAAACAAAAAACACTAAGTGCCCAATGGTGTTACGTTGAGAGAAGTAAAGAGGGAAGGAGAGCTTGGTATAGTGGAGAAAAGGGGGGGGTAAATGTTGGTAGTAATGCCGGGATGTGGACCATATGCAGATTAGGCACAGATGCTTATTTCCTTATATGTATGTGTTGTACTGGGAGAGAGAGAGAGACTGGCCATTCAGAAAAATCCGGTTTTTTTTTTTGATTGTCGACGAAGTGAAGAAAAAAAGAGAAAAAGGTTATGAAAAAAAACAGGAGTTGGACTACAGGGGGATTTGGGAGGGTTGAAAGGGGGGGAGGGAGAGGGGTTGGAACTAACAAAAAGACGATGTGAAAAACGGAACAACTGACCGTCATTGTGGACGCAGTATGACCGATCGATAGGACGCCCTTCTTAGATAAACGGTTGCGGATTTTTTTGGTGGCAATTTTTTTATTTTTTTTTTCAAGGTTTTTTCGGATATTTGTAGAGAAAATATATTGGTGGACTGTGGAGAGGTCATTATTCTCGTGGGAATATATTTTTAGTGAGTGATTGTTGTTGTTTGAATGAGGTTTTGATTATTATGGCGATATGGTGATCTAGGATGGAGGGATTGAGGTTATATCGTCATCTCACGTTTTTGGGGCTTTGTAATTTGAAAAGTTGGGGGGATATTGAGGCTCATGGGTAATAAAAGTGATCTGGGAGTCTGATAGGAGACTATGGTCGGAAAAATCTGTTAATTAATGAGGCCTCAACTCCTCATTAGTATTCTGAGTTTTAGCGCGTAATTCAAATTCATTCAACATGAAAATTAAAAACATCCTAGATTAACCTAAAAATATTTAACATTTTCCATTGCTCAATAAATTTTTTCATGTCTTTATGAAAACATCAAGTGATATTGGAATTGAAGAATTGAGGTTATGCTCTCACCTCACGATTTCTCACCTTCATAACTCTAAATATTGGCAAGATATCGAGTCTCACGAACAATAGAATTGATCCAAGAGTCTGATAGAAGAAAATGGTGGGGTATATAATACCCAAACGTGCGAAAATGTCCACCAATAAACCATCCAAGTATATCATAACCACCTTACGCTCCAACGATTTCCGCCATCATTGACTTGTCGTATTCCAGCATAAAATGGATATGGCAGTGAGAAGTTGGGTTTAAAAAAGAGTTTGCTGTCGCACACGAATGGATCGTCAGCGTTGTTGAGGTGCTCGAGTGCGACGAAGGCCTATTCTGGTAGCACTGGCCGTACATTGTCAGCTATACGCTTGGTTGACTCTAATCACAATGAAACGTGCCAAGGTGGTCAATTGGTTCGCTAGTGCGAACACCTATACTCAAAGCTTAGTCCAGACACATGGGATGTTTCGTTTGGTCTATTTTGTGCATTATTTCTTGTTTTTTACAATTTTTTTCACTCCGTATTTCTCCTTTTTTTTTCCTCCACTCTGTCTTTATCATCATCACATCTTCAGTGTTGTAAAGCACGGAATAATCCCAACCTATCGGCGATTATGATCAACGTAACAGAAAAGTTATAATCTGTATGATGTGTTGCCTTTGACCAATGGTTCAAAATCACCGCCATCTAGTCGATGGCTTGAAAATTTGTTTTCCTTTCCTTTTGGCCATGGGAAAAAAAATGTCTGCGTGTTCACTTTGCTATTATTACGCCCCCCCCCCGCCCCTCCTGTCTTTTTCTTCTCCTTTTTTTTTTGTCTTTTCACTCTTTAGCTAGTTCAGAGATATCACGGTTTGATACCCCAGGCTCAATGGATTCTCGCTACTCCAATTTCGTTCTTCTTTTTTCTTCACTTCTTTCTCTTTCTTCATATCTGAAAAAGCCAGACTCAAGCGCGTTCATGCGTCTGTTTCGATGAGTTTTTTTTTTTGGGTAGGACTAGCCTATTTTTTTTATGCATGACTGCATCTCTGAAAAACCTTAAAAGTCCCGTGGTCTAACCTTCGAGCAAAAATTGTGTTAACCTGAATTTGTTAAAGTCACGTTTTTAGATTTTTATAGAATTTTTTTTTTCAGTGGTTGAGATTAATGAGAACAATTGGAGGGAGTATCAAGGTTTATGTTGGTCAACTGCAACTAGTGGAACGTAGCTGAGTGACACGTGTGGCTTTAAGAGAGGGTGGACTCTGGGGAAAAAAATTGAGAATGTAATTTTTTTTGGTTTAAGTCAATTTATTAAAATGGAGATAATAATGAGAAAATTTTGAAAAACTCAATAAAAAAAAGATAAATCTCACCCAAAATAGTTCTTCCACTTCCCCCAACAAAAGAGTGAGAAATAAAGAGAGAAAAAAAAACTCATAAAAAAAGGATTTTAAGGGGTTTTTCTTCTGGTGGCGCCTTTATCGTGTTTTTTGGGGCCTCAGAGGGGCACGCGTTTGCTATCCCCACCCCTGCTCGACAATATTTTCCCTCGTACCTCTGAGCGCGAAAAAAAGCGGCCTAAAAAAAGAAAAATTTGTGTCTACCGAGGTGTGAGAAATAAAAAAAGGCCCATCGGTCCTCGCTCTTCCCCCTCCACTCCACTCCCACCGGTCAAACGACACGGAAAAACATACTTTTATGAAGACATAACATGGGCCCGTGGCACTGACAAATTTCCACTTCTCGATGATATATTAACACCAAAATTTTTCTATTTATATTTCAATATTATTTCTCTTTTTACAATAAACCAATTTCTTCTATGAAAATCGATGCGTCATTTTTTTCTTTTTTTTCTCAATTTTTAGATCGATAGGCTGTTATGGCTTGAGAGTTAGAATGAAATTTCTGTTTCGTGGGGCTGTGTGGTGAGGGCCCATAGGAGAGACCGAAGCGGTTGGGCAACAGAAGGCATCCGGGTGTGACGGTGCGTTTTCAATTTGAATTGAGGAATGGAGAGAGAGAGAGAGAGAGAGGAAGAGGGAGGGACGAGTTATCCTGGTGGAACATCGTGTAGTGTTACTCCAGTGACGACTTGTACTATCTCTAACACATTTCTGCTATCCGATATAACCCCTCTACCCTTCCCTCCATTATCCCACTCTATACTCTCTCCCTCCCCCGCCTGACAACCGCCCATCCCACCCTCCCCACCCACTGCGCCACTATCAACGCTGTCGACAGTCACGGCTGTCTGACTTTAACTCTGCTCTCGATGATCCACTTCTCTGATATATATATATATATTTTTTTTTCATCATAAAAAAAAAATAATAATCTCGTTTTTGATTTACTGACTGATGATTTTGATAGTCAATTGGTTAAGAGAAATTATTATTCTTCTTTTTAATCATTTTTACTCTTGGAAAAATCTAATTGACTTGTGAATATTTTTTATATCCATTGAAAAATTGAATCAACCTCTTTTTTTTCATGTTAGTCAGAAAAAAAAGATTATATGAGTAATGAATTGAGTGATGATGACGATAGAAAAAACTACCCGCAAAAACGTGTCAATATTTAATCCCCCATGAGATAAAAAAAATCACTTCTAGTTTTTAATAAAAAAAAGGGGCGCAAAAAAATAATTTTTTTTTCTCCATGTTTTCTCTCACTTCTCGGGGATGCAAGTGAGCACGAAGGAATGAGTAGAGCCACGAGAGAGGAGCCTATACATGGAAAATCTCCTTTTAAAAAAGGAGGGATAGAAAAAAATATATATTTCTCGACAAAGAAGAAACTATATGCCTGTTTAATTATCCCTCCCTCTGAGCCCTACGTACATAACATGCGCTGGAGTAGTCCTTCTCTCTCGCTCTCTCTATCATTTTTAGGCGCTTGTTGCCCCCACCTCTCTCCCTCCCCTTCCCCCTTAGACGGCACTTGGGTACACGCGTGCGTGCGACGAAGAGATACGATTGTAGCGCCGAAGGCACCCGAGTGCAATAGAATACCGGCAATGGAGGGGAAGGGGAGTAGCAAGTACTACGTAAAGAAAAAAGGGGAAGGGGAAGAAAGAGAGGGGATAATATAAGTACATGAAAGATAGAGAAACCAGGAGGTGGATGGTTGAAAGAGAGTAGTGGGGGAAAAATGCTAGCACGCTCCCTCGGTGGGGCCCTCACTCTGGTCTCTCACAGCGCAAAACACTTTTCAGTCGGCAAAAAGTAGCCAAGGGGTGAGCATTAACCCCGACGGTTGTATTGAAAAATTTTCAATAAAAAGTTGGATACCAGTTAAACACTTTTTTTTCTCATCCGAGGGTTTAAAAAAAAAAATTTGAGTATCAAAGAAATTTACCAAATTTTTGGAAATAATATCTCTGTGATTTGGAGCAACTGGAACGTCATTGATTGAGATTATCATCAATTGTGTGGGTGAAAATGTGGCTTTTGTGAGATTTGTGTTACGACAATGAAACTATTATTTTGAGAAAACGGAATTGTTTTTTTTTTTTAAACTGTAAGTGAGTGGTGCAAGTTGAAATAAAAAAAGATACAAATTTTTGGTCTCGATGTGAGTTCAAGAATTCTTTACTTTTTTCTATTGTTTTTTTTTTTTTTTTTTTTTTTTTGGTTATTCCGTAGACATTTTTCTCTTTGGTTTTCTCATTTTATTATTTGATTATTGGTTTTTTCTTGTGTGATGACCATGTGGACTTGATTTGGTGTGCAGTTTGAATTGACGCGGGAACTGGAACGTTTTACAATATTTTTGATCAACTCCATACTGTCTGGTATTCTATTGTGTTTTGTGTGGAAAATTTAATATACCGAGGAGGAACATTATACCTTGATTAAAATTTGTTTGGTGAGAAAAAAGAGTTGGGTGTTGATAAATAATTCGAGTAAATAAAATATTGTTATTAAAAACGGCCTCAAGCTGGTTTACTCGGGTTACGGGGGCTTTGGTACCAAAATGGAGGTACGTGGTATGGAGTATCGTCCTTTACTACCAACTGGTATTGCACCATCCGGTATACAGGATTATCACGCCGCGATACCTGATTTAAGCCCACCAAGAAGTCAGGGATCATCGACTGGTGGTGCATCATCAATTGGTGATTATGCACCAAGAATGTATACACCACCAACACCACCAACACCACAAGAAGATGAGAAGGTAATTCTTGTTATGAGTGAATTAATTTGTTTTCAAATAATTCAACAATCAGATAATTCATCCAAATCTAATCATTTTTTTAATAATTTCTCGTGATTAAATTCACCATCAGCTGGTGCCCTCTTGTGATAATTGAGTTTATGCGTTCACAGGATAAGTCTTCGATCCTTAAGACTCAATTTAAATATTTCTGTTGTCCAATTGGAAGTATATTCCTTCCTCAAACAAATTCCTATATTTGCTTATTCATCATCAAATTCAATTTCAATTTTTCTTCCTCAAAATTGGAATTTTCTCAATGAATTATTCACTTTTTTAATAATGAGTAGTTGCTGCATTAAACCAAGAAATTCATATGATCTATTATCAATATAATTACTTCATATTAAAATAAAATAAAAACTCTCTTTACTCGAATAATCAAATCTTCATTTTTTCCCCACTCATCACCTGTGGAGTGAAACCAATTTTACCCTCCATTCAATAATAATCCAATTTTCAATAAGGGTATCAAGAGATCATTGATAAGTATTTAACGAGTGTCAAAAAGATATACATATATATATATTTAACCTGAGACGTGTCGTGTGTCCGAGGGGTCAAGATTACAAAAGATTTTCTTCGTGAAGTAGGAGAAAAAGAATAAATAGAAAAGAAAAAAATATGTATAAAGTAGAAATACACCTAGCGGTGTGTTCTCCCCCCCCCCCCCCCCCCTCCCCCACCATTCATCTCGGTCATTCTTCGCGCGCAATTTTCCAGAAGTGGACGACAAAGACCCGTATGTCACAATAAAGCTCTTTTTACCGTAAGACGAGAGAGTAAAGACGAAATATGAAGGTAAAAGATGAGAATGACAATAACAAGATATATGTGAAAGAATGTACAAAATAATTCGATTCTATAGGACCTCTTATTCACTTTTGTCGATGGACAAAAAATGAATGATACAATCGATGCTTGTCGATGAAGTTGTATATCCCCAAAGTAAATAAATACAAATAGTGGAGGCGTGTGTATGTTTATTGTTGAAGGACAAAATAAGAGCCTTCGACACTCACTCATAATCCAATTTGTCCATAACCTGTCCTTGAGATAATAAACACAAATGAATTTAATCAAAAATGAACCTCAAACGGAATATTCAATGCAGAGAGTAAATACCGTATTTATTTATTCGGAAATACGAATAATAATGGTGCACTGAAGTTTTCCATTTTTTTTTCATGCTCTTGATGGCTCAAGATGGCGTCAAAGTGACTACGGAATTAGTCCCTTCCTCTGATTTTCTTTTTTTTTTCCTCTTTTTTTCATATAAAACCGAAGAAAAAAGGAAGGATTCTTTCAGGGTTGTTATGACTCTAGCGCCCGAGAAAAAGGAGTGCATGTGTATGCTTTGGAGGTATGTGGTAGAGGTTTTTGGATTGAGGGCTTGCACGGAAGGGAGAGTGAGTGTTTGAGAAAAGGAAAAAAAAAGTGGAGTAAAAGAAAAAAAAAAGAAATGAGAGATGAAGAAAATACGTAGAGGCTCTGCCGCCGCACTGTGGCTTTCATTAAGGAATCGTTAGCGTCATCCTCCCGTCCTCCTCATCAGCATCAACGGCATCTCTTCCTCCCTTTCCTCCCCTCCCTTCTCTCTTCCCACCCTCTTTACTGGATACACCTCAACTCCACCTCTCTGAATACCCTTTTTCTTCTCTGATATGCTAGCCGCTTTATGACTCTTCTGATTTTTGTGTCTATGAAATTTTTTATAATACAATTTTTTATGCAAAATTAGAGATTCCTTTTTTTGAGATTTTTATTGACAGAATTCGATTAGAATATCGCAATATATCGATCATGATATTTGCGATATATTGCGATATATCAGGTGTGATGAACTCGAACCTGTATGTGGAAAATATGGGTTAATTAATATCGCAATATATCGATGTGATTATCGTCTGTATTTCAGTGTTATTCCCCGGTCATTCCATAAATAACCCCCTGTGAATTATCACAATTCTCCTCAAAAGAACAAAAATTATTTTGCTCCAATTCTGGTTCAATGAAACGAGTGTCTATACATTCGGTGAGGTTAACAAAAAAGTAGGGAGTGTAAAAAAGGAAAAAAAAACTCGACTCAGACGATCAATTGCGTCCATCGTCCACCGTCGAATCCGTTATAAGCGCACGCATCCCTTTTGTGAGCGCAGATGGCCCCCTCACTTTGATAATCCCAGTGTTGGATTGTGTGGTAGTACATATACGTGTCCGCCCGGGCGACACACCACCCCAGTACACTATAGACATAAAAAAAAAAAAAAACGTGAGACGGGTGAAACCGTGCGTCCCGTTAAAAAAATCCTCCCCTAAAGGCCAATATGCGTCGGCGCTCGCTCCCGCGTAACAAGGACAAACACCCCAAAAAACGTGAATGTAGTGAGGTTTCTTACCGATCGGGATAGGATAAAAAAAAAAACTTGAACAAAATTTCGTGAATATATCGCAATATATCGAATATATCGATTATCCATAACATCGATATATCTTTAAATTCTAGTTATTAAATCGATTCAGCCAAGAATATCGCAATATATAGCGATATACCAATTGATATAAGCCTCCCACTCAATATATGTTGAATTATTCAGAAATGTTGAAATATATAAATTATATAATGAGATAAATTCCGATACATCGAGCATGAGACATCGATATCACAGACATCTAATCAATCAATCTACCAAGATAATTTCCAATTCACCAATAATATCCAACGATTATAATCATTAACCCTTGAAATATCGCATACATCAATCTCGAAACCACTTCAATTTAAATTTAATCATCAATCTCACCCAGAACTATCCAAAAAATATCGATCCCAATCGCACCTGGTACTGCGTCCACTTCGAACAAAGAGATAACAAATATCCACTCCCACTTCTTCATTTCTCTTCACCTCCTTGAAGTAAACAAGAATAACTTCAACACAAGCAATAAATTTTCACCCACCTTCGAGAGGCATCAATTACCTCTACAAAAACAATTTAGAAAAACGTCAAAACAAATAAAATTAAATGCCAAAGCATCTCTCGACCGGAAGTCAAGTGAAGTTACTTTAAAATAAAAATGTATGAGAGATGAGAGGGTAAAAAAAAAAAAGAAGATGCCTAGAAGTTTAACGGCTTTTCGCGGGACAGCTTATCGTCGCGTCTTACTGCCATTGCCTTTGAAATATTCTCCCTGCCCTCGGCACCTAATTTCCGTTTAAACGTCAATGAAAAACCCCTTTGTGAAATAAAATAGATAGTATTAGTAAAAGAGAAGAGGAAATGATGCTGAACAAAGAAAATCATTTGAAATTATTAAAAATTGTTTAGATTTTATATTTCAATCTTGACGCCCGATGTTCCATTCATTCATAAGAGAACGTCTTATATTATCTTGTAAATGGTTGAGAGAAGGTCTCTCCGCGTTTACGACGGGTAATTGTTGCCAGTCGAAGGCATTCCATCGAGTCATTCCGCGGAAACGCCCGGGAAAAATGTGTCCGCCCTTTCCATCCAACCGAGTATTTTTGCTTCAAACTACAAGTGTTTTTTTTTCATCCTTTTACTTCACCTTTTTGTTCCTGTCGACTGCTCCAGATCCTTCTGCAGAAATCAATTTGAAACATCGATAATGTTGAAATCGACTCTCCGCAATTTTCTATTCTGCGTTTTTTTTTTTCCCCCCACTTGTCTACAAACAATGGAAAGATGCTGACAAAAGTGTAACAACTAACGGATGTTGATCCAAATCCAGGTGAATGATGAAGTTGACCTGTGAAAAAAAAAATTAAACAAAAAATTAATGAATTAGTGATGAAATTTGGTGAATGGTCAAGGGGAAAATTATGAATTTCCGTGTGAAAAAGAACTGGTTCCTTCATATTTTCACCTTGATGACTATGAAAGACGGATGATTGTTGGTCATGATAGTTTCCTTATACCTTTTTTTTTTTTTTTTTTTGTTACCTGAGAATATTTCGGCAGCTGGTAGGTGCCTGGGAATCATCTTCCCTTCAGCTAAAAACTAATTCATCCAATTATACGGTCTTTGTTTTTTTTTTTTTAAATTTTCAGTGACTTTTCTCTTCAGAAAATCTGCTCAAAAATTGTTCATTATGGATGACAATATTATATTAAATTTTCCTCTAGAAATTCCTTCAATTTCTTAAGACACTTACAAACTTGACCCGTAGAATTTCATGATTGATGTGTTGGGTAAGATGTAGAGAAATTTTGAAGAATGAGAGAGAGAGATTGATCTCAATTTACAGTAGTGGTAGGAGAGAAAGAAAGAAAGGATCTCTTCCATTTCCTTCATCCCCCATCGAATTTTTCCCTGGAGTATAGCCTCAGCGCTGGGTGCATGCTCTCATCCACTTGAGACTTCACGTCTCTTCGACTTTGTGACATGTGATAAAAAAAGAGGGAGTTAGTTAGAAGAAAAAGAGGAAAAACGAAATAGTCAAAGATGGCGCAGGAAATCGTGACTGAGAGAAGGCGAAAGAGATCATTCCACGCGGCCTTGCCACCAACGACGTCCTCCACCCGGTGTATTTGTATGTTTGTGGCATTTTTTCTATCCACAATTTTTATTTTTTTCATATTCGCTTGCACCACGTAATGAGATCACAAGCAAAAAGAGAGAGGTGTATATATTTGTAACAATCCCATGGAAATATGTGTGCGGTGACAGTGGCACGCACGTTTATAACACAATTGTAAAATGCTGACACATACACCGTTCGTTTTTCAATCGATAGAGGTCTGAGTGGTTGGCAAAACAGTGTTAAGAAGGAAATACGTGAGGTTTAGCTTGAGTGGTCAATAGCGATTATAATATATGCGATATATTGCGATATATTGTCTGCACTGAACTTGAAATTCAACTGCAAAAATAGTGGAATTCGATTATCGCAATATATCACAAGTTATTGATTCGATATATTCGATATATTACGCGGGATAAACTTGAATGGCAATTCGGAATATATTGGAGTGTGAATATCGAAAAATATCACTATATTTTATAATAAATTTTTTTCCTAAAAGTACTTAACTGAATATATACGTAAATTCGGCAGTTTCACATCAAATTACCTTCATAAGTACCTCTCTAAAATCGCCGGAAGGCGAGAGGAATAAAATGGGCTCTGAATCATTTCTCCGTGATCACCTGAGAGGACGTCAGACTGGTTTGAAAATTATGGAAATGGTTCATCTTCAATTCAGCATTATAACATGAATCCCTCTCAGGTTCTCTCATCTCTCTTTCTTTATTCCAACCAAACAAGACCGATGACGGATTTCAATGTATAGGATTTTGGCATATGGGTATACAACGTAATGCAGTGGGGCGAATTTATTCGGTTAAAGTGGGATATGAGATACATAAGTGGCCCCTTTTTAAAAAAATCTCAAAGGACCCAGACTTATTTTCCCCTCTTTCTTCTTGGATTTTGTACTCTACTAATCTGTGATTCTTAGACATTTGGTACTCTTACCGAGTGAAAATCCATTGGAGATTGATTCACAAATTTTTATCGGCCCAAACCAGAGCCTCTCTCCATTTCAATCGCTCAGAAATATAAAGAAAAAAAAAAAAACTAATCCACTTTGACGTATTTTTCCATTCACATAAAAGCTCTAAAAATTGATGGAATGAGAAAAATATTCTTCCATTTTTCAGAGTCAAAAACATCTGGAATGAAAGACTCACACATAATTACCCAAAATTAACCGTTGAGACTGGAGGAGTTCAGTTGCTCAAATTTTTTTTTCCGTCAATATTTTTCATCCAAAATCTTTTCATACATGAATGGAGCTTTTTTTTTCGTTTTTTTTTCGACTCTTAAGTCAGTTTAGAAGTCTAGCCGGTGGCTCATTAATGCCATCATCGTCTGGGTTTAAAACACATCCTCTCGAGTTATGCTCCTCTCACTGAAAGTCCATAGGTATTATAATCCCAAATTGACCATGACTCTAACTGAAAGATCTTTCAACCGTATAAATCATCTAGTCTTTCACTAAAAACGTCATTAAGGTCGTGAATAATTCGATATTAACTCCAAGTAGTCGAGTATATTACGTTTTAAAAATCTATGTAAATCCGAATTATTGAATTATAAATTCATGACCCAAGTATTATCAAATTATATCCAATATATATAACATGTAATATCGATCAAGGTCATCCACTTTGCATTCGAAATATTAAATTAAAAAAAAAAATATCGTTGAGCTAGGTTTAGATGCCGTGAGGATTTCACCCCTCCATTCCCCTATCAATGACTCGAAAAAAAAAATATCTGAATATATTTGTACATACAAAGAAAAAGGAAAGAGACGGGGAATCATTACGTGTGGGCCGGTGGAACTAGCGAACTTGACACGGACAAGGACGCGTTTTGAAAGGAGGAAATACAAAATATATATATATAATATTTAAAGTGGTTGAGTCGTTAAAGGACAAGTCCAAGTCAGCTGTTTAACCATTATTATGTATTACGTAATAATGAATGAATATCCAAAATCAAACTCAACCTTAACATAATAATAATGTAAATTTTTGAGCTCCTAAACATGTAAGAGTATAATGTTTAACCTGTGAAGTCATCATCTTACTGTTAACATCCGAGAATTTAAGAAATATATCTCGTGACTGTGATAAATTACTTGTATCCGTGGTTTATGATAGTTTGCCTCATTCTCTCTCCATCCATATCCAATCCAAATGTGTTTAACTATATGAGAAGTGAGTGAGAACGGCCTTCTTGAAATACAAAATGACTGAGATATATATATATATATATATATATATATAATAAAAGTTGCGAGATCTCTATGCGGTAGCGAACTGAGAGCGTGAGTCCACTCCGTCAGGTATATATGCCTTGGGGCTATACAGGCATGATAGACAAGGTCAGCTACGACAGTCTGTGTATTTTAGCGCATGCGTGTGTATGTGTACGTCTAGATGGTTTTGATTTGTCTCGGTTTGATCTTATAAATCAACCACGAATCTTTTTATTTATGAATTGAGAGGGGGGAAAAAAATGAGAGACGCCAGTGAGTCTAGATAAATTTGGATATTCGGATATCGATTCAATTAACAAATTCTAATGATTTTTTTTCTTAAAATTTATGTTACAGATATTTGGTAGTAAAGCAGATCTCCAATTACACACTCAAATACACATGAGGGAGGCAAAACCCTACAAGTGTACGCAATGCTCAAAAGCATTTGCAAATTCATCGTATCTATCACAACATACACGCATACATCTTGGTATAAAACCATACCGCTGTGAAATATGTCAACGTAAATTTACCCAGTTAAGTCATCTACAACAACATATACGCACACATACTGGTGATAAACCATACAAATGCCGTCATCCTGGTTGTACTAAGGCATTCAGTCAACTGAGTAATCTCCAGAGTCACTCACGCTGCCATCAGACTGACAAACCATACAAGTGCAATTCGTGTTACAAGTGTTTTTCAGATGAGCCAAGTTTACTTGAACACATACCAAAGCACAAAGAGTCAAAACATTTGAAGACCCATATATGTCAGTATTGTGGTAAGAGTTATACCCAGGAAACATATTTGGCAAAACATATGCAAAAACATGCTGAGAGAACAGACAAAAGACCACCAATTATTGGTACTGGTTTGAGGCCATCGATACATCCAATGTCAGCACATCATCAGGATCCACATCATTATTGGCCAAAAGTTAGTCCAGATTCTGTTATTAGTGAATTACATGATAGATTACCACATCATCATGCTGCAGCAGTTGCTGCTGCTGATTATCATCAAAATCAAAACAATGATATGTTATTACCGTCCCATGGTGGCCATCGGGCTGATGCTAATATTGAAAATGACTCGAGGCAACAAACACCTCAACCACCTGGCAATCATCATCCAAACAGTAGTTCAGCATTTACTCCAATTTCATCAATATCCATTAATTCAATATCTTCAATGCAACATCCACTGAATCCACTCAATCATCTACATTATCCAGGCAGTCATCATCCAGCATCAAGACCTTATCTTTATGAAGCATTCAATACACAAAAATCATCACCAACATCTAGCTCAGGTGTTACATCTGGCACAACGACAAATCAAAATACAACATCATTTCCTAATCAATTGATTAGTTTACATCAGATTAGAAATTATGCTCATCAACCTAATCTTGGCAATCTTGGTAATCTTGGTAATTTGAGTAATCTCAGTAATCTTGGTAATTTGAGCGCTTCAATGGAGGGACATACTTTACTAGGTGGACTCAAAGATAAACAGTAAATATATTGAGATGAAAGGGAGGGGTGTAAAAAAAAAATTAATTAAAGTTGAATCAATTAATTTTTCCTTTTACCCTCCCCTTTGTACTCGCTATTTTCTGTTATGTTTAATTTAATTTCTCATTAGGGAGGCAAAAGAAATATGTAAAGGGAATTATCTGGCTTGGAAACTTCTTTGAAAATTGAAGAAAAAAAATTAAATATTTTTTTTTATAAAAAAAAAATATTTGATATGCCTCGAAGGCCTTTTTCTTACCCAACTATGAACTTTTCAGGGAAAAGTCAAGTGCATGGGGGGGATAAAGTTTTTTTTTTCAGTTAATTTTCTTTCTTTAGTTTTTTTTAGTAAAAAATTTAATGAAGTTACTGAGTCTGATTGTTCTACTGGGGTCGATGTATTAATTTTAAAAAAGAAATAACTGATGTACTTATTCGCGATTTTTGCAGAATTAATAAACAAATTGTGAGGTTTTTTTTTTATTTTTCATTTATCTATAGACGAAATTTTCTCTGTTATGTTTAAGGTTTTCTTTCAATCTGTGATTAAGTGGAATAATGGGGACGAAAAAAAATTGATATTCAATGTCATGAATTTTACATCGTTTCTTTTTTTTCTTTCATTTAACATGGTTTTTTTTCAATTTATTTTATTCGACTCAATTACAGAATTAAAATGATGGATTAAAAAATTTAATAATAAAAAATACACAAATTGAAGCACGTACACACTCCAAGAGGGCACAAATCGCGAGAATGTTTTGTTAGATGCGAGAGAGAATGAGAGAGTGAGTAAATAGTTGAGAGGAAAATGAAAAATAGCTAGAGTTTTGATGGTGCCACGGAATATGGCACAAGTTGGAAATTAAGAAGGGGGAATGAAATAAAATAAACACATATGAAACATGTGTTGACTGCATAAGAGAAAAAAAATGTAAGTGGTAAAGAAACTTCTTTGTATATAGCTATTATATAAATATATATAAATAAAATATTATATATTATTAATTATTAATTAATATTTGGTAGGTGTGTAAGGTGGATTTAAAAGAAAAAATTATGAAATAGACTTAAAAATGATGAAAAAAATAATAATGGAGAAAAAATTATTCTATGTACCTTGTCCGGGGGAAAGTGAGAGAAAGAGAGAGAGAGAGAGAGAGAGAGAGAGAGAGGAAGGTTAACTGACACTGTCCAGCAATTTTTCTTAATATGTTTTCTTTTTTTCCTTTTAATTTTTTTTTCAAAGCTATTTAATTTACAAAAGGCACTTGGTATTTTTATTACTATACATAATAATAATATCATCAAATCAAAAATTGAATGTATGAATATTGTGATTTTAAAAATTTAAAAGTTCCCCAAAACGCAACTTTAATTTTTCGTACAATTTTTAAAGATAAAACACTTTTTTTTTTAATTCAAAAAATTATCATTGATTTGATAAAGTCATTTTTGACATTTATTTTCAAGAGACAGATGATTTACTAGGGAAATCATTTTTTTATAAATGAAAAATTGAATGGATTGTAAATCGAACAGAAAAAAAGAAACGAAAACTGTAGATAATTTCTTGTTACGGCGCGAGCTCGAGTTCAGCCATATTGGAAATTGAGAAATGTATCAATTTATGCTCAATAATAAACTATAAGTTTATAAAAAAAAAAAAAAATTATGATTTGTTCACTCTTATTACGCAATAAAATCATGAAAATTCATTAGTCAATTCGTCAATTATTTTTTAATAAATATTTTCAAACTCGAGGTGATGTCAATTTTCAATATGGCTGATGATAATAAATGTCTATTTTAATCTCGAGTGTGTCGCCCCATCTGTGCTCAAGTTGTTTAACTTAGTTTGTTATTAAGAAAGTAATGATATTCTACCAATTATAACGAATTAATTGTAATTGAAAACTAGAAAAAATCGCCCTTTTGGTTTCCTCGATAATTTAATTATTCAAAACAACAGAAAAAATACATAATTCATATTTTCTTTTTTATCTCAAATTGAACGAAAGTGATACAAATACTTGACGAAAAATACATTGTAATGGATGACAGAGTTCATTTTTACGAATACAAGGAACCGAGTGAACGATCGAGTGCTAGTTAATTTTTCTAAAAATGATGCGTTTAGAACAAAAGAATAAAATGTTTAATTAACTTTCTTTTATGGGGAACGAATGAACCAAAATTATGAGGAAAATTATGTTACGGGAAGTCGGACCCCGCGCTTTAATTGTGATGTTTTTTCTGTCTATTTTTAGTTTTCTTAATTATTATTATAATATGATTTTCGTTTAATAAACTATCCCGTTTAAAAAATCCCAATTACAGTTGTTGATTTTTATTTTTTAATAATTCAGAAATATCTCCCAAACTCTCGATTATTCCCGAACTATTTTCCTCAACTTTTAAAAATCTAATGAAATTCTTTTTTCATCTCAGATGAATATAACAGACCATAGATGCTCATTGGCCATACATTAACCCTATCCTGAAATATTGATTCTCATAAAAAAAAAATAAGTGAAATTTGTTGATGGACCGAATCAATTTCAATTAATTTATAAAAAAAATTTTCCTTCAAAAATAATGAAAAAAATTATTATTGCAAAATTATCTCTTCAATATTCAAAACCTATACGATTCAACATGGCTTCCAGAATAAAATCTCTACAGATACCGTCCAGAAGACTACGAGAGTTTCAGTTGAGAGATAGAATATTGAATTAGATCAATCCAGTAGTTTTTTGAAGACAAACTTTTTCGTTCTTTATTATCTCAAAAACTATCGGGACAAAATGGATCATCCAATAGTATTTGAGATCGATATTATCACTCCCCTCCCTCTCCTCATTTCCACGGAATTCATTAAAATGTCATTTACATCATTTTTTATAATTTTTTTTTTTTTAAATAATTTAATACGGAATGATGGATGATGGATTGAGAGATTTGTCCAGGTGAGAATGCGTGTAACAAAACAATTCACCAAACTAAATGAGTGGTACGAACACAACTGTGATATTTAACTGTAAAAAAATTATTTGACGATTTAAATTAAATAGAGAAAGAGAAAAAAATACTCATTAACAATTGAAGAGCAAAATTTTAACTAAATCAAGTAGTTGTTAATTAACATGTATTTTACAATGGAAAATCATTCGAGTTTTAAATCCTCAAGTTGTAATTCAAAATAAAACATAAACAATTTCATTTCAACAAATTATTATTATTTTTTTTTAATCAATACTTTTCGAAAATTCACTTGAGATTTTTAATGCATGAATGATCAAAAATTTATAAGCCAATGTGTTTAAACGTTTCCTGGTTGTAAAATTAAAAAAAATATATATATATATACCCTGAATGTTTCCAAAAAACGAAAATTTTGAATCAATGAAGAATCGAAAAATTTTCCAGGCACGAAATAAAGACATTATTTGATTGTAATTGATGAATTTTTCTATTAAAAATTTGAGTGCACTCTCGCGCCTCTCCGTGCCCTCATATTAACGGAAAAAGAATGATAAATTATTTCTAAAGTTTGAAAAATTGTTCCCTACGAACCCTCAGCCAACAACGAGATGAATTTTTCGATTGCAAAAAACAATTAATTAAAAAAGAAAAATTTGCAGAATTGAAAGAAAAAATATCCTTAAGGTTTTACGGTACACAAAAAATAAATAGAAAATAGAATAGATGAAAAATTCATTAAATAAACGGAAATAACAAAACGGGCGTCGATTGTGTGACGATATAAAATTTCTGAATGAAAGAAAAAAAAAAAATGTTTTTCCATCGCCACTTCCTCAAGTCGTCGATGAATGACTAAATTATTTTAGATATAATTTTTTTACCATCAAATTTCTGTATAAAAATAATTAAATGAAATTATTATTATAATCCATCTCTTCGAAAATTTTCAAAAAATAGCACAAAAAGAATAAATAATATTCTTGAAAATAACTTCATAGTTATTAAGATCGTACGCCCGTAGCCAATACGCGTCTATGGTTATAGATTTATTCTAGATGTATCAATGAAAAAAAAAAGAATGAAAATGATTAAAAAAACTCGAGAAATGGAGAGAAATTGAAAAAAAGTGTTATTAATTTTTATTTTAATAATTCTCATCCCAAATCCTTGAATCAATGATTAAACCCAAGTGAAAAAAAATATTTCTGATTAATTCAGCATATCAGAAAAATTCTTTGATAAAAGCAAAGACGGAAAAATTAATCATCTGGGATTGCTACGAAAATTTTTTGATCATTTGCCGCCATCTTTCAGGCCTGACTGATGAATACATCTTCATCATCTTGAACGATAAATTATCAACCGTCGATAACAGACCATCAATATCTGGATGAACTTGAATCATCTGTTACCCATTGCATCTGATTATCTTGTAGCTAACTGTCAAAATGAAATAGTGAAAACACTGGAAAACACCCCCTTGTGTAATTCACTTGTCAGTGATTTCCAACAATCTAATAAACAATTTTTCACAATTAATTAGATCAACAGTTCTTCTCATGCAGGGATAAACACTCCCAATTTTGATAATGGCGTTTCTGGAGGTGAAAAAAACAATAATTTAACGATTTATCTTCTTCATTATACATTCCTATCAATGTATAACCTAAAAATTAATTATTCAATTGATTTTACAGTGGAGAAGATTCAATTTCTTCGATTTGAAAAAGGAAGTCGATGGTGGAAAAATTGCTGAAGCACTTGGGGTGAGTAATTTTTTTTTTTCTTCAGATATGTGATAATAAGTCATAAACAAATTAATACTTGAGAATATTCTTCCATACATAATACAATAAAATAATTAATAATTTTCTCTTTAAATTGTAATTTTATAGAATTCCCGAGTGACTGCAGCTACCAGTGGTGACGGAAACCTAATATTTGGTGATGACACTGGCAACATTCACGTTGTCAAAAGAACATATCAAGTATCAACATTCAGAGGATACGAAATAACACTGAGTCTAGCTAAACAAGTTGAACATTCCACATATTTATTTACAATTGGCGAAGATGATCCTGGATGTAATCCCACAATCAAAGTATGGAATTTTGGAAAATTGGATAAGCAAGAGAATCCTGTATGTGTGAGAATAAGCAGAGCAATACCAAGCTTCAGACCAGTGCCTGCTACTGCATTATGTGTTCACCAGAGTCTGACTCTGATGGCGGTTGGATTTGCTGATGGCTCCATCATGCTTTACAGGTAATTAATTCTATTTCTCTTTTCCTTCATATGTTTAATATATTTATTTAATTTAACTGTCTATCACAATTTATAATTCTTTCCTATTTTTCAATATAATATTATAAATATAAATAAAATTCCGAAATTACATTGCAGAGGTGATTTAACAAGAGAACGAAAAAACAAAATAAAAATATTGAAAGACAGTACTGCCCCAATAACTGGACTACAAATAAGATCCACTGGAAAGCAGAATCATCTATTTGTCGCAACAACAATGAATGTTTACCTATACAACATAACAGTAAAAGACAAAGAAATTAAGACAGTTCTTGATAATATGGGATGCGCTGACAAGTGCAGTGTTCTTGCTGAAACTAGCCAAGATAGTCATTTCATGATCGGCAGGAGTGATGTAAGTCTGTACAAATTCTACTATCACTTGTGAAATTCCTAGGCATATGTTCCTCCTCCTATTTTATCCCCTCTAGAATGACCTGAAAATTTTAATTTGATGAAACTTTGAATGAAAAATTGAATCGCAAAAAAAAAAAATGTGTTGGCAGGCAGTATACTGCTATACCCTAGACGGCCGTGGTCCTTGTTACGCCATCGAGGGTCAAAAAACAATGCTCGACTGGTTTCGCGGTTACTTAGTCATAATTGCAAAGGAGTCTGGCAATGTTCCTCGTTCAACAACAGTCTCTTCAAAACCCTCCGCCATTGAACCCATACCCCCAGGTGCCGACAAGCACATGATAACAGTTCTCGATATACAAAATAAATTCATCGTCTTCTCAGCTTCAATGCTCTCAATCCAAGCAATTCTCTCCGAATGGGGTGGCTTCTTTATCCTCTCAGGTGACTCGAAACTCTATCACCTCGACGAGAAAGATCTCCAATCAAAGCTAGCTCTCCTCTTCAAAAAAAACCTATACGATGTTTCAATAAGAATAGCAAAAAGTCAACAATACGATACTGAAGGCCTAGTAGACATATTCCGACAGTACGGTGATCATTTGTACTCAAAGGGTGATCACAACGGTGCGATAGAACAGTACATTCGAACGATAGGAAAATTAGAGCCATCATACGTAATCAGAAAGTTCCTAGATTCTCAACACATTGATAACTTGACAACTTATCTTCAAGCTCTTCACAAAGAGTCTCAAGCTACTGAAGATCACACGACTCTCCTCCTAAACTGCTATACAAAACTCAATCACACAGACAAGCTCAAAGAATTCATAATGACGAAAGATCGCGAAGTAGATTTCGACGTAGAGATTGCAATAAAAGTCTGCAGACAAGCATCACCAGAAGATGCTCTTCTCCTAGCAAAGAAGCATAAGAAACACGAATGGTACCTTCGAATTCAAATAGAAGACAGGAACGAGTACAGAACAGCGCTTGAATACATGGAAACCCTAAATTTCGAAGAAGCTGACGCCAATATGAAGAAATACGGAAGCATTTTGATAGCTAATGTTCCCAGTGAAGCTACCCAATTCTTAAAGAAATTATGCACAAATTACCGGGCAGTTGATAGACCACTTATCGACGAGAATGTTCTGGATGGAACGACTGAAGAGATCGTTGAACGATCCAATCCTGAGGACTTTATTCATCTCTTTCTCAACAATTCTGAGAGGCTAGTCGAATTTTTAGAGCATCTTGTGAAGACTGATACAAAGTGGAGTACCATGGTGTACAATACTCTTGTGGAACACTATCTGCATGTCTGGGGGGCGCAGTCTAGTGAAGTTATGAAGGTGCAGTACGAGCAGAAGGTAATCAGATTGCTCCAGAGTTCAGAAGCTTGTTTTGACAGAGATCAGATACTTGTCCTCTGTTATCAGCACAATTTCCGGAAAGGAGTTTTGTTTCTGTATGAAGAGAGAAAGCTCTATCAGGAGATTCTGCAGTTTCATCTGAGGGAGAGGGATGATGAGAATGTCCTAGGTACTTGCAAGAGATTTGGCCATCAGGATCCGAATCTTTGGATTCAGGCGTTGTGGCGGGTTGCGAGGGATAATAATTCTAGTCCAAAGCTGTTGGCAGATATTCTGGGGGTCATTTCAAAGGAGAAACTTCTACCGCCCTTGATGGTTATTGATGCATTGTCCACTTCGTTGAATTGCAGTCTTGGAGATGTTAGAGAGTATTTAAATACCGTTCTGAAGGCCGAAGAGGAGCAGACGAAACAGGATGCTGAGCTTGTCGAGAAGTATAGGGAGGATACAAAGAGGTTGAGAGAACAAATTGCTGGGATTAAGGGGAGTACCAATATCTTTCAAGGTAATAGGTGTTCAGCTTGTCATCATCAGTTGGAATTGCCTTCTGTGCATTTTATGTGCCAGCACTCTTATCATCAGCAGTGAGTAGATTTCGTCGATTACTACATTCTCATTATTTCAAAAGTAAAGTCTAATCATCGTCAGTTTTTGAAGGATATCTTGGAATCTCAGAGAGATACCAAAATTAATCTAGGGACCTATCTTGTAGAGAAAAATGATAGCTCGAAAAAATATTTTTACAAAAATTTTGATATCCCCTCTAGATTCAGAGATTTCCTCCGAAACCTAGAAGCTTCCACTGATCCCTTATATTCATTTACTCGTTTCTTCAGCTGTTTTCAAAGTTTTTCGGAGAACGAGAACGAATGTCCAGCATGTCTGCCCAAGAATAAACAACTGCTGGATCGAATCAGAGCACAAGAACAGTCTCAAGATCTTCATGAGACTTTTCACAGTCTTTTAGACAGAGCTGAAGATCCATTCTCGCTTGTTGCTGATTACTTTGGTCGTGGGGTCTTTAAGAAACTCATGATCATTACTGATGCTGATAAACCCATTGGTTCAACTTCTGTAGCAAATACTCCAGTGGCTCCAAGACCTCAAGAAGTCAAGACTAATTATAATGCTTATGGACCCGGGGTCGAGGCGAAAATAAGACTGACAGAAGGAAAAAATACAACTTTAGGTAAGAAATAAAATTAAAATAGAATCAAAATCTTTTATTTAAGTTGATTAATTTCGAAAAAATTGGAATCATCTTTTTCTTCTTTTCCAGTAAAGAGTGAAGCTCGTAGAATTGATCCATTTGGAGAGGATCGGCGTTACTCTCAAAAACAAGACGTCTACTCATCATCTTTGGAAGCGAATATATCAGGAAGTGGTAGTGGTCTATCAACTCCACGTTCAAACTCGAGAAAATCATCTCCAGTGCCAATACGAGAGGCCAGAATCATTAGCCATCAGAGTCCAAAAGCATCACCGATTAATAAAGCATTTGTACCACCAAAAACACCGATTGTACCATCTAATCCATTTGGTGATAGTGATTACGATGAAAAGAAGAATCCTTTTGCTGAGGAAAGACCCAATCCTTTTGACGAGGATGATGACGACTCTATTGCATCCAAAGAGGATGATTATAATAAAAATTTGAATCCATTTGCGAGTTAATCAACTCCTTCGATGCTAAAATTTTTGATAATTGTTCATTTATTATGAGAACGAGTGATTCTAAGAGAAAATTTCACAAGAACTTTTTTGCAGCTCTTAAAATTCTCCACAAAAAAGATCTCTTGAAATTTTTTCCTAATATCGTTCATTATCAAGATAATTCAATAATTTTTCCATTACGAAATATCTTTCGTAAAGAAACATAAGATTTTTAACTGACTATCTGTAAATATTTATAATACTGTGGTATAATAGGTAGATTTTTATTATTAAATTGGTATGAAAATGTATTAAAAAATGTACAGAGGCTTAAAAAGACGTAATAAAATTGTAGGAATGATGAATAATTAAATCAATTAGAAAATACAATTTCAATGGGAAATATTGTTGAAACGTTTTTAGAGAAAGTATTAAATATCTTCAGTCCAAAAATGGAAATGGTTGTCAACTTTGATCAATTTAATTTGATGGTTCATCCAGAGACATTTTCCAATTGTTTATTCTATCGAAAATACTGAATCCACTCCAATTGTCAATGATTTCAGGGGTTCTGGGTCTCACTTTTACAGCCACTGAGTATTCTTTCTGATACTGAGGAACAAAAAAATCTGATAAACTTGGGACAAAGTCTTTGGGTCGAGGCTCTGGATCTTTGCTTCTTGTCAATCTCATTGGTAATTGTTTCTCGTCTATACTGATGTCCACTAGGTCATGATAAACTGATTCGCAGGGGGGAAAGTCCAGAGCTGACGATACCTGCAAAATTATTAATGAAATAATTAAGGCTACGAAAAATTTTCGTATCTACAAAAAAGGTTTTTTGACATTTTCTCTCAAAATCACTCTCTATCAAAATAAATGCAAAATCACCTGAAAATATCAAATTTCACTCGTTTTTTTTTTTTTTTTCATTTTTTTAGGAATATTGTCAACGGAGAAAATTGGAAAAAATAGAAATATATGAATAATTAATACCTTTTCATTCACAAGATCCTTATAAGCACTAGGCAGTTTTTCAAAATTCTCCACAACTTTTTTCTTCTTCATCTCCTTCAATTTATTGATCGTACAAACAATCGAATTGTACTCAGGTCGACTCAGCAGATCTCCACTTCCCTCAATCTTCTTCACCTCCCCAGCCTCTTTGCAAGGGCCATATCCTCGTTCCCTGGGAACTCCAGGTCCCACGAGGACAGAAGGAATGGGTTTAGAGACATTTCTCAAAACATCAACTTTTGTTTTTTTCTTTTCCTCAACCTTCTTCCCCTTCATACAGGGCATCAATCCCAAATTCCTACCTCCAATATTAATGGCACCTCTTCGGGTACTTCCTCCACCCTTAACTCTTCCCCCAGCCCACGAAGATTTTTTCAAAACATCAGAACATATATTTTCTCTTCTTCCAGCAACTGTCGATTTTTTAACAATAACTTTCCCATCAGAATTAACTCCTTCAACACTTTTTTCTGGATTTAATCCTTTCTTATTCACATTTTCTTTATTATCAATTTTCTTTTCAGATTCTCGAGGTCTATCTGATCTTACCAGAGTTCCTGGAGTATTTTTAGATCTTAAAATTGATTTCGAAGGAATTTTCTCTGCTGGTTTATCAATTTTTTTGGTCTCTGGAGGTTTCCTCAAGTCTCTGAGAATTTTTTGATTTTGTGAATTTTTTTGTCTGCTTCTGTCCGATGTTGTGAGCTCCTCTAATTTTTTCTGCAGGTATTCCACATCTGGGGGTGATTTTTTAGGTTTTCTTGAGGTGTATGAAGAGATTGAAGAATTTATTTGAAGGTCTTTGGGGGGAATTTGGGGCTCTGGAGATAGAATTGAGATTTTTGGGATTGAAGGGGGTTGCTGGGGAGTTAGGGGAGTCCTCGAGGAGGTTGGAACGACGTCTTCATGATCTGGGGATGTGATTTTGTCCTGGGAAAGGGTGACTAGTCTCACTGGATTCTTCAGGGTCACGATTTCCCGGATTCTTGGTCCTTGGAAAGGTCCAGATGGATTGGAGTCCTCTGGAGAATTGGTGAACCTCACTCTTGGCTTTGGCAGGGGATTAGCACCTCCTGACATTTTTATTCAAATACTTTAAATCACTTTAACACATTCTTCTTCTTCTTCGATTTTTATGGCACTGACTACGGTGTGTCTTACGACCGTACTTTAACACATTAGGAGGAGTTAATTTCGATTTTGTTGGACTCATGAGAGAAAAAAAGAATGAAAGGATCAAGGCGTCGAGCAGTGTTGCCAGCTAGCGACCTCTGCTTGTCACCGGATCCACTCTCAAAAAACTACTTTCTCGATCGAAAAGTCACCAGATTTTGTTATGCTTAGGATTGTGACGTAGGTCACTAGAACCAATGTAGAGTCCCTAGATAGTCCACCATTTTTACTAGAATGAAAGGTTAAAATTTAAATCTAGAATAAGTAATTATTTTATGCCTTGAGATGAAGCGAGTAACCCATACATAATATGTGTAAAATAAATGAAGAATAGAAGAATACGTCCAATTTATAAATGTAGTTGAATTATTAAGGGTTTTTACGTATTCATATATTCTCAGAAGGTCTAAACATTCACGAGGTCCTCATTAGTTATTTTTCCAGTAATTGCACTTTTCAAATCAATTGTTCATGGTTTAAGTAAAATATTTATCCCATGATTTATTGCCGATAATTTAGAAATGCATTCATTCCCCTCAAATATTTCCGTAGTTTCTTGTAATTAAATTCTAATCCGTCCTAAGACCCATCTCTTGACAATAGTAGAATTCTGTTCACTCCATTGAGACATTCGTGCATTGTTCCCTGAATTTTATTTTCCTTCTTATTCATACTTGGGCAGTTATTGTTCATTCGATGACGACATCTAAGTATATTGTTTCATAGTTTTTCTCTTCATATTTTCTTGTTAATCCCTGACCGTCATAAACCTCATTGTCTATACTGACCATCCGATAATTCTCCTTTACATTTTTCTTATTTCAATCACTTTACAATTTAATCCCTCATCTGCCCTAGTGACCCAGACACTCACCATGGGGTCTCGTCTAGACGTTGGATATTCCCCATCCGAACGAGTACCAACTCCCTCTCCACTACCCTCTTTGACCACCGCCCTCTCAATGAATTCAAATTTTCCTTATTAATGATTGGTTCAAGTTTCTCCCACCCTTGAAATTGTTTACACCTCATGAATGTTTAGGCGAACTCAGTTAAGACGCGCTGGCAAAAATTAGAATCAGTTCCACTCTAAGTTTCGAGTCGACAACATCTAAACAATTATTGTCCTAATTACTAAATTCATAAGTCCGATAAATTTCTAAGTTGTTCACCAGAATAAAATTTTAACGATTGCAATAATTACTATTTTAAACTGAAAATAATCAATAATTTCAACAAATGTAATAAACATTATCCCGAAGTATTAATAATTGAAGTGTAAAATTGAGGAGAAACGATTCACAGTGTAAAATTCAGAAATATACAGAAAATCAGTGTCCCAATGAATCTGTGTTTGAAAACTTTTTTATTTTAACTCTCCCGCACTTTCAGAGCAGAGTGCTTTAGCGCTCCACGGGCAAACGAATTATGCGCGCTTAGGGTACCCTAAAGCCTTATTTTTTCTTAGCCACAAGGGGGCGTTTTCCGGTAGTTTTTGGTGACATTTCCGAACGTTTCATGCCGACATTAAGGAGAGTCTACACAGACGCACGTTGTCAGTTCACGCGACGTTGCTAAGGTAATTAATAAGGTGATGCTACAATGGATGCATCGTAAGACGTACGCAACGCTTCCAACTATCAAAAACTATTGAAAAACAGTTGAATTATATTTATTACAACGCGACGTAAACGAAATACGCGCGTTTGTTGTAGACTCTCCTTTACCGACTGTTCGAGGGGTGCGCGCGGCGAATTAGCGTGGTGGAGGGGGATGCGCGATGGCGGCAAAAAACTGCGCATGCTCGAAGATCCCCCTTCCTCGACACTTTTGGCAGGAAACGTTCCGAAACACAACGAAGTCAACCCGAAAAACTCTCCCTGGTGGCAAAGAAAAAATAAGGCTTTAGGGTGCCCTAAACGCGCAAAATTCCACCCCAGGTTACATTCACACGTGGTATCGATTTTTTGACATGTCAAAACAGATCACTTCAGCTTAAGCAAAACCGAAACGGAACTGCACGGCCCTAGTCATCAGATTGAGCGATGGATCAATCATTGACGTGTAGTTACAGCCATTTGTTTCGAACAAATGATGTAAATATCTGAGAACATTTGAACATTGTTGAAATAACTTTAGACAAAATTTATTCAATATGTTCATCTTAACGATAATTATTGTTTAATATTACAGTTAATCCTTCCTAATTTACCATTCTAATTCTTTTTGAAAAAATAATTGAAAATTTGAATTGCCTTTTGCAATATTCACTTGACATAAATACCACGATGACGATACTTAGGGTACGATTAAAAGTTTTTCCAGATTGGTTCAGACTTTGGAATCGGTAGTTCGCTCCTGTAACGAACAATCTTCACATCATCAATTGGATTCTGAATACGTTGACAGTATTTTTCCTTCTGCAATTCACATCAAAGTACATGAATACGAGTAGTTTCGGAGAATTTTGAACCTTAATACAGTAGGGCCCCCTTTTTCTCAACTCGTCGGGACCAAGCGTTCACCCAAAAAAAAAGATGGCTGAATCAAGTCGAGAAATCGACCTGACCTCATCCGAGTTGGATCAAGCCAGAACCCGACTTGAATCAAGTCGGAACCCGACTTGAATCGAGTCGGATTTCCGGCTTGAATCAAGTCGCTTTGATGAACAGCATGGTGGAGTCCGGCTTGATTCATGTCGGGTTCCGACTTGATTCAGCTCGGATTCCGACTTGATTCCGGTCGGATTCCGCGGATTCCGACTTTCCGGCCTGAATCAAGTCGGAATCCGAGCTGAATCAAGTCGGATTTCTGACTTGACCTCTTCCGTCCTGAATCAAGTCGATTTCCTGCTTGAAATAAGTCGAAAATCCGACTGGATTCAGCCATAGATATCCTGCTTGAAGCAGGTCGATTTTCGACTTGATTCAGCCATCTTTTTTTTTGGGTGTTTCTAATATTTCAACTTTTCCCCTCATCCCCACCACTGGACGTCCAAATAACGCGCATGCGTTCAGTCTTTTCGATCATGGCCAGTTGGGGGTTATGATCGCCCCTGTGTTATGCGCAGTGAGTTGCGCATTAGTGCTACGAGTTTGTTGGTGTCGATTTGGTGGGGACGAAGGAGATGAGGAGAAGTTGAGTTATAGGAGACAAATTTGTTGAAATATGGGAGGACTTGAGAAATGGAGAGTTGAAAAAAGGGGGGCTCTACTGTATTTTCAATGATAATGACAGATTAAATATCTGTCATCATCATTGAAATAACCCCTTTAACTTTTTCACAATTTTTAATAATTCCAGAAAAGTGAACAATTTCCTTGACGGAAGTCTATTCTCATTCTATATTCAACTCACCCGACACTTTCTCGCAGTATGTTTAGATTCACACCAGTAGATCTCTCCATCCCTGCAATCCCTAGGCCGTGCCTGAAATTTAATTTAACAAACGAGTGTATTGTGGACAATTCCAACAATTATTCGATGCAAAAATTGTTATTCGAATGAAAGTTACGCTCACCAGTGATAAATCACAAGAGATTGTGATGATCAACATAACAATGAATACTTTACAGAACATCTTCAGTCTCGAGGATCTAGAGGATATCAACTGCAAGCTGGCTTCTCCTATCGGATACGTTAATTTATATACCATTGATGAGAATCACGTGGAATTGACAACAATCTCACTATTTTCTCAGTTGTACGAGTCATGAGTTGAGTGAAGCAATCTGGATCAGCTATAAAGTACAATGACCATAGCGTTAATTACGATAAGCTCCGTTTTAAGAATGGCAAAAATCTTCCGTCATTTTCTTTGAACCCTGAAGAATATCCCCCAAGAATGATAATATGGGGATATGGAATAATCTCTTTTATAATTTCAGTAATCAGTACTCAATGAAAATTCCATGAATATGTAAGAATAATTGGAGATTATTGAAATAAGTTTAGACACAAGTCGTTTAATAATACATCCATGTTATTGATTACTATTGTTTAATATCGCAGTTAATTCTTCTAAATTTACAATTCCAATTCTATGTCAAAAAATTATGGAAAAGGATAATTAGGATTTTTGCAATCTTCACTTGACATCAATACTTAATGATATTGAAACATGACGTGCAGCCAATAGATTTTCGGAACTGGTTCACGCTTCGTAATTGGTATCTCGAACATGATGGGAACAATATTTATATCATTAATTGGATTCCAAATACGTTGACAGTACCCTTCCTTCTGGAATTCACATAAAAGTACATAAATATGAGTAATACAATAATTCCAATGATGATGAGATGAAATTGATTTGGTTTTCAAATAATTCTCTTTGCAATATTATAAAACTAGGACATCATGTGCGCTGTCGCACGCGACGACCTTATAGTCAATGCCAGACATCTGTTTTTGGACGTTTGATCAGCCAAGAAGAGAAGTCAAAGTTTCGAAAATTTCAAAAAATCAAATTTTCTCGAAAACCAGAAGAGATAGCGACTTCTAGTCTTTTCCAATCGATTTTTGTGATGATTTGAGCTTGGGGGGTGCGGAACCCAGAGTATGAGAGGCCAAAACCCGGTTATCGATGATTGATAGGCCGAAAAGAAGAGTCAAAGTTTTGAAAATTCCAAAAAATCAAATTTTCTCGAAAACTAGAAGAGATAGCGACTTCTAGTCTTTTCCAATCGATTTTTGGGATGACTTGAGCTTGGGGGGTGCGGAACCCAGAGTGTGAGAGGCCAAAACCCGTTTATCGATGACTGATAGGCCAAGAAGAAGAGTCAAAGTTTTGAAAATTACAAAAAATCAAATTTTCTCGAAAACCAGAGAAGATAGCGACTTCTAGTCTTTTCCAATCGATTTTTGAGACGATTTGAGCTTGGGCGGTGCGGAACCCAGAGTGTGAGAGGCCAAAACTCGTTTATCGATGATTGATAGGCCGAGAAGAGGAGTCAAAGTTTTGAAAATTTCAAAAATCAAATTTTTTCGAAAACCAGAGGAGATAGCGACTTCTAGTCTTTTCCAATCAATTTCTGAGATGAGTTGATCCCTAGGAGGTCTGAAACTCAGAGTCTGGCACGCCCGGAACATGTTTTCCGATGATTTGTTCAAAACAAAAGGCTCCAACTACACGTGAACTGCGCGTAGTTTGATTCAAATAAGAAAATAACATCCTCGTAGTCATGGAAATCATTGATCGATTCATGGACCAATCGGGAGGCAAATAAAAAGTTGACAATCAATACAATCATTCATTGTCAATCAACTTTATGATAAAGGATTACTTCAAAATTTTGAAATTACTCTGTTCCCGATTTTCTAATAAATCCAGAAACGTCATCAAATTTCCTGGTAAAAGTCGATCATTTTTTTCACTGGAATTATGAAAATCATAATTCTTTCTGAACATTGAACATGTCGTTCTATACAACTCACCCAACACCTTCTCCCAGTAGTTTTAGATTTACACAAGTAAACCTCTCCATCGCTGCTATACTGAGGCCGTGCCTGAAATTTGATATAATAAGAAAAGTGAATCTAGGAAGATTTGAACAATCAATCGATATTAATATAATTATTCAAATGAACGTTACACTCACCAGCGATAAATCACAAGAGATTGTGATGATTAACATCACAATGAACACTTTAGAGAGCATCTTGAGTCCTGAGGATCTAGAGGATATCAACTACGAACTGATTTCTCTCGTCGGATATGTACCTCAATTCAGAACTTGTTATTTTGAACAAATTAAGATGTCTATTTAACTTGAACTTGTTTGTTTGTACAATTAAAGTTTAGGTGTTTTCGAGTTGATACTTGGACAGGAAGTGATTCTAAAATCTATCAGCGCGTTCTCGCAGAGATCTCTACGTTAGAGAGGTCTTAACTATTTCAGGGGTGGAAAGCGGTTTAACCAATCATTAGCAAAAGGAAAGTTTTGAATTTACTTGAAGGGTGGTGATCAATGAGGGTAATGGAGAGGGTGTCGATCATCGGCCGGATGGGAAATGACAATTTCTGTGATTCAGAGAAAAAGAGGCCCAAGCATCTGGACTCGACCCCCTGGTGAGTGTTTTGGTCAGGGGAACTACGTCGGGAGGTAATTAAGGTGAGGAGTAGGAGAGCATCAATGAATGTCCAATGTACCGGAATGAATTTTATGATGGTTAGGGATTAACGAGAGAGACAAATTCTAAATGAATGTATCTGGGTAAATTTTATGACGGATAGGGATTAAGAGGTCTGCATAAGTTTGGGGCCCCAAAAACAGATTGATTTTCGATTTCTTTTCGCAACGAGAGTATTGCCATGATGAGGTTGAATTTTTTACACAGTGAACAGACACTCTTGTAGAGCTGGATTTTTTCATTTTAATGGACAAAAAATATTTATAAACAATAGTTATTATTATTCAAACGCAGGGCCTCCGTCGTGGCACGGCCGCTCGGTGAAGGGTGTTGCAACCACTAGGGGTGATCTGAAAAAAAAAAAAAAAAATTATACTTCCAGTACAATGATAGAACTTCCGTATGGCCCGATGATTTTTCGAAATTTTGAAAATGACAAGAATGGCAGGCTTTGGAAAAAAGAAATCCATTTTCAACCGGAAAAAATTACTTGAAACATTTGTTATTAACAAATGAATCAACATAACAAAAAATTATCGGGCCATACGGAAGTTCTATCATTGTACTGGAAGTATAATTTTTTTTTTTTTTTTTTCAGATCACCCCTAGTGATTGTAACACCTTCCACCGAGCGGGCGGAGGCCCTGCGTTTGAATAATGATAACTATAAATATAAATATAAATAAATAAAAATGTTTAATGTTTATAAATATTTTCTTTTCCATTAAAATAAAAAAATCAAGCTCCGCAAGAGTGTCTGTTCACTGTGTAAAAAATTCAACGTCATCATGGCAATACTCTCCTTACGAAAAGAAATCGAAAATTAATCTGTTTTTGGTGCCCCAAGCTTATGCAGACCCCTTAATGAGAAAAATATGAAGAGAGACAAATTCTAGAAGAATGCATCTGGATATTTCAATGGCAATGTATAGATGTTTATAACTGTCAAGAAATGGGCGCCGTGGTGGATTAGAGTTTTGGGGAAAGTCGTTATTTTTGTGGTCTATAGAGGAAAATACCCCCTAGAATGATAAAGGAATCACACAAAAAACTCTAAACATGATATTCGCAGTCTTATGCAAATTTCTCGCATAAAAAGTCGTTATATTCGCAATAGGACAGGAACCTATCTTATGCGGAAATCACCCATAAAGAAAGCTAGATTCATGAATATGAAATCGAGATAATCGCTTGATAAAGGTGAAGGACACTATCTATTAATGCATGATTCTTGCCACAAATTCATAAATTATAAAGATTGTGAGGTTCAAAAGTAATCCTCTGTCTGATCAACCCCAGATCCCATCTTTATCGACCTGCTAAAAATGTCTATAGAGGAATTTTGAAAAATAAATACGAATTCTATCAAAATAAAGTATAACCCGTGACGCCCGTGACTCAAGCGCCTGTATAAAAGGGCAGAGCACGCGGTCTCTCATTCTCTTCTCGCGCTGACTAGTCAGTTAAGTACTTCTCTCTAATATAAATATACTGGGTACCCATCAATCATTTTTAAATATTGCGTCTTGGACCTTTTACCGATAAGACAAGCAATCAATTAATATTTTGAGAAAGTACAATTAAAATTCACGAGAATTGAGCCTAAATTTTTTTGTTGCAAGAACTTTGATTATTTTCAAATCATTTCAAATCAGACGTCCGTGTAATTTAAACAAAATCATAATCCCTGCGACCTGAATATTAAAAATTGGGGTAGATATTGAAATTATCAAATTACGTAATGGTACGCACCTAAATAAAACTCGTATCTGTGTTATATAAATTAATTTGAAGACTATGAAAGGTATTTTCGTTCAAGTTTTTCTATAATATGTAATTGACTGATATGGACGAATTTAAAATATTGCATTTTATGAAATTATTAACATTAATTGCATATTGTACCGTTTTACTAATTATCTTGAGTAGCATTGAGTTTTCATTTAACGTCATATTTACAATATACATTTAAACTTTTGTGATTTATAAAAAAGATATCTAATCAGATTTGTGGCAGAATTAATATAAAATTGCCTGATTAAACAAATAAATTGTCCAACTCAAGATAAATACGATGTTATGGGGTTATATCCTTGAATGTCTCATCTTCTGTCTCGTGATATATATTTTTAATTGGATTAATGATAATATTATCATTGATGAAAAATTTATTATTCAAGTTATAATATTCACCCTTTTGGTAATTATTATATTAAATTTTATTAATATCGTTTTATCGCTATATTATGACTTTATGAGATCTCCGAAAATGGGTAAGTGGTGAAAAATTATTTATCATTTGATTGGATCTCATCAATTTCTCACCTAACTAAAAAAGAAACATTACAAGTGTAATGATTTTTCGCCTAATCTTCTAACAAAATCGTAATTTCCCTAAACATCATCGACTGAACGCGAAACTTGGCGGATCATTACCTACGTTCTCATATTCCCACCATTCTGAAACGACAAAACCTTACCGAAGCTGGAACTGAATTCCAGGAATAATTAGCAGCTCAATCCATACTTATTTCAACAATTTAGGGCGCCAGCTAATTTTTAGCAACGCGGAATCAACGAACCGCAACCGTATCAAAACCTTATCAAAACTAAATACTAATTATCCTGAAACTCGAACTGCAGAACTGAACGCAGAATAGTGGAGGATATGAGGGTACGGATTTACTCGGTTGCTCAGTGTGCGGGTCGTGGAGAGCAGAGTGGATACCTTGAACAAAGCATCAATTACCAAATATCAATTATCGAGAGGAGATATTCAACGAGAACCTTAAAACTAGCTGAAAAAGGTCGGGTATAATAGTCAATAATGAAGCATGGGATAAGTTTTACGTGTTCCTCTATTGAAGTATCTCATATATAAATTGATCAGATTTCCAAACAGATTTATACATTTTGACTCAACATAATCTTGAAATATTCTCCAACTCCTAATAACTATTCCTGTAATGACCATCTTAAATTGTTCAAGTGAAAGAGAGAGATACTTGAACTAGGAAGCTAGAGAGACGAGCAGAATAGCCGTTGGTGCGTGCACACGCCAAACTGAGAGAGATAGAGTGAACGAGCATAGCGTGAAAGCGAGAGAGAGGCGCAGCGACGCGGTTATCAATGTCTTCCAAGCTGGATGATTTTCCGCGTAATTCCGCGTCATTTTCATTCGCCACTGGAGTAGAGAGCATGGCGACAATATAAACATGATTTTCAGAGGCGTTAGGGAGCTCGGAGGAGTAGAATTTGCCATGAATCAGGTATTTTCGCGGACAAAATGGCTGTTTGTAATGATTTTTACTAAGGACAGAGCGTCTCGCGTCGCGTTAGAGCACGTGGGGATGCGAAATGGCGTGGCTTCCCGATCCGGTATAGAGAGCGTGTCGGGTAGCTGCCATGAGGTAGCTGGTTTATGCCAAGTCATGTCGGATGGACACGATGGATGGCCGGGAGCACTAAATTTTGATTGAGAGTTAGGAGTCCAACCATAAAAGTTTGCAGATAGCTCAGAATTTACTTTCCTCGTACCCAACCGGACTCCATAACATCCCAGCTAGCTGGGTAACATATGAGAGAGCAAGCATTTGCAACAGCCAGGGTGCTGCAAGCCTAGCTTCCCGGCTTCTGGAGGGAAGCAGGTTGGACAGAAAGCGAGGCAGCAAGAACAGATAGTAAGCTGCTCAACTCGGAAGCACGAGGAGCGGCAGCAGGAAGCTCGTGAAGATTCCTCCACCCTTGGTAGTAAAAGAGAGTGGTAGACGGCTTGGAATTCACCGTAAAAATCCGAGAGCATTAGATAGGCAAAGAGAGCAACAGAAATCCTCCCTTTATCCTTCAGAGGACAGAGAGAGCATCGAAAAATGTAGAGAGAGCAGAGATAGCATGTGGCTCGACTCGGAAGCACGAGGAGCATTTCCACAATGTATTTTTTTTTCCAAATTTAGCGAGCATGATTTATATGGCACGCATAGAGTCCATTTTTAGGGAGCATAATTTATATTTCGCGCATAGATAACGGCTAGGGTAATGGGGTTTAGAGAGCTGATGGCTGAGCGGGTGCCTGCGCACATGGCAGCCATTTCGGGTGACGTCGTTATACGGGAGATAGCATGACGCCGTGAGTTTTTACCGAGTTTTACGCAATAAATGCACTGATAATTAATTAAATTTTCCCCCAAAAGAAAATTCCAGTACTCACCATACTGTTTTGGATGTCCTCGCCGTCGTCTGGACTCGAAAAACGGTTTTTTACTAGGGCGTGGCACGTGAATTTTTGATGCGACGCAGTCTGTTCACAGGTACGATCACGACTGACCATGCGGTCTGTAATGGCGACGCTCGAGCGCGATACTTGTTGCGCCCGAGTGGTGAGGAAACCGGCCGGACAGTGGCGTCGTCGCGCGGCGGGGGTGTCAACTTTTGCGAGAGGATGTCGGCGAGGCGCGAGTTTTATTCGAATTTGAATTTATCGGAGGTCGCTGCGTGATTAATTATTTTTGTGATTTTTATGGTGTACGAAATGAAGCGGTAAGATACCTGGATCTAAACCGTAGGGAGGTTAGAGGGTGGTTGTTGCCCTCGTCTACGACCGGAATCAGGTAGCTTATCCGTAGAGGACACTCTCCGGAGAGGAATTAGGAACTTCACCAACGATACGATACTGGACATAACCGAAAGCTCAGGTAATTCATACAGGAGAGATGAGCTAATTCGCCCCTATATGACCTTCCAACCAAAATTTACGATAACTGGAAATTCCTAATCCTCTCGCGACCAGGGGAGCGCGAGTATCTCAAGTCGACCTATGTGTTCACTCTCCAAACAAACCCAGAAGGGGTACAAAGATGCACTGGGTGGCACAGTGTGTCGGCCCTGATCCGCGATGATCCTTGGCCCTTCAACCAAATTTACGTAGACGAAACCTCTGTATTCTAATAATCTGAACCGGAAATTGACTAAACCGAAATATATGGTATGTGGAAAGTAGGATTTCAGCCTTCTAGTCGTTGATTGAACGGTAATATCTGAATGAGAGAGCATTATCTGCCGCGAGTTGATAATGGATTATTCTTCCCGGTGCTTTGCTTACCCCGGAAAGCACCGATGTTCCGCGACTTGATTAGTCTCTCTCTCGCTCTAAACCTAGATAATTATCCTACTGCTCATGGGGGTGGCGAATTCGCTGGGAATTTCGTCACACAAGATATAAGGCGTAATTTGTGCCATCGTCTAGAATAGAAGCTGGAATGTCGACTCAAAGTCAAACAATCTAGAGAGGAGGCTTGGGGATTGATTAAAAGGTCAAACGATTCAGAGGGGATGCTTTGAGGTCGATTTAAGAGTCAAACGGTCTAGAGTGGAGGCTTCGAGGTCGATTCAAAGGTCAAACCTTCTAGAGGGGAGGCTTAGAGGTCGATCCAAAGGTTGAACGGTCTGGAGGGGAAGCTTGGAGGTCAATTCCAGAGTGAAACCATCTAGGGTGGAGGCTTGGAGGTCGAACCACAGGTCAAACGGTTCAGGGTGGAGGCTGAGGGGTCGATTCAAAGGTCAAACGATCCGGAGGGGAGGCTTGGAGATCGACTCATGGATCAAACGAACTAGGGTTGAAGCTGAGGAGCTGATTCAAGTGTCGAGCAATCTAGGGTGGGGATTTGAAGGTCAATTCAAAGGTCACTAACTAAAAGGAAGGCTTGGAGGTTGATTAAAAGGTCCAACGGTCTAGAGGTGACGCTTGGAGTTTGATTCAGGAGTCAAACGGTCTAGGGTGGAGGCCTAAAAATCGATTCAGGGGACCAAACGATCTGAACAAAAAGCTGGGTTCTACGTTTGGCCCCTTGAATTGATTTTGGAGCCTTCTCTCCAGACCGTTTGACCCTTGAATCGAACTTCAAGTCTCTCCTCTAGACCGTTTGCCTTTGGATCGACCTCTCAGCCTCCCTCCTAGATCGTTTGATATTTGAATGGACTCCAAGCCCCTCCTTCAGATCGTTTGACCTTTGAATTGACCTTTAAGTCTCCACCCTAGGCTGCTCGACACTTGAATCGACTCCTCAGCTTCAACTCTAGTCCGTTTGACCCTTGAATTGACCTCCCGGCCTCCTCTCTAGACCGTTTGACTCTTGAATTGATCTTCAAATATCCCCTCTAGACCGTTTGACCCTTGAATTGACCTCCAAATATCCCCTTTAAACCGTTTGACTCTTGAATTGACCTTCAAGCTTCCCTGTCGGCCTTTTGACCTCTGAATCGACCTTCGACCCTCCACTCAAGACCGTTTGTCCTTTGAATTGACTTCTCAGCCTCACCTTAGACTGTTTGACCCTTCAATTGACCTTCCACCCTCCACTCTGGACCGTTTGACTCTCGGTTTGACTTATATATATATATATTACTTGATTCGGGGCTATCTTTTACAACCAAATCGAGTAAGAAAACAAAACACAAAAAAATCACATAGTCCGTTTTGCCCTCCGGTCCATTCAGCCCTCCCAGGCCGCTTTGCCCTACCCTCCCCTAGAAGAAAAAGATGCAATGAGAGTGCGGGTTTTATGGAAATTTAATATTACATACACCTCGCAAATTTGATGTGAATAATCCGCATAAGACTGCGTGATCTATGCACTATTCAATTAGCCCTTATTTATGCGAGAAATTCGCATAAGACTGCGAATATCATGTTTAAAGTTTTTTGCGTGATATATAGAATAATCTCGTTTTTTGATTTTAGTACTCAATGGGAATTCCGTGGGTGTACGAAAATAGTTGAAGATTATTAAAATGAGTTCAGACACAAGTTGTTTAATAATACGTCCATGTTATCGATTATTATTATTGTTTAATATTACAGTTAATTCGTCTAATTCACAATTCCAACTCTATCCTAAAAAATCATTGATCATCAAAGTGTTTTTGCAATTTTCACTTCCTATAAATACCACGATGTTGATGTTCGGAGATTACGTACGGCCAATAGTTTTTCCAGGCTGGTTCAGACGTTGTAATTGGTATCTCGGTCATGATGCGATTAATCTTTATATCATCAAGTGGATGCCAAACAAAATAACAGTACCCTTCCATCTGAAACTTACATCAAAGTGCATAAATATGAGTAATTTCGCAGAATCGAAGTGTAATTTTGAACCTCAATAATTCCAATGATGATGAGCTGAAATTCACTTGGTTTTCAAATAATTTTCTTTGCAATGTTATAAATTTGCTTCACCATTTTGACATTACATCCCTCATGGAAAGACCATATATCTCGGACATATATTTCGCATATATCTGGCATACTACATTTTTTGCCGAAAATATATCCGAGATATTTTTTGGATATATGTCAAATATTTTCATCGAGATATATGTGCACGCTTATATCTAATATATATCTGGCATATGTCATTTTTCGCCGAACATATAAGTGATATAACTGAGATATATGTTCGCATATATGTTCTTTCCATGCTGAGAGCACTTTTCCCCAATTTCTAATAATCCCAGAAACGTGACCAATTTTCTTGGCAAAAAGTCGATTAATTTTTTCCACTGGCATGATGAAAGTCATAATTCTTTCCGAGCATTGAACATTTCATGTTCAATTTCGTTCTATACAACTCACCCGACACTTTTTTGCAGTAGTTTTAGATTCACACCAGTAGACCTCTCCATCTCTGCAATCCTTAGGCCTTGCCTGAAATTTGATATAACAAGAAGAGTGTATCTAGAAGAATTCGAACAATCAATCGATGTAAAAATAATTATTCAAATGAACGTTACACTCACCAGCGATAAATCACAAGAGATTGTGATGATTAACATTACAATGAACACTTTAGAGAGCATTTTGAGTCTTGAGGATCTAGAGCATATCCACTACAAATTGACTTCTCCTGTCGAATACCTCAATTTATATAGCACTATAGCTTTGAAATGAAATGAAATGCGCACGACAGTGCTATCTTTTTTATTATACTATTTTTACCGGTGTACGAGTCATGAGTTGAATGAAGCAATTTGGATTAGCTAGAGTACAACGACCATATCGATAATTATGATAAAGCTCCGTTTTTGAGTGGCAGAAATCAGTCACAAGTAAAATTATTGCCGATTTTCTTACTTAACATCCGATGCCATCTCACAAAGTTTTATTGTCTGCTTTTGCTTCATCTTATGTTATCATGAATATGCCTGTATTTCAGTCGACTTCATTTATGTTGCGCTGAATTAACATATGTAATATTATGTGAAATATAATCATTCAACTCGTTGTTGAGTATATTTCTCCTGCTGTAATATTTATTCAGCTGAATGAGCAGAAGACTTGTTCAACAGAACTTTGTGTTTCCCTTCATTCATTTGAAATATTTCAATTGACTATTCATGTGGCATTATCATAAACTGTTCCGTCTCAATTTGAAGGTCAGAATCCAGGATTAGGTTAATACAGTTTTTATTTACAGTTTTTTTCACAATTTCATCTGTCTTATGATTAATTATTCTGAGATCATTCAATAATCTAGTACTAAAATTCGTTAAAATAGATCAATTCGAAAGTATCCAATTTCTTCGTCAGCCTGAAGAGGTCAATGTATTTTGGGTGAATACCCCACACTTTACAAAGAAACTCATTAACTCCTAGGGGAGGAGAGGGTATTACCGGACACTTAAGCAGAACTCCTCATATTATTTATTGATAATTTTTCTCGAAACTTAAAAAAATCACTAATTGAAGTTCATTCATTCTACTTCAATCGTGTATAAAAAAAAAAAATAATAAATCCAACTGATTTTTTATAATTATTATTTTTCGAAAAAGTCGATTTGTCCGGTCTTACTCTTCAAGTCGGGTAATACCGGACACCATAAAATACTACCTTCGTATTTATTCAAAATTATATATTTTCAATGTAAAATTAAAACATAATGTTTTCTCGGATGCAAAATTTGAATACCAAAATCATTCATAGAATAAATATAATTTCGATATGAAGAAATAAAAAATGAAAAAATGCTCATTTGAATACAGCCATTTCTTAGATGCTAATAGCCTCAAAATTTCAATATTTTTTTTCTAATTGTCATCACAAAATTATATTAGCAAAACATCCAAAATTACATAAGGACAATAGGTTTGACTTCATCAAATTGTTACAGAAAAAAAATAATCATCCATTTTTTAGATATCAGAGTGTCCGGTATTACCCGCTGTCCGGTAATACCCTCTCTTCCCCTAACTATAAAACTCTTGTTATTTATATTTTAAAATTTCGAGGCATCGACGATAATTCAAATTTATTAATTCCATATAATCGAATTTGAGTCATTTTTAGTCAGAACAAAATTGATCAGACGGCCTTGAGATCACAACCTTCCGGAACATTTTTATTGATATATTACGAAAAATAAATTATCATAGTTGTATATTGTGAGATCGTATAGTATATTTCGTCAAGTACAAAGTTGTCATTTTCTTTAGAAACATCAAATGCAAGCAGAAGATCATTGATTTTTGATATATTATCTGGTCTACCTCAGGAGCACAATGAGATGATGGGTTCCTGTCTAAAACCAAATATTGTCAACTTCCTTTCTCACTGGAGCGTCAGTTACAATTGTGTTCTTCAAGTTTAGTTCTTCTGTGTGAAGAACAAAACCTAAAGTCGTTCGCGTTCTCGGTCCCTGTTTTTTTTTTCTGGGTGATCGTACTCATAATCTAGAATATTTGAGATGTGGATTATACTGATTAAATACAATGGGTTTCTATCTAATAGCCACTCGATAATTTTTTCATGTTAATGTGTTACACATGAACGGAAAAAAAAGCCATAAACGTTCTCGTTCCATAATATTTATTTAGTCATTTCACAATACACCGATTATTCATAACAAATGCTCATTAAGAATTTCAAGAATATTGATGAATGAAAAGAATAATTCATATCAGTGGAAGTTCGTACACGTATCTAACAGAGTCATGGTGTACAGGCTCTTTTAATACCTTGTCAGTAGCATTCCATAGAGACTCACAGTATTGTAATTTCTATAATTGATACATGGAAGTATAATTTTTCATAATTTACAAACATCAAATTGTTTTTTACTCACCTTACACTCACTGGCGGTATTATAAGATTCACACCAATAAGTTTCCCCATCTCCACAATTCATAGGTCTTGTCTGTAATCAAATTCAATGACGAGAGTAAGTTTTTTACAGGTCAAACCACTGATGTGTAATCACAAATTTCAAAATTTTATACTTACAAATGACGGTGTACAAAATATCGTATAGCAGCCAAAATTGCAATGAATACTTTGAAATACATTTCAACTTCCAAAAGTACTCAATACGAATAAATGACTCGCTGACTAATATGAGCTACTCGACGAAGGCTCATAGGTTTTGTACGTTTTACTGATTAAATATTTCTGTGCCATTTATCAGAGTTAATTCTGTACTCATAATGGTACGAAGATAGGCACAGATTATTTTCATGTGTGATATTTGCATTTCTACGGAAAAAATAGATTGCGATTACATTTTGTACTGAGAAGTACTGAGAAGAATTCTTATGAAATTACAAAATGTTGAAATTATTATACCATAATATGTGCTTATATTATACATCAATTATATTATTATATTATTTTCATCACGCTGTGCCAAAAAGTGACTTTCAGGCACGCTTCGCATGCCTCAAAAGTCCCTTTTTAACACATTGTGATGAAAAATGTTGTTCGATACTCGTGGGGAAAGTGTTTTTTGACTTGTAAGATTATATCACTCGCCTTCGGCTCGTGCTATAAACCTCCTACAAGTAAAAAAGCACTTTTCCGCACTTGTATCGAAATATACTATTCCATGGGAGATGGTCTAGAACCCCGTCAGAACGTAGGCCCCAACCACGTTAGACTTCCCAATATTTATCCAGTAATTCCAGAATATATTCAATGCTCATAAAAAAGCTCCATAATCATCGTAAAAATAATTAATCACAACGGGATGAAATAATTGGTAATAAATTTAAAAAATTATTGGTCTCGTGGAATAATTTATTTTCATGTAGGAATTACAGGCTGCATTTCATTCGTTAAAAAACCTTCAGGATGTAGGGATGTGGAGGAATGTAGCCGATATACTTGATTTTTGGACCCGTCACATCAACAGAATGCCAAATTCGCGTGCAATATGTCAATTTCTGTGAACGAAATGAAACAAGATTATTCTAAAATTACCAACCATTAGATTGTTTATGAACTTACATTGCATTTTTTCGCAGTTTTACGCGATTTACTACAATAAATTTCTCCATCTCCACAATTCAGTACTCGTGCCTAGGATCAAATTCAACAGCTTAAGTGGATTTTCTACACTTCATACAGATGAAATAAAAAAAGTGCTATTGTTTATACTCACAAATGAGAGTTCGTTAATCATTGTGAAAATCAGAATTACACACAATATCTTCAAATACATCTCGAAACTAGAGAGTTCTGTGGGCAAATGAATGACTTTGACATGAATTTGGCAACTCACTTTACATTCTTATAAATGTGCTAATAAATGCCGTTAATATTCCACTCATTTCTATCAATTTGAACAGCTATAAAATTTTGATCACAAGAACAATGGTCTATTCCTGCACTATGCGAGTGGAATAATACCATACCTCTCAATGATAATTATATTCTTTATTAAGAACTATTTATATCGTTAATATTCGATAGTTATTTATACTCCAAAAATGAACTATTCTAGAATTATCGTCCATGATTGCCTTCTATCACATCCGGATGGTCTATTTTTTAAGTTGCACGATGTATTATTTAAAGTGTAAAATTCTCACCCTTTTTCGAAATATCAAATGAAAGAAAGGGGACGTTGGTCGTCAGTATCTTCGACTCTCATAAGCTCTAATGGACTGATAGAAATGTGTCATGATTTCAATCCAATTTCAATTCCACATTAACTTATATAACATTCGTTTGCTTGGGTCGATTATAATCATTAAGGAATTTAATATTGTTCTACTTCCATAGTACCGAAATAGACTCATGTTCTTGCGCCTAAATAGATCAATGCTATATGTAATTGCTACAAGTTTATGAGTGACTTATCGAATATTAGTTTCCTTCGTATATAAGAGTTTGTAATGGACCTTTTTCTCTTCTAATGATACTGAGTTAATTGATAGAATAGAAATAATTATTCAAGGTTTCTTTAGTGCTCATTTATTACTTAATTAATTTGCCGCGGTGCTTCAGTGCCAGGGTTCAGAAATGAAACACTAACTCAGGTCAATTACAGATAAGTCTCCGTGTATTTTATTTAAACAAAAGAAAATAATTCATTACATTTAGTTACAATCATTAATCACTTGACAATTGTCAGTTTTCGGTTTATCTCTCAGTAATCACTCCCCTCCTACTTCTCAGGTTTATTTCGGTACGGTTCGATCGGTAAAACAGGAGTTTGCTCAGTTGTAGGGAGAAAGAGGTTACCTTTTCCGGTGGCCGATACAAATTAATCTACACTCGTGACCATTTGTATCGGTTTACTCTTCAATTAAATATCGTTCAATACTCAAATAACTCGTTTCTAGGTCTATAGCATTTCCGGTAAATTTTCCCCAACTACTCAATTAGAGATAATCTTGAAATAATTCCTCAGAGAGGGCCACTGCTTTTACGCTTTGGGACCCTATTCTTTGGAATACTCCAATCCAACAATATCATCAAAATTAAACAAATGAAGATTATGAATCTCATTGAATAAATTAACATCAATCCCGCGGTTATTACTCCCCCACAAGATATGAAAATAATTATTTCTCTAATCGGTACTCTCATTCTTTCCCCCACGGCGGTCTCAACTGTTTACCAATCCAACTACTCGAATAGCAATGACGAGATTTCACCCAAAAGAGTGATTCTAACCTCGAAACTACATCCGCGATTTTACCCCTTTTCCGTGGCTCAACCAACACCAGCAGGTGTCTTGCAAAATCGATTCTACCAACGCCAGCAGGCGTCTTGCAAAATGACTCAACCAACGCCAGCAGGCGTCTTGCAAAATTGACTCGACCAACGCTATTAGGCGTCTTACAATATTGACTCGACCAACGCTAAATGGCGTCTTGCAAAGATCGTGATTAATCCTTTTTAGAATTACTCACCCAAAAAGTGTACCAGAATATTTTGCCACGACCTTACAGTCGAAGTGCACTGGTGCTGTGCACTGGTGAATTCATTTTTTTGCTCTCCTCACCCGAATTTAATACCACTGAGCCCACATTTGACTTGCGAGAGAGACGGGCGCTCATGCGTACCCTACCGGTGACTTCTCGACTTACTCTGGTATAATCACCGGGTGATTTTACCGACTGATACTTTCATCATAAAATAAATAATTTATTAATTTTTACGTTTTGTTTATTCATTTATTTTAACTTCTCACAAGTTCAACAATTGGATAATGTCTTTGGCTACCAAATTTTCTGAATATAAAATTTTTCAGTCAGCTGCGTAAATTTGTTATTATGGATCAATTATTTGCAAAGAAGAAAAGTTGATTTTATCGTTAAAATTTAGTTATAAAAAATATTTATTTTTGTAACTCAGTCCCCGTGTAAAAATGAATTCTTCCAAAAAACTTCTTAAGAATATTCCAGCGGAATATTCTAAAAAACTTCCAAAAATGAGACAATTGAGAATTCCAAAAAAAATCCAAAAAAATTCCAGAAAAATTCTTTTGGCCCATAATTGCTTGAGATTGAGGGGAGGGTTTTTTATTATAATAAAAACAAATTTTTTAACAATTCGTATTGTCTGCTATGTGAACAAGTTTGGTTCTGAGGGCAACGAAATCTTGAAATTTGGTATAAACAGTCCTAGGCAATAGAAATTGCTAAATAACCAATTTTAATTAGTCAATAATTTTTTTAATCATTCTCGATGGCTGAGATAGTCTTCTGGGGTGCCCAAGAATGTGTATGCCCAAGTTCAAGGTTTCCTCACCCTCAGAACCAGAGTTGTCAAGCTAGCAGACAATAGAAATCGTTAAATCAACAATTCTAATTAGTCAATGATTTTTTTAATCATTCTCGATGGCTGGGATAGTCTTCTGGGGTGCCCCGGAATGTCTAAACCCAAGGTCAAAGTTTCCTCACCCTCAGAACCAAAGTTGTTCACATAGCAGACAATACGAATTGTTAAAAAATTTGTCTTCATTATAATAAAAAACCCTTCCCTCAATCCCAAGCAATTATGGGCCAAAAGATTTTTTCTGGAATTTTTTTGGATTTTTTTTGGAATTCTCAATTGTCTCATTTTTGGAAGTTTCTCTCTATATAATAAAATTCTAATTCAGCTGACGCTTCAGTGTTTCAGTGTTTTCAGTGCTTTAATATAAGACGCCCCTAAGGTCGGTCCAAGGTCGATTCAAGGTCGGCCCAAGATCGGTCCAAGGTCGGTGCAAGGTCGATTCAAGGTTGATTCAAGGTCGGTTCAAGGTCGGGGGCTCATGATCGGGGGCCCATGGTCGGCCCAAGAGACCATGTTTTTCTGATAAAGAAAATTACTTAAGTATTATAAAGCCATCAAAATAATTTGGTCCTATATTTTAATGAATCCATTTTTATCGAATTATTTGAAGTATTTTTTTCAATTATGTGTGTCATTTTTTTCAATAGTCGTGGCATTATGTGTGTGTGTATGTGTGTAAACGTCGCATCTAAGGGGGGGAGCGAGCGAAGCGAGCGGGGGGCGAAGCCCCCCCTGGGGTTGGCGAGCGCAGCGAGCAGGGGGCGGAGCCCCCTAGTTTTAGAATATTCCGCTGGAATATTCTTAAGAAGTTTTTTGGAAGAATTTATTTTTACATGGGTCCGTAAGGCAACATCTTATGACCTCCGCCATGACAGTTTCCGATGCATGCTTTTTTTTTAGGAGGATAGATGAGCTGCATGCGGGGAGCGTTTTTTGTGTGTCACCACAGGTGCACAAAATTAATAGCATTTACTGAGTATGATTATGTCCTAAAAGATTAATGGAGGATGATTGAAACATCTTTGTGACTTGACGTGTTCGTTCTTCAATCAATCGGATCTACTGCCTATAGTAGACGGGCACTTTTTTAGTGCTGGCTGGCTACTATTTTCAGATCAAATTGTATGAAAAACAATGGAATTGATAACATCTTTATTTTTTCGTTTTATGATATTTATTCAATCATTTACTTTTGCAGGATAAAGGGGTCAATAACTCAATGAAAAAATCTTATCTGGGTAAATTTTCGAAAATAGTTTTTTGATTTTTTCTTTGAAAATCATTCATCTGAAATAAATTTATAATCGACCAAATTTTTTTATTTCTTTTCTATTTATTTCATTTTTAGACAAGAAAAAAAATTTTTTTAATTTTAATACGAGGTTTTATTTTGCGAATAAATCACTTATAAAGGGAAGAACTATTAAAAATATTATGTGCGTAAATTCGTCGTAAATTATTGACCGAAGTGTCACTGAATTTATATTCAAATACGAGTAAATAAGAACCAATAGAATTCTTCGTGCGCAGATGAGTGCGCAGAACGAATCACATTTTCTCACTGTTTATTTCGCATTTCGGCGTTCAGCTTGTTTTCAGAACTTTACCCCCTTTGTTGTGTGAAATAAACAGAATAATATCAGTATAATTGATTATTAGTGCAAAAGTATCAATAAACAGTTGTCTGTGTATTTTTGGGGTCAGTGAAGTAGTAAGACACTTGAAAAATTATGGCAGACGAAGATTTTGATGGTGACGAGTGAGTACTTAACCCCGAAAAATCTCTCAATCACTCTTTAATTTTGAATAAAAGCTCTAATAATCGCTATAATTGAACGAAATTTAATTCTCTTAATTAATTGAACTGTTCAACAATTTCCTTTCCCCCCTTTTCTCTATTTAATTCTTTTGAATTAGTATTTCGTAAAATTTATTACTCATTTCATTGGATAATTTTGATAATTGAGGTATTCTGTAATTTTTTTCTTCACGTATTTTCCATTTTTATCATATAACAGGGTAGCAGACGATTTTGATGATGCAGATGAAGATGAAAACATTGATTTGGAGCAACAGGAAGAGGAGGGAGATAATTTTGAGTTACTCCAATCTGGAGAAGGGACTTCAGGTGTCCAGAAGTCGAAAAGAATAACCACCAGATACATGACAAAGTAAGTAAGAGCGGGTGGGGCAAAGTGGACCCCCACATAAATTATTGTCATTATTATTGTTCCCAGTTTAAATGCTTTGGACTGTAAATTCCAAACTGTGAGGGGAAAATTTTATGGGTTTAGACCACAAAAATGAAAATGGATAAGTTTGAACTGCATGGGCGAAAAAGTGATGAAGATTCAACTTATAAAACATTCCTTAAATCCATTAGTGTATACCGAAGAATGGATATTTGTGAGTAATTTTTACTGAATTAACAAAAAAAAAAAATATATAGAGGCTCCACTTTGTCCCACGCTTAATTTTTTTAAAAACCCAATGACAGATCTTAATTTCAATTCCAATTAGATTATGATCTCCACGACAAGTGCTTGATTTACTTAGAATGAAAAAAACTAAATTATTCCCTTAGAGGGTCCACTCTGCCCCACCTTCCCCTATATGGTTCAAATGATTGATTATCAATTACAACAACACTGATAAAGTCTTGCACTTTAATGAATTATACACTTGATTTTTTCTCTATTCATACATATTCTTCAGGTATGAAAGAGCTAGGGTACTTGGTACACGTGCTCTACAAATTGCCATGTGTGCTCCAGTTATGGTAGAACTTGAGGGAGAAACAGATCCACTGCAAATTGCAATGAAGGAATTGAAACAGAGGAAAATTCCGATTGTCATCAGGAGATACCTTCCAGATCACAGCTATGAGGATTGGGGAATTGATGAGCTCATTATTACTGATCATTGAACATTTTAAAAATCTAATGAAACATCATTTTTAAGGAAAAAGAACACTCCAATTTCAAAAAATAATCTTTATGATTAGTTGATCAATAATGAAAATCTTCGACTATTAAGAAATAATTGGAGTTTCAATAATTGATGAAGAAATTCTTTTAAAAATGATCAGAGTAAAGAAATAAATAATTATACTATTGATTAGCTTGTACATGAAATTTACTAATGAAAAAAAAAAAAAAATGTGGTATTCTTCATTCATCCAAATTTTGTTTGGAGATAATTTTGCTATTTGATCATAAATAAATTTCAGTTGTTTATAAGTGCAAAGTTCATTCAATTTACTAATCATATGAGTCCCCCAGTTTAACAAGTATTTGTTCATTTCCAAAGGAAATTTAAAAAAAAAATTTCATCATTCATTTTGGAATTATTTGATGGGAGCATTTTTGAGAGAGTCTGCAGTGATTTTTCCTTTCGAGGAAGTGAGCAAGAGATTTCCACTCCATGAAGCCTCTCCATTGGAATTAACAACAAGATCGACTGAAAGTTTTTCCCAAACTTTTTTCTTTGGATTTAAAACCTCATCTGGAGTTCCATTTTCATAATTTTCTACTAATACTCGATCACCTGCTATTGCATCTGGTGGAGGACGAATTGGTTCTACTTTCCGTTCTTCTCCATCACTATAACAATATCAATTAATAAATTAATCCATGCATCTATATTTTCATAATTTCGTGCAATAAAATCTTCAATTATCTCGATAAGGAGCGGTTCTAGAAGAAAATATCAAAAGACATTTTTTGTAGGAAATTTGTTCAGCTACAATAAAGTCCTTATGAAAATTTTACTATCTCTCTTGGATTTGATAATATTCACAAAAAACTCGATTTCAATTAAATTTTCTTAGATTTTACATTTAAAAAAAATCAATTTTCAATGTTTTCGAATTAAATCTACTTACACTGAAGCACAGAGAACCATTCCATGTGAAGCAACACCCCTCAAATTAGCTGGTTTCAAATTAGCAAGAACCACGACCATTCTGTCTTTCATCTCCTCAATAGGCACAAAATTCACTAGACCACTGACAATGGTTCTTGGTCCATTTTCCTCACCCAAATCAATCTTCTCAACGTAAAGAGAGTCAGCATCTGGGTGCTTAGATACTTCAACGATTTTTCCTACTCGAATATCGAGTCTTGAGGGCTCAATTTCAGTGTTTGGATTTGCTGGAGTATTTTGTTTGTCTGAAAATAATTTAATCCATTAAAAACAAATTGGGAAGGGAAAAAAAATAATTATAAACGCTTACTCGATTGTTTCTTCTCCTTTTGAGGTGGAGGATAAGCCTTGTTGCTGAGTGTCTTTAAATTAGGATCAGCCTCGAATTCCTTTCTAATTGGATCCAAAAGTCTATTTATGTAAATTTCAGCAGCAGCCTTTAAATCTCCTGGATGAATATCCTCTTTTGCGAATGCATCCTCTAGATCTTGATAGGTTTCATACTCTACATCACCACCTGAATACGAAATAAATATTCCAATGAATAAATAGTAGAATGGGTACATTAAAATGAGACTCACCAAAATCAGCTGCTCGTGGAATCAGAAATTTTTCTCCCTTCTTCATGAGTGTGAAAATCACGTGCTTGGAAAATGCAAGAATTCCATTATCAATTATATTTCCAGGCTCGCAGAAGGCTTTTTTCAATTTTTTCTTGACATTTGCTGCACTATCGAGCAAATCAATCTTGGAATCTTCCTCTGATGATGACATTTTGGCTCCAGCCAGCCCGGGAACTATCAAAATTCAGATAAATAATTAATAAAGATTTTTTTCCAATTTTTTGAAATATCTCTCGTCAAATATGGGATTAATTCCAAGAGAACTGAATTTAGAGGAAAATGTCAAAGGGCATTTTTTATCGGAAATTTCATCAGCTACAAAAAGGGTTTTTATGGAAATTTTCACACTTCCCTTAGATTCAGAGATATTCACGAAAAACTCACCCTCAATCGTAAATAAAAATATTGATGAATCAAACACTCACTCATAGGATTCATCAGATGAATTCTCTTCTCATACCCCAGTATGGGTAAATATTTCTCTGAGAAAGTAAAAATTTTTCGTTGATCAACACCACCAAATTGAGCATCAATCCCCAAGTATTGTTCATCGAGTGCCTGAAGTCCTGGATACAATAATCCAGAGAGGAGAGGACTTGCTACTTGCTTAACAACTTCAGCACCAGCTTTTTTGGCATCGTGTTCAGTCACTGTTGAACTTAACCGATAAACATCTAGTGTGTACTCTCTAAAAAATTATTGAATGTATAAATTTCAATTCAGAATTTAATCAGTTTTTCAGAGATATCTCAGAATTTATGGGAGATAGAGATATTTTCATAGAGACCTTTTTTGTAGATCTCATTTTATTCTCTAAAAAAGGTCTTTACAAAAATTTCGCTGTTTATGAGATACGAAGATATTTATAAAAAAATCACTTTAAGATGGAATGAATTAATTCCATGTTTTCAATTCGAATTAAAGCATTTTTCAAATGAATTTTAAATAAAATTCACACGATGAAAAAAAATTTTATGTGCGAAAAATTCAATAAACTTACTTGGAAAGTTGATAATCCGTCCCTTTAACAAATTTCAATTTCTTCAGAGGCACACCGATGGATTTCAGCATTGATTTAATAACAGCCTCGTAGTATTCTGTTCTTCTGGATAATAATTCCCATGGGGCCTTCATGTTATCCAAATAAGCATGAAGATCAGCGAACAAAATAGTCACTTCAACTCCAGCGTTGAGGAAATCTCCAATTTTTGAGATTGGAGTGAAGTAACCAATATGAGGTTTTCCAGTTGTTGCTGTACCCCAGTAAAGCTTCAAATCTCGTTCTTTCAGGATTGATTTTAATTTTTCATCACCCAACCATTCGGCCAAGTTCCTTGTGATCAAGTGATACTTCTCTTCGGGGGTTAATTGAGTCATAATCTATTTTTAAACCGAGGAAATAGGAAAAATCTCAAAAAAATATTTTAAAAAATTTCTCTACCTTGATGGATCGAGTGAGAAAAAACGATGAAAAAATAGGATTTTTGTTGTTGGGTATTTTTTTTTACAAATGGAAATATTTTTTATTGATGATACATCAATAATGAGAGGATATAGCAATTGAAAAAAATGGAATTGAGCGATTTTGTTATATTTTGATGATTAACATGAAAATATTGAGGAAAAATGAGTTTTTGATGGAATTCGAAATTAATTTTTTCAAATTTATTTTTCATTTCCTTTTTCCTTTAGCACACGCATGCGTGGAGATACCCAATATACACGTGTAATATGTCAAAAAATTGCGTGATTATTTGGAGTAAATTTCAAGAATTGTGAGTAATTGGATTTTTTAGATAATTTCACGAAAAATGTTGAGAAATTTGTTTTTTCTCTCCAATTATGATATTATGAAGTTTATTGTGTATCCAAAGAAGACTATTTTGAGGTTATGGATATTATCCGAATGCAAGATTATAAGAAAAAAAGAAACATGGAATGAAATTAGTTTACAGGTTTTTAGGAGGTATTTTTCAATGAATATCTACTAAAAAAATGATTTATTTTGTTTGACAAACAACTCAATAATTACTTGCCAGTATCAATTGTATCCCAGATGGCCAGCCAGATGTCAAGAATTATCCTTTCTAATAAAAGACATCACGTAAATATCTCGAATTGAGAAAAATCGAAACTCGAAATAACTCGAATGAGAACAGAGTTCATGGGAATGCTGGTAGATGGCAGGACTTCACGAAACCAACAACCATGAATCATGACATTTTGCAATTCAACATCATCAATTTCAATTATAATGGCAATTATAATGAAAAAAAAGAAAGAATGAAATTTGAAGGAAATTATGATTTAAGAAATATGAATAATGATTGTTGATATCATTGTTGTGGATCGTGAAAATTGTGTTTGTGGAAATATGAATATCATATCAATGAACAGGCCTTAACAGATGGCACTGTGAATCATTTCCATCAAACACACGTGATTGAAAAATAAAAAAACAAATCAAGCCTTTCCGGTTGCATGTTCTGACGAGACTGACGTGTGTTCCATCCACTATAAAAAAAAGACATGACATAGACAAGGACAGAAACTATCGAATGGAACGAGATATCGAACATGGCGGACATCGAAATTTAAACGAGAATGATGAGAGGGTTCAGAGAGAACACCGAGAGATGGCACTGTGATCAAGGAAAACAGGCGCGCGAAATATAAACGTCATCCCAATCGTTGTTACACGGGGAAACGTGCGGGAAATTATATGATTAATTTTGAAAGAAAATTATTATTATTAGCGTTTAAAAAAAATTATTCTCGGAGAATTTTATTTCATTTTGATTCTGACTAATCAGGGTATAATATTTGGGGTTACGTAAGAATATGAATGTAGAAAAAATAAAATAGAAGTAAAATGAAATAATAATATCGTCGTCGTAGAGTGAAAGGGGCGTATGTACCAAAAACTCCATTTTTAAAGTGAAAGGGGCGTATGTCCAAAATCAATGTTTTTCGGCTTTTCATAGAATTTCTAATCGAAAATCCGTAAAAAAAAAAGTTCTAACAAACGGACGTAACGACCAGTTTGTAATAAGAAAGGGGCGTATCTCCGCACTTACGCTCCTTTCATTTTTTTCAAAAAATTACACTTACGCCCCTTTCACATTACATGTAATGCTTATCATAGGATGAAAGGGGCGTATGTGCTGGAGATACGTCCCTTTGTGATTAACTTTGTGGAATTGCGCCCATTTGTTACTATAAAAATTAATCAACTCAAATCATTCCTAAGAGGTAGTACATCCAATTCCGAGGATTAAAAAAACATACGCGTCTTTGTTATTACAAAAAAAAATTAATGAATTTTGGCACTTACGTCCCTTTCACTCTACGGCGACGAATATGAAATTTGGAATGAAAATTAATTGAAAACAAGAACCGTCATCAAACGGGATCAACCTTTCTTTTTTTTTTAAACTCAAAAAAGACATGCTCATATAATCGAACATGGCAGATGCTATGGAGAGAATCGATTCGATTAATTGAAGCGCTGACTGACATGGGGCATTTTCATGGGAAGTTTCATGAAAAAACGGCATCAACAGCGCGGCCGCTAGCGGCCGCGTCATAATATCACTAGTGTTTAGATAAAATAAAGTTGATGCCGTTGGATGCCGTTCTCATGAAATTCTCATGAAAATGCCCCATGTAAGTGCTTCGTTCAAATCCGTCATGTTACAATTTTCAAAGTGCATTTCACCCCTCCTTGAGGATATTTTACACCCAGCGAGACGAAATTCTCATAAATGAAATTCAACTATTTTGAATAATTGAAATCACAATATATTCAGTCTCTTTCGGGTCAGTCGTATGGAAGATCGATGGACATGAGCTTGTTGTTGAATCCAAGGAAAAAAAACCACCTGTGGATCTTTAAACCGCGATGTCTCGGAAACTATATGGTCCAAGACAGGATATTGTGTTCAAAAAGTTATGATGTTTTGTAGTCAATCTAACAAAACCCTGATATCATAATATTCGTATCAAATTTATTGTTCACATCATATGTAATGGAGATAAAATGAAGGGAGTAAAAGAAGACATTTGAAATGAGGGAAGAAATAACATTATGGTGTTGAAATATAAAAAACAAATAATTATTACCTGCTATACAATCTTTTCCATCCTCAACCACTCCCCTTCCCACCATTCTCCAGTTTTGTGAGGTGACACGCTTAAACTTTGTATAAAACGAACTCACGGTTTCTCCAATGTGGAACATCTATTGCAAATGTCACGAACCCTTCAGCGACTCCATCCCCTTCCATCCCGCTCGGTTTCTTTCTTTCATGTTTTCCCAGAAAAGTTTCAGTTTTCAGTCAGTTTTTTTCATCCCCCTTTGTGCCTTTTAATTTTCGTCCACCTACAGTTTTCCACGAATTGTTCAAAGCGAATCTTTCCCCACATTGAAAAATTCAAGAGTTCGATTGATGTTACCACGTTTCGAAGTCTCGACTTTTAATTGCTGAATAGCAAATGGCTCAGTTGGAACCATCTGACGGAATAAAAAATGAGGCGGACCTTCGATCGTGCAGTCGGACGCATTTGTCGTAGTCTGCCGCTCGTTGTAACACTGCAGATCCTTCATGGAGAGTATACTCGACTCCGCGTACTACAGAGTCACAAAACGAGGGTTGCAATGCATTGGTCAGTGGCCGTTTCAATCTTCGAGGGAAAAGAGATACTTCAGGTACTGGACGCTCTTCAACATCATGAGTTTGTTAATACCAACGGTATGTATTCAATCTTCTATTCTGATATAGTAGTTATTACAGAAAAAATTGCATAATGCATTCCTTATACGGTGGTTTCAGATGATTAAATGCATGGATTCATTAGATGATATCGACATTGTGGTAGAATGCCTACTTGCTGTCAGCACTTGTGCACTTTCACTGACAAAATTCCTTAACTTAACTATTATGGAGGGAAATGTGATTACTAATCACTGTTTTAATGTGTCTCGCGATTATCTACATGAATGAGAATAACCTATACATGAAAATTTCAGATGAGACGACTACTTTTGATTATCGAAAAGGATTGGCAAAGTTTGACATTTCAATGTGATATTGATATACTGCATGAATATACCAAACGGGCACAGAAATTCAGTTTCTTTCTCACAAGTAGGGTACTATAATAAACTTTTTTTTTCACAGTCAATAAATCAGAATCTGGGGGGGTAGAATTTGAGAAATTTCAAATAATGTTGAAGTCATCCGAGTGGCACAGCTCATAATCTGTTCAAGTTATGACATAAGAGTGTCAATTTAAATATTCTAGTTAGTAATTTGGATCATTGACATTTTATTTTAATGAATTTACAATTTTTCATTTTTTTCATTTCATTGCAATTACTTAGCGGGTTTTTAATCTCTAACTACATACAACCCTTCAGTTATGTAGCCGAGTGGTGGTCGGGGGCTCTTATTCGATGTTATTGCTTGTAATGCTCAAAGATCTTCAAAATTATTGGAAAATTTCATGATTTTTTGTTGTGTTTTGCAAATTGAAATCACGAGCGCGTGCAGCACGAGGGATTTTTGGGACTAACTTATCACGATCGTTGCTACACAGGGAAGCATGAGGGGAATTATACGATAAATTTCGAAGGTCGAAGAATATTCAGAGGGTTATTCTTTTCATCTTGATTTCTACTACTCAGGGTCACGTGGTACTTTACACGAGTTCTGAGAATTTTATCAATTTATCTATTGAAATTGTGAAAAAACAATTTATGAGGTATTGCGGGATTATCGCTTTGATAATTATTCAGTAGCCAGGTGAATTATCGAAATGAAATTGACATGAAGGTCTCAATATGTGACTCCAAATGCTGCACCGTCTGATTGGTCGAAGTTCAGATAGAAAAGATAATTTTAAAAAAAACATTCATCCTAATAAAATCTGATATTGTCTAAAGCCTACGTTATTGAATTATCGACAATTGCATTGTCATTTTCAATAATTTATTTTTCTATGTCAATCTGATAGTACTCACTGCTACAACTATTGGACTATATCTTTGCACACCAGTAGTTCCAAAGATATTGGATTTTCTTCATCCATTGAATGAGACTCGCCCCCGAGTATTTCTAGATCAAGCCGAATACTTCATCGATCAAGACAAGTACTATAAGCCTCTTTTATTACACGTTTGCATTGCCCTGCCTGTTACGATAGTTCCTCTTGTTGCTTTCGAAACTTTTTTCGCAACTTTTGTTACTCATGCATGTGGAAGGTTTGAAATTCTAAAGTGAGTTGAATTTCTTATACATCAAGTAATCTATAAAATAAGATTTTTACTATTAAAAAGGGTTTTTTTTTATTGGCCTTGTGGTCAGTGAAGGGGCGGTTCTTAACTGACCGTAAAACCAATAAAAAACCCTTTCTAATTTAACATACAACGGTCAAAGAAAATTATTTCTAATTTTTACTATTATTTCTTTCAGACGGTATTTAGAAACAATACATGCAGATGAAACGATATCAGTTGGAATAAATTCATTGGATTATTTAGAACTGATCAAGAATCGTATAAAAATGTGTTCGGATTTGCAAACACAAACACTGCAGTGAGTGACTTGAAATATTTTCTTTCATTGCTGCACCAAAAATAAACAGCTTGATTGAAGTATATAATCAACTTCAAGTAGGATGATTGTAGCCCGATTAATCGAAACGTCTGAGTCACCATGAGTAGAAAATTAGATCAAACCAGGAAAAATTAATTATGAAAATGTTACGGTATAGAAACTTGAATTGATTTGTGAGCTACTAAAATTGAGTCCCAAGCTACTTGAATCAAGTAGACAAATATTTGAATCAAGTATTTTCTTCGTGTAATCGAAAAAACCAAATGAAAAAACCCTATGTTTGCAATTACAGATTTGTTCAACTTGTGGAGCGTTCTCATAGTACTGCTCTTCTACTCGTAGTGGGAGTTAGCATGTGGTTAATATTAGTTACCGGTACTATGGTAATTATTTATATTTACTTTTAGTTCTTGGAAATGAATAAATTATTATCTTTCTCTCTTTCTCTGAGGTTATGATTAACATTTCTAAACCAGATGAAATGTTTAGCATTCTTGTCATTTGTCTTGACACAATCTTCCATTTATTCTGCTCCAGTTATTTTGGACATACACTCGTCGTACAGGGTGAACGTGTCTTTGATGCAGTGTCAGGATCATGACTTCATTATTAATATTATTTTATTACTGTTCTATGTCGCACTATTGAATGTATATGTTTCGTTTTGACAGTTATCAGAGCAACTGGTATAGCTTACCTCATCGATTACAGTTGATGCTTATTCCTATCATGATGAGAAGCTTGAATCCATGTGAATTGACAGCCGGCAAAATCTACATCGTCTCAATGCGAGGATTTGGAGCAGTAAGTGGGACATATAATTATTGGAAAATCTATGAATTAATCATACATACAGTAGAAATCGACATCTCATCCCAAAACCATTATGATTTTCTCTTTTAAAGGCCATGAGAACAGGCATGTCTTTCTTCACCTTCTTCAATTCAATGAGATCTCGTGATTCCCAGTGATCAATAAGGAAGATTTTCAGCTGTCAATGTTCACATAATAATTCATGATTGATCGATTCTGTTATGGTAGTGATCCATCTGAGAGAATTTGCTCCTCTCTTTGCATGGATCAGAAATTTAATAAACCACAAGGGCGTTATCACTTCAAAGGAATATTATAAATTTGTTGAGTTATCTATTCAAGAGTAGTTTTGTATAATAGCAGATAAATAGAAAGTTACTACGTAAAACGAATTCCATTTCTAAATAGGAATAAATCATTGACAACAGAACTTTTTTTATTCCTTCGAAACTAATAGAATTCCATAGGAGCTGATCTCTATCTTATCATGCTCATCATCATATTCATTCAACCTCAACTCGTACTGGAATCAAAGGACGAAAAAAAACATAACTGAGGAGTTTATAAGGAAAACGAGTTTAACAAGTTATACATCTTGTGGAGATGCGAGTACATAGCAGATTATCCCCACCCACCAACTCACTAATTGCCTCACGCTAAGAAACTATTGCCGCGACGTACGCCTGTCAGTAATATTATGCAATTCCACAGAGTCACAATAAACATCAATCAGAGTTGTTCGTTGTGATATTTGTAGGAGTTGAGTCAATTATGGTTCGAATTTCATCAATTTTTCCGCTATTATCATTGACTTTTGGATTAGTGTCAGCGGCATATACTCCGCCACAGGCTAAAGTTGAGCCGCTCTATCCGAAAGGAATTCGAATATCAATTCCCGGTGAGTTTTTTGATTAAGAAAAATAAATAAAAAAACAGAATTTCGAATTTTCTTACAAATGCATTCCATTAATACACAGATGAACAAGGAATAAGTTTAGTCGCTTTCCACGTGAGAATTAACCAAGAATTTGAAGGACTAGAAGCAGGAACAATCGCCGTAGACATTTTGAGAGTGCGAAATGGTCGTTGGAAGTACGAAGATCAAACAACTCATTTAAAATTTGGAGATAAAGTTTATTACTGGGTGCACGTTGTGTACGAAGGCCTCGGTTACAATCTCTTGTTCCAAGAGCATGAGGTCACTGGTGAGTCAGTGCAAGAGGTCAATTATTCAAAGAGAAAAAAAATGATAAACTTGAAATTTCTCAAAATAGCATTCTACTACGCCGATGGTACTAAAGTGGATATCGATGGCAATAATGGTACAACGTCCTTTGGAGGAGGTACCACTGAATGTCAAATTTCACCGTCAGTTGTGGTTGATCTAGCTACTGGCAAGAGAAATACAGTTTGCGCTGGTCAATTGTTATTTGAAGATGAATTTCACAGTTTCAATAGTTCAAAATGGAGAATGATTGAACAATTTTCTCGCTCTCCCGTAAGCTTATTTTTCATTCATCTTCTCTCTGATGATTTCTATATTACAATTATTTTTCTTTCGCACAGGATTATTCATTCACTATTTATCGGAATGACGAGAGAAATGTGAAAGTCGTGGGTGGAGAACTCAAATTGATACCGACCCTCTTAGAAAGAGAATATGGACGGGATTTCATCCGACACGGGACTTTGACTCTTCCAAAGTAATGAAAATTATATTAATATTCGAATATAATTCGATACTTTGAGAAGAAATTCACTGGTTCAGTCATTAAATCATAAATTAAAGTTGATGAATTTTATTTCCATCATTACTTATGATTTTTGAAGAGAAAAGTGAGAACTATGATAAAAGGATTCTTCATGGACTCAAAAATATTCATAGAAAACTGATCTTGGAATCCTTTTAACGAATCAGAATATTTGTTTCAGATGTTTCTCATAACCATTTCAGACATGATTCATAGATACTTATTCTTCCATGTTCAACTCAATGCAGATGTACAGCAAAAGCAGAATCACAGGATTGCACCCGTACTGCACGGGGCAGTTACATCTTGCCACCAGTAGCTTCTGGTGCTATAGACACGAAGAATTCATTCGCTTTGATGTACGGAAAAATTGATGTTCGTGCTAAATTACCAAAGGGTGACTGGATTTATCCAGTGATCGCCCTAGAACCGTTAGATAGTGACCCAAATTCACCGGAGACTAGTCAACAATTGAGAATCGCTGAGTCATTTGGAAACACACAGCTGCAAACCAGTGGAGGCACTGATATCAGTGGACATGTCATCTGCGGTGGACCGGTTTCACAATTAACTGCAACTTCTACTGGACCCTCTGGACGTCCCCGCAGATACTCACCAGATCTTTGGTCAGATTCGTTTCATACGTATTCATTGGAGTGGCGGAAAAATCTCATTCAAGTTAAGGTGGATGATGTGGAGTATGGGAGTGCTCCAGTGGATTCAAACTTCGATAAACCCGTAAGTATAGATAGAATGTGACTTTACAGGTGGAAAAGCTTCAATTTAAGCAATGAACAATATGCCCAAGGTATATCATCTGCTCTACTTTTTTTAGGCCATAAATAATACATTTACTGCCTAATTTAAGCTGTAAAATAGATTTTAGATAATGATACTCTGAGGTATATGAGAAATTATATTTCAGTTCTATATAACACTTGCGGTCGGTGTCGGTGGCTACACCGAGTTTCCAGATCAGACCATCAGTGGCTCATATCAGAAACCATGGAAAAATGTTGGGTCTAAGGTAAGCAAAATAAGTGGCCTCAATGAATGTCAATCATCTATAATAACGCATAATTGTAACCTACAGGCTCTATTCGATTTCTTCAATTCCACTGAGCTTTGGTCAGGAAGCTGGAGAAATGAAAACAGCAATTTAAAAATTGATTATGTCAAAGTTTGGGCTTTGTAGAGATGATCATAAAAACATATTTGTATCGTATGATTTCAATCAATATTGAACAGTCTATCCAATTCACAATAATGTCATCAATATATTCTCGATACTATTATCAATTGTCATTCGATATTTTCCATAAATTTGACTTCGACACGATTATACCGTATCATCTCTTCTTATAATCTTGATTGATTGATTCCTAGATTGTTCCTAGGCCTCAACACATCAGAAAAAATAATATAAAAATTATTCATATCGATTATCACTCAACTACTGAAATGATTAACCGGATCCTTTAGTTTGAGTTTCTCTGCAAAAAAAAAAAACCAGAATCATACTCAGCGGATATATTAATCACAGCCGGTAACATACCCGTACATTCTGCTCGTCAACATCGAATGATAATAGAGGAATTCTCAACGTCTGCTCTATCGTTAATCCTGTTTTAAACTGACTGCATGCATAATTCATCTATTGGGGACGCTAAATAGCAAGACGCCCTCTGGACATGGCTACTCTAAGGCGCTAACATCAGCTCACATACATTACACATGCAAATTGTGAGCTTGTGTATGTACGTACGTGAGCGCCTTAGAACGTCCATATTGGTGAAAAACAGCGCCGCCATCGGTAAATAGCGAGTCCAATTAGCTTTTCTTCGAAAAATCGGTTTGCTCAATCGATCTGACGAACGAATCAAACGCAATATACTAACCACTCATTATTTCACTTATCCCATTATATTCCCAATGAAATTAAATTTGAATTTGAAGATTGTATTCTTCCATAATTAAACAATTTCACTTTATTAATGAATCAAATGATGAAATGGATTGACAAATTTGATAAACATTGAATATTCAAATTAATCAGTTTGCAAAAGTGATGTCAAATATTTATTCCAGTCCTAAAATTTAATCTTTCAGAAAAAAATATAAAATAAATTGTTGAATGGAATTGAATAATTAATTCGCTTCAATCAGAAGAGCAAAATTTGAAATAAAATGATATTTTGAGATAACTCTATTTCAAATATTTTTAAATTCCAACAACACAATGCGAAGGTCACTGAAGTCCCGAAAAATATACTCAGTGAGTGAGGAAATAAACGTAATTGCTTACGCCGAATTTTACTCAGCATTTACACTCGTGAAATGGTCGTATAAGGATGGACACTGAAACATCAAATACTGAGGCCCTATTTTATTCTCTTGCTCATTCGATTGTGCAGTCTTACGAAACTGGATATACATTTGTCCGTTGAGTTTTGTGGGATCATGTTGGTGAATTTATTTACGAAGTTTTGGTTTAATGCCACAATGAATTCCACTCCGGATGAGCAGAGCCTGAGGTCTATTTATTGTAGGATATGTCATGAAGGTAAACACGGTAATGTCAAAATATCGAGCATTACGTCTCCACTCATTCCATTATTCTAAATATTTTATTAATTTATTGAATTCTCAATTTAGTTAATTAATTTTCTCAATTGCAGACTCTTTATTTCAAAATTAGAATTAAATTTTTTTTATTAAATAATTTGATTTTTTAAATTTATTTAACTATTGAGTGAATTTAATTCATTAATAAAATTAAAAAATTAACGAATTTTACGAAAAAAAAAATCACAAAAATATCAATAAATCATTTTGTTCAATTTCTATGTTTAATCGTATAAATTTAGATGGAAATTATGAGGAATTAGTTGATCCATGCAAATGCTCAGGAACAGTCGGTCTCATACACACAAGTTGTTTGGAAAAATGGCTATCAACATCTAACAGTGCACAATGTGAAATATGCAAGTATGCGTTCACGATAAAAAAGAAGAATAAACCATTACCGCAGGTAAATTGAGGGACAAGCCCTTATACAAACTGAGGTTTCATGTATATCATTATCTGTGAACAAACAACTGAAACTATGAACATCGATTTATATATTGACCTTGTAGTTTTAATGAGTCAATGAATTCGTAGAAAAGATGATTATGTTGATAATTATTTCAGAATAAAGTATAAATCGTTTGTGGGTGGATTCAATTATCAAATATAGTCCATTTTTCAGAAGTAATTTTACATTTATTTTGTTTATTTTTTCATTGCAATAATGGACGAGTTTTTTTTTGCAAATATCTCCGAATTTAATAGAGATAGCGAAAATTTTATAGAGACCTTTTTTGTAGATCATAATGTTCTCTACAAAAAAGGTCCTTATACAAATTACGCTATCTCTATTGAATTGGAAGATATTCATCGAAACATCTTCATAGAAATATCAAAATTCATCCAAAGAATTAATGAGCCCCAGGAGATGGAGTTAACTTCAATTTTTAATATATTTTGCTCTTTATATTTCGATTTTTACAGTCAATTTGGCAATGGTGGATGACAAAAAATGGCTCAGGACCCCAGGGAATATGCGGTGATCTTTTCTGTTTTTTTATCCTAACACCCCTCTGTGTTACTGCTACTTATGTCTGTGCAATTAGTGCAACAGCTTATACCCATCATGGAGTTTGGCAAGGCACTGGATTAGTTATACTCTGCTGCATGCTCGTCTCTACTTATTTTCTGTGGTTAATTGTTGCGATAAGGTGAACAAAATAATTTTATTCATTAATTAATCAACTGAATTATCCAATTATCTCGGAAATAGAGTGATTTTAGAAGGAAATGTTAAGAGATCTTTTTTGTAGCCTTCTGACATTTTACTCTAAATTTAACCCATTTCAAGATAATTACATAATTAATTTTGGATTATTAATTTTAATCACTTTTACTATTGAATTTCATATTTTCGTTTTCGAGAATATGTAGAAATCTATAGGAGATAACGCAATTTTTGTAGAGACCTTTCTTGTAGCTCCTATTCTCCTCTACAAATAATGTCTTTATGTAAATTCCGTTATCTCCCTTAGATTCCTAAATATTCATCAAAAACTGATTTGGAAGCTGAATTAACTCATAATATCGTTTTATGATTTTATTCCTCAATCAATTTTTTTTTCTTTCCTCTAAAGATTTCATTACAAATCCTGGAGAAACTGGTGTCGTCACAATCAGAACATTAAACTTCTCGTTAAACATCGACCATTAAACATGAAGGATGATGCATCACTGATGCAAGTGGAGAACAATAATAATGTCGACAATTCAAGAAGAGAGAATCCATGGTACAGTAGAATATTCGCCTATTTCGGCGATCCCTCTTGTGAATTGAACCAGACAACTTCGGTTTAATCATCAAACAAATATGCCAAAATATTAAATTTTTCATCATTTTTTTAAATCAATTGAAAAAATATTCATTAGAAATGAAATATTTTAAGGAGAATTGTTAATTATTAAAATTTTTATTTCAATATAATATAAGAATGAATTTATCAAAAATTAATTTTTTATATAAATAAACATTTTTGATGAAAATCATTAAAATGAAAAAAATGTCAAATTAACATTGAGAAAACTTTCGTTTTGATTTACTTAAAAATTGAAGCTAGATAACAGAATTTTTATTAATACCTTTTTTGTAGAGAAAAATGAGAGCTACAAAAAAGGTTCTTATAAAAATTCCGCTATCTCCGCTAGATCCAGAGATATTCATCCAAAATTGAATTCAGAGTGGAAGAAATTGAATAGAAAATCAGAAAAAAAAATCGATAAATATTTCCTAGAGTCGCGTGACTATTCTCTAATGAACCAGTGAATAATTATAAAATCGATGAAATGACAGGAAGTATAATCGACTCTCCGGGAGAATGAGAAACGCATAATAACCATTTATTCTTCCCCTTAAATTTTATAGATGGTTGAATTAGTCCCTCCGTCCCATGGAATAATGTATATCCGTGAGAGTATATCCACCTGTTCATTGGTTCACTGTCTTTAATTATTCAACTGCTAGAGGACTCATTTGGGTATATATACATGTCATAAACTATTTGGTTGGCTTATCAACGAAGACAATGAAAATAAATTGAGTGAAATGGAGGGTACTGAGACACTAGTCCAAGTTCGATCGAATTATTCAACTTTCGCCTCGACATAAAAACACAAACAAATGACAGTTTATTGGAATGTTCAAGTGAGAGAATTCATTTATTATCGAAATATTTATTTTATCCTCGAATATTTTCTTATGAACAAAAATGATTATGGAATTGTAAAAAATTGAAAACAATGATTTTTTTCCGATTGATGATCCAAATCATAAAGACCTGATCTCGATAATTATCGGTGCTAGGATTAAATTCCCCCGGGAAAAATTCCCCGGAAAGATTTCCTCAGAGAATTGAAAATATGATCCATCAATTTAGGGGTCTTGTAACATTTTTTGGGTGTTTTCGACGAGATTTGCAACAATTTTCCTTTCAACGATTTCAACCAACCGAGGGCCCATTCATTTGTGAAATGACTGTGTCACTCCGCAATGAAATCAGTCTTGAAATCACATGAAATCGGTCGAAGTCAGTGAAATCGAAATTTCAATTATTTCAGATGATTTCAAAGGAAATCACATGAAATCAATTGAAATCGGTAGAAATTACTGAAATCATAAAATCAAAAATGAATTCAAATCCACCGACAGATTCCTTTCTGAGTAGTTTGTGGGGACGGTACTGATAGTATCTGTGAAGCGACAGCCCGGTGAGGGCATTTTAAGTCGAGGTCTCACTCCCCTCGAAAATTGAAAAAATTCCGATTTTGAGATTTGACCCGTCGTGTTCGATTTAAGTCTCTAATTCTATATGAAATAAATAGATATATCTTATCAAATGAATTGAAGAGAAATTATTTGATTTTCATCGCTTCACCCTTATGGTTTCATCCCTTCATTCACCCGCCTTGTAATGACTCTCATGTTTGAGCCTTTTTACATTAATATTATGCATTTCTTTCCCTCCGAGTTCTATCCGTATTCCCCCCTACTCCGTTCCCTTCTCCTCCATTAAATAGGTGAAATTGAAAATTTGAAATCACTTGAAATGGGAAAGTAATCGTGAAATCACAAAAAAATCTCATGAAAACATCGAAATCTCCCTGAAATCAGCAATCACTGTGTCACTGAATTTCCAAATGAATGGCTCCTCGCAACCGACACAATTCAGGAAAATGTCCACAGGGAAATTCTCGAGGAAATTCGTCCGGGGAAATTTTTACAAGGGAAATTTTTTCCAGGGGAATTTTTATTGGGGGAAAATAATAAATTTTTATTTTGATATTTTTGGGAGTTTTCCTCTAAAATCACCAGATAATAAAAAAAAAAATATATGTAGGATTTAAAAAATTAATTATGATACTCAAAAGATTGACATTCATAGAAAACTCAGAGTCCAAGAAATACCTACAAAATGACTATACCCAACTGACCCGAATGAATCTGGTGCAAGGATGATGAAAGAAGCCACTGGAACTTTACAATTAAATCGATAATAATAATGAAGTCGACAGCCTAGGCCATTTTAAATTCAAAAATAGGTCTATACCAAGTATTTTGATATTGTACTCGTTTTGAATGAATTATTTAGTATATTGTTTAGGGGTAGTTGATTAAAAGGTTAAATGTTCCTCAAATTTCACCTTTTCAGTGAAAAAATGAGCAAAAGAATTTTTCATAATAAATTCAAATTTTCTATGAAATTTGTTATTTTGTTGAGGTGAACGACAAACTTGCGAAGGAAATTTAGTAAAACTTCAAAAAAATTTAGTAAAAAATCCTAATGGTTTTGCAATTTCATTGCTAATTTGTGATTAGCATAATTTTTCAATTGTTTATTTATTATTTATATTTTTTATTTACGAATTTCAACAAATTATTGATGATTCAGTAGAGTTCCAGCATTGATGGAAATTTTCCAGTGACAAATTATGGAAAAAATATTCCTCAATATTTTTGAAACGGAGAAAACGAAATATAATTTTTGAAATTAAACATAAAATTATCGATTTTATCAAATTAATGAAAGAGAAAAAAAAAGATTATCTGAAAAATTGGCGTATAATGAATAAATAATTAAATTGAATTAAAGGCAAAGGGAAAATTATGACATTGATCTTGAAAATTCCATCACAAATTACACCTACAACCCAATGTGATGAGCATATGTGGAAAATAATGGGTTAAAGCGCAAGTCTCGTAACTATGACTACTACGTGTACCTGGTGAATTACCACATGAAAGTTAGGGCCATTGTTGTTTCAACCGTTACATCGTGTATCCGTTGAAGCGCATTACCTTGTTCATGTCATAATCAAGATCTCACTAATTCCCAATCATCATCAACGTCAACTATTGAAAAAGTGAGAATTTTTTTATCATCATTTAAACAATAGAAAATTCAATTTTTTCCCGTGACATGGAAAACAACACGTGTCATTTTTTTATGTAAAAATATAAATGATGGGGGGGAGGATGAACAATTTAAATTGAATAAATTTTTTTTAAAAATGAAAAAAAAAAATTCAATTCAATTTTTTCAATTTATTATTCTTTAAAAATTTAATTTTATCAAAAATCATTTTGGATTTTCTTGAGGCCATAATATTTAAATAACTTTGTCGATAATAAAAAAAAATAAAAAATAAAATAACAATATTTTTTTTCAGACTTTGAGCCTTGAATTTAAAGGATTTAATACGCAGAAGTTACAACGAATAATGATAGATAATCATCGGCATCGTATTTCGTAGTGAAAGAGTGAAAGATCTGATAATGCCATTGTATTATTGAGAGTGATGGTGACAGTTTACCCTTGACTGGGTCAAGCTCAAGTTCACGAATGTTTATGGTGGTGTTATTAACAATTGTGTTGAAGATAATATTGAAAAAATTGAAGAGATACAGAGAAATTGATAATATTCGCCGACGTGAATTACCCATTTTTAATAGTTTATCTGTTCGAAGGATTAAATTTATTGGATAGTGATGAATATCAATCAATTGAATAAAAAATTATTCACATAAATAATAATAAAGTAAATAAAATAGAATTTGTAATTGAACAGGAAAAAAAGGGGAATATTTTTTTTTTTTTTTTTCATTCCGTTGGAGAGAATTTTCTGTTAATTTCTTATTCATCCGATAGCAATAATTAGTGGACGAAGTGGAGTGGATTATTAATCATGTGAATAGCCGTGATAATCAACGCCCACTGTCGGAGGAACCTACTATGGGCATCTGTCTTGACACTGGTGAGTACATTAATTTAAATAATTTATTTTCATCAAAAACATCTCATCTGCTGAAAACATAAAACGAATTAATTATACTGACAAAAATAAATTAAATGAAATACGAGGAAAATTTTTAGAGTAAATTTACATGATATCTTCAAATTTCATGACCTCCAGAACCTTCCTATGACCTTTTTAGGGAATGCTTCATGTGTGTGTGTGTGAGTGTGAATGAATGAATGATTTAAATAATTTTTTTAATGCATTTTCTTCATGAAAAAATTCCAGAAAATTCTCTGTACATGATTAACGTTGAATTAATTCTTCGTAAATTGTAAAATATTGAGCATTGAATAATGTATATTTAACCTGTGCAACATGTAAATAGGGCTTAGGGTCACGCGAGAATCGTTTGTCGAATCACTCGTCATATCCTGATATTTCAACTGGTTGTTCGTTCAGAGCTATACCCAACTACAATATGTCTTTAAAACAGTTATTTTATTAACTGTTATAGATAATGAAAATGATAATTAAATAATCTTCAACTTAAAATGATTAATTATTTTGTTTTTTAAAATAAATTGATCATGATAATTTGGCTATATAATTAATTATTCCAGATTGAAAATAATTTACATAAACAATTCGAAAAAATTAGTAACTATTTCATGGTATTATTTTGACTATTATACTGTCAACGAATAAATTTTTTTCCATTCACCCTTCATTGCGACCCTGTCACACGCAAAAACTTACACTGACCTCAGTTGTCCCATCTTTGTAAACAAAATGAGTTTGGGAGAAAATAACAACTGCGTATAAAACTGAAGGTAGGAAAGAGATAAAAGAAACATAATCGTTGATAAACCTTTGAATTATCTGAAGATATAATTTTATCAGAAGAAAAAGGAATTCTCATTGTTTATCATAATATTCATTTTATGATCATATTTTTACTCTATTTTTTTTTTTATATTCATGTTCATGTACCCAATATCAAATAAAAAGTTTGGTCAATGAATTTGTAATGATTGGCGATCGCGTGTATGGTCTTGCAGAGTTCATGGTAATTTGATCTGACATCGTGGTTTGAAAGAAGTTCAAGTGTTCCACATGTTTATGATACTCTCACGTTAGTGATTGTATCCTTTATCATAAAGTTGATTGACAGTGAATGATTGTATTGATTGTCAACTATTTATTCGCCTTTTGATTGGTCGATGGATCAATCGATGATTTCCATAACTACGAGCATGTTATTTTTTTATTTGAATCGAACTACGCGCAATTCACGTGTAGTTGGAGCCTTTCGTTTTGAACAAATCATCGGAAAGCATGTTCAGGGCGTGTCAAGCTCTGGATTCCAGAGACCTCCTGGGGATCAAATCATCTCAGAGATCGATTGCAAAAGACTAGAAGTCGCTATCTCCATCAGTTTTCCAGCCAATGAAGGAAAATGGATTCTTTGAAAATTTTCAAAATTTTGACATTTCTTCTTGGTTGATCAAACATCGAAAAACATTGAAATTAAATGATAACTGTCGCTGGAATGAATGTTTATAGGCAAAATTTTTAATAGTATGTTAATGATTAAATAAGTATTCATTAAATTGATTAATTTCAGTGATATAACATTCAACTAAACTGAATGAGCTTCAGTTAAGTGGAAACTGTCACTTGACCTATTCAAAAAGCCCGCCAAAAATTAAATTTTTTCAATACCAGTTTTATTCCAAAGAGTCATATAGTGCTCGAACATGTCACGAGAGATTTCAATGATTCTGCTGAAACCACTATCAGTTTACAATCAGTTTATTACATGCATACAGCGATCGAAAGTAGATAAGTACGAATTGGGTCAGACGGCGTATCCAGCGTGGCCAGAAAATAATAAATCGGAAATTACTTTTAGAGTCGACTATGTAGTTTAACTGATTTAATGGCTGATTCTTATCATCAAATCCTTCCTTCCTTGCCCTTCCGGAAATCTATACGGATTGTATAATAACCCCGCACGAAAAATTGAAAAAAAAAATGGAAAATTTCTTTTTTTTTTTCGTTCAATGATTTCTCAACCGCAGGAATTACTGGCCCCTCATCTATATTTTCTCCTCAATCTAGCGCGATAAGTATTATTCAAACCAATCTAGCGGCGCTAGATTTCGAACATATCCAGTCTAGCGCTTGTCTAACTCTTGGACTTGTTCTTGGACTTGGCCGCTAAAGCCAATCTGTCGATTGAAGAAGAATCTAACCTTATTTCACCACAAAATGTCATATTTTTCATTCTCTCATAAATTTTTTTAAATTATAATTTCAGATCAGAAAAATGAATCGCAGGTGTTCGAGGACGGGGATGCTCGAAGTATAGGGAGGTGGCGTGGTGAAGCTGGCTTATTGTCAACACCACCGGCTGGTGCTTTTCCAATGCAAAACGTTGGTCCAGTCAAATTTGAACCACCAAATGTTCCCGTCATTTTTGTCCTCGGTAATATTACCAAGTTCTTTCATCACTTCTACATCTTAATCACAAATTTATCTGTAATTTTCATACTCAAAATTTTGAATTTCTCATTTCCTTGATTTTTCCAGGCGGTCCTGGAAGCGGCAAGGTGACACACTGTGATAATCTAATGCAAGAGGAAAAAGAGATGACGCATATCAATATGACTGATCTTCTGCAACAGTATGCACTTGGAAATGGTGAGTAAGAATCATGAAAACAAAACTCTCAAACTAAACATCAGTTTTTCGTTTATAATTCAGTAGACCACTAGACCGATCCCTCTCCCTAGAGAGCTATGTCTCCGAAAAAAAACGAGTGAAAAACAACAAAAAAAAAAAGTGAAACATTGAGTTATGCATTACGTAATTTAGACGTTTGAATGACGCCACTATGACACAGTTTATATACCCTAGACCTCTAGTAAAAGTGTCAGGGTAGTTGCGTTGTAATCGATGTATCTCTGTGATCGATAGTCCGTAGCATTTCCCCTCTCGTTACATTGTTCGTGGTTATTGCATAAACATGTGGAGTATCTATCCCCCACCATGACAATTTTTTATCCCTCCACCCACATTTCTCCATAATAATATATGCGTTGAGGGAAGGAGGGGGGGGGGGGGGTGGGGGGGAAGTTGCATACGTTGATGAAAAAAAAATTCCAGAATGTTTCTTCATGAGTCATTGCCACACGATTAACTTTTTTTTTTTTCCTCTTTTTTTTTTGTTGAGGATCACGTTCTACGCAGGAAAAAAATTTCCAATGGAAGAATTTAATACAGCGAAACGATCAAACAGTTATTTTCCGAATGATATTTCAGGATCAGAGAGTAATGGGATAATTTTTGTGAGGATATTTTTTCTAGAGTGGAATACGAGCTACAGATGAGATTATTATGAAAATTTTTGTATCTAAATTATTGTCGATGAAACTGATGAATTCATAGTAAATTCTTGTTCTGTTCTAGATATGCAGGATTTTGGTTTATTGAGTAGTAAAACAGTGGCTGAGGTTCTCATGTTGGAAATGAAAATGTCACCAGGTGCTACGACATTTTTAGTCAGTGGTTATCCCAGAAATATGAGGGATGTTGTTGAATATTCGGAGAAGGTGAGTAAACATATTTTTACTCCCAACTCATACTTCAATGAGAGTGATGATGCTTGAAAACAAAAATTACTTTTACTGAAATTCTTCGTAAAAAGGAATATTTTCGCTTGGACAATGCCTTTTTAAAAAAATACATTGACAATTAGTCAATTTTCGATAATCGAACTCAATCGTATCGCAATCACCATCACCTACTTCAACTCGATTAAAAATTTTGGCGCGAAATTTAAATTCATTTAACCTCAAAAAAAAAAAAAAAATCTCTAGAATCGTCAAAACAACATATTTCATTCTCTTTCCGCCCAGGAAAGTAGTTTCCTGTTTGCAAAATGGACAAACCAATTACTTCTCCGTTCATTTACCCTACAGCATCGACATCCATCATGTATAATCTCAAGGTCAATCGTCCATTCACTCAAACATGCGGAAATATAAATATAAATTTCTTCGAATTTTTCCAGAAACTGTGGATAATCATTTTTACCGGAAATTTTCTCAATTTTCTTCCAAAATCACTAATTTCCAGGATGAATTTACAATTACGAAAAGTAACCATTATTTATTATAGTTAATTACTTTCACGATTTTGGGTTTTGATTTTCCTCTCTTTCCTTTCTATAAATGAAATCAAGCCAAGAATATACCCTCAAATTGAGGAGAAATTTTATCAATGGGGTGATATCGATTTTGCCTATTGAACATATGCACAAAACTTACACGTGCCACATGACGCTCAATATCTATTGAAATATCCTCATTTTTTTTCATACTCATGGTCATCTATGTGTCGAATATATTTTTCTTTCGCCACGAGTTTCATTCTCTTGTGATGAAGGGGTAGGTGTAGTGGATCGAGGGTTGGGAATGTGCGCGTGGAACTGACAAAGAATCGACGAACAAACCATTGACCCGACCTAGTGACCCGGCCCAATGATCTGAAAGAGTCAGTGTCTGCCAATACGGTCAATACCCTTTATCATGTGGATGAGTTAAAGGAATTATCTTATGAAAAAAGTCGAAATCTTCTCATAAAAAAATACAAGCAAAAGTTTTTGTCTCGAAAGAACTTTCAGTCCAGTTTCGCCATCCGTTTTCTCTTGACAAATTCATGCCGTAATGAGGAAAACCTATTTCATTTAGGTAAATCGTAGTTGAAATATTGTTTGCGCATGCTCTGATACTCTAGTGATACCACAAATTATTCGCCAACTCATGTTTGTATCAGTATGGAAAGGGATAATTTGTCAGACATCTGACCTTGGATTCAATTTGAATGAGCGACTTTTTGTGGGGTCTTTGGATTGTTCTTGATGGAACTATAGACTGTACATGTTTTATCAATTTTTCAGTACTTTGAAAAGTTTGTTATGATTATTTTTTACATTCTAAGTGGAATATTTGCCTGAGTCAGGGAATAGGAAAGGCAGATAAATAGAATGAACATTTGACTTGTGAACATGTTGATAAACTTCAGTTACAATGGTTACAATCTGTTGATTATGCTGCAATTTAATGAATAATTAATATAATGAAACATTCAGTACTTGCATGACAAAAAACTGATGTATCATTTTCATATCGTATACCATATGATTGCGGTCAAATACGATCGAATTTACTAGTATCGTTGAAACTCCATTGTGATTCGATATTTTTTGAAAAGAGTTTTTTTTAAATTGTATTGAGAATAAATATATCACGCGTTTTCATCGATGGGTTGAATATGTTCATCCAATGGCAGAATCCATATTCATTATTTGGGTTTTCATACGTTTCGGAATTTTTGAAACTGCTTCATTTTCTATAATTGAAAATCCCAATATAATCATGGAATATAAAACATACATATTGAATCTAATAGAAGATTGACGTACTCTATCTAAATTTAGGCATCCGTGTGATTAATTATTTAAATGACAATTGTATTATCCACCCGAAGCGATAATGAGACCATCGATTGTGCCGGAAGGTTCATCATACCTTGGAAAACAACAACTAGAAATAAGTATTAAAAACCATGTGGTGAACATTATTGTAATAATACAATTTTATTGATGAATATTCACAATTTCTCTTTCAATTATTTTATTACAGATTCAAATAATCAATGGTGTTATCCTGGTATCATGGAGACAAGAAGTATTGGAGAGGCAGATTGATTATGGTGCTCAGCTGGGTCACGTGATTCTGAGTTTAGCGCGAATGGAACTTCGAAATTTTTATCGAAATGTAATGCCAGTTGCTGAGTATTTTGATCGGAGTGGCATTCTATTAGAGGTGAGGGATATTTATTTTTAATCTGTTGATGTGAATTGTTGTCAATTTACTGTAAATAGTAGTCTTTTTTTTCAAACTTTTGCGTAAAGGACTACGGGCTCTATTGCATTATGTCCTAGTAACAAAAATAGCCAAATTCAGAGTTACAGAACGTAAAATGAAATTTCACGGACTGCAGACGGAAATTCAAATTTTAGCGTTTCTCAATGAAAAAACGAATTCAACGTTCACTGCGACAAACGATAAAATTTTTCAACTGTAACTACCCCCTCATAATCCATGACAATCGATAACAATTAGAGTCAGGTTATAGCCAAATGAGACAATAATATTATTACCAACATGATAAATTAAGCCTATTTCAGAACTTTCAACTCCACTAGATTATTCATTCTAACAATTTCATGGCTGTTCCACATTATCGTTTACCTTCAAAACATTTCTGATAAATTATTCACGTGATAAATTACCTATTAGTCCATCTTCATACTTGAGAATTATGAACTTTTACTTGCGTGAAGGATTAATGGGCGGGTGACTTTGTTTATTTCAGGTCAATGGTGAAAAAAATCCCAGTGAAGTTTATGGTGACTTTCGAGATGCTGTTATGAGAATTTTGGGATTATCGGAGAATGGTGGATTCGATAGGTCGATATCACAATCGTTGCAAGCTGAAGTAAGTCATTATTTTCTCAATTTCTAAATTTTTTTCCGTCATGGCGGGCGTAAAATGACATGTCCCTCCCACTCCGCGGGAGGAAGATGTCATTTTACACCTTCACCATGACAGAAAACCACGTTCTATCCACGGGAGGTAAAATAAAGGACCCTTACGCTAAGGATCCTTTATTTTCCCTCCCTAGGTTAGAAATATACTATAAACTCTAATATAAAGAGAATTTTCTCGAGGGGTCAAATTGTGATTTTGAAAGGAAACATGGAAAGATCTTTCATGTGGCTCGCTTCGGTTTATGTTTTGCTTTAGGTCGAAGTGGTTCAACCAGACGTAACATCCAATCCTCAATCCGCCAATCAGATCATATCCACACCAGTCCAAACCCGAATAAATCCCGCAAAAACTGCCAATAAACCCAGAAAGGGTCTACCAAATTTCATTTGGGTGATAGGTATGTTGACTTTGACAAAATTCTGTCTTCAAATAACTGCTCTTCTTTATATAAAATAAATTTCCGAATATATTTGATTTATAATTTATCAAGGTGGACCTGGAAGCAACAAATCTCATATCTGTACACAAGCTATTCGTAACATGCCAGGCTGGGTGCATATCAGTATCGGAGGTCTCTTGAGGACAATGGCCGTATCGAATCCCGTGATAAACGATGCCATCATCGTCGGCGATATGGTCCCTCAGGACATCATCATGCAACTGGTGGAACAGCAAGTCATACTTAATCGAGATAGTGATGGAATTGTGATCGATGGGTTCCCTAGGGATTTGTCGCAGATGCAGGAATTTGAGAGCAAGGTTTGTAGAAATTTCGTGCACTCCTCCCACTTAAAACCATTGATAACATGATTTTTTTTTAATCGATCGAGAAATCCAAGGGAGGTTTCATAGAATGCATTATTCTTTAATCTTCCAATTGGTTTATTGCAGTTTGGACAAGAGCCACCACTGATTCTCCTAGACTGTTCGAAACTCCAATTGGGCCGTGGAAAACTGGACGACAGTGTTCCAGCATTTCGAAAGAGATTAGAATTGTTTAGAGAAATAACGCTGCCTATGTTAAAGACATTGGATAATGATAATCGTCTTGGAACGGTAGGAACAACAAAATTTCAATGCCCAAAACACAATTTCTTCAGTTCTCTTTGAGTAATTTAGAGATGAATAATTCCTCTCTCCATGGCATATTTAACATTAATCTCAATATTTAGATCGACGGTGATACAGATGTACCTTCAGTCCAACAAGAATTTGTAGCAGCAATTTATCAACTAATGCGTCAAGCACGACGCAAAGAAGACGCGAGTCATTCAGCGAATGATGATGATCACCCAAACTCAACAGCCCCCGGTGACATCAACGGGGGCTTGCATCTACCCAATGGATTATCGAAGAATATCATTCAAAATGGCATCAGTTCATTGAATCATCATCAGCTCAACAAGAAGAAGAAATTAGAAGGTAATAATATTTCAAATTACTAACCAATAAATCAGGGATAATTCATTATTGATTTCAATAACCTCATATTCTCTGACTATTCCAGCAATCAAAATATCTAATGGATATGCCCATAATGCGTCGAAAAATGGTGTAGGTACAAAATTACGGGAAGCAGTTACCGAAGGTGCAAGAATAGCCAACGGTGTCATCCGAAATGGTGTACATCAAAATGGCAACCACGTCCACACAAATGGTGCAGCGAATGGTGCACAACAATTTTTACAAAATGGCGTTGGTTATTTGGCCAATGGGCTTACCCCGGGAGTTAACAGGGTTGCACCTGCCACAATTACTAACCCCAAGGATTCCATTAAAAAAATGTACAATGAAGTTGATGGATATCACGAAAATCTTCATATTTAGGTTATGAATAAAGTGCAAGTGAACTCAGTATTATAAAAAGGTTAAAGTTGTTGAGGAGATCCCCATAAATTTTTTCAAATTTCTTTCGTCTTATCTCTATTGAAAAACAATTAATAAATTTGTTTTTTCATTCGAACAAAAAATTTTTTACAATTTCATGAGTGGTTCAATAGATTATAAAGAATTTATGAGGATTTCCTGTCGTCGGTGAATTGAATTTTGGTGCAGTGTATTTTTGAAAAATAGTAAAGGCACATATTTATTAGTGAAGAACTAACAACGAACTGCTCGTAATTTTTAACGACCACAATCAACATGAGAATCATTAGTTTAATTATGTATGATAATCATTGTACAAATATGATTAATATTTTTCAAATGTCTAGTGAGAGAAAAAATGAACGATTATTATTAGAAATTGAACCATGAGAGATGTATTGTGGATTTGATAAATAGGGATATATTTTCTTGGGGCAATTCCGCTGGCGGATTCAATGATATGAATTGTTGAAATTTGAAGAAGGGTCATCAAGTGATGTTTGTGCGTAAACGCATAAATTTGTTGTGAATGAAGATTAAAAATTGAATTTTCAACTCGAAATATGAAAAAAATTGAGAAAATTTTTGCCACATGATACAACATGATTGATCGTTCGTTAAACAATATCCATTATTTATTTCCAAAAAGGAGAAGATTGAAAAAAATTGATATGTTGAAAAATATAATTTGAATGATGCTGATTATGTATGAATTTTTTGAAAATTTTCTCACGTAATTTGATAATTGAAAATCTCCACATCCATAGTATGTTAAGAGTTTCAATCACTGTGCCGGTCCTAGAACAGTATTTTACAGCCGTAGACCGTAGAATTTCATTTTACACAGAATCGTGGAGAAAAATATCCATCCTCAATTTAAGAATAAAATATTATTCTCATTTTTTTTCATAATCACATTCTGACAAACCATGGACTTATCATGATCACGTCCACTCACATTATTGTAATTCTTTTTCTACTTGCGATTGAAGAAAATAATCTCATTTTTTTTCCTCAATCGATGAATAATCAAGGAAGTATTTTAATATTGTATGTAAATGTTTATAAATAAAGAAGGAAATTTATTCATAAATTCTTCAGACCCTTTTCATTCCTTGAATACATCGCTGAAATAATTCAATCGCCGAAGAAAAATGAATAATATCAAATTGAACGTAAATTTTTCTATTATTAGGGTAACACACGCTTCATTGTCAGCATTAAGGTTTTGAAGGTTTTGACGGGTTCGATTCTATTCTCAACTAATTACATATGAGCTATTGATGAATATGGAATTATGAATATCCAGAATCCAATAGATGGAAACCCTCAGATGTTGCAATAATGGTATAAGTTATATTTTATTCATATGACGAATAAATTTTCCAAGTTTCAACATTTCCAACGAGTCGACCAACCTGTTATCAGTAAAGAGCCGGTTCCATTTTTAATTATGGCTGCGCGTGTATGCAAGGACATAATAATTACTGGCTTACTAACAGATGATAGAATAGTAAGTGTTACGAAAATATTAACATCTTGAGTGTTTTGGAAGGATGATTAATAATTATTATATTCATGGTCCACTCAATGAGAGCCCTTAGATTGTCTAACAATAATACCATGAAAATTTCTATTAAAATTACAAATGAATTTTTAGACTTTTAGCATTATAAAAACCGACGAGTCTATTACTAGTTACAAAAAGGCTACCTCGCTGATAATACCTGCGCGTCCATGCAAGGACATAATAATTATTGGCTTATCAGTCATCGAAGGCTCGAATAGAAAATGTAACGAAGAATGTTCTTCAAAGTATCGTTAGTTTTCCATTGGATTTTAAAGGCGAACGATCTACTTAGCAACATGGGAATAAAAAACAATTTAATCAATATGACTCATTTGTTCATAATATTCGGACTGATTGGCAATTGGTACCCAGTGAACGCTCAGTTATACAACATTGATACGGTAAGACAATTCGCGGCTAATTCGTACGATACCATGAAGAGCATCTATGATACGTATTCTGAATCATCAACTCCTTCAACGGCTGATATAATGGAAAAAATGAAAGATATAATCGCAAGTATTGACGAGTGGGATATTGAATTCAAAGAAAGAGTAGAGACAACAAGTACGTGGGTACTTGGTTTACCTTCAGTGGAAACGATTGAGCAGGATGTGCACAATTTAACTGAATATATCGGATGGATTGATGAACTGTATGGAGAATTCAGGGAATACGTAGATACCCCTGATTCTCTGAATGAAAGTACAGCTGGCGAACTATCAGAGCTCTATACATCTGAAAATAAAGAAGATGATGTCATCAACACCATTCGTGACATATTTTCTATTATTTCTCCAGAATCATGGGGAAATTACAAAAGCAGCTTGTTGTTCAGTATAGCTCGAAACGCACATCAGGTTCTCATTAATTTATAACTCACTCTATATGAAACGTTTATTATATTTCTCAAAATGCCTTCAATGCGATATTATAATTTCAAAATATGTTTTACAATTGATCCTCAATATCACATAATGAAGAGATATTTTTTTTTTCCAATAAAGAGAGATGTTGTCAATGATTGCGGTGCCAACAGCCCTCAACAACTTTTATTGGGACTTTATTCAGCCATTGTCATCACTGAAATGAGAGCTCTCACGATGACAGACTTTGGTTACTTGATCAAAGGTTTCAAGGGAAATGGTAAGTACATAAAAAAATTTTGGATTGATAAATTGAACAGGTAGTAAACAATTTCTGTATCAGTGAGTTACATAGGCGATATGGAAAAGACTAAAGATAAATTCATAAAGAGAGTTGAGAAGTATTTGCTTATCATGCGAAAGGTCCTGAAAAATACAGGCAGACAATTTCGACTTTGTGACCCCCCAGAAGGCTACATACGAGGTACATACTCACAATATTCTCTTTACTCCCGACATTTATACTCTATTCCTTATCATTTTTCATGACTGTTGCAGGTGAATCTTTCTATGAGTTCGAAAGATTTCTGCACCGCATCGTGTTAAACGAGATGATAATGACGGAGGACGGAGTGTGCAGAGATACTTGTGATACCCTTCCGAATCCAACTAAAATTTACCAATGTGATGGGATCGGATGTCATAGTGGGGTGCCTGTGTGCCAGGGTAGTCTGAGATACTGTTTATCTTTGAATTTTGCAGCAGATTTCTGTGAATATCCTGTAAGTGATTCTATCACATATTACAACTCATTTCTAATATGCAGGAATGTCAGAATGATACGAATTTCAGGATGATGCACCGCGGAGATATCAATGGATCCGCGATGGCTGGGGAACATACCATCCTGATGATACTCGAACATGTAACTTAAAATTCCATTGGCCACGTTGGCATAGATTAGTGTTCTTCGACTGTGACATCTGTCGTTGCATCTGTGCGGAAGAATCTGTTTCGTCTCCATCTAATCATTTTATAAGTCTGCGGGAACAATTATCGGATGTGGCCAATAACATGTTGAGTACATTTCCATATTGGTTTTTCAGAATTTATTTCTTAGAACTGAATCATCTCAAATTTTACATGACAGGGTTATCATTGGACTTCAATTGAAAATAGTCAATAAAATTCTACACATTGATATACAACAGAGCCCCATCAGGGATAATCGGACAATTGATGTAAATAAAGTAGAATGGAAGGGTGTGGAAGATATTCAATATGATAGGGAAGGTTCCATTCAATCCCAAAGTTTCAAGTTTTATAAGGATAATGGAGATGGCAATCGTGAGGAAATGATTGAGGACAAGGATGTCGCAGTTCTTACTTGGGATTCGAGGAGAATTTATTTAGATAAATTGACGTCACCACCGAATCACTTCATAACTGGTAATGAATCATTAGATTATTAAAACTCAAGAAATTTCATCGCCAACTGTTTAGGTATCCGATTTGTTCGAGATCTAAAGCCAACCTCGAAACCCATCTATTTGGAAATACAGGCAACACCTTTCAATTCTAAATTAGGTGGATTGGATTCTCTAAATAGTCATTGGATTGGACCAAACGATACATATTATGCGATAAATAATGAGCAAAGGTATTCTGCATAATTCACAATGTATCTACTGCTAAACTCATTTGACATGTGCATTCCGTTCTATGTGCCACTTCAACTCATCAAACCTTATCCCCATTCAAATATAGTCACGTCTTCCTTCTTCGATGTACATTGTTATTTATACTAGTAACTATGCTTGTGATATAGGATTGAATATGTAGGAGAGGGCTTCCGTAATCCGGAGAAATTGAAGAATACACTGATAGATACAAAACCGAATACCTTTATAGATGTTGATTGGTCAAGTTGGATTGAAGATGCATCCCAGACAGTGATACCATTTCTTGATGGACGTAAGGTGTCTTCTGATTCACCGATTCCTTTGGGGGGCATTGGTTTATACCATAAAAAGGAAGCGGGATACGGTGGACTCCTTACATTTGTATTGGAAGAAATTGACATGACTTACATAATTAAGAATCCTCTTCACGGACGTTAAACAGGAGAGGGAAAATATTGACGTAGACTAGAATATAAGTGTTTGATAATTTGTCCTTCTAATTGAGACAGATAACCCTTGTTTCAGTATTTTATTTAATTGGACAAAAGATTTTACTTGTCGCAATGTTATGCTTTATTAATTTTTCTTCTTTCAAGTCAGTCGAGGTTTAAACCCCATGTATATTCTGTCTTAGAATATTTTCAAATTATATCATTCAAATATTGAGCTGTATCAATATCAATAGTAATAGTATCCTTGGTTTTAATGACCAAAATAATAATACAAACTAGGGGTGTGGGCGGTCTACGGAGTATTGTTGGTCGCTCGCAAGCTCGCTTCCGACTTTGGGTACGTTCAAGTTGGAGCGAACCATTGAGGTTTATAACTAAAACTTCCCGGTTCTCATCACCCCATATATGCATCAAAAACAAAAAAAAAAATATTAAATGTTATTCATTGATTCATCGTTTTTCGGTTTTTGAATGGAACACAAAATAGTACATTGTGTAACTAATGCGTAAAGTGAAACTTTTTTGTACGTACTCGTTACACATACTATTTTTTATAATACCTGCCAAAGTTTGCTTTGAGGGACAATTTGGGGTGCAAAGTGTTTGTTTTGTGCACGGAGTGCGTAAAATTCGAAGATCGTGCGTAAAGTGAATCTCATGCGTAAAACTTCGTTTTGCGCACTCGAATTTCACTTCACGCACGACCTTGAATTTTACGCACGCGGTGCGGAAAACAAACACTTTACGCACGCAAAACTGATCCGAAAAGTGAACTTTTACGGTAGGTGTTGCAAAAAAAATAAAAAAAATATTAGCAAAATAATTTCATTTTCAGAATGTTTTTTAGCATTTATCCCTCTTCAACTGCTTTAATTGATTCGGCTCCTGCGCGGAAATCAGCGAAAGTAAAAAAAAAAAATAGAAAAAAAATATTTGAAGATTTAAAAAACATAAAAAAACAGAGAATGCAATTTTTCATTTCATGTTTTCCTAGAAAAACTGGACAACGACTGGAACCATTGTTTCCAAAATCCTTTCAGCTCTAAGTTAGATGAAGACGCTTCGATTGTGTCATTGATGACCTTGATCGCATTATCCGTTAATGAGATATCGTTGGACAAAAAATTTTGGTCACACACACCCACCTTCACACACACACACACACACACACACACACACACACACACACACACACACACACACACACACACACACACACACACACACACACACACACACACACACACACACACACACACACACACACACACACACACACACACACACACACACACACACACACACACACACACGATCTTGAAAATGATCGGGGGTGTTGTGGTAACCTTGAAACGTGGACATATGATGGAAAATCGAATTTAGATTTTTGGGGTGATTATAATAACTTCCCTATCGCGGGAAGTTAAAAATAATGAAAAATCCCTGCGTTCATTATTCAATATTCTGTGTAAGCCAGCATATATCCACTAATATATTCACCTACTCCATTAAGGGGTAACGGAACCCGTCGCAGACAGAGGTTAGGGTACCCTCCCCACCGTCGGTATAGCAGGTATTGTAGATTTCTGGGATTTCGATCTTGAAAAGTACAAAATATAATATAATTTTGTTTTTTACAAAGGCAAAATACCAGTGAGAAAATTGAAAAAGGATACTGAAACGATGGGAATTGAAATGGAGAATGGAGAGATACAGAGAGATTATTGAATCATCGCATGTAATACCACAAGAGCTTCAAAATTATCGGGTAATTCCCGATAGGTTCGTTGCAAACAAATGAAGGAGTTAAGTTTTCCAGGTTAAACAATCACGAGTGCGACGGGGGGGGGAAAGAGGTAGGATGGAGTGGAGGGTAATATCAGATAACGGAGATTTGGGGGGGGGGGGGGGGGGAATGGACCATGGGGTAAAACGGGATAACGGCTAAATCAAAAATTAGAGAAATGCTAAAATTTACAAATTTCCGAAATTCTGGAATTTCAATATTTTTGAAATCCTGAAATCTTGAAACTCTTAAAATCCTGAAATGGAAAAATTTTTAAAAATCTGAAATTGAAAAATTCTCGAAATTCTGATATCTCGAAATTTTTTTTAACCCTGAATTGTCAAAACTTAGAAAAATCCTGGAATTTTAAAATTTTTGAAATCTAAAAATTTCAAAAAATCTGGAATTGTGGAAATCCAGGATTTTCCACAATCTAAAATTTACATTATCCCAAAATTTGAAAATTTCTGAAATTTTGGGAACTGAATTTCCGAAACTTTCAGAATTCGAATGATTAAGAAAATTCCGTGGAAATATCATAGATTAATATCGATCAATTATCGACAGATATTTCAAAACTTCTATAAATATGAAATTTAAAAAAAATGAAAATCTGGAAATTCCCATCAAAATGAGTTTAATCAAAATCAATCAATAAGATTTCACCTTTGTGGTATAAGCCCATCCGTTTCAATCCATCCGATTGAACTCCACTTTCACGGAATAATTATAATTAATTATCCATAATTATTGATTTCTTTAAATGAGGGACCCGGAATAGCTTACACAGAAAAAAACACAAGTCCCCATCTCTCATGGAGAGACGTGAGTCTCTACGAAAGAGTTGGAGACTCCTAGAAACTCGAGTCTCTACACCAAAGACTGTCCAAGCCCCGAAAAAGACGCGAAAGGCCCGGAGAGACTCATTTTAGTCTCTCACAGTCCCGCAGAGCCTCCGGAGAGAAATTTCATCTCCGGTAACATGTGAAAAAAATGATTGATATATATTTTTGAACATTTTACGGAGTGATTGAGCAAGTATTTCAATGTTTGGACCATTGTCGATTATTTTTAGTTGTTTTTTGAAAATTCCGTCCCATAAAACCCTGTACAAAGGACATATCTTCAAATTTTTTTCCCCAAGGATCTATGCTGGCCATTGTTTTGTGATTTTTCTAGTGACTTGCCTGATACACATTCAAAATTTTGACTCTCTAGAATATTCCCATCGATCCCCGTTTACTTATCTACTGCGGAAGTGCTTTAACGATTGGATTATGATTTACCGTTGCCCAACAAACAATTTTCAGTGTTATTTCATGCATCTATTTTTATTTATGAAGAATGGAGAAATATTTCAATATTCTGCATGTTTTTATGGTCATTCAATATTTTCCCATTAGATGGTGAACGATTTGTACAATATTGCAATTGGTCGAGAAGTTATTAGTGCGGTCCGGTAAGGGTCACAAACGTATTTGGGAGCGAGCGACAACCAGTAATACAGTTTACTGAGCTATGAATACACCAGCCATATGGAAGCAAGCTCAGCGAGCGAGTCCTTCTAGTTGCTGGGGAATTCTTTTCATAGCTGCGATAACGGTTGCTTCACATTTTATTCAGTTAATATTGATTTCCGTGATGATTGTATTCAGGGATGTGGAAAAATGACCTGACGGGTCACTGACTTATCATGTCTCATGTCAGTGACGGTCACGTTACTGATGGAACCATAACAATTTCATATGTCAAAAATATGACTACTTTACCCTCTGACCGTCAGTTTACATCTAATTAATGGCATCACATAAGAAATATAAAAGTCCCGAGAATAATGACCGCCATTGATTGACGATCACAAAGGGTATTCATTTAACTGTGACAAACAGGTCCATATGGAATGAAAGTTTTCAGATGAAAAACAAACATGAAATAATTGATCCTCCAGAAATTGTGACAAAAAAATTGATGATTGTCAGATAACATCTAACGAGTTGATTGTCCCATGACAGTTGGTAATATGACTGAAATTCTGACATGACAAAAAATGTGTTTTCACTTCCAAGAACGTGTTTTCATCATCAACCAATAACAGACATTTCGTTTGAATAAATTCGCAACCAGATAGAAACGGTAGGAGATATAAAAAGCAATGCGCAATACTCTTATATGATTCAATTTAATGATCCAATAAACGAAAAACCTTGGATCTTCCAA